>CM073131.1:44587621-45310121 GCA_037039145.1 Fundulus diaphanus | reverse complement strand
CTTGTTATTTACAACCTTTTTAACGGATTATGTTTGATGAATCAGATTGTAGAGAGTCTGGTAGTGAGTAGCAGCATTCTCTGCTGGAGATGTTCATCCTTCCAGTCAGACACGTGGAGGTGTGCATCACGTGCTTCTATGAGACATTTAATGATCTCTGAGTTCACAACAAGGAAGGAGGAAATACCTGCCCCAGCTATAAATAACACATCTCTCCAGGAAGATCTACGTATGCCCAAAGTTTACTTAATGGATGACTCAGTAGCTCATCAGCTGCTTAATGTTTCATCATATTTAACTGTTTTATGTATTATTGACTGAAATTTCATTAGTTTTACCTTTAAGTCCATCGTCCAGAAGAAAATGTTTATGTCTGTGACCAGATAAATCACTCCAGATAAATCACTCCAAGCCCACTTAACCTGGAAAATTTTTCATCGAATCAAACTGAATTTTGTGTCTTTAGTCTGAACTGTTACTTAAATTCATCTTTAAGTAATGACATAATTTGTGTGAAGTTTCATTTGAGTAAAAACACAACGACATATGAATATGAATCAGGTCGACTGGCTTCATCCTAATTGATCCCAAACATAAAAATTGAAGACTCAGCCAAAGTATTTTTAGCAAATGTGCTAATTTGTGTATAATTGTAACTGTTCATGTGTTGTTTTATCATCATTTATTGTTGATATATTGTTGGATTTGTACAGTGTCCTGGAATGCTCTGAAGGGGAATTTCTAATAAAATTCATTATTATTATTATTATTATTATTATTATTATTATTAATAATAATAATAAGTTTATCCTGATCAGAGCATTGATATCAGAGCTGATATCAAATTATATAAAAGAATAAAATCATTTCCACAGATACTCATTAAACATATCAGAGTATCTGTGGAAAAGGTCATTGGAAAGTTTAGCAGAAACGCCAACTCCTCTGAAACTTTTTCTGTGCAGATAAACTACGGGTTATTGCTACAAATAGAAACTCACACTACTATATCACCTAAAAATAGAAACTCACTCTGTTAATGGTTTAGCGGTAGAAACCATTTTACTCGGTTCCTGAAGGAGTGGCTGCATATCTGAGCCTTTTACTCACTGCAGAGCAGAATCCAGTGAGAGTGAGAAGACTAAAAATAGCAGTGACGTAAATTTATATCATCACTAAAACAAGCTATCAAAAATGTTACTCCAGCAGGTGGTTATGCAGGTGATAGTACAGCAGTCTGCAGGTTTGATCCCCATCAGCTCTCATCAGAGAGATGCCACCAGATTCTTCTTATATTTCTTTGTCATCATCATCCCCTTAATCTCCCACTTTTCTTAAAGAAACATCATCACTCACTGACCTTGTCTGCGTTCTCTGTTGCCCTTCTCCAGAAAAGTAACAACATGAAACAGGTTAATCTAAAACACTGATGGCTTCAGTTATGAGTTTGACTCCAGTGAGCAGAAAGTAACCAGATTTTCCTGCACCAGACTTCCAGCAGCTGATCTGCCTAGAATTTCACCCCTAGATCAGAAATGAGGCCCAAAGAAATTATAAAAACTGGGCAGACTGTGGATCGGCGGGTAGAAGAGTCTTCTTGCAATTGAAAGGTTGTGGGTTTGATTCTATCTTCCCCCATCACATCTTGATGTGCCCCTGGGCAAGGCACTTAACCCCAAGTTGCATACAGATCTGCGTATCGGTGAATGAATGAGCGTGTTTGGGTGAATGTGGCGATAGAGTTAAGTGCTTTCAGTGTTCAGCATGACTAGACAAACACTTTATAAATTCAGTCCATTTATAAAAACCAAACAGCTTCATTTTACAGACCCCAGTTAGCATGTTGAGTGTTTAATATCAGGACAGGAACAGTGGGAAAGGTTTTCCTATCTGCCTGTGGTATGAGTGCAGTGATGTTAGTCCTGTGTGTCTCTGTGTTGCCCTGAGATGGACTACCTACCCGTCCATGGTGGACCTCACCTTTTGCCCAATGGGCGCTGGAGATCTCTGTAGAATATGTTTTATTCTTGTGGTAAATTTAATGGTACAATTCAGGCCCACCTTGGGCTGAACTTGGGGGATCCTTCTGTCTGATGCGTGCTTCAATAAAAATCCAGGCCACTTCTGGATCGGCAGGAATTCACTTATTCTTCCCATCCAGACCGACACTGACTGACTTCGTCTAAGCAGACATTATATTCACTGCCCAAAACACAATGACACGATGTAAGACGGTCAGCAGAAATTATGACTCCCACCGCACTCCCCACTTCCTCATCCATAAAATAAAAACAGTGCACACTGGAGATCGTTATTCACATGCTGACAGATGGACGCTACATCATCATGCCCACCACCCACATGTTGATCAGAGTTCACCTGTCATCTGAAAGGTTATGACTCATGCCCACGTGAATGATCCTTTCAGTCACACGTTAGTCTCCAGACTGTGTGGGAGTAAGTTTCACTGCTCTGACACCAGTTCCTTGTTTCAGTGCAGTGAAAGCAATTCATGATGGTGATAAAAACCTGCTGAATATGGAAGTGTGTCTGTTCTGGAACTTTAGCAGCAGTTTATGTGTTGTTTTACTGATTTTAAAATAAAGCAAGGTCAGTTTATATTTTTATAGCAAATTTCAGTAACAAGACAATTCAAAGTGCTGTACATGAGAGGAACATAAAAAAACACACAGAGGAAAGTACATTCAGTGGAATAATAGCCAAATATACCCAAAACATATTTGGTAAACACTGAAACCTCTGAGGGAATTTACGTATCTGTAGAGAAACAACTATTTAAAGCATGATTGAGTTTGTGGTTTAGAAGATAATGGCTGACTAACTCGTCACTCGTGTGTGACGGCATGCAGGAGGTTTCAGGCACATGTCTTTAGTTTTGCTTCATCACTAAGAACAGTCCTAAAGCATGACTCGATAAAGTAGATTTACGCACGTGGTTAAAGACATGGCTATGAGAAAAAAGCTACACAACTAATATTCTCACCCTACAGTAAACAGGATGGTAACTAAAGTTTAAAAAGAAAACCCCAAATGGTAAATGGTCTGTACTTGTATGGTGCTTTATTAAGTCCTGAGGACCCCAAAGTGCTTCTCACTCATTTCAGTCATTCACCCGCTGACAGTGGTAAGCTACAGCTGCCATGAGGCAGACTGACAGACTATCAGTCCAGCAGCCTTGCTTTACCTTCCACATAAGACAAAGCAAGGTAGGTGTATTGCTCAAGGACACAATGGCTGAGCGAGAGTTCAAACCCGCCCGTTACACGACGAACTCCTAGCTCCTGCACTACTGCCGCCCCAAAGTAACAAAATAAATTCAGCCAGATTTTAATAGTGATTCTCTTCCCACAGTCAGCTGTTGTGTCTTCATGAAACTGGGAGCCCCACAAGGTCTCAAAGCTGGGGCCACAGCTCCAACGCCAGAGAGAAATTTGGTGGACAACCCTGTTCTAGATGTGATCTCACAACAAACACAAACCAGCAGAAGTCCCTCATGTTCCATCGTCTGCATGATTGGATTGCTGGGGAGTGTCTGTAGCTTCAAACACCTTTGTGTCCACATAGAGCCACAAGAAACAGATCCAGTCTGCTGGAAATTATCGACTTCCTGGTCGACTAAATGCTGCAGCAACCGGGTTTCCCACCGCCGCCTCAGAGACCAGGCTGTCAGCAGGTCTCTGTTGTTCCTAACAAGTTGAGAATGGATTCAAAATCAACTCATAACCTTGAACTGACTGATGAAGTTTGGAGGTGTAGTTTCTGGCCTAAAAAAAGTCTTAAAACTACTTTTTGTTATAAATTTAGCATATAAAATCGAAAGATTTGCAAATTCATCACCTGACTGCTCCTTATCGTGTTTAGCCTTGCTGCACATTACCCCGCCCTTGAGCAAAGCCCCATGGCTTGTTGAATAGTCCTACCAGGACGTTTTCCTGTGAAACTAAATCCCCAGGAATCTGAAATTCCCCATGTAAATTTGTATTGAAACGTACGCTGGACTTCTGAAAGCCCCGCGCTTTTCACTTGCAATGTATGTTTCTATTGTTTGTATGAATATTTTAACTTTGGCAACCGGGACTGTTTTAAGTTTTCTGCTTTTATCAGAGGGGGTGAAAGGTCAAGGTGCAGAAATTCCCTTTTTCACTGAGAGTTTTAGCAAATTGTTCTGGACTCAAATGACAAGAACTGGAAATACCAAGGAATTTTTTTCTTAAGGGTAAAAAAACACCTAATCAGGTGATGCCCAGGTATGTACAAACTGTTAACCTGTTTATACCACCATAATCATCTAGAGCAGGGGTGCAAACTCATTTTGGTTTAGGGGCCGCATTCAGCTTAATCTGATCTCAAGAGGGCCACACGAGTAAACTCATTGCAAGATTAAATAGAACTAATAAAAGTGGAGTTGTTGATTTTTATATTAAATTAATTTCACTTTTACACAATATATTATGAATAACCTCAGCGTTTTTAAGAAAAGTATGTGCAATTTCAACAATACTTTTACTCAGTTAAACATTTACTTGTGCATTATGCATAAGAACTGATCACAGTGATCGTACAATGTAGAAAAACATTTATTCACATTTTTTTGGAACTTAAAAACACTGCATGACAAAATAGATCAAACAGATAAAAATTAAGAAATGATTTAAAATCAATTTTCCACATCTGAAGCTCAGTGCTACCATCTGCTGATTAAAACACAGCGCCCCTCGTGGATAATATAGGAACTGCAGATTTTCAATTAAACGAAGTACATTTTTTTTTCAATAATTGTTTTATCATTCACTTCCTTTTATATTCTCTTTCTTTCACCTTTTCTTTTTTCTTCATGTTTTTCATTTCCTCTCCTACTTTCCCATTGTAGTGTCCATAACATTTGAGATATTCCCCGCATGAATCATAATAAAACTCTTCACATTCATAAATCAAGCGGAGCACTATGGCAAAAGCAGTACTGCTCCACTTGTGAAAGTCAATTAATTCATTTCATTGCATTAAGACAACAATTCTTATTGCCACATTGCCAGACAGGAGACTGGAAAACAAAAAAACAAAAAAGTTTTTTTTTTGTTTTTTTTTTATAATGATAATGCATTTAGCCACCGGGCCGGACTAAATTGTTTGGCGGGCCGGAACCGGGCCATATGTTTGACACCCCTGATGTATAGGGATTAATCTTTAGTTTTCTTTACACATAAAGAAAACTAAAATAAATTCATCATCTGCAAAGAAAATTATCAAACATTTCCAATAAGCATCAAATGTGAGCAATTTGTTAAAAGTTTGTAACCAAGCAAAAATGTACAAAGCTGCAGAGAAATTTTTATGTGGAAGGAAGATTGTTGTGGCTTGATAAAAAAAAAAATGTACACACAATTCAACAGTAATGCTGGTTTTCACGTTGTCAGCTGTCGTCTGGTATCACTTGTGAATACAAGGTCGGGACAGCACCCACATCTGGGAAAAATACAGAGGGTATATCATTACCAAACAGAGACCTGATCGGAAACTGTCCCCATGATAAATGGGGTTAAATTCAAATGCTCAATTTAGATAAATGAACCACAAACAGGCTTGAATCGGAGACAACCAGAGATAATCAGCCTCATGCCTCGCACCTGTAATCTGCTCCAGTTAAACGCTCTCCTGCCAACAGATCTCCACCAGATTATTGAACAATCTTAACCAGCACAGTCCATCATATTGTCCATGTCCTTGCTTGATCCCTACATCACAACCTTAATTAGGTGTTCTGCCTTTCCCTACTTCACCTTGCTCTATTCTGGTTTCTACCAAGCTTCAGATTTCTAGATTACAACCCTGTTGCTGTGACCTCCAAACCTTGCCTATTGTCTGGATTTTATTATCTAACATCAGCCTCATCGTGTATTACCCTCACCTGTCCTTGGCCCTCATGTCTTCCTTGGATTCTGAATTAATTTCTACCAATCTGCCAGCGCGTCTAACTGCCATGTTGCTTCCTGTCGTGATGTCATGCCCATCACCGATGGTTCTCATTGGTTTCTCTAGAGGATTGAGAAACTTATCAACAGGATCAGGTCCCCAGTTCAGATACTAACAAGCAGGGTTCAAAATTAAAACTCGCCAGACGGCAAATGTGAATGCATTTTCCACTTGGCGAAGTACATTTCAGAGGGCTACCTGCCACAAGGCGAGTAAATGTTTGCACCAAGTCATCCAGGTCATGGTCATTCCAAAAAAAAAAAAACAAGTGGAGTTTTTTTTTAAAAGTTTGAAGACGTTTCACTTTCTATCAGGAAAGCTTTCTCAATTCAAAATGTCTGGAGTAGTGTGGAGTACCAAGCTTTATAATACTGCCCAACAAAGGCCTTGTTATGGCTTAGATAACGTGCAAATTGAACCGAAACAGGTGCACCCCTTAGTAATAGGGAGACTCCCCAAGTAGTGGAGTAAATTAATGTTTTTATTTCCCCGCCGGACAATTCCACATAAAATTGTCACTATGATATCACACCAGTTGTGATCAATAGTTGCAGTCAGATAAATTTAAAACGTCTTTTCAGTTTTGAAGCAACAAAAGTCCCCATCTCAGTTCCTGAGAATCTGTGGGCAGAGGTGTGAGAGCAAAGCGGCCTACAAAGCCGACCCAGATCCACCAGTTCTGTTTTTGGAGGAATTGGTCGATTTTCCAGCAAACTGTTATGGAAAGCTTGTGGAACAACATATAAAATCTTTGACCCCAGTCATAAAAGGCAGTTTTAACAAAAATAAAGGAAATAAACTTTTAAACTGTTTATTATTTTTGGCATGCTGGAAATGAAAATTATTTTGGTAATTCTTATTGATTCTGAATGTTATGTTTCTCTTTATACAGTTAACGCACATGCCTGGGTTCATCTTTAACACTCTGAGATCTAAACACAACTAGATCTCAGAGTGTTAAGCAGTGTGATCCTGTTCTTTCTGAACTAACTTTACTTTGATTATGTCTCGGATTTAAACACAACTCCCTTTTGCTTTAAATTCTCATGTTATCCGTTTCAACTAGATTAAGACTCAACAGTATTTATATTAAATGATCTAGACACGCATACATTTACCTGTTCGGTGTATTTATAGCTCAACACTTTCAGCTAAATGGAATTAACCGGTTACCATTATTTTTAAATAAGTGTTCCAGTTCCAGATCATAAAAAATAATAACGTTTCCGGTTTCATTTCTGTTCCCTGTAAAATACAAAAAGTTCCCGTTTTTCGTTTTCGTTCCTTGAACCGGTTCAAAGCCCTGGTAAATACTGAACCTGTCGTACTTTTTCTTGGCATGAAACCATAGTGCTGCCCACAGACGCTCATTTCTTACCTCTGTCAAGCTTCCACCTCTGTTTCCCATAACTTCATTGTATGAGAATGTATTAATTCAAACATATTATTTTTAAACTTGCTGAAGCAGTTTATGTTTAAATTAAATGTTTATTGACTTGTCAGTAATATTTATTACTTCAACCAATAGTTATGCTTAGTGGGTTTAAAGTTGAAAGGTGTGATGCTAACATTAAAAGCACTTTGTTAAGTTTCACTCAGTCCAGGAATCTCAGACATGTTTTGGTGAAGTTATTCATAGCTGTTAATGTATAAAGCCCTTAATAATCAAGCTCCATCATATATCAGAGCTCTGATTACCCCGTATGTTCCTAACAGAGCACTTCGCTCTCAGACTGCAGGCCTGCTGGTGGTTCCTAGAGTCTCTAAAAGTAGAATGGGAGGCAGATCCTTTAGCTATCAGGCTCCTCTCCTGTGGAACCAACTCCCAGTTTTGGTCCATGAGGCAGACACCCTGTCTACTTTTAAGACTAATCTTAAAACCTTCCTTTTTGACAAAGCTTATAGTTAGAGTGACTCATGTTACCCTGAGCTACCTCTATAGTTATGCTGCTATAGGCTTAGGCTACTGGAGGAGATCAGGGCCTATTTTCTCACTCTACTGAGTTCTACTGTTCTCCAGTTTTGCATTGCATTACATTGAAATGGCTGTCGTCATTTCAGCTTTTAACTTTTTGCTCTCTCTCTTTTTTTCTTCATAGTAGGTACACCTGGTCTGATGTTCTGTTAACTGTGACATCATCCAGGGGAGGCAGATCATCCACTATCACCCTCTAACATAGAAAGTACTCCTGGTTCAATGTGTGCTTCTGTGCTTGTTGTGTCTCTGCTCTGTCTTCTGTAACCCCCAGTCGGTCGAGGCAGATGACCGTTCATACTGAGCCTGGTTCTGGTTCTGCTGGAGGTTTTCCTTCACGTTAATGGGGAGTTTTTCTTTCCACTGTCGCTTCATGCTTGCTCAGTATGAGGGATTGCTGCAAAGCCATGGACAATGCAGACGACTCTCCCTGTAGCTCTACGTTTCTCCAGGAGTGAATGCTGCTTGGAGAGACTTTGATGCAAACAACTGGTTCCCTAATATAGGACATTTTTGACCAATCTGTATAATCTGATTGATTTTGACTTTGTAACGTGCCTCAAGATGACATGTTTAATGAATTGGCGCTATATAAATAAAATTAAATTGAATTGAATTCATTTAAAGATTAATGGATGCATGATCATTAATCAAGAAAGAAGAGTTTTTATTGCCTTTACGTAACTATAATGACATCTTTAGTGATGATGTCACTAAACATATCACGCAGTAAGATCACATATCTTTTGTAAGTCAATGTTTGAGTCACTCGTTTAACAACCTCACTCTGAATCTCCAGTGAAAACAGTTTTTTAACCTGAATCTAAAGCTTTGAAGATGAGATCATTCAACAGGCTTGCAGACTGTTAAAGGTTCAAACCGTTGTTTTGTTGTTATGGCAATAAAATATGAGCTAATTCAGGTCATTCACAATGCAGGCAAGATTTGTTGTGCTGATGCAAGAACCTGCGTTTCTCTCATGAGGACCTGATGTCATCAGACATAAGAAAAAGATTAAACGACAGTCACGGGTAAAGCTGCAGTCACTATGTCATGACAAAGTAATTACTCCTGTATTAGGGCTAAAATTCTCTTCTGCTTTTGCCTTTTAATATCACATCTCAATGTTTCTGATCATGGAACAAATTTAAAAATCACATGAACATGTGTATGACAGTAACCACGAAAATGAAAAACGCTTATTCATAATGGGATTAAAAAAAACATTGCAGAGCCAAAAATGTCTTCATTGTAGTCCGACTTGTGTAGGTGGAGCACCGCACAGGTTATAATGAAGTTTGATGCTATCAGAAGAGCTTTCTATGCACAATAATTACATCTGTTGTGGCTCCCTGAATCCTGCGTCACCAGGCTTTCTCTTTATTTCATGCATGCAGTCACGACATTTATTTAACTGCATTCTTTCTCAACAATGAATGACGACAAGTTTTGATATTTATGATTTCAATAAAGGTCAAAGGGAGCTGCAGTTCTCACATCACTGACTGTGGGGGGGAAAGGCAACAAAAACAACCGGAACCAAAACCAAGCACATAAAGAGTCTAAATGAGACCAGACTCGGCTATAAAACGTTCTTTTAGAATGTAGGTTAAATAAAATTAAAAAAAAATATTGAAAAAAAATGATTTTATAAAAAAAGTTTATTTTTCTCACCAAACAATTCCATATTTTCTGATATAAATGATTGAATAGTTCTGCAGAAACCTTTAACTCCCCCGCATCACCACCCACACACTCGAAAAAAGCTATTTGAAAAAGTTCATCTGGACTGTGTCTGTTTCAACACAAGCCACGCTGCTTTTCTCCCCTTTCATTTCTATTTACAGTAAATGCTTTGTGACACTTAGTTGAAGTGTAAATGAAACCGCAAACTAAAAAAACAATAAGAAGCATCTGACAACTCTAAAAAGCAAAGGAAAAGAATTTTTAAAATGCGACATTCAACTTGCCTTCAACTCCTTTCATCTCAAATTTAGACTTTTAGATCTATTAGATGTTATAAACTGTCATTTATTTAAATTTAGACTACGCAGATTTATTTGAATGAACTTGAAAAAACATAAAAGTTAATGTCTTTATACTTGAACTGGCAGAAGAAAACTTTATGTCGGGTAACGATTTAGCTGATTAAGACGCGGCTAATTTTGAGTCTTCCTCAAAAAATACAACATCAACATTTCTGTGGAGGCTTTTCTGTGCAGCTGTGGTGCTTTCATGATCCAAAAGAAAATGCAGACATTTAAGCTTCAAAACAGAAGAAAAATGATTCTCTTTTATTTCATTTGTGTCACACGACAAAGCGGTTTTGCTGCACTGCGACTGTCGCTGAGCTAAGCAGTCAGAGCCGCTCTGGTCTTAACGAGTTAACCCACAATTATTCATATTCCTGCCAGATTTAGAATAATTATGGTTCTATTAAACTAAGAAGCTTGTTTCGGTTTAAAGACGAGACAGGGCACCTCGAAGCTATTTCAAATTTGCATTGACAGTTATTTGAAAAATTGCATGTCAAAAAATTATTTACACCGTTCTCAGTATTTAATTGAAAAATTGTTGTTGTCATTATAGAGTATTTATCTTTGGTGACATTGGAAGGGCTCCATGCCATCACCCTAATCTTTAGTTCCCTCCACAATTTCTCTATCAGATTAAAGTCGGGACTCTGGCGTTAATATTACTTGTAGGTAAAGTATTACTCTAAAGCTAAATATGCCAGAAGTATGACTAATCCTGGGCCTAATTGTAGGTTATAGAGCTGTGTTATTCTCGCTTCCTTCAACAGTGTCAAGGTTTAAAAATAAACGGATAATTCCCCACCTTCAGCATGACACTTATACATTAAAAAGCAGCAGGATGTGAATTTTCTTACTGTTTATGTGAAAACACACTGACCTTTGTGGTTTCTCCAGAGGCAGAGCAACATCAGCAACATCAGCAACAAACAGCCGGCCACAACAGGAAGTAGAACGTGTGTGAGGGGAGCAGTAGGCGTTTGAGGACTGTGCCCTTTAAAATACAAAGATAGCGGATTAGCTGGCCTACATGCGAACAATACAGACAGCTCTATAGGAACAGTGGGTAGCAGGTTGTACTATTGCTAAAAAAAACTAATGTTCTAAACATTAGCAGTCACCACACCCTTTATAAAGATGGATGTTATTCAAATCTGGATAAAACTCATGTGATGTTACCTGTTCTGTCGCCTTCAACTGATGCCGCTGAGGTTTAAGAAACGGGTAATTCGGTTTCTATTCAGTTTAGTTCTGCATCGTGCCAAATTAAACCAGATGGCGCCTCAAGGCTCTTCGTAAACCACTCTAACCCCTAACTCGAACGCTGTTGCACAGGATCCAGTTTTGTCCGTATTCAGTTCAAATCAGTTGGATTCAAACCGAATACGATTTTAATGAAATTGTTTAAATTACAAAATTGTACAAACATTTTATTGAAACAATGCAACATTAGATTATTTATTTTCTAATGAACAGATGCAAAAGAAAAATACATAAATGCAGAGAGACATTTTACACGCTGTAATTTAAAGTATAATAATAAAACTAAGAGTTTATTTGTGGCATTCTTGTCATTCCATACTTTTTGATAAATAGAAGCAGATACGAAATATAACTGAAAACTGCAGGCAGACAAGTAAAAGACGATCATTTTAAAACACATTTCCACAACCTTCTAGACATCCGTCTCACCTCTGACAGCCAGCCATGTTTCTGGGGATTCTCCGACTCCAGAGACGTTGCACTTGTAGAGTCCTTCATCAGATCTAGAAACACGTCGGATGGAAAAGTTTCCCGTAGAGCTGGTCCCAACAAGGACGCCGTTTTTATAGAAATGAGTAAGATTGGAGACAAACGATGAGGCTTTGCAGTGAAGAGTCACGTGTTCCCCTTCCCTCACTGGATGTCCAGGACTCTCCAGGATCAACGGTCCATCTGGAAACACAATGTGGTGGAAGACGTGTAAAAAAGATAACCAGACTCAAGCAAGCACAGTTTTTATGAAATTATTTTACTCCTCATAGCAAACATATACGATCTGTCTGAGCTGTACCCAGATACACTCTGACATTACCAGAAAACAGCAGAGGATGTGTGTTTGGTCTTAGACACCAGGTCTTTGACAGTTTCACACATGTAGCGCAATCAGTTTCCTTTTAAAGGAAACACCACAAGTAATGGCTGTTTATTACCAATTAGTTCCCACATTACCCACAATGTGAGAGGAAACCGCCTCATCGTTACATCTGTGTCTTTTTGATTCGCTGCTTTACTCGCTGGAGACAGTTGTGGCCTTAATGCAACCATTTTGAGGTATTTTTAACGTCAGACACTCAACCTGTAGTTCTTGATATACGAGGGGCGTTAGAAATAGTCTTTAGAAAGCTGAAAAACTCAAACCAGATTTAGACAGCACTGCTGTCTTATCACTAAATTAAAGTGGCATAGTATAAAAATATGGAACATCATAAAGTGACAAAGTAGATATGATGAAATTAAAATTTTGTGAACATTTGACTTCATCCTTTATTTTGTTTAGAGGGCTTTTCTCTCTGCCAGACCACATTCAGGTCACCCCTCCTCACACTGAATCAATGTAGGTGAAGAAATATTTCAGATCAGCTCCTTTTCTGTTCCAACCCACCTGTAACAGTGATGTTGACTCGATTGCTTCGTTCTCCTGCTGCAGATTCACACCAGTAAACTCCAGAGTCTAGTGGATATAGCTCAGTTAAGGAGCACTTAGAGTCATTTCTCTGGGATGGGGAGGGACAGAGTTCATTTGTTTGTTTTGACGTGTTTCTTTGGACTCTCCACTCAGACGAGTTTCCCTCACAGCTCAGAGTAACAGACTCATACCGGAAGAACTGGGATCTGCTGGGAAGGACTCTGACGCAACCTGCAAAGAGGAGAAAAACCTGCAATAAGCAAACGTTCGATTTAAATTGAAAAACAATAAATTACATTTTGTCTGCAGCCTTTTGAAATCAATCAAACGCTTTCATAAAATGACATGACTGGTAACACATAACGTTTTCCTGCAGTGATGCAGCAGGGAGCTGGGAATATCGACGGCCGCTCGGCAGATAAAATCGATTCAACCCGATGCATCAGTAACGATCAGAGACCAAACACTGATGCAGGAAACCCACTGATCTTGATGAACAATAAAATGTTTTCCCCACGAACAAACTGCTTATTCAGCAGAAGAGGTCTCTCCTTAAGATAGATCTTAGTTTTGTTTTCATTTTAGTTCCGATCTTAACTTTAGAGAAAACTTTTTTTGGGATTAATTTCGGATAATAAAGTCTAAATCTGAAAAGTAAGTCTTAAAATCACTAAACCACAAGACGGCTCTTTAATAAGAGTGTTTTTGAAGTAGATGAAAAATTATTTCTACTCACCAACTACAGCGCAGAGCACCGCTATCTCCATCCTGAGCTGCTGTTCTGACGGAGAGGCGCTTTACCCACTGGAGGGAGTTCTTTACATCGCTACCGAGTGTGTCAACCACACCACAGCTTCCTGCTAAGTCGGTCGTCTCCAGGTTCAAATCTGTAAACATCTTTGTGCAAGAGCTGTGAAAAAAAACAAAAAGAAATCCTCTGATGCTCAGAAATGTTTTTGGCCCACCGGAGTGTGCAGGAAGCAGCAGAAAGTGATAATCTCATCACTGTCACAGTTTGCAACTCAGGGCGATATCAGCTTGAGATGATCAGCGTCTTCCTCTAGAGGTGGCACCTCCTCAGCGATTACAGCTAAACTGTTTCTCCGGTCAACAAGGATGAGAAAATGTTACCTCACAGTTTAAAAAAATTTAAAATCCATTTGAAAACATGTGCAGATATTATGTTATAATAGAATAGATATCGCTGCTTTTACATCTCAAAGGCCTCTGCACAGCATGGGATCTCCGGATACTGGATTCTGATTGGTCCTTATTATTAAGCAACAGAACATGAAAGTGGCATGATACAAGTGTATTGAAATTATTCAAAATATAATAGGAAATATATTGCAGTAATTCTCCTGAAACAGAAATCTGTGCATTATATATTCATTTTACACAAAGTATTTCATTTCAACTAATTGTTTCCGTTAGCTTTGGAGGTTATGGATTACAGCCAATGAAAACCCACAAGTCAGTTGTAGTAGTCAGACATTATAATATGCCACTGGACCAGTTAAAATGGATTTGTAATACAGAAATGTGGACTTACTGACGTCTTTCTATATGCGCTCAATGCCTCTGACTGACTTCCTGCATCACTGCTGAGTGGCACAGATGCAATCAGCCTGTGGCTCTGCTGAGATGTCCAGGAACTGCATGATGCTTTGTCACCGTTCAATCATTTATAGAGCACATCACGCTAGCTTGACCAGACTGTGGTCCAGCAAAATGAAAAACTTAAAGAAAGGGGTGCAGTGGTGGCTCATGGGTAAAGCCACGACCCATGTGCACAGACCCCAGTCCTCGGCACGGCTGTCCCAGATTGGAGTCCCAGCCCGTGGACCTTTACCGCATGTCTTACCCCGCTCTCTACGTCCCATTTCCTGTCAGCCGACAGTCATCTCAGAAAGTCAAACTCGTATATATGGTGAAGGTTGTCACCACACTGGCAAATCAGAAACCCTTTGATGAGCACTGAGGTATGCAAAATGCTGACAATACAATATGCAGCATTCAAGGGTGAGGACATGGAGGCCTTCAGATCAGCAACAACCTATGGTCAGAAAATTCAGAGATTGCTCCACGAGCTGACAAACAGCAGACGCATGTGGCAAGGCATCCAGACCATCGCAGACAACAAGGATGCACACAGACTTTCTCAATGCACTCAATAAATACTTCGGCCAGTATGAAGCTCTCAACAACACCCCTGTGAGGAACATCCACACCTCACCTTGATGAAAAGGCACTCAGTCTTGAGACAGCTGATGTCCAAAGAATCTTGAGAAGACTCAATGCTGGGCAAGCAGTGAGTCCCGGCAACATCCAAGACTGTGCTGACCGGCTGTCTGATGTTGGCATACTGTAGACATCTTTAACACCTTGTTGCCCCATGCCGTCATCCTCTCCTGTTTCAAGACTGCAACCATCATAGAAGTGCCCAAAAACCCCACAATGTCATCACTGAACGACTGCTGGCCAGTAGTACTCACTCCAATCATAATGAAAGTGCTTCGAGAGTCTGGTGAAGGACCACATCATCGCTATCGCCAACCCCCCTATCAATTAACCAGCAATGGAGCAAGTGAGGAGCAACAGATTCCCCTCTCATCCTCACCACTTTCTACAGAGGGACAATAGAGAGCGTACCGACCAGCTGCATCGCTGTCTGGTTTGTGGCCTGCAATGTCTCAGACTGGAAGTATGTAGAGCGTGGTGGAGACTTCAGAGAGAACCATCGGAACATTGCTTCCCTCCATTCATGCCACTCCTCACAGACACTGCCTGACCAGGGCTCAGACAACCATAAAAGACCCCTCCCACCCCCATCCTGGACTGTTCATCCTGCTGCCGTCTTACAAGGGGTTCAGCAAATGCATTATGCCTTACATAATCCCACTTAACTGTGATAACCAGGCCAACTGACAGCTTTGCCAGGGTCCAGCCAAAGACTGTCTTTTGGGGGCAAAATTATTTTTTATATTGAATCATTTCATTTTGTAAAACAAATCAGGCTTGCCTAGCATTCCTGTATTACAAATATTAGAAATTTATGGACAATCCTAAATATCCTCTTCATGGCATCGTCATTTCAGTCAAAGGCTTCTTCAGATTGGTTGTAAAACAGACCACTAAAGGAGATCTTTCCTGCCCACAGCCATCACCTTCTATAATAACTCCTTCATCAAATGAGTTGCAGCAACTTTTAATTTCCCTTTGGGATAAATAAAGTATTTTTGAGTTGAACTGAATCATCCAGTCCTCTGGCAGTTCTGAATCCCTAGAGCCTTCCTGGTACTCTAGTCGGCCACTGCTACTCCGTTCTCGCTGGTGTCCTCAACCACCACTGGGCCTGTCCACCCTCCACTGTGGATCTACCATCTAGTCCAGTGCCACACCTCTGATCACCGGCAGCAACCGCTACCTGTCAGTCTTCCTCTGTGCCCTGATTTGAAAAAAAAACATACAGTCATAGAAATATAAGGGGCAATTTACCTCCCACTCACTCCTATTTCCTGGGCACAGGAAAATGTACTTGCTTGCCTTCCCCCCTCCAGTGCGGTGATAACAATGCATTATTTTATTGGGGACTAGTTTTAATTTAGTTCTTAACTGTTAATTTTTGTTATGTTTTTTTGTATTTGATTAATTTTCCTTTATTGTTTTTGATTTTTCCAAGTAGTTTAGCTGCATTTTAACAGCCTAGTTAGAGAGTTTGTTGACTACATATAAATAACCGGAAGTTTAAGTATTTTGTTAATAATCTTCTGTATTTGGAGCGAAGTTGTGTTTATTCTGTGTGTAGAATCTGCTGTTTGAGGTCACCAGAGCACTAATTCGCTCCTTCGTTTATTGCTCCATAACACCACACATTATGGCAGGTATTCATAAAAAATACACCTGACAGAGACTGAAAGCTGTCTGATTATTAGCTCTTGATAACCAGGCTGTGCACCGATTGGGTAATTTGCATAAAATGTCCAACTTCTTCATTGACAGAGAAACCAAAACATTGTTGGCACTATCTTTAGTTTCTGTTAGAAGTTATGTTATGGTGCTTTTGGTTGAAATACGATCTGGCTAATATTTAATGTTGCTAAACACAGTAGCATGACCTCAAAACACATGTTGGAAAAACTCTAAGGAAATCCCTTGTGATGTCACTGATTAGTTTACAGAGTGACTCACGGGGTTTCCCCGGGAACACCAAGTAAATATTTACCCTTATCTCTCGTTATCAGAGCTCTGCCAGCATTTTCTTCACCTCTATCACTTGAATAATAGCAATTTTCCTACTAAGACATTTTAATGTTACTTTATTGTTGTTGTTTTTTCTTTCAAAATGTTTTTATATTTTGGTGTTTTACTTTTATTCTGTTCACCACTTTAAACCTCACTTGTTAAACAAGAACAAATGAATGCTGGATGTATTTTACTAGAAGCGATGCTTCATACTGCAGCTTTCTCATTTCTCGTGACTTTCACTATCAAACTTGCTGGTTCTCCCTGTCAAACCCTTGGTTGCCAAAAAGTATTCCCACTTTAAATGTAGACAGAATGAAAGGTGGAGCCTTTTAGGGGTCTGGGGGTGTTTTGTTTCTGTTGCTGACAGTTTGCTGAGCCATAACGGTCTTTACCAGCTTATATCTGTCACTGGCTGTTCTGTTTAGTCTCACTTATGTCTGAAAACATTCTTCTGATTAGATGTAACATTACACCATCTGCTGGAATCTGCTCTCCTAGCAAGCCTAGAAACATCTAGTCGTCTAATTATCACTCCAGGTTTCCTCTACAGATTTTATTTTTCTCTCAGCAAAATCCTAAAGGCTGCTTTAGTCGGTTAAAATAAAAAGGATGGTACACCCAGCCAGCATGAGCGAACGAGCGACACTTCAGATTCTTTACAGACATGAAGCTCTGCTGACCTGTTTAAAATGATCAGACTTTAAGTTGATCAAATGTTCTGAATCTGCTTTGTTAGTCCTTCACCGTATTGTAGAAACAAGGAGAAACGGTTCCCAGCGTCACTGTCAGATCCTACCTTTACTTCAGGCTTTAAACGGCTGAAGATTCCTTGTTGCTGCTTGACTGAGAGCCAAGGATCATATGACAGACCGGCTTTCTGCAGGAAGCAACAATCACATGTGTGATGTCACTCTGTTCTGATTGGCTGAAACCTGTTAGGCAGCGGAACAGTTTCCATGAGTTTTGATAACAGTTTCCATGATAATGTTGAGTTATGCATTTGTCTTTTGTTTGTTACATTTCCAAATTTTTATTGAAGTATCGCCATTTATCAAAGCAAAGAGCTCCCATTTTATACTGGAACTTCTAGGTTCCAACTGGTGAATATGGTTTTGTTGTTTAGAATAATAAAAAAAAATCTGATGAACAACGTAATGTTTTACTAGTTGTTTTAAATCCGGCATGTCCAAAGTGTCCCGGGGGCCATTTGCGGCCCTTGTAGAGATTTTATGCGGCCCCCCAACAGCATTTCAAAAAAGACCAGCACAGGTGATTAGTACAGATGGAAAGGTTTTATTTTCAATTAGGGCATAATTATGAGACAAGGTAAAATCTTACAATTCAAAATGTTAGGGATAACATGAAGGATTCATCTTTTATGGACTACATTTTTACATTCTCCTTAGTTTTAGTAAATAGGACAACTATCCAATGACTTTTACTCAAATGCAAACTATGGTGCAATAAAATGTGCTTTAAATTTATTTATCAAAACTTACTAAATATAGCAAGTGTTTCTAATTATATACTGACCCAAGTCCTGTTCTTATATTGCCAGAGCAAAACAAATTCAGACTAATTTGTTTATTTAAAATGATTACATTTTGTTGAGGAGGTAAAACATTTTTACAACATAACAATTGTCTGTTTGTTTCATTCATTCTTTTGGCCCTAAAGTGCTTTTGACTTGATAATTATGGCCCATGTGGGGAAAACTTTAGACACCCCTGTTTTAAATGGACTGGACTTGTATAGTGCTTTTAGGGAAAAGTGAGACCAACTGAATAAGCAAGAGTTCAAGTTGAAATCCAAGCTGTGACAGAGACAGCCTACATGTGTTGTATGTTTAGTTGTTCTGTCTAAAGTCGGTCTCTATTAGGGCATCATCATCATCATCATCATCATCAGCTCTCTTTAGCTAAGGCTGGTCAAGGGGCGGGACTAGCCTGGAAGAGAGAGGCTGTGGTGAGAGAAGAAGCCATTTAGGGTAGACTCTGTGGAGTCTGCAGAGACGTGTCTTGTGATTCTGCTTCATGTGTGCAATAACTCATCTGTGCACCGTCACCAAGAGAAGGCTGCTAGGCAGACAGGAGCTCACTGAGCTGAGGAGCTGGAGTCCTGAACCTGTCAGATGGAGAGACTGGCTGCAGGGGGTCAGCTGCTTTGGACTGCAGGACCTTATCTAAACCAACCAGAGTGGACCTGTGAACAGCAGGGAGTCTAATAAGGATTATATCTCATTTAGGATATTACTGCCATTTTAATTCCAAAAAAGTTAAAAAACAAAACAAGAGGCTGAGATGGTGAGAGCGACAATCTCTGAGATTCTCTTCAGCCGTTCAGCGTTTTGGACTTTTACCGTCTGCTGGTTGTTGGTCTGGACGCCTGTTAAAGGTAATTACTGCTGGTTTTTACATACATATATTTCAGTTTATAGCGAAGGTATAACTGTTTCTAATCAAGCAGATTCAAACTGTGATCAAATCATGACTGGTGTCGTTGATTAAACAGCGAACCACGAGTCAGCTGTTTTTAAACTCCTTTAACCATCTCGGCTGCGTTTATTATTAAATAGACTTCCTACGGCTGCTGGAAGCACAAACAGCTTGTTATAAAAAAAAACTCACGTGGAGACGTGCAAGCTACTACATCGACCATAATGCACTGCGGCTTTTACCTTTTACGGCTTTATCTTCTGGAGAGTCTCGATTATGACTCACTGTGTATTCATTAGACCACCAATGTGACTCAGACAGGACTTTAATCACAGCAATGATAGAAAAAGAGCTGAGTCATGGTGGGACATGGGAAGGCTGGATGAAATCAGACCGTGTAGAAAGAAATGAGTTAACACAGGTACACTTAGTTCATCTTTTCAGTCAAGTCTTACATCAGACCTTCATTGTATTTTACCAGAACCACCAAACAGCTTTCTGTCCCACTTTATGATGATGCAAATGTCTTCATCTAGTTGGGGTTTTATCACCTGATCTGCTAAGTAGTCAACTGACCACCTGTTTGACCGCCACCTTCTTAACGGTGAAGGATCCTTCTGTAACAGGAAAACTGTATAATTACATTTTTTAATGTGTGATTTGGGTAAATTAACAAGTAAATCTGATGAGCCGCACCAGTTGAATAGTTTCCAGGTCAGTTTACGCCGCTGGTTTATACCCATTTGTCATTTGTTAAAGAACAGGTTCATGCTGATGGACTTAACTGTGATTCTTTTTTTTCTTTCTATAGAGGTAAATATTTTGGGTAATTATGATCAATAACACAATCAATTCAGGTATAAGATAATTAGTTCCTTAATATTTTCTCTTTCACCTCATTTCTCCAGGCCATGCTTCATGTTCCAGTTTTACTCAGTTGACTCTTGTATGTAATATAATCCAGAATAACAGAATCACCTCCCGCTGGGGCTGCTGTCCTCCCCAGACGCAGCTTCAGGGCCAAATTAGTCAGATTAGGAATAATTAATAATGTATAAAAAAACAAATCAGCCTGTGTTGTTTCGACCATGAATAAAATAACTTGTGTGGAACCAGATGTCTATTTAAATCATTGGTTTAGCTTTAACAAAGGGTTCAAGATGAGGCTTTTCTCTTATCTGAGATCTGAAAGCACACCAAAGCCTTTTAGTTGGCAAAGCCCACCTGTCTGTTTTTGATTGAACTAAATGGAAACATGACATCATGCTGAAAGGTTTCCCAAAGCAGCTACTTCCTGGAAGAAAAACACCTCTGTGGCTGGAAATATTGTGAACTTCCCTCAACATATTTCCAATCATCCATCACCAATTAAACAGATTTTTCATATTTCACTCTGGTTTTCACTGTGTTTCTGTTCTGATGGGTTTTTCCCATCTAGGGGAAATCATACTAAAATGTCATGAGAGAAAAACAACCTGGTTCAGTCAGAAATTTTCCTGGGGGAAAAAAAAATCTCTTTTTCTGTTTTCACCCTGAGAATTTCCACTATTTTGTTTAATTTTGATGATTATATTTAATATCAATAAAACTTAAATCTCACCCTCGTTTCCAGGGAACCTTCAGCTGATTGGTTCGTCTCAGCCAATCGTAGCCGCTCCTGGAGATGACGTCCTCCTTCCATGTCGGGTGGCTCCTGAGTGGGACGCCGTGGGGAGGACGGTGGAGTGGTCCAGACCGGACCTGCGGGTCCCAGGCAGACAGAGGCGTGTGGAGTACGTGTACGTGTACCGCTTCCAGAAGACGGAGCGAGACATGATGATGGAGACGTACGTCCAGAGGACGTCTCTGTCAGAGGCAGCACTGAAACGTGGAGACGTGTCTCTGACCATCAGGAACGTGAGCTTGGAGGACGACGGCAGGTTCAGATGTTTCATCCCAAGCCTGAGGAGAGATGCAGAAGTTCTGCTGGTTGTCGGTGAGTAAACGGGTCCAAACTGCAGCTTCTGGTCGTGATTAATGAGAGTTTCTCTGTAGAGTCTCATGAATCCTGCTACTGTTGCTGTTTCAGACCCAAACTTTGTTAAAATGACGACAACAGAACCGGTTCCTGATAGAAACATCACCACTCCAGCCCCACAGGAGGAGACCATCAGTACCGGTGAGTCCGCGGGTCCAAACAGAAACATTTCAGCGGCTGAAAATAACCTAAATGTGACTTTTCTGGGAGATTGTTGCGTATTCTGATTGGTTTATCTGTTCTTATTCCAGGACGCCGGTCCAGGCTGCCTCTGTGTTTTGCTGTTATTTCCTTCATTTCTCTGATTTCACTTTTCATCTTCAAACTTAAAACGGACAAGAAGTGAGTCAGAAATCATTCAAACATAGCGTCGCTTCTTCACCCATCAGAACATTTATTAAATGATAAACCTGCTTCTTTTTACAGATTTAAAGAGAAACTCTCCACCTTGGAGTGTGGATGCCTTGCTCAAGAGCAGGTCTGTGTTCATGTAGATGGGAGCTCCACAAGGTTTTCTCTCTCAAACCAGCAACTGCAGCATCAAGGAAAGCCTGGAGAAGAGCCGAGCCTTCAGTCAGAGGACCATGGATGATGGGTCCAGAAAGACTCATGATTTCTCTGCACCTTTATTTCTTTCATCAGCTCTGCAGTCGGTCTGTTCCAAATGTTGGAGGACTTTAACCTAAAGGCGCAGATGACCTGCTGCTTGTTTGACTCTGGACTCTGTTGTTGTTCTGCTGGAGCTCCACCTTCTGGTCGCTGCATGACTCTGCAGGAATCCCCCAAACTTTCAGACCAAGAAGTTCTGGATTTCTCTTAAAGAGAAAATAAATCAGGGATTTTTAGACCAAGAAAGAAACAAATTTTGTGTAAACAGAGCAGCAATTTTTAGTGATGTTGCTTTAATGTATTTATATTGTTTAACCTTTATGTGAAACTGATCTGGTATCATGTTTATTTTGATGGTTTAATTTTTAAGCCCATATCTGAATACATGTTGAACGTGTTTGAACTGTGAACGTTACCAGAAGCTGATCTGTAGATCAGAGTCTGCTATGAAGTGTTAGGAAGAAATATTTTAAATCCTTACCTGGACGTGTTCTTGTAGAAGATGCAGTAGGGATATTATAGGTGTTTTCTTTTTATGAAACTGGTCAGTAACAGCTGCTGGGTGCTATGAAACCAAAGCTAAAGTCGAACAGCCTGGATTATTGGCTGATTTCTGAAACCTAGATGTATTTTGCTGCTTAAACCTCAAAGCACTTTAACTGAGACCCAAAGATGTTAGTTATTCACATAGAACTAACAGTTAAATCTACAGAGAAAATGTGTAAAAGCTCAGAGTAATAGTTCACACCCTGTCACTAGTAGGAAGCAGAGCTTCCTACTAGATTTATTTATGCTTTATTTCAACATGATTGATTCTGTGCTACCTCCTTTTGCTCATATATTCCATTACAGAAAAAACATGTTACCATGAATAAACCCTGCTATAATATCATGTTTTTTACTTGGGTATTTATTTATTTATACACTACTGAATATTCATTCAAATAAGGTGAATATTTATTAAAACAAAGTAACTTTTAATACTAAAATAAAGTGACATTTAAAATGGTTCAGAGATTCTTTGTTCTTCGTCTCCTTGTGTTTTTCTTCCTGTGATTCAGACGTTGTCATCGACCATGAAAGTTGTCCCGGTGATCCGGTTCCTCCGCTCTAAAGCTCACTCCTCTGATTTTAGCATCTTTAGTATTTGGATTTAATTTTTTAAACACAGCCGTTTAAAAAACACTAATTTCATTTAGTTCTGAACACTGTGCATAAACGACAACACCTGAGCGATTAAGTAGACGTTATGTCTTAAATGTGGAAGAAGCTCCAGCTGAGGGATGGACCATCATCTTCTGCTTATTGATCTTGGGGAATGACCTTAATTAAGCTGAAAGTTTCCCAGCATCACAGACGTCTGGCAGGAAGCCCCAGCTGTAAAAGTATTCACACCGCTTGGCCTTTTCCACACCTGGTAACATTCCCACAAACTCCTGCATTTTGTTGGGGTTTAATGTGACAGATCAGGGGTCTGCAATCTGTGGCTCTTTGGACCTTCCACAATGGCTCTGAACAACTTTGGCTAAAAACGGTGACTAATCATGTAATGTTATTTTAATATAGATATGATAACACCAGTTTTACTTTTTCTAATGGAACAATTGCATTGAATTTCTAAACCAGAATGAACCGTTTTTATTGTCGTTTGGTTGGAAACGGCACATGTTTTTTTTTTTTTTTTATTATTATTGTTTAAAAATCACTTTCCACAGATAAAAATCCATTGCCCTAGCGCAGGGGTGGCCAACGCCGGTCCTCAAGAGCCGGTGTCCTGAAACTTTTAGAGGTTTCCCTGGCCCCACACACCTGAATCAAATAGCACAATTAGCTCCTCAGTATGCAGTCAGGTTCTTCAGAGTCCTGCTAATTAACTGATTATTTGACTCAGGCGTGTCGGACCAGGGACACATCTAAAGGTTGCAGGACACCGGCTCTCGAGGACCGGAGTTGGCCACCCCTGCCCTAGCGGAAAGTGCATCCAACCTCTTTTTGCAAAGATTTTGTGATTTTCTTTATTTTGCGATCTAAAAACAGAAATAAAACAGCGGTTCTTTAAAATGGCAACACATTTACAAAAGATATTTGTAAAAAATAAAAAGATGTAATTTTTTCCAAAGGTCATGGAACATTAGCGGCTCTAACAGAGGTTTATTTAGCTGGACTCAGGGCAATAATGGCTCTTTGGATTGTAAAGGTCGCAGACCCTTGTGACAGACAAACACAAAGTAGTGTGCAGCTGAGGGTTTCAGTGTTTCCCCACAAACTGCTAGAGTGATGTGGTAAACATCCACCATCTACAGCTACAGAATGACGTTCGGAACATGGCTCAGACTCAGTCAGGTTGAACGGAGAACATCTGCTAAGATCAACTTTTAAAGTCCTGCAACGGATTCCCAGTTGGATTTGGTTCTGGACTGAGACTCCACCCGAAAACATCTAATTATAGCTCCTACCTCCTCTTCCTTGACCTTTAATGGGGTCAACAGAACGCTGTTGTAACTGGGAAAGGAACTTCGGACAACTGTGCCGATTTCAGACGGCCTTTAACTGTGACGTCTTTACATGATGGAAACACACAGAGACGATGAGACTCAACTGCAGGCCTACAGCCTTCTGAATATGAAAAACAAAGAATGTGATCTCTTCTCTCTGGACATTTTCGCTAATTTCCATAAGGTGAGTGGCGCTCATATGTCATGTCACACAAAGCATTGTGGGATTCCTTATAGGTCCTTAGCGCCGGAAATGGACATTGTGAGGTTCCTATGCTAAAGGAGCCGTGAGAGGAAGCATACAGGCTCCTTTTCCTACCTCCTTCCTTATTGACTGCACTATTCGGACAGCACTAATCATGGCGACCAATTACGCACTTCCACTTTGGCTAAACAGTCCTCACCCAAAAGACGTTTTCCAATGGAGCCTCAGTGTCGGATATCCTGACATGATGCCGCTTTGATCTAAACTGGTCCGCTGTAACTCTGGCTGTGTTCAGAGTGGTTGCTTTGCTGAAAGGGGAAAAACTTTGTTCCCTATTCCAAGTCTTCTGCAGCCTCTGAAAGGTTTTCTTGTTTTTCTTTTCCTGTTTTCAGCTCCATCCACTTTGCTGTCCCTTTGTTCCCCTGTTCCTGTTGAAAAAAAAAAAAAAACCATGTTGCTGCAACCATTGAGTCTCCTTGGAGAAGATCTGGGGGAAGTTCTAGGTTTTCCACACATGTTCTGTGGGCTTTACTGCTTCTCACTCTTAAAGGCCAGCTTTGTGGGGTTTATGACTAATAGTCATCCTGTCAATGAAACCAACGTATCTGAGCTGCAGCTTCTCCAGAGTTATCATGGACCTCTCTGCTGCTTTTCTGCCTAATGCTCTCCTTTCCCAGCCTGTCAGCCTAGATCATGATCAAGAGGATCTTGATCAAGATGCTCCATCTGCTTTGAAAAGTCCCCGTGGTTTAGAATAACAGTGGAAGTGAATCTGAGACGACATCAAACATCTGGGCTGCAGGCAGAAACAGATCCTATGAGGGATTTACCCATGACTGCACACCATACCGTGTTTGGTTTTCATGCTTTTAACCCTAAATCAGACAGCTGAAAGAAAGCATTATGCTGCCGCCTCCGTATTTACTCTCAGAGATAAAGTGATCTGGATGATGTTTGGTCTCCTGATTGATCCTGAAATATAAACAAAAGCTAACCTGGAAAGAGGGAATTTTTTTGCTCTTTTAGAAACATAGATTCTGCTGCTTTCTACGAATGCGTTCTTCTGCTGATAGCCTCAGTCTACCCGACTGCATGGGTTCGGGTTCACTGGTAGGAGGAGATGAGACAGTTTTAAACTGGGTGTCTGGTTTGGCTCCTGTGGTCAAAATAACTTGCCTCCCCTTATAACTTCTCGCTCTCCTTCTTTCAGAAAGACGCAAGTCAATACGAGCAGCCAAATCCTCCAACTCTTTCAAAGATCTTGGGAAATCACGAGTAGCAAGCTCATCCTTAATGTCCTCATTTAAACCTTGCCAAAATACATCCATTAGTGCTTCATGGTTCCAGGAACTATCAGCTGCCAGAAGATGAAAATCAATGATGTATGCCGTGACTGACCTGGACCCCTGTTGGAGTGAGAGTAAACCTCTGGCGGCTTCTCTGGCTGGGAGAACAGGATCAAATACTCTGATGAGCTCCTTAGCAAAAACAGAATAGGAAAAGGTACAAGGGGAATCATTCTGCCACTCTGCTGTGCCCCACTGCTTGGCTTTGCCTGAGAGAAGAGAAATTACATAAGCCACTTTTGACCGATCTGTGGGAAACGATGAGGGCTGGAGTTCAAAATGAATTTTGAGTGAGAAAAGCCCTGCACTGATCAGCATCTCCCCTGAAAACCTCTGGAGGACACAAACTTGGCTCTCTTGTGGTAGCTACTGGAACTGCAGGAGAACAAACAGGCTGTGGAGAAGCCTGGGTATGACTGGGACTAGACATGTTGCGCAATATGGAAATTATTTCAGTCATACCTGCATCGAGCCGAGCAATAGAGTCATCTACACCGGCTCGCCACTGTTGGTGCTGGTGTTGGGTCCATTGTGGCCAGATTGTACTGTTACGATTCAGACTGAGGACCCAGATACAACCAGAACACAACAGAAAATTACTTTAAAAGATTTATTGTAGAAACTCTGCAGGTATTCGGGATCGGGGTGTCTTAGATCCTGAAACTTTGGGTCGTAGAGAGTGGCGTCTCACTGGGGCTCGGCAGATATTCGTGGTCAGAGAGGGTCAGAGCCGTGTGATCAGAAATCCAGAGAATCCAAAACAGAATCCAGGAGCCAAGTCAGGGCACAGAAACAGGTCTAAGATCCAGGCGGCACAAAAAACCAGGTCCGACAGGGGCTAGGCAGGCTTAAAAAAATCAGGATGCTGGATGCTTACTAACCAAGGCTTTCAGACAATCTGGCGCTGTCAACTAGTCAGAGGCTTGCTTAAGAAGGCTGGCAAACAGGTGGGGGGAATAAGTGGTAATTGGACTGAGCAGAGGCAGCACAGGAGGGCCAAATGAACAATCAGAGCAGGAGGGAGAGGGGAATGAAATCACAAAACACTAGTTGACAGGCCATAAACATAACAGTTTTCCTACATGAAGTTCTTTAATAGTGATTGTTTTTATCATCTAACAGGAAACTTGCTCCAATTACACATTCTAGCATCTATTCCCATCTGACTTAGATTTATGTGCAGTCCTCTTCACGATGATTAACATGCTTTTTCGAGGTCAAAAGATACTATAATCATTATTTCCTCATTATTAATCATTACTGACTTCAGCTTTTGCATCAACTGTTGACCGACATGTTCTGAAGCCACATTGACAATCATTAATTAGTTCTCTATGTTTAAGAACATATCCTGATCTGCTGACTATTGTTTTCTCTGTTCTTTTGCTCAAGTGGGATGCTAAGGCTATTGGTCTGTAGTTATCTGGTTCATAGGAACAGAAACATAGAAACAGTTTTAATATCACATTTGTGGTATGGTAGATTTTGAGGTATTTAAAATGTGTTCTGTTCCCTGACTATTGTACCCAGTCCAATGTTTTTTTTTTTTTCCCAGTGTCCTGTCTAACAATGTGGCAATAGGAATTGATGTCTCAATGCCAAATAGAGCTCGACAGATTTTGCTTTCACAAGTGGAGCAAACAGCTTTCGCCATAGTGCTCCACTTGATTTATGCATGTAAATAGTTTTATTGTGATTCCTGCAGGGAATCACAATAAAACACATGTAGTGTCCACATAATTTCAAATTATGTGGACACTACAATGGGAAAGTAGGAGAGTAAAGGAAGAACAATAAGAGAAAAAAAGAAAGAGAAGAGGTGAAAGAAAGAAGAGATAAAAGGGAGAGAATGATAAAACGTCCTCTGTCTGCTCCATCACCTGGAAAGAGACTCAAAAAGAACAGCACAACCAACAGACATAAAGCAACAGATACAATCGAGTAACACCTAGATGCCATTGCTAAATCATATGTATTATTATTTAAGCTGACATGTGTAATGCCATACCTGAAAAAAGAAAGTGAAAGAAAATAAATAAATAAATAAATTACAGGCTTTCTGTATATAAGTGAACATTTAATACCAGGGACCCAGCACCTGTGGGAATTTGTGAGAGTGCACTAGTTTAGGTGAAAATTATCCAGAAGGAAATAGCTTGATAGTGGTTGTGGAGAACCAAAGGCCCGCCTTCCCCGAGCACAGAGGGAGGAGTCAGGGGACCCATAACCCCGGACTCCCAAAGGGGCCCCCAAAGAACACAGGAAATCTGCATCCCCCCCCCCCCCAAGGAAAGAGGAGAGACGACCCCGAGGAAATCCCCCAGCCACCGCAATGCTGATGCCCCCAAGAGCCGCGGGGATGAGCCCGTGGGCTCCGCCGGCAGCCAGCCTCGCTGAAGTGGTCCCGGCCATGGTCCCTGGGGGCCAGAGGCCCCGGCCAGGCCCTGCAAAGCAGCCACGGGGAATGGGCCAGCACCCACCCGCGAACCCGCCCCAAACCCGAGGACCGTCAATGCGCCAGAGGGCCAGTCCAATTTTAAGGCAGATTAATGATCTTTCATAATCAGTCAGCCATTTCTTTATTTATATTGCCATTATTGTCTATCTGCCTGCTGTCCCAATATGGGGGACATTTTGTAAAGTTACAGTCAGTAATTAACAGCAATGTCTTTGGTTATTTAGCTTGTAAGAGAAAAAATGGAAGTTCATTAATGCAAGTATTATTTTCACCATCTCATTCATGCATTTATAAACGTCACAGTCCTAAACTAAATATTTAATTGGCAAGTTAAATAGTTAGTTTACAAAATTTGGTTTGCAAACTAAATATTTAGCTTAGAAATTAAATATTTCAAGTTCTTTGGGTATGTTTTTTTGTTCTTCTTCCTGTAGGCCAGTCCATGTTTAATGAAGACAGCACATCCTCCTCCACTACCATCACTTCCTGTCTTTCTGCACTGTATCCTGCAATTTTGAAATCTAGTTATTTTGAGGTTTTAGCCAATGTCCCCTCTACATATATTACAGCTGGTACTCTTTTTAGTTATAAATAAATAGTTCTGTTGATGTCCTTTGGCTCTTAGACATCTAACCTTCCATTTAAGAATATGTGGAACCCTTTATAACGCTTTAATCCCTTCCTTCAGGGTATGGATTTGCTCTGCTTGGATTATTTTCATATCTGAGAATGTCCCTACTGCTGTCACGGTTGCCTTTTATTTTATAGATTTTCTTCTTCATTTGTATCGTGACATTTAAAACATCTAAATGCTATAAAGTTTTTTTTCACTATCATTTTACATGCATTTGACATTTGTGTTTAGATGTATAATGCCCATTTGACCCTGGAAGTTCTGTTCATTATTTGATAACTGTCATGGAAAAATTATTATCAAGAAGCGAGATACAATATAGAGACCGGTCTTTATTGAAGTCAAACAGCCTTCAAGGTGCATTCTTCCCCAAATGCACACCTAGTAAGACAAACTCTGTATCTTTAAGCGAACAGATGTACACAAACAGGAGGAGTCTCCGTGATGAACAACAAAGAACCTCGTGCAACGTATAAAAGAAGTAGAGTAGAAAATCTTCCATCATAGTCCGCACTTTGATTATGGAATAATCACACAACTCAAGAACATTTCTAAACCAAATAGTAACATAACATAAAATCACATAGTCTCAGCATTTATCTACAATTTTGGGTTAAACTAATTAGGTAAAGGCTGTTTTAGATTCCTACATTATTTTAATGTACATTAGACTAGGTCATCTTAGCCTACATACTAATTAAGGTCAAATTCACCTTCTAATGAAGAACTTATTCTCTGTTCTTTGTCTCTGTAGCAAACTGCTCCCTCTAACATGTGTTGTTTTATAAATGTGTCCGGCCTTCTCCTGCTTAAACCCTGAAGGCCCCATTTACTACCCCGGTTTAAGATTTGACAATAAATGAGGAATACGTTGATCAGAGGTAAAACATTGTAATATGCATATTTAATTCATTGGAATTCCAAGAGACAAAAGTTTACATTACCAGTGTATCTACGTCCATCCCTTGGTATTGCAGCTTTTGTCTGATCTAAGTTTTTGCCAAGACATCCTTTTAATACAGTGTCTGCCCTCCAAAGAAACTCTCCTTTTCTGACCTACCCCCCTGCAATAAAACTTCATGTGTTATTCTACCCAGCAACAGGGAGAGACAGTCAACACTCTGCATTCCTCAGCAACCCCAACTAAGATATTTATTTTTCCTCAACACATGTTCTCTGTGGATGACATAGAAAAGTGTCCAAGTATCTTTGCAAAGTCAAGCCATTATGATATTATATTATCTAATTTAAAACATTGTACATCTTTCCATCCGTCGTGTAGCTTCAATTAGTCCAAACAAAATTAAAATAAAACAATTACAAACAATAATTGTTAAAGCTACAGTAGTTTGTTTAGCAAAAACTTGAAAGAAAATGAGGGCAGCACAGTGGAGCAGTGGGTAGCGCTGTTGCCTTGCAGCAAGAAGGTTCAACTTCAACCCTGGGTCTTTCTGCAGGGAGTTTGCATGTTCTCCCTGTGCATGCGTGGGTTCTCTCCAGGTACTCCAGCTTCCTCCCACAGTCCAAAACGTGACTATTAGGTTATTTGGCCTCTTTAAATTCTCCTTAGGTGTGAATGGTTGTTTATCCCGCCTGTCTCTGTGTTGCCCTGCGATGGACTGGCGACCTGTCCAGGGTGTAGCCCGCCTCTCTCCCATTGACAGCTGGAGATAGGCACCAGCAACCCTCACGACCCCATGAGGGATAAGCGTTATAGATAATGGATGAATAAAAGAAAACCCCATCAGTTTACTTATTTATTGGATGTCAAACCCATTTGTCTTATCTTACACACGTTGGTTGCCAAATAATTTACATTCTTTAAGATGAACTTTGGTTCTTTAACTCAGATCTGCAATGAACCAGGATTCACTGAATTATTCTGATGATGATGACGACGATGATGATGTTGGTGATCAACCACTTTTGTCTTTATGTCTCTTAGTGTGTACATAGTAGCTTAGCTTCTTTTGTATCTTCATTTTGCTTAGTAGTTTAGTAGAGTTTCATTAGCCTCATAGAGAGGATTTGTTGATTGAAATATAGTGTTAATTCAGATTAACAGCATTATAGTGATGTTCTCTGGATGTTCATTTTATTTCTGTTTATAAATTCTTGAACTTGAAGAGAAGTTGTCACACCTTATTCTATATGTGTGCAGAGTTTGCTGTTAAAAGATCGCTAGTGCTCGAATCATCCCTTTCAACTACTGTCCTGATATTAGCTCTAGGGCTGATATTTACCAGACAATACCTAACAGACAGAGAGTTATTTATTAAACATTAAATAACTTTAAAACAGTGTATAATTGCACAACAGCAGTCTACTGTCTTTGGAGATCTTCTGTCCCTCCTGACAACTCCTCTTAAACTCCACCCTTCCATTCCACAACGAGTCCAGCTCTGTTGCAGCATTTCCTGCTTCCTCCTGTTTTAACACGTGGAGAAGTTTCAGGATCGGTGTGATCGCTGAGCTCATCATAAAAACGTCTGCAGATCAGTAAGTAATAAACTGGTGGTTGGCTTTTTGTGGGACACATCTACAGGAGGGATAGAAATTTGAGACATTTAATGTTGTTGAGAAGTGAAATGGCTCAGAGAAAAACTCAGATGCACTCGCAAAAAATCTCCTGTTCCATCTGTCTGGATCTACTGAAGGATCCGGTGACTATTCCCTGTGGACACAGCTACTGTATGAAGTGTATTAAAGAACACTGGAATGGAGAGGATCAGAGGAGAATCCCCAGCTGCCCTCAGTGCAGGAAAAAGTTCATACCGAGGCCTGCCCTGGTGAAAAACATCATGTTAGAAGAGTTAGTGGAGGATCTGAAGAAGACTGGACTTCAACCTGCTCCAGCTGATCACCTCTATGCTGGACCTGAAGATGTAGCCTGTGATGTCTGCACTGGGAGGAAGCTGAAAGCTGTCAAGTCCTGTTTATCCTGTCCTGCTTCTTATTGTCAGAATCACCTCCAACCTCATTATGATGTCCTTGGACTGAAGAAGCACAAGCTGGTGGAGCCCACCAAGAAGCTCCAGCAAAACATCTGCTGTCGTCATAATAAGGTGATAAAGGTCTTCTGTCGTACTGATCAGCAGTGTATCTGTTATCTCTGCTTAATGGATGACCATAAAGGCCATGAAACAGTCCAGCTTGCAGCAGAAAGGGCTGAGAAGCAGAAGGAGCTCCAGGTGAGACGACAACAAATACAGCAGAGAATCCAGGACCAAGAGAAAGATATAGAGCTTCTTCAACAGGAGGTGGAGGCCATCAATGTCTCTGCTGATAAAGCAGTGGAGGACAGTGAGAAGATCTTCACTGAGATGATCCGTCTCATCCAGAAAAGAAGCTCTGATGTGAAGCAGCAGATCAGATCCCAGCAGGAAACTGAAGTGAGTCGAGTCAAAGAGCTTCAGGAGAAGCTGGAGCAGGAGATCACTGAGCTGAAGAGGAAAGACGCTGAGCTGAAGCAGCTCTCAGACACAGAGGATCACAACCAGTTTCTCCTCAACTACCCCTCACTGTCAGCACTCAGTGAGTCTACACACTCATCCAGCATCAAGATCCGTCCTCTGAGCTACTTTGAGGATGTGACAGCAGCTATGTCAGAGCTCAGAGAGAAACTACAGGACATCCTGAGAGACACAGGGACAAACATCTCTCTGGCAGTCACTGGAGTCGATGTTTTACTGTCAGAGCTGGAACCAAAGACCAGAGCTGGATTCCTAAAATATTCACGAGAAATCACTCTGGATCCAAACACAGTAAACGGATATCTGTTATTATCTGAGGGGAACAGAAGAATAACATTTATGAACCAACAACAGTCTTATCCTGATCATCCAGACAGATTCACTGACTGGTTTCAGGTTCTGAGTAGAGAGAGTCTGACTGGTCGTTGTTACTGGGAGGTGGAGTGGGAAGGAGGTGGAGTTTATGTAGCAGTTTCATACAAGAATATCATCAGAGCAGGAGATTCAAAAAAATGTTTATTTGGATTCAATGATAAATCTTGGTCATTATTTTGTTACAGAAACAGCTACACATTTTGCCACAACGACATTCAAACTCCAGTATCAGGTCCAGTTTCCTCCAGAATAGGAGTGTACCTGGATCACAGAGCAGGTATTCTGTCTTTCTACAGCATCTCTGATACCATGACTCTCCTCCACAGAGTCCAGACCACGTTCACTCAGCCTCTATATGCTGGAGTTTGGGTTCATTATGTTCATGTTGAATCCTCTGGAGAGTTTGTTAAACTGAAATAGAGCTCATCTGAGATCCAGGTGGTTAAAATGTGTAAATTAGTTTCAGTTTCTACAGTCTCAATCAAAACAAAAGTGGTTGATCATAATCAGAATACTTCAGTGAATCCTTGTTCACTGCAGATCTGATTCCAAAAAGCATGGAATGGAGTTAAAAACATTTGGCTTGTGTTTCAATCCATTCACAATGCAAAGCCCAAGTTAACCAGTACATTACTATGAGTAAATAACATTCTGAAGACCGATTTGTCCTGTAAAATCATTTAATTCAGAATTGCTTGCCTTTGTTTATGCGATTCTACCTCCGGGCGCTAGGGGGTCGCTGTAGCGATCGGTCGCTAAACTGGTTAAAGTCTAAAGTTATCAAAATTGCCTTTAAACCGACATTAATATTCAATATTAATGCAGGAATAAGGCTCATAGCTCTATCGGCCTACGGCGGAGCCGAACGATTAAGCTTTATGCTCTAAAACAAGCTCCGTTTGAATGTCTGGAACCGGATGTTAGCAGGAGCTAATAGCATTTTGGCTAGCGGGCATTCGGCGCTAACAAATAAAAGCTTTAGCTTTATTTTTAGTCATAATAAGTGGGCTGGATAACGTAAACATTAATGTCCCATCAATGTATGAAACCCTGGTGGAGATAACCTTTGTTATAACCATAAAAACACACTCGACAATGACATGGTACCGAATGCTAGCACTGAGCTATTTAGTTAGCCCTTTGTTTTAAAAGCACCATGTGCACAACGATTTACAAAATATTTCCAAATGAACCATTTAACTTGTCCCTCAACTCGCTGCCCAAACCTGTCGGTGCCTCATGTGAGTCCAGTCCAATTTGGTCATCCAAGAAGGGAGTAAAAGGGGAACCGTTGCTTGTCCAGCAGCGGGCAAATGGCTTAACAGCAGCAACATGTGGTCGGAATCGGAGGCCTGATGTCCTGCAGACAGTCTCTGACTTGGTTGCAGTCACAACTAGAGCAGGTTTTCCTCAGAATTCGACAGCAGGTCATTCTGCCGGCTTTTCAGCTCCGTCTGGGTTTCGCTTCCCTGTATAGGCTGACAAGAATAAACAAAGCTATTTCGGCAATCTGTACTTTGCGGCTGGTTTGCGCAGCAGTCAGAGTACAACTTAGCTCCGCTCGGTGTGTTGTTTATCCGGATTCAGTCAAGTCCTCCTCTCCCTCTTGGTCAGTTAATGACTAATCTTAATCGCTCATTGTGTAAAAACAACATAATTTATGTTTTGTGTATTTACTTATTTAATATTAAATACAAAAATATTTTATCAATCCCAAAGGGAAATTAAACATGGGTATAACTCATTCTATGGGGTTTCTTCAACAAGCTATTGACGATGCTGATGGCTACATGCAGAAGAATCTCCTGTAGCAGTCTTAGGGCTGATCTGAAGAAGCTTCTCACTGACGACGCTGTTATTCTACAACAATCTGATGAAAACAATGCCCGGGTTCTCCCTAATGTTCTTCATTTTATGAAGAATCCTTAATTATGCCATCATTTTCTAGAGGAGTCCCCAGAACAGAACCAACTTTCTTTATGAGCTTCTTTAATTCAATGGCACTGGTGCTGCTACACCCAAAAGATGATGGCTCAAGAGATCACAACAGACTTATAGAAGATCTGCAGCATCTTGGTAACACTAAAGGACCTATCTGCTCTGTCCTTCTTGTAGTCACTGTACCTCATATAACCTTTCTTAGACTGCTTAAACTGTTTAAATTCTGACAAGACAGACATTGTAATCTTTGGGCCAGAGTCCTCAAAAAATAAACTTCTTAATCAATCACTTAATCTGGATGGCATTAACTTTGCCTCTGGTAATAAAGTAAAAAATCTTGGTGTCATTTTTGACCAAGACATGTCATTTAAATTCCATATTAAACAGGTTTCAAGAGTTTCCTTTTTTCACCTCCGGAATATCGCCAAAATTAGAAATATTCTGTCCAGGGGTGATGCTGAAAAACTAGTCCATGCATTGGTTACTTCAAGGTTGGACTATTGTAATTCTTTACTATCAGGAAGTCCACAAAATGCAGTACAAAGTCTTTAGCTTATCCAAAATGCTGCAGCAAGAGTTCTGATGAAAATCAATAAGCGGGATCATATTTCTCCAATTTTAGCTTCCCTTCATTGGCTTCCTGTTAAATCAAGAATAGAATTTAAAATTCTTCTTCTAACATATAAAGCCCTTAATAATCAAGCTCCATCATATATCACAGCTCTGATTACCCCGTATGTTCCTAACAGAGCTCTTCGCTCTCAGACTGCAGGTCTGCTGGTGGTTCCTAGAGTCTCTAAAAGTAGAATGGGAGGCAGATCCTTTAGCTATCAGGCTCCTCTCCTGTGGAACCAACTCCCAGTTTTGGTCCGTGAGGCAGACACCCTGTCTACTTTTAAGACTAATCTTAAAACTCTCCTTTTTGACAAAGCTTATAGTTAGAGTGGCTCATGTTACCCTGAGCTACCTCTATAGTTATGCTGCTATAGGCTTAGGCTACCGGAGGACATCAGGGCCTATTTCTCTCACTCTAGTGAGTTCTCCTGTTCTTCAGTTTTGCATTGCTTGTCGTCATTTCAGCTTTTAACTTTTTGTTCTCTCTCTTTTTTCTTCATAGTAGGTACACCTGGTCTGGTGTTCTATTAGCTGTGACATCATCCAGGGAAGACAGATCACCTGCTATTACCATCTAATGTAGAACAGATTACTGGATCAATGTGTGCTTCTGTGCTTTTTTGTCTGTCTTGTTGTGTCTCTGCTCTGTCTTCTCTAACCCCCAGTCGGTCGAGGCAGATGACCGTTCATACTGAGCCTGGTTCTGGTTCTGCTGGAGGTTTTTCCTTCCCGTTAATGGGGAGTTTTTCTTTCCGCTGTCGTTTCATGCTTGCTCAGTATGAGGGATTGCTGCAAAGCCATGGACAATGCAGACGACTCTCCCTGTGGCTCTACGCTTCTCCAGGAGTGAATGCTGCTAATCGGGACTTTGAAGAAATCAACTGGGTTCCCTTATATAGGAAATTTTTGACCATTCTGTATAATCTGACCCAATCTGTATAATCTGAATGAATTTGACTTTGTAAAGTGCCTTGAGATGACATGCTTCATGAATTGGCGCTATATAAATAAAATTTTATTGAATTTAATTGCTTTGTTTCAGGGATTGTGTAATGGTAATGTATTATAGACTGATGTGTGGTTCATATGACATGACAGTATTGCATAGAAAACAGAACCCTTGGCCACCCCATGGCTCTAAATATATCAAGGTGTGTGACCTGTACTCCTTTGAAAATGTGGGTGAGCACAGTCCTCACATCAGTAACATTTGACATGGCAGTTCTAGTCAAGAGCCACCAGTTTCACTTTCTCCTCACTGCCTGGAGCTGGAACAATAGGTTCTTCACAACTCTCACACAGAGAGACATGCCTGGACATGGTAGGGCTGGCCTTCAGATGCAGTAAACAGGCACAGGAACAGCGAACGAGTAGTTTTACTTTCTCTGCTCTGATTCCAGTGCTATTTTTATCATGGCTTCAGAAACTCCCATGATTTCTCGCTTCAATACTTTAAGTCTAAATGTGAAACAATAAACAAACTGTTGTTGTCAAATGGGGGTTGTAAACAAGATCATAAACATGAGATTTGTAATTTATTGCTTATCTTTTCAGCTGTTTTGTTTGTAAATGTAGCCCGAGACGAAATGCAAGGCGAAATCGTAAGAGCAACATCCACTGCTGCTTTATTGTAAGAAGATGGTTGCATGTTTACACGTTAGATTACAGCAGCTCTCACTGCCGTCGTGCAAACTGTCCCTCTTCCCCCTTTATTTATGGATGGAAAGATAGATAGATAGATAGATAGATAGATAGATAGATAGATAGATAGATAGATAGATAGATAGATAGATAGATAGATAGATAGATAGATAGATAGATAGATAGATAGATAGATAGATAGATAGATAGATAGATAGATAGAAAGAAAGAAAGAACCAGTATTTAGATAGCTGTTTCTAAATACAGAGGCAGAGGAATAACTAAACATCTGACACAGAGAGCAGGAGATAGGGGGAGAAGCTGATGGACGGATAGGGGAGAGAGCCATTGTGAGGCTAAAGCTAGGCTAGGCTAAAGCTAGGCTAGCGCCCTCTTACCACACCGAGAAAAGCAAACCATGTGAAACATGAGGAGTTCCCAAACGTGATGTGCAGCAACAGAGAATGTTTTAAAAGTGCTTATGTGGTAGAAACAGATGTTACAGCAAAGAGATTAAAGATAAAAGCGAGAGAGTCTGGAGCAACAGACCGCGATTCACACCGTGACAACAGGAAATGACACGCCTTACCCCAAACAGGAAGGAGTTCTGTTCCTGTTTGCAGATCAGTAAGTAACGAACTAGTGCTTGGCTTCTTGTGGGACACATCTACAGGAGGGATAGAAATTTGAGACATTTAATGTTGTTGAGAAGTGAAATGGCTCAGAGAAAAACTCAGATGCACTTGCAAAAAATCTCCTGTTCCATCTGTCTGGATCTACTGAAGGATCCGGTGACTATTCCCTGTGGACACAGCTACTGTATGGACTGTATTAAAGAGCACTGGGATGAAGAGGATCAGAGGAGAATCCACAGATGCCCTCAGTGCCGGAAAGAGTTCATACCGAGGCCTGTCCTTGTGAAAAACATGATGTTAGAAGAGTTAGTGGAGGATCTGAAGAAGACTGGACTTCAACCTGCTCCAGCTGATCACCACTATGCTGGACCTGAAGATGTAGCCTGTGATGTCTGCACTGGGAGGAAGCTGAAAGCTGTCAAGTCCTGTTTATCCTGTCCTGCTTCTTATTGTCAGAATCACCTCCAACCTCATTATGATGTCCTTGGACTGAAGAAGCACAAGCTGGTGGAACCCACCAAGAAGCTCCAGCAAAACATCTGCTGTCGTCATAATAAGGTGATAAAGGTCTTCTGTCGTACTGATCAGCAGTGTATCTGTTATCTCTGCTTAATGGATGACCATAAAGGCCATGAAACAGTCCAGCTTGCAGCAGAAAGGGCTGAGAAGCAGAAGGAGCTCCAGGTGAGTCGACAACAAATCCAGCAGAGAATCCAGGACCAAGAGAAAGATGTGAAGCTGCTTCAACAGGAGGTGGAGGCCATCAATGTCTCTGCTGATAAAGCAGTGGAGGAAAGTGAGAAGATCTTCTCTGAGATGATCCGTCTGATCCAGAAAAGAAGCTCTGATGTGAAGCAGCAGATCAGATCCCAGCAGGAAACTGAAGTGAGTCGAGTCAAAGAGCTTCAGGAGAAGCTGGAGCAGGAGATCACTGAGCTGAAGAGGAAAGACGCTGAGCTGAAGCAGCTCTCAGACACAGAGGATCACAGCCAGTTTCTCCTCAACTACCCCTCACTGTCAGCACTCAGTGAGTCTACACACTCATCCAGCATCAATATTCGTCCTCTGAGATACTTTGAGGATGTGACAGCAGCTGTGTCAGAGCTCAGAGAGAAACTACAGGACCTCCTGAGAGACACAGGGACAAACATCTCTCTGGCAGTCACTGGAGTCGATGTTTTACTGTCAGAGCTGGAACCAAAGACCAGAGCTGGATTCCTAAAATATTCACGAGAAATCACTCTGGATCCAAACACAGTAAACGGATATTTATTATTATCTGAGGGGAACAGAAGAATAACATTTATGAACCAACAACAGTCTTATCCTGATCATCCAGACAGATTCACTGACTGGTTTCAGGTTCTGAGTAGAGAGAGTCTGACTGGTCGTTGTTACTGGGAGGTGGAGTGGGAAGGAGGTGGAGTTTATGTAGCAGTTTCATACAAGAATATCATCAGAGCAGGAGATTCAAAAAAATGTTTATTTGGATTCAATGATAAATCTTGGTCTTTATTTTGTTACAGAAACAGCTACACATTTTGCCACAACGACATTCAAACTCCAGTATCAGGTCCAGTTTCCTCCAGAATAGGAGTGTACCTGGATCACAGAGCAGGTATTCTGTCTTTCTACAGCGTCTCTGACACCATGACTCTCCTCCACAGAGTCCAGACCACGTTCACTCAGCCTCTATATGCTGGAGTTTGGGTTCATTATGTTCATGTTGGATCCTCTGGAGAGTTTGTTAAACTGAAATAGAGCTCATCTGAGATCCAGGTGGTTAAAATGTGTAAATTAGTTTCAGTCTCTACAGTCTCAATTGTTGCTGAGAGCTCATTGTGTTCATTTCTTCACTGCTGAGAGATCAGCTGTCTTTATGGAGCTAATTTGTCCTCTTGTTTGTTGTTTTGTTGATGATGGAGTTTATTTTCTGTTCTGCCCCCACCTCGTTCTGTTCAGCCATGGAGGATATCACTGCTAAGGAGGGGTTTTATTGACCTAAATAAATAAGATTTTCATTTATTGTTTTGTCAGACCAATTGTTGATGTTTTATAATCCATGGAAACTGTAATTATCATGATCAACATCAATTGGGATATCAACTGTTATTTTACTGGACAAAGATCAGATTCTGGATCAAACTGTGGTTTTCTACTTGAACACACTGAATCCATGTTTTCTGCAGAATTTATTGATTTAATGTGTCAGCATTTGACCTGTTTATAGTAGACAGTTGTTCACCGCAGTTTAGGATTCAGTTGATTCATTAAAAAAATACATTTAGTGTGTAATCAAGCTTCACATTTGAAAACTTCATATGAACTAAAGTCATTTGCATTAGATTCTTACTGTTTGCTTTTGGACAAAGAAGTTAATAAAGATGACTGTGTGAATATAAGATGGTGCTTGTCTTTTGCTGTATTTTGTTTGTGTTTTATTGCATTTTGTTCATTCAACTGTCAGTAATTAAAGTCCCTAAACATTTCCAAGCATCACAGCCTCACATAAACTGTGTATTACTCAGTTTTGCACAGCAGCTGCCAGTCATGGTCGACATTGTTTTGTCTTGGGTTGGGACAAGCTCTGAGAAGTCTGGCCATGTAAGCCAGAGAGCAAGATGGTTAAAAGACCAATGGTTTCTTTACCTTATCAGAGTAGACCAGAATGGACCAGGCCCCTTCTGAGAATTATGTCCTGTTCTGTAACCTGTTCTCATTCTTATAAGAATTTATTAAATTCTGACTTTGATAAAAATCACAGATATATTTCTTGATAATTAAAGGTACATAGCCACATAATATGCTTATAAAAAAAGACCAAAAACCATTTGATCATGATAGAATAAGGTTATATACACCAAGCCTCCATCTTGATAGTGTTTTGATAGTCCTTTATGAACCGAAAGATAATCCCCTCTCGGGCGCGATTAACAGATATAAACATATGTGGCGCCACCTAGTGACAGTATCGCAGAACTATCATAATGCAATAGCATAATACAACTAATACACCAACAGGACTTGCTAATCTTTAATAAAAACTTTGGATGCAAACAGAGTGAGCTACTGATAAATACAAATTAAAAAAGTCAAATAGCATGGCTATGCACTATTAAGGAAAGCAGTTAGACTTTTTTCCCCACAACAATTTGGCGTGGAACAACTTTTGTGGAAGCCCTCAGTCAGAATACCTCAAGCATGCATATTTAAAACTAACATAAAAACAGTGAATGTAGGTGACCTTTGGTTTAGTAGTTTCACTGAAGATTTCAGTAAAACTACTAATAATTTAATATCTCGTATTATACTTATATTTAGGTTGTTGTGATGGATGTTGCAGTTGCCATAGCAGGGGGTCATCCCATTCAGTCTATGATCATTCCTTATATTTACAGAAAGATTAAAGGGGCTAGCTACAAGTTTAGCTCCTCCCGGCCAGTAGATGGCACATTCGTGGTTGCTTACTCTTGGTCCAAGTTTGAGTTGCAACCAGCCGGTTGCCAGATCCTTTGGTTAGCATTAGCAAACATTTAACTTACTGTCATGGTTTAGTTTTGGTCTGGCTGTTTTCCTGGTTATTTTCCAGTTTATCCTCCTCTCACTCAGCTCAACCTCCACTCCCTCAGCAATCAGTCATACCTGTTATGCACCAATTAGTCTGAATTCACTCCACCTGCCAGCCTCTCTACATAAGCCTCCCTCAGTCTTCTCTTCCCCGCCGGCTCGTCTTCAGTCTCTACCAACACCACGCCTGTCTAGTCCTGTTCTCATCAGTCTCCACTCACTCCCCGTCGGTCAGCCTTGTTTGCTCCCTGTTTTGTTGCTGGATCTCCTGCTGCCACTGAGCTCCAAGTAAAGCCTCTGCTAGCTGCTGGATTTTCTGCTACACCGTGGTCAGCTCCACCCTGGACCCGCTGCAGTTTGCCTACCGGCCCAACATCGGAGTAGAGGACGCCATCATCTATCTGCTGCAGCGGGCGCTCACGCACCTGGAGACCACCGGGAGCACTGTGAGAGTCATGTTTTTTGACTTCTCCAGCGCTTTTAACACCATCAGACCGGTGCTGCTGAGGGGGAAGCTGGAGGACGCTGGAGTGGACAGACATCTGGCTGACTGGACCATCGACTACCTCACTGACCGCCCTCAGCATGTGCAGCGGCACGGCTGTCAGTCAGAGGTGACACCGGGGCCCCCCAGGGCACCGTTCTGTCTCCATTTCTTTTCACCCTCTACACCTCGGACTTCACCTACAACACGGACAGCTGCCACCTTCAGAAGTTCTCTGATGACTCGGCCATTGTGGGCTGTGTGTCTGAAGGGAACGAGCTGGAGTACCGGTCGGTCATCATGAACTTTGTGGACTGGTGTGAGAAAAAACATCTATGTCTAAACACCAGTAAGACCAAGGAGATGGTGATGGACTTCAGGAGAAGACCCCCACCTCACTCACCTGTGAACATCCAGGGGCAGGACATAGAGACTGTGGAGAGTTTGAGATACCTGGGTGTTCACGTCAACAATAAACTGGACTGGACTCATAACACCGAAGTTCTGTATAAGAAGGGCCAGAGCCGCCTCCACCTCCTCAGGAGGCTGAGGTCCTTTGGCGTGAGCAGGCCTCTGCTAAAAACCTTCTATGACTCTGTGGTGGCCTCAGCCCTCCTCTACGCTGTTGTCTGCTGGGCCCCTGGCAGCACAGAGAGGGACAGAATGAGGCTGAATAAGCTGGTGAGGAAGGCCACGTCTGTCCTGGGCTGCTCTCTGGACTCTGTGGAGGAAGTAGCGGAGAGGAGGGTGTTGTCCAAGCTCACATCCATCATGGACAACACCTTCCACCCCCTGCACCAGACTGTAGAGGAGCTGAGCAGCTCCTTTAGTGACAGACTTAGACATCCTGTCTGTAAAAAGGAGCGCTACCGCAGGTCATTCATCCCTGCTGCTATCAGATTATACAATGCTGCACTATAACTGTAACTATATATATATATATATAAATATATATATATATATATATATACACACACATATATATATATATATATATATATATATATATATATATATATATATATATATATATATATATATATATATATATATATATATATATATATGTGTATGTATGTGTGTGTATGTGTATATATGTGTATGCATGTATGTATGTATATGTGTGTGTATGTACATATATATGTATATACAGGACTGTCTCAGAAAATTAGAATATCGTGAAAAAGTATACTAGTATGCTATTCAACTAATCACTTGAATCGTCTAATTAACTCGAAACACCTGCAAGGGTTTCCTGAGCCTTGAAAAACACTCAGCTTGGTTCAGTAAACTAAATCACAAGTATGGGGAAGACTGCTGATCTGACTGCTGTCCAGAAGACCATCATTGACACCCTCCATCAGGAGGGTAAGACACAAAAAGAAATTTCTCAAAGAGCAAGCTGTTCACAGAGTGCAGTTTCAAAGCACATTCACAAAAAGTGTGTTGGAAGGGGGAAATGTGGCAGGAAACGCTGCACAACCAAGATCTGGCACCTGCCCACAGTGCCAAAACCACCAGTAACTGGTGTACTGACCATGGCATTACTGTCCTTGATTGGCCTGCATATTCCCCTGACCTGAACCCCATCGAGAATTTGTGGGGTATTGTGAAGAAGAATTCAATTCAATTCAATTCAATTTTATTTATATAGCGCCAAATCATGAAACATGTCATCTCAAGGCACTTTACAAAATCAAGTTCAATCATATTATACAGATTGGGTCAGATTATACAGATTGGTCAAAATGTCCTATATAAGGAAACCAGTTGATTGCATCAAAGTCCCGACAAGCAGCATTCACTCCTGGGGAACCGTAGAGCCACAGGGAGAGTCGTCTGCATTGTACATGGCTTTGCTGCAATCCCTCATACTGAGCAAGCATGAAGCGACAGTGGGAAGAAAAACCACCCATTAACGGGGAAAAAAACCTCCGGCAGAACCGGGCTCAGTATGAACGGTCATCTGCCTCGACCGACTGGGGTTACAGAAGACAGAGCAGAGACACAACAAGAGAGACAAAAAAGCACAGAAGCACACATTGATCTAGTAATCTGTTCTACATTAGATGGTAGTAACGGGTGAGCCGTCTTCTCTGGATGATGTCAAAGTTAACAGAACGCCAGACCAGGTGTACCTACTATGAAGAAAAAGAGAGAGAGCAAAAAGTTAAAAGCTGAAATGACGACAGTCATTTCAATGTAATACAATGCAAAACTGGAGAACCGTAGAATGAAGAACAGTAGAAATCAGTAGAGTGAGAAAATTAGACCCTGATGTCCTCCAGTAGCCTAAGCCTATAGCAGCATAACTATAGAGGTAGCTCAGGGTAACATGAGCTCAGGGTAACATGAGCCACTCTAACTATAAGAAGCTGAAAGACACCAGACCCAACAATGCAAATGAGCTAAAGGCCGCTATTGAAGCATCCTGGGCATCCATAACACCTCAGCAATGCCACAGGCTGATTGCCTCAATGCCACGCCGCATTGATGCAGTAATCTGTGCAAAAGGATTCCCCACCAAGTACTGAGTGCATTAATGGACATTTTCAAATGTTTGATTTTGTTTTGCTGTTATAATTTTTTTTTTACTTGGTCTGAGGAAATATTCTAATATTTTGAGATAGGATTTTTGAGTTTTCTTCAGCTTTACGCCATAATCAGCGATATTAAAACAATAAAAGGCTTTCGATATTTCAGTTGATTTGTAATGAATCCAGAATGTATGACATTTCATGTTTTTTAATAGCATTACAGAAAATAAAGAACTTTATCACAATATTCTAATTTTCTGAGACAGTCCTGTATATGTATATATATATATATATATATATATATATATATATATATATGTATCTATATAATACTGGACTATAACTGTAACCACAACTGTAATAACTAATGTGCAATAATCTATTAAATACACTGTGCTATAACCCGTGCAATGATCCTGAAAGAGGTAACTTCTGCTGCTATCACCAAGTGAATATATGTCAATACATATGTATATATATATATATATATATATATATATATATATATATATATATAAAACCGTGAAGGTACATATGACATCATCTGCCTACTCCGATTTCTTTTGTATTTTTATTCTTATTTTTTCTCATTTTCTTTTTGATCCACTGTATATAGGAAGATGCAATGTATATAACTGATGCACCTTTTCCTACTTTTGGCACCTACTCCTGACTATTGACTGACTATTGAGCTGATGTGACAAGTGAATTTCTCCAATGTGAGATCAATAAAGACTATCTTATCTTATCTACCACCTTCACATGCTGACAGTTTCTATACATGTGATGTTTCTGGCATCTCTTCGCATTCGGCTCATTACAGTCTCTGTGCTGCCGGTTTACTGAGAACCAGAACAGGAAGCTTGATGCTTTCGTGTTTATAATATTTTTATGCTTCATTTTATTTTATTTTATGAAGATTTTTATGATGACTTTAAGTATCAGAACCCATCCACTTCATTGGATGGGTCCTGACCAATAAAGAAAAATTAAAGCAATTTATATAGTAAAGGGGTTTGCTTATGAGATAAAATAAGTGTTTTTTCCCCAGGTTTCCAATTATTTTAATTTAGTTTTCAATTGAGTTCAAGTATGTTTTTAAGTCAGTTTCTTTAAAATTATTACTTCAATTAACTCATCATTATCATCACTCAATTTCATCTGGTGGACATAATAGTTTGCTGGGATTATAAATAGATTGACTATTTATTTTCATCTGAAGAAAAGGTGGAATTGTTGAAGATAAGTAATATTGGACATTTTTGACAATACAGCATTGTTTCCTTTTTTATTCCTGTAAGGAAAGAAATTGACCAAAATATAACAACATGAGAAAATTCCAGGAATAAATGTTCAATAGTTTCACCGTGACACAAAAAGAGCAGCTGCTGCTGATATTTGGAGAGAAATGACCGTAATCCTTTAATAATTGAGCTCTGATAAACTAAATAAATGGATGTGGAAATATTTCAGTCAATGAAAAAAAAAACAGCTTGGTGATGTTTTTGCAGAACAAAATATCTGATTTAAAAAAAAAAAATTCCCAATATAACCTTAGAAGCATAACGAAACATAAATACCCAAAGGAAACAAAAGCAACAACAATTAAAATATACAATAACTGCTCAGTGAAATAATGAAGTCCAGTTCTAGGATGGTTAGTAAACAACACAAAGCAACAAGTATCGCTATCAATCTATTTAATTCATCATTTTCTATCACTTCAAACAATAATGTGATTCTGATAAACATATAGATACCAAAACCCTTGTTTTTCTTGACAAAAATCCACCAAAAGCATCAACTTTTGACACTTAACTTAGAAACTAATGTCCTCGAGGAGAGAGCTTTGTTTCTGAATCATGCCTTGAATTCAATTCAATTCAATTCAATTTTATTTATATAGCGCCAAATCATGAAACATGTCATCTCAAGGCACTTTACAAAATCAAGTTCAATCATATTATACAGATTGGGTCAGAATTGTAATTTTACTTTGTATGATCTAAATTTATGAATAACTTTTACTTCAAAAGAAATATAACTGAGCTCTAACCTTTATGAACATCTAAAATCTGTACAGTAAAAACAATATTTCTATCCGTTTTTATCCGACTGCATCTTTCTTTTTTATGTATGCTGAGTTTTTATCTATGTATTTATTTATTTATTAAAATACTTTAAACAGCTGTGCTACCCCGTCGTGTTGAAACACTAGTCGTGTGAGCGCACACTTTGTCATCTGTAAAACTTGTTGCACAGTTGCAGGTGTGATGTTTAACACAACTAAAGAAGGAAAAGCAGCATTTAGTTCCTATGCTCCACTTATCTGGAACAAACTTCCAGAAAACTGTAAAAGTGCTGAAAGCCTGAGTTCCTTTAAATCAAAATTAAATAGATGTTCTAGTTTAACTGTTTTACTGAAACATTGTTTGTTCAACTTTGTAGTCCAACTGTTTTCAATATTTGCTTTTAATTTCAATTTTTCCATGTTTTATTTTGTTTCTACATTTTATTCCAACTTGCTTTTATTCTTTTTTATTCCCTATATTTTAATGATGTCAAGCACTTTGCGTTGTCATTGTACTGAAATGTGCTATACAGATAAATGTGCCTTGCCTTGCCACAAGGTGGCAGCAAAGCCACACAACCTGCTTCGGGTTCACAGGAACACGGAGCTCCGATGATTGTCTGACAGATTCACGTTGCATTGAGTTTCCCGTCAGTCTCTTAAACAGATCTACGTTCATTCAATGAAACCATTTTATATGATTACCTTTAATCATATAAGAAACCACGAATCTAATAAATTCTATTCATGTATTTATTTTCACCCCTTGATGGTATAATTTCCCGGCTGTAATACAATGCGCCGTCAGACCCCCTGTTGGCTGTCCATGGTGCTGAAACACTGAACAGTGAAACACTGAAATCATTAGTGCGTAGATCTACTGGAGACAGATGAGTTGTGTTTTATTTTTCTGCACCATAAGGACCTGATTGTAAATCAGTTGGACTGCAAGAACTTTTTTTTCCCAGTCATGAGAGCTTGAAGGGGAACCATGCGTGAGGCACCTGGTCCAATCGACAGAGCTACAATATGATCGGTTGAGCAACTTGTTCATAGAAAATCTATTATAAGAAAAAGAAAAAGCCCTTATGTTCACAGATTTCTAAGATATTTTGATATGAAAGTCTCTTTTCTGTTTTTTTTCTGGAGATTATAAGAAAAAAAATAAAACATTTTTAATGAACAATAAAACATATATTTTGGTAAACATTTAGACATAGATATGGACATAGACTTTCTTGTCATTAAACTGCACCTTCACGATGTAAATGAAATTTCATTGCAAGGCTCCGAATAAAAACAGAAGTCAAAAGAGAAACATTTAAAATATAAGTATTTGTCATTTGTCAGGTACGTAGCGGCACACCAGAAAGACAGAGGTAAACAGACAGACAGAACCCAACCAAAATTCCTTATCAATATAGACCATCAGAGAGATGGAAATGTACACTCTGTGCATGCCCTAACACAGTCTGTTATCCGCAGAGCAGGGAAAGAGATTATTTTTTGATGGAGATGGGACCATCTTGTTGCAGAGAAACAAGCTCAGGGCTCCCATTGATTTAGCGTTATGGTGAGTTAAAATTCATGCACTTTTTATTATTTTTTGGAGTATCTGTATCTTTCTTTGACGGCGTGTTTAAACGTTACCATAGTAACCAGAGTCAGAGCGTTACGGCTTTGGATGCCAACAGAGGGGGTAAGGGAGAGGAGGAGACAACTTTATTTCAACTGTTTAAAAACAACATTCATGTAGTGTTTTATAATTATAGTAAAAAAAATAATTTACGTATATAAAGATAATAGTGAAAAGAATGTGAATTTGCAGGTTCCCCTTCTTTTTTTCCACATGCATTTTCATTTACGTGCAGAGATGATGTTAAACTTTGATGCTAAACAAATGCCGCCGTAATTTTATGAGGAAGCTGCTAATACACTACACACACACACACACACATATATATATATATATATATATATATATATATATATATATATATATATATATATATATTGCCACAATTCTGTCTCTGAGCTCTTCAGGCACTTCCTTTGACCTCATGATTCTCATTTGCTCTGACATGCGCTGTGAGCTGAAAGGTCTTATATAGACAGGTGTGTGGCTTTCCTAATCAAGTCCAATCAGTATAATCAAACACAGCTGGACTCAAATTAAGGTGTAGAACCATCTCAAGGATGATCAGAAGAAATAGACAGCACCTGAGTTAAATATGAGTGTCACAGCAAAGGGTCTGCATACTTATGACCATGTGATATTTCAGTTTTTCTTTTTTAATAAATTTGCAAAAATTTCTACATTTCTGTTTTTTCCTGTCAAGATGGGGTGCTGAGTGTACATTACTGAAAAATAAAATGAACTTTTTAGATTTTTGGAAAATGGCTGCAATGACACAAAGAGTGAAAAATTTAAAGGGGTCTGAATACTTTCCGTACCCACTGTATATATATATATATATATATATATATATATATATATATATATATATATATATATATATATATATATATATGTGTGTATGTATACAGCGACAAAAAGACTAAAGCTGAAGGAAAAGTTGGTTCAGCTTGTTTCTCATAAATTCTGTTTTTTTTTTTTCAAATCGGACTTCCCACTATCAAATTCTCCCCTGAGTTGTTATGGCGACATCGCACAAATCCCCCCCCCCCCCCCCCCCCCCACCTTCCCTGCTGACATCGTGGATGTTTTTCTGAACTGTTGGCTGCCGGATAAGACCAAGGACAAATGGCCTCTGGAGAGCTCCACGGAAATATAAACATTTTCACCCATACAGACACACATAACTGATGCTCACAAATACAGATGAACTGCACCCGACCAGTCTCAAATGTTGACCTTCTGCATATATGTGTCTCGTGTTATTTGTGCTTCTCGTGCAATGAGTTATTTTGTCGGATGCTTCACTCTTTATTCGTGAGAGCATAAATTGTCAAGCATCTGTCTTTTTTTTTCTCCCTCCACTTCCCCCATGTTGTTGTAATCTTCCTTCAACAGATCCAAGGGCAGCGCCTTGTGGACACGTTAGTGTCCTTGGCAGCACGGCCTCAGTGAACCGTCTCCCCCCTGAAATGTTTGTGATGTTATGGTGATGGTACTGAAATAGCAATTTCCCTCTGGGATCTGATTCTGATAACCCCCCCCCCCCCCCCCCCAGTCAGTGGTAATATTAGCAAGCGATGACCGGTCCGCAGTGATAAAAAGGTTGGGGACCACTGATAAAATGAATAAATGAATGATGAGGAAACTTAATATGTTTTGTGACAGTTTGTATTCAGAATATTTAATAAAAGAGTGAAGTATTTTAAGTATTGTTTCTTTATTTTGTATTGATACATAATCCCACTGTATTCGTTTCTAATATTCGCTATTACATTATAGCGTGAGGTTTGTGTCAATAATCTTCTAGCATAGGTGATTCTGCGTGGTGGGAGGGGGGCCCCCAAATCAAATTCTGCTTAGGGCCCCCAAGAGGCTCGGTCCAGCACTGTTGCTGCAGATAGATAGATAGATAGATAGATAGATAGATAGATAGATAGATAGATAGATAGATAGATAGATAGATAGATAGATAGATAGATAGATAGATAGATAGATAGATAGATAGATAGATAGATAGATAGGCTTTATTGATCTCACATTGGAGAAATTCACATGTCACATCGGCTCAGTAATCAATAATCAGAAGAAGAAGGTGCCAAGTAGGACAAGGTGCATCAGGTATATACAGTGTGTCCTCGTTTATACGGTGGATCAAAAAGAAGTAGATAAGAAAATAAAAATAAAAATACAAAATAGAAATAAGGCAGAGGATGTCTTATGTACATTCATGGTGACTTATATACATGTGTATTGACATATATTCGGGTGTAATAGCAGCAGAAGTCACTTCTTTCAGGATTATTGTACAAATATGCACCCATCTTCATTTCTTGGGAAGATCCTGTCCTTAACCTGTTGTGGTTCTCTCTGTACTATTAAGCAACATGCATATCAGACAGTTGTTTAGGCCAGAGTGCTGGGTAAACTTTAAGAAGTACACTGTAATTACTGCTTACAGGGTGGAGGATCCTGTACTCTTTCAATCTGATGGAACAACATCATCATTAAAGCCTGGCTGGATAATTTTGGACCTTTCATTATCATGGCCCATCCCTGTGTCATTCTGAAAACAAACACACAAAAAACACACAGAAAGGCTCTAACCTATCTGGGCTTCAGCACACCCCTTCACAACTGGCTGCTAGACTTTCTCACCAACAGACCTCAGTCAGTCCGGGTCGGTCAGAACACTGGTGGGCTGGTGCAGAGAAAACAGCCTGATCCTGAACGTGGAAAAGACGAAGGAGATCATTGTCGACTTCAGGAAGAACCGACCTCACCACGCTCCAATGCTCATCAACAGCTCAGCTGTGGAGGTGGTCAGCAGCACCAAGTTCCTGGGGTGCACATAACGGACAACCTCACCTGGTCTGTGAACACCACGTCACTGGTGAAGAGGACACAGAAACCATCCTCACTACCTTCTACAGAAGCACCATAGAGAGCATTCTGACTAGCTGTCTCTATGTGTGGTGTGGAGACTGCAATGCCTCCGACTGGAAGAACATGAGGAGAGTGGTGAGGACAGCAGAAGGGATCATCGGGGCTCCTCTTCCCTCCATTAAGAACATTTCATCCCAGCGCTGTGTCCCAAGCCCGTAACATCATAAAAGACCCCTCACACCCCCACCATGGACTGTTCTCCCTGCTACCTTCTGGGAAGAGGTTCCGCAGCATCCGCTGCAGGTCCACTAGGTTCTGCAAAAGCTTTTTCCCTGTTGCCATGAGACTGTTGAACTGCTGAACTCTAAACTGGACCACATTTGCATCACTGCATCTGTATCTAGCATTACAAATGCTGCCGAACTTGTAGTTTCTAAATGCATTTTTGCACAAATGCCTTTTTGCACCATCATTTCTGCACATACAAATGGTTTTAAATATTCTCCTGTACACCGTGATCGCACACTGTTCTCTTTCTCCTGCATTATTTACCTTTCAATTGTTTACTTTTTAATCACTGCTGCACTTTATACTGTAATTTACAAGCTGTATGCAACAAAAATTTGTTCTGTATGCACTCTGTACATACAAAATGACAAATAAAGAGTCAAATGTAAGGATATTTACTCAATTACTAAGGTAGAAATTTTAAAAATTTAATGCTACTCCATTTTGTTCTGCTCTGCTGTATCTTTGAGGCAAATACTGCATTATCTACTCCAATACTATAAATTCTTTACATCGTTGGTTACATGTTTTGAACCCTTCCTGCTCAGTGGAAACCTTATACCCTAAATCCAATTAAATTCAGTTTTATGTATATAGAACCATTTCAAAACACATGTCAGCTCAAGGCAATTTAGAAAGTCAAATTCAATCAAATCCTCCAGACAGGTCCAAAGGTTTCCTATCTAAGGAAACCTAGTAGAGTCTTGACAAGCAGCATTCACTCCTCATGAAAAGGCGTAGAGCCACAGTGGACAGTCGTCTGCATTTTTGATGGCTTTTCAGCAATCCCTCATACTGAACACGCATGAAGTGACAGTGGAGAGGAAAACTTCCCTTTAATAGGGAGGAAAACCTCCAGTGGAACCAGAACAGGCTCAGTGTGAACGCTCATCTGCTGCGACTGACTGGGGGATAGAGAAGAAAGAGCAATAACACAAAAACACACGTTGATCCAGGATTCCTTTCTATGTTATATGGTAATAGTGGATGATCTGTCTCTCCTGGATGATGTCACAGCTAACAAAATATCAGACCAGGTGTACCCACTACGGAGAGAAATATGACAGATAAAAATAAGATAAAAGTTGAAATAACAAACAATGCAAATTGGAGAGCAGTAGGAGAACTCAGTAGAGTGAGAAAAATAGACCCTGATGTCCTCCAGCAGCTAAGCTATTCTAACTAGAAGCTTTGTCATAAATAAAAGGTTTAAGCCTGGTCTTAAAAGCAGACAGGGTGTCTGCCTCATGGACCAAAACTGGGAGTTGGTTCCATAGATGATTTCTGAAACTGACTTCAACTCTTCAATAAGGTCAATGCTGTGTAACTGATAAGATGAACTTTTTCCAGCATTTTCTAAAAATATGAGAAGATTATCAATAGATCTCTCACCTGTGTGGGTCTTGTTCAACAAGAGTTTTTTTTAATCCAGCCATCCATCCATTTTCCAACAAGCTTATCCCCAATGGGGCTAGAGGAGTGCTGGTGCCTATCTCCAGCTGTCAATGGACAAGAGGCGGGGTACACCCTGGGCAGATTGCCAGTCCATCGCAGGAGTTTCTTTTACGTAAAGGCTTTATTTAAGTAATCCTAAAAGAGGCTTATTCAATTAATTAAACTTTAAATTAGTAATGAAATACAGTTAGTTTAAAACCGCCCGTTAAAATTGGCCAGTTAACATTTTTTGAATTCTTGCCAAAAATTACTGAAATATCAAATTTGAAGTTCTTGCAAGAGCATGATAAATGTATTAAATATGACCCTTAGATGCCACATAATGTAGAGCTTAGTAAGGATGATTTAGCGATTTGGAAAACCATCAGATGAACAAACACAAAATGACAATTCTGAATTAATATATTTTTAACCTTCCACGATAACAGGAAGGAACCAATTGTAGATAAACATATACAGAATTTAACAAAAAGGTTAAAGAAGATCCTGAAAAAGCAAAACTGCCCCAAAACCTCCCCACTACCAGCACCATGTTTGACTGTCTGTATGGTATTCTTTGTATGAAATACTTGTTACTTTTATGCAAAGTTTCTAATTTGCTAATGTACTAACTAGAAGGATTATAATACATGAATCACAGGAGCTTTGGACTATTCAGGCTCAGAGTAAAGATGGGAAATTCTGATGAAAAAATGCCAGTTTCTTATGTGAAGCAATAACATAATTAATTAAAAACAGTCAAGAATAAATTGAATGACCTAAATGGAATTGTCCATTTTGGAAATCCACCAAATCTATGGAAATAAGCCTTTTTATTATCAAGGAACAAGCAGCACTGTCTGTCCATGGGAGCAAACCTTGCATCAGTTCATGACACTAACGAGTACCATCAGGTTCAGTCGGTGATAACTATGGCAACTTACGAATCCAAAGAAACATGTATTGTAGGCACTAATGCACAGGAAGTATTTAACCAGTAAAGTTTATTTATTAAGTATTTTTGAAACATTGGATGAAACATGTCATCTACCGAATTCTTTCTTTCAGATGATCATTTGGTTGTGGAGTGATGGAAGCCCTCTGCACTATACAAACTGGTGCCATGGACAGGCTGATAATTATATGGGCAAGCAGTATTGTTTGCAGATTAACTTTTCAGGTAAAAACATCTCACATGAATGTTTTTTAAGTAAACTTTTTAGATAATATACATTTAGATTTTCTGGATTAAATGCATGTGCTTATATTGAATTTTTGGCTGGACATAAAACGTTTCAGAATATCAACCTTTTTCATAAGAGTGTAGAACCCTTCATGGTTTTGTTAATGTGATATTGACTGATTTGACTGATTTGACTGATTTGTTCTTTTAATCAAAGATGAAAAGTGCTGGGTTGCATTTGCTCATGTACCAACAAGAAGAAATCCATCCATCCATCCATCCGTCCATCCTCTTCCACTTATCCGGGGTCGGGTCACGGGGGTAGCAGCTTCAGTAGGGAGGCCCAGACGCCCCTCTCCCCAGCCACTTGGGCCAGCTCCTCCGGGGGAATCCCAATGCGTTCCCAGGCCAGACGAGAGACATAGTCCCTCCAGCGTGTCCTGGGTCTCCCTCTGGTCTTCCTCCCGTTGGGACGTGCCCGGAACACCTCACCAGGGAGGTCCAGGAGGCATCCTAATCAGGCTCCTCCTCTCAACGTGGAGGAGCAGCGGCTCTTCTCTGAGATGACTGAGCTCCTCACCCCATCTCTAAGGGAAAGCCCAGACACACTACGGAGAAAATTCAATTTGGCCACTTGTATCCAGGATCTCGTTCTTTCGATCACGACCCAAAGCTCGTGACCATAGATGAGGGAAGTAATGTAGATCGATCGGTAAATCGAGAGCTTCGCCTTTTGGCTCAACTCTCTCTTCACCACAACGGATCGGTACAGCGCCCGCTTCACAGCAGACGCTGCACCATTCCGCCTGTCGATCTCCCGCTCCATCTTCCCCTCATTCGTGAACAAGACCCCATGATACTTGAACTCCTCCACTAGGGGCAGCACATCCTCCCCAACCCGGAGGAGGCACTCTACCCTTTTCCGGTTCAAGAACATGGTCTCGGATTTGGAGGAACTGATTCTCATCTTGGCCACTTTGCACTCGGGTGCGAACCGCTCTAGTGAGAGCTGTATGTCATGGCCTGATGAAGCCAATAGGACCATGTCATCTGCGAATGGCAGAGACACAATCCTAAGGCCACCAAAACGGATCCCCTCAACACCTTGGCTGCGCCTAGAAATTCTGTCCATAAAAGTTATGAAAAGAATCAGTGACAAATGGCAACCTCAGGGGAGTCCAACTCTCACCGGAAACGAGTCCGAATTACTGCCGGCAACGCGGACCAGACTCTGACACCGGTCATACAGAGACCTGACAGCCCTTATTAAAGGGCCCGGTACTCCATACTCCCAGAGTACCCCCCACAGGACCCCTCGAGGGACACGGTCGAATGCCTTCTCCAGATCCACAAACCACATGTAGACCGGTTGGGCAAACTCCCATGCCCCCTCCAGGATCCTGCTGAGCGTGTAGAGCTGATCCAGTGTTCCACTGCCAGGACAAAAAACACACTGCTCTTCCTGAATCCGAGAGTCGACTATCTGACGGACCCTCCTTTCCAGAACCCCTGAATAGACCATACCAGGGAGGCTTAAGAGTGTGATTCCTCTGTGGTTGGAACACACCCTCCGGTCCCCCTTTTAAAATAGGGGACCACCACCCCAGTCTGCCAATCCAGGGGAACTGCGCCCGATGTCCAAGCAATGCTGCAGAGCCGTGTTAACCAACACAGCCCCACAACATCCAGAGCTTTAAGGTACTCAGGGCGAATCTCATCCACCCCCAGGGTCCTGTCACCGAGGAGCTTTTTAACAACCTCGGCGACCTCAGCACCAGAGATGGGAGAACCCGACCCAGAGTCCTCAGGCTCTGCTTCCGCAATGGAAGACGTGTTGGTGGGATTACGGAGGTCTTTGAAGTATTCCACCCACGACATCCCATGTCGCAGTCAGCAGCACACCACCCCCACTATAAACAATGTTGGTACTTCACTGCTTCCCCCTCCTGAGACGCCGGATAGTGAACCAGAATTGCTTTGAAGCCATACGGAAGTCTTTCTCCATGGCCTCTCCGAACTCTTCCCACGCCCGAGTTTCTGCCTCGGCGACGAGCCGAGCCGCCTGCCGCTTTGACTGCCGGTACACATCAGCTGCTTCCGGAGTCCCACAGGCCAATAAAACCCAATAGGACTCCTTCAGCTGGACGGCTTTCCTCACCGCCGGTGTCCACCAGCGTGTTCGAGGGTTGCCGCCCCGACATGCACGACAACTTTGCGGCCACCGACTAGCCGCCTCAACAATAGAGGCGCAGAACATGGTCTACTCAGACTCAATGTCCCCCGCCTCCCTCGGGACGTGTTCAAAGCTCTCCTGGAGGTGACGGTTAAAGCTCCGTCTCACAGGGGACTCTGCCAGACATTCCCAGCAGACCATCACAATACGTTTGGGCCTGCCAGGTCTGACCGGCTTCCTCCACCACCAACGGAGCCAGCTCACATCCAGGTAGTGGTCGGTGGAGAATTCCGCCCCTCTCTTTACCCGAGTGTCCAAGACATGCGGCCGCAGGTCAGATGAAACAACAACAAAGTCGATCATTGAAATACGGCCTAGGGTGTCCTGGTGCCAGGAGCACATGTGGACACCCTTATGCTTGAACATGGTGTTCGTGATGGAAAATCCATGATGAGCACAGAAGTCCAATAACAGAACACAACTCGAGTTCAGATCGGGTGGGCCATTCCTCCCAACCACGCCCCTCCAGGTCCCACTGTCATTGCCCACATGAGCGTTGAAGTCCCCCAGCAAAGTGAGGGAGTCCCCAGGAGGGGAACTCTCCAGTACCCCCTCCAAGGACTCCAAAAAGAGTGGGTAATCTGAACTGCTGTTTGCCGCATAAGCACAAACAACAGTCAGAACCCGTCCCCCCACACGAATGCAGAGGAAGGCCACCCTCTCGTTCACCGGGGTGAAGTGCAGGCACCGAGATGAGGGGCAACAAGTATGCCCACTCCAACTCGGCGCCTCTCACAAGGGGCATCTCCAGAATGAAAGAATGTCCAGCCCCTCTCAAGGAGACAGGAGGTGCCAGAGCCATGCGTCAAGGTTAGTCCGACTATCTCTAGTCGGAACCTGTCAACCTCGCGCACTAGCTCAGGCTCCTTCCCCACTAGAGAGGTGACATTCCACGTCCCAAGAGCCAGATTCTGCAGCTGAGGATCAGAACTCCAAGGTCCCCGCCCTCTACTGCCACCCATTGCACAATGCACCCCTTTGGCCCCTCCGATAGGTGGTGAGCCCATTGGAAGGGGGACCCATGTCACCTCTTCGGGCTGAGCCCTGCCAGGCTCCATCGGTAAAAGCCCGGCCACCAGGCACTTGCCAACGTGCCCCACCTCCAGGCCTGGCTCCAGAGTGGGCCCCGGTAACCCGCGTCCGGGCGAGGGAACATGATGTCCATTTATTGTATTCATCATATGGGGGTTTTGGGCTGCTCTTTGTCTGGTCCCTCACCTAGGACCTGTCTGCCTTGGGTGACCCTACTAGGGGCTTAAAGCCCCTGACAGCATAGCTCCTAGGGTCATTGGGACACTCAAACCCCTCCACCACTGTAAGGTGGCAGCCCCGGAGAGGACTAGAAGGAATATGATACATAAATCACAGGGGCTTTGGACTATTCAGGCTCAAAGTAAAGATGGAGAAAATTCCAACTAAAAATGCCAGTTTCTAATGTGAAGCAATTACATAATCAATTAAAAAACAATCAAGAATAAATTTAGTCACATCAATGGCATAGTCCTTTGTTTGGGAAATAAAACTTTTATTATCAAGGAACAAGCAGCAATGTTTAGAATGGTCACTAAAACATATCATGTGTAGGGATACTGATTGAATGGCTACTTTACCAGGGTGTCCCATTATAACACTGAGTGAAAGTCACAGGGCACAGAAGATATATTGTGGTTGGGATGAATTTGGCCAAATTTCCAGGTTTAATGAGTTGAAGGGGAGGATACTGGCTAGATCCCCCAGAGCAGATGTTAAACAAGTACTGTGTTTCAGCCCCTGGCAGCTCAGCCACAAGATTTGGCTCAACATGCAGGAACCCAAGAGCCAAGGAATAGGCTAGGAGTGTGTCTCCGCAGTCCTCAGTGCAACACATCCTTTTCTCTACTTGCCAAAAGTACTCATACATCTAAAAAGTAACTTGGTAACTAGGCAAGACTAATTGGAAGGATGCAGAAAGGCCTGGGAAGAACTTAAGGAAAGAACAAAGTGATGATGATGCATAAACACAGAAGGAACATGGAAGGTTTTGGAGAAAAAAAGAGCTACAAACCAAGGGAGAAAACCCTGGTACACACATTTTAGTATCTAGTGTGCAAAGTGAAGTTGTTGTTTTTTTCCTTCCATAAGGATTTAAATACTTTGAAAAGGGTAAAACAAATTCTTGTTTCTCCCTTATGGCATTCACAGTGTTCCTGAACAACTGTTACCATCCACAGCTCTGAAACAATCGTCTTCATTGCCAGCTAACCTTGTACTGGTTAAGATCACTCTTCTTTCCAAATCATTTAGTTCCTGTTCTTATAACAGCTTGGTTTGGTGGGAGTGCCAATGCAGATGATGCAGGCAGCCAGAGAAGAGCCTGAGAACAGATGTGAACAGGCAGAGTGAAAACCAGACCAACAGAACTATGACTGGGACTCACATGAAACCGGCAGAACTGTGACACGCAGAGACAGGCAATCCTTAGCAGGAGAATCCAGCTGGCAGAGCACACATAATCTGAAGAGGTGCAGGCACATCACAAGGGGCAGTCTGACGAGTGAAGAGAGTGAGGATTGAGACATTCTGGCAGGGAAGTGGCAGAGGAGGCAGGGTTAAATAGGTAGGAGAACAAAGGTGAGCAGAGTGAGCTAATTAGCCAGAACAGGTGGAGGTCATCAGGGGAAGGTAAGTGGCTGAAGGAGGAAACAAGCTGACAGAAAATAAGTGGAAGGGGACAGAAACTAAACCAAACCAATCCAGAACATAAATAACCACAAAGACCAAACCTGAGATAGAAACCCAAACTAAAACTAGACTAATACTAAGACCAATAACTAATAAAATCATGACAATTATGAGATTGAATGCTTAACATGTTTGTGTTTTCTAAACTAGATCTAGAACGCCTACCATCTGGTTCGAATTAAGGAGGGGGATGAGTGGAAGACCGCCTTTAACACCCCGACAGGCCACTATGAGTACCTGGTCATGCCGTTTGGTCTTACCAATGCTCCAGCGGTTTTTCAGAATCTGGTTAATGAGGTCCTCAGGGATATGATTGGACGCTTTGTGTTTGTCTACTTGGATGACATCTTAATATACTCTGAGGACCTCACCAGTCACAGACAGCATGTCCGTTCTGTCCTGCTCCGACTCCTGCAAAATCAGCTTTACATTAAAGCTGAGAAGTGCGAGTTCCATGTGTCCTCCACTTCTTTTCTCGGGTTCATGCTATCACCCGGTCAGATTTCAATGGACCCGGCAAAGGTCCGAGCTGTCATTGATTGGCCCGCTCCTACTGACAGAAAGCAACTCCAAAGGTTTCTGGGGCTCGCTAACTTTTACCGGCGGTTTATCCGCAATTTCAGCCAGGTTGCGGCTCCTCTACATTCTCTGACTTCAAGCAAGGTCATCTTCGCCTTTGACAAACAGGCCTCCAAGGCTTTCAGGCGCCTTAAGGAACTGTTTACTTTTGCCCCAGTTCTGGTCTCCCCTAATCCAGATAAACAGTTCATTGTGGAGGTTGATGCCTCTAGCTCAGGTGTTGGGACTGTTCTCAGCCAAGAGGCCAAGGTTGGACGGGTTCATTCATGTGCCTTCTTTTCTAGAAAGCTATCCAGTTTATAGTAATAGTAATATCATCTTTATTGTCATTGAAACATACATTACAACGAAATTTGTTCTCTGCTTTTAACCCATCACCCTTGCTGGCCACTAGGCCAGCAACGAGGCAGTAGAGGAGAACCACGACCAGGCTCCAGACTTCATTCTTCCGGACTCCGTGAGGTGTGTGGTTACCAGGCTTAGCCTTGAGAAAGAGGTCAGGCGTTCCCTGGAGGGAACCCAAGTTCCTGCGGCTTGCCCCAAGAACAGGCTCTGCATTCCGGTTCCCTTAAGAAGGAGGGTTCTAGCGCTCTGCCACAGCTCCCGCCGCTTCGGCCACCCAGGTATTGCTTAGTCTTGTCGCCTTGTCCGTTCCCAGTTCTGGTGGCCTACTATGGTCCAAGATGTCAGAGAATTTGTGTCTGCCTGCCCTTTCTGTAACCAGGCCAAGGTCTCTCGTCGGCCCCCTTCCGGCCTCCTCCATCCCCTGCCTGTCCCTCCCGGCCTTGGTCTAGCCTCTCCATGGACTTCATCACAAGACTTCCAGTTTCGGATGGCAACACGGTCATCAATTCATTTCAGTTCAATTCAATTTTATTTATATAGTGCCAATTCATGAAACATGTCATCTCAAGGCACTTTACAAAGTTAAGTTCAATCATATTATACAGATTGGGTCAGATTATACAGATTGGTCAAAAATGTTCCTATATAAGGAAACCAGTTGATTGCATTAAAGTCCCGACAAGCAGCATTCACTCCTGGAGAAGCGTAGAGCTACAGGGAGAGTCGTCTGCATTGTACATGGCTTTGCTCCAATCCCTCATACTGAGCAAGCATGAAGCGACAGTGGGAAGAAAAACTCCCCATTAACGGGAAGGAAAACCTCCGACAGACCCGGGCTCAGTATGAACGGTCATCTGCCTCGACCGACTGGGGGTTACAGAAGACAGAACAGAGACACAACAAGAGAGACAAAAAAGCACAGAAGCACACATTGATCCAGTAATCTGTTCTACATTAGATGGTAATAGCGGGTGAGCCGTCTTCTTTGGATGATGTCACATTTAACAGAACACCAGACACAGAGGCAGGAGAGAACTAACTTAACCAAACAATAAACCTAAACCAAAACAGAACATTACAGAGCCCTCCCCTCAAGGACGGATTCTAGATGTCCCTTAATCCCTAAACAAAAACAGACTAGACCGGGTGGGTGGAGGGGGGTTACAGGACGGAGGGACGTGGTAATTACAAAACAAAACAACCCATAACCGGGCGAGCGGATGTGAGAAGTCCACAACTGTCCAATCAAAACAAAAAACATTCCGACAGGGCGAACCAAAACAGACAATAGTCTCAAGGAAAAAAAACAAGAGTCTGGTGGACGTCCTGGAGGACGACCCCGAAGAACCAGACGGTCCGGCGGGAAAGCCCCGGTGAGCCAGGTGCTCCGGCGGTTGTCCAGGAAGACGGTCCCGGAGAAACAGTTGTTCAGGTGGGCATCCTGGAGGACGGCCCCGGCGTGACAGGTGGTCCGGCAGACGTCCCCGGCGTGACAGGTGGTCCAACAGACGTCCTGGAGGACGGCCTCTGCTAGCCAGGTACTCCGGCGGGCGTCCAGGATAACGGCCCCGGAGAGGCAAAGTCAGACGTCGCGGACGGCGACCCCAGCGGGGCAGAGATTCAGGCGATCGGTGACAGAGCTGGACCCTCGGAGGACAGCGCCTGTAGAGGACCCTCAGAGACCGGCGGCGGGCCAGCATCCTCAGAGGCAAACGGCTGGCGAGGACCCTCAGAGGCGGACGGCTGGCGAGGACCCTCAGAAATCGGCTTCTGAAAGGAAAAGACCTAGGAGGTGCCGGGCTAAGGGCTGAGGAAGGCGCCTGGCTACAAACTATAAGAGGCCCTGGGCTACAGGAGGCCCTGGGCTACAGGAGGCCCTGGGCTACAGGCTACAGGAGGCCCTGGGCTACAGGCTACAGGAGGCCCTGGGCTACAAGCTACAGGAGGCCCTGGGCTACAGGCTACAGGAGGCCCTGGGCTACAAGCTACAGGAGGCCCTGGGCTACAGGCTACAGGAGGCCCTGGGCTACAGGCTACAGGAGGCCCTGGGCTACAGGCTACTGGCGGCGGCGCCGGGTCACAGGCTACTGGCGGTGGCGCCGGGTCACATACTGCTGGTGGTTCCAGTCCCTTGGAAAAGAAAAGTCTAATAATCAGTCTCTGGAGTGGCTCCGAGAGTGACAGCCAGTGACAAAGTTCAGACAAACTCTCAATAATAGTGAGATGAGTGGATGGAGGTGGGCACTTTAGGGAAATCCTGGAGACTCTAGGGTCCTTCAGGGGCCTCGGCGTCTTGGACCCCTTACTTGGCCCTAGGGGCAGACCAATCCGTCGAGGTGTCTCAAGACCTCTCTGTCCTCTTCTGCCCCGACGAGGAACCTGGTTGCTATGATGTTCCTGAATCCACGCATCGTGGGGCAGCTGTGGGCCACCCTGGGTTGCTGCATCACGGGCCGACTGCGGGCCCAGCTGGGTCACCACGTCTCGACCCGACCGCGGGCCCTCCTGGGTCGCGGCGTCTCTGACCGACTGCGGGCTCTCCTGGGTCGTGGCGTCTGGGACCGACCGCGGGCCCTCCTGGGTCGCGGCGTCTCGGACCGACCGCGGGCCCTCCTGGGTCGTGGCGTCTCGGGCCAACCGCGGACCCTCCTGGGTCGCAGCGTCTCGGGCCAGCTGCGCACCCTCCTGGGTCGTGGCGTCACGGGGCCAGCTGCAGCCCCTCCTGGGTCGCAGCTTCACGGGCCGGCTGCAGACCTCTCTGGGTCTCCTCTTCACAGGGTGGCAGTGACCCCTCGGAGACAGGGACCGGAACCTCAGGGACAGGTGTGGAACGGCAGTAGAACGCTCTGAGGGCTGTTCGATACTGGTCCTCCATCTCCTTTAATTTCCTTTCCAGGAAGACAGAATGATGGGCGGCCAACGTCTCCCTGAGGTGTTTAATTATTGAGGCGAATGTCCTAATTCTGCTCTCCAGGGCCACATACTCAGAGTTACTGACGCCACCAGGGGGAGCTGTGGACAACTCCACTGCGGGAGGCAAGGGAGTGTGGTCAGTTATACAGGAAATGGGCTGAGGTTGGGGTTCAGCAGCAGACGGTGGCCGCACTGGCTCGTCGTGATGAGTGGCAGACAGACGAGCGTCTCCTCCTCCGACGGCGGGATGGCCGATTAGGCGGTGAGGCCGATTCGACCAGACAAGCCGGAACCACTAGAGCCTGAGGCGATCCCTGCGTCTGTTCTTCTGGTGAGGGGGACGTAGTCTGATCTGGAAAAAGGTCCGGGCGAAGATCCCGCACCACCTCTGCATCGACCTCCAGAAAAAAGTCCGGGTCCCTCCTCTGCTTCCAGGAAGAGATCCGGTGAGCGAACACCCTGAGCCGGTGAGCTGGGCAAAGTGCTGGCTTCGCAGAGCGCTGCTCTTCCAGAAAAAGAAAAACAATTTGGCGACGGGTTCAGCATGGTCGGTTCGTACTGTAATGATTGGTGTGGAACAGAACCCGGTATTCAGCCAAAACACGGTGGTTTCTTTAACTGGGTTTATTGAAGGGCAGGCGAACAAAACAGGATCCAAAAACAAGGGTAAGGCAGACATCCAGACACACTTGACGGGAACAGGCGAACAGGCTGGGCAGAAAAAACAGAACAGGTTATCCAAAACAGAAACAAGGTGCTGGGAGCTCTTACCAAAACCAGAGAGGGAAAACGTGGAGGAACGGGAGCCTAAGCATCAGCATGTGAGTGTGACGAACCGACAAATAACTGAGGAGGGAGTGAGGCTTAAATAAACAGACAAACAGGTGAGTAGAGTGAACCAATTAGCCATAAGCAGGTGAAAGCAATAATGACACTGACAGAAGAATAAACCTAAGACTGAGGATAACACAAAGCACAGAGCAAAAATAAGAACTAATACAAAGACCGGATAACTTAAAACAATACACAGGCTAAACTGGAACCTAAAACAAGACAAAACCTGCAATAGAAATAAACCCAGAGGCAGGAGAGAACTAACTTAACCAAACAATCAACCTAAACCAAAACAGAACATTACAATCTTCTTCAAACTCTAGGGTCACCTGTGGAGTACCACAGGGTTCAGTCCTTGGACCAATTCTCTTTACTATATATATGTTTCCGATTGGCAAAATTATCAGACAGAATAGGATTAATTTCCACTGTTATGCTGATGACACTCAGCTATATTTATCCATAAATCCTGATGAATCCAATCAATTACTTAAACAACAGGCATGTCTTGATGACATCAAAAGCTGGATGACTTTAAATTTTCTGTATTTAAATTCTGACAAGACAGAATTTAAATGCAATCTTTGGACCAGAGTCCTCAAAAAATAAACTTCTTAATCAATCACTTAATCTGGATGGCATTAACTTGACCTCTGGTAATAAAGTAAAAAATCTTGGTGTTATTTTTGACCAAGACATGTCATTTAAATCCCATATTAAACAGGTTTCCAGAGTTTCCTTTTTTCACCTCCGGAATATTGCCAAAATTAGAAACATTCTGTCCAGGAGTGATGCTGAAAAACTAGTCCATGCATTTGTTACTTCAAGGCTGGACTATTGTAATTCTTTACTATCAGGAAGTCCACAAAATGCAGTTTAAAATCTTCAGCTGATCCAAAATGCTGCAGCAAGAGTTCTGATGAAAATCAACAAGCGGGATCATATTTCTCCAATTTTAGCTTCCCTTCATTGGCTTCCTGTTAAATCAAGAATAGAATTTAAAATTCTTCTTCTAACGTATAAAGCCCTTAATAATCCAGCTCCATCATATATCAGAGCTCTGATTACCCCGTATGTTCCTAACAGAGCACTTCGCTCTCAGACTGCAGGTCTGCTGGTGGTTCCTAGAGTCTCTAAAAGTAGAATGGGAGGCAGATCCTTTACCTATCAGGCTCCTCTCCTGTGGAACCAACTCCCAGTTTGGGTCCGTGAGGCAGACACCATGTCTACTTTTAAGACTAATCTTAAAACCTTCCTTTTTGACAAAGCTTATAACTAGAGTGGCTTATGTTGCCCTAACCTACCTATGGGGATGTGCTTCTATGGGCTTAGGCTACTGGAGGACATCAGGATCTATTTTTCTCACTCTATTGAGTTCTACTGTTCTTCAATTATGTATTGCTTGTCATCATTTCTGCTTATAACTTTTTGTTCTCTCTCTTTTTTCTTCATAGTAGGTACACCTGGTCTGACGTTCTGTTAACTGTGACATCATCCAAAGAAGACGGCTCACCCGCTATTACCATCTAATATAGAACAGATTACTGGATCAATGTGTGCTTCTGTGCTTTTTGTCTGTCTTGTTGTGTCTCTGCTCTGTCTTCTGTAACCCCAGTCGGTCGAGGCAGATGACCGTTCATACTGAGCCCGGTTCTGCTGGAGGCTTTTCCTTCCCGCTAATGGGTGGTTTTTCTTTCCACTGTCGCTTCATGCTTGCTCAGTGTTATGGGAGTTTTGGGTGGAATTCTAAACAATAGTAACTGAGTTCCCATCTTTACTAAATGACGAGACGGTGGTATGACGTTCCAGCACTTTTATCGAGAAACAGAGCAGAGATCACATAGATGGAGAGTAAATCGCACCCCACGGTCCCGCTGCAGTCTGCGTCTGCCCTGTCTCTCCCTGCCTCTCCCTGCCTCGCTTTTTGGGCTTCCCCTAATACTGCACCGTGGCCTTCCCATGAGACAAAACAAAGACAGTCTATCGTAAACAATCAGTATCCCTCAGCAGCTGCAGCATTTGGCCTTGCAATCAGCAAACAGTGGATCTTATACATAGACATCAGGTCTCCAGGCCTCCTCTGTCCGAGTGGTGTGAGGCCATAGTGACTTCAGAATAATAATTCTTATAACACTCAGTATGAGGGATTGCTGCAAAGCCATGGACAATGCAGACGACTCTCCCTGTAGCTCTACGCTTCTCCAGGAGTGAATGCTGCTTGTCGGGACATTGAAGCAATCAACTGGTTCCCTTATATAGGAAATTTTTGACCAATCTGTATAATATGCTTGATTTTGACTTTGTAAAGTGCCTCGAGATGACATGTTTCATGAATTGGCGCTATATAAATAAAATTGAATTGAATTGAATTGAATACTCCAATACTATACATTCTTTACATTGTTGGTTACATGTCTCAAACCCTTCTTGCTCAGTGGAAACCTTATACCCTAAATCCAATTAAATTCAGTTTTATGTATATAGAACCATTTCAAAACACATGTCAGCTCAAGGCAATTTAGAAAGTCAAATTCAATCAAATCCTCCAGACAGGTCCAAAGGTTTCCTATCTAAGGAAACCTAGTAGAGTCTTGACAAGCAGCATTCACTCCTCATGAAAAGGCGTAGAGCCACAGTGGACAGTCGTCTGCATTTTTGATGGCTTTTCAGCAATCCCTCATACTGAACACGCATGAAGTGACAGTGGAGAGGAAAACTTCCCTTTAATAGGGAGGAAAACCTCCAGTGGAACCAGAACAGGCTCAGTGTGAACGCTCATCTGCTGCGACTGACTGGGGGATAGAGAAGAAAGAGCAATAACACAAAAACACACGTTGATCCAGGATTCCTTTCTATGTTATATGGTAATAGTGGATGATCTGTCTCTCCTGGATGATGTCACAGCTAACAAAATATCAGACCAGGTGTACCCACTACGGAGAGAAATATGACAGATAAAAATAAGATAAAAGTTGAAATAACAAACAATGCAAATTGGAGAGCAGTAGGAGAACTCAGTAGAGTGAGAAAAATAGACCCTGATGTCCTCCAGCAGCTAAGCTATTCTAACTAGAAGCTTTGTCATAAATAAAAGGTTTAAGCCTGGTCTTAAAAGCAGACAGGGTGTCTGCCTCATGGACCAAAACTGGGAGTTGGTTCCATAGATGATTTCTGAAACTGACTTCAACTCTTCAATAAGGTCAATGCTGTGTAACTGATAAGATGAACTTTTTCCAGCATTTTCTAAAAATATGAGAAGATTATCAATAGATCTCTCACCTGTGTGGGTCTTGTTCAACAAGAGTTTTTTTTAATCCAGCCATCCATCCATTTTCCAACAAGCTTATCCCCAATGGGGCTAGAGGAGTGCTGGTGCCTATCTCCAGCTGTCAATGGACAAGAGGCGGGGTACACCCTGGGCAGATTGCCAGTCCATCGCAGGAGTTTCTTTTACGTAAAGGCTTTATTTAAGTAATCCTAAAAGAGGCTTATTCAATTAATTAAACTTTAAATTAGTAATGAAATACAGTTAGTTTAAAACCGCCCGTTAAAATTGGCCAGTTAACATTTTTTGAATTCTTGCCAAAAATTACTGAAATATCAAATTTGAAGTTCTTGCAAGAGCATGATAAATGTATTAAATATGACCCTTAGATGCCACATAATGTAGAGCTTAGTAAGGATGATTTAGCGATTTGGAAAACCATCAGATGAACAAACACAAAATGACAATTCTGAATTAATATATTTTTAACCTTCCACGATAACAGGAAGGAACCAATTGTAGATAAACATATACAGAATTTAACAAAAAGGTTAAAGAAGATCCTGAAAAAGCAAAACTGCCCCAAAACCTCCCCACTACCAGCACCATGTTTGACTGTCTGTATGGTATTCTTTGTATGAAATACTTGTTACTTTTATGCAAAGTTTCTAATTTGCTAATGTACTAACTAGAAGGATTATAATACATGAATCACAGGAGCTTTGGACTATTCAGGCTCAGAGTAAAGATGGGAAATTCTGATGAAAAAATGCCAGTTTCTTATGTGAAGCAATAACATAATTAATTAAAAACAGTCAAGAATAAATTGAATGACCTAAATGGAATTGTCCATTTTGGAAATCCACCAAATCTATGGAAATAAGCCTTTTTATTATCAAGGAACAAGCAGCACTGTCTGTCCATGGGAGCAAACCTTGCATCAGTTCATGACACTAACGAGTACCATCAGGTTCAGTCGGTGATAACTATGGCAACTTACGAATCCAAAGAAACATGTATTGTAGGCACTAATGCACAGGAAGTATTTAACCAGTAAAGTTTATTTATTAAGTATTTTTGAAACATTGGATGAAACATGTCATCTACCGAATTCTTTCTTTCAGATGATCATTTGGTTGTGGAGTGATGGAAGCCCTCTGCACTATACAAACTGGTGTCATGGACAGGCTGATAATTATATGGGCAAGCAGTATTGTTTGCAGATTAACTTTTCAGGTAAAAACATCTCACATGAATGTTTTTTAAGTAAACTTTTTAGATAATATACATTTAGATTTTCTGGATTAAATGCATGTGCTTATATTGAATTTTTGGCTGGACATAAAAAGTTTCAGAATATCAACCTTTTTCATAAGAGTGTAGAACCCTTCATGGTTTTGTTAATGTGATATTGACTGATTTGACTGATTTGACTGATTTGTTCTTTTAATCAAAGATGAAAAGTGCTGGGTTGCATTTGCTCATGTACCAACAAGAAGAAATCCATCCATCCATCCATCCGTCCATCCTCTTCCACTTATCCGGGGTCGGGTCACGGGGGTAGCAGCTTCAGTAGGGAGGCCCAGACGCCCCTCTCCCCAGCCACTTGGGCCAGCTCCTCCGGGGGAATCCCAAGGCGCTCCCAGGCCAGCCGAGAGACATAGTCCCTCCAGCGTGTCCTGGGTCTCCCTCTGGTCTTCCTCTCGTTGGGACGTGCCCGGAACACCTCACCAGGGAGGTCCAGGAGGCATCCTAATCAGGCTCCTCCTCTCGACGTGGAGGAGCAGCGGCTCTTCTCTGAGATGACTGAGCTCCTCACCCCATCTCTAAGGGAAAGGCCAGACACACTACGGAGAAAATTCAATTCGGCCACTTGTATCCAGGATCTCGTTCTTTCGATCACGACCCAAAGCTCGTGACCATAGATGAGGGAAGTAATGTAGATCGATCGGTAAATCGAGAGCTTCGCCTTTTGGCTCAACTCTCTCTTCACCACAACGGATCAGTACAGCGCCCGCTTCACAGCAGACGCTGCACCAATCCGCCTGTCGATCTCCCGCTCCATCTTCCCCTCATTCGTGAACAAGACCCCAAGATACTTGAACTCCTCCACTAGGGGCAGCACATCCTCCCCAACCATGAGGAGGCACTCTACCCTTTTCCGGTTCAAGAACATGGTCTCGGATTTGGAGGAACTGATTCTCATCCTGGCCACTTCGCACTCGGGTGCGAACCGCTCTAGTGAGAGCTGTATGTCATGGCCTGATGAAGCCAATAGGACCACGTCATCTGCGAATGGCAGAGACGCAATCCTAAGGCCACCAAAACGGATCCCCTCAACACCTTGGCTGCGCCTAGAAATTCTGTCCATAAAAGTTATGAAAAGAATCGGTGACAAATGGCAATCTCAGGGGAGTCCAACTCTCACCTCAGCACCAGAGATGGGAGAACCCGACCCAGAGTCCTCAGGCTCTGCTTCCGCAATGGAAGACGTGTTGGTGGGATTAAGGAGGTCTTTGAAGTATTCCACCCACCGACATCCCGTGTCGAAGTCAGCAGCACACCACCCCCACTATAAACAATGTTGGTACTGCACTGCTTCCCCCTCCTGAGACGCCGGATAGTGAACCAGAATTGCTTTGAAGCCATATGGAAGTCTTTCTCCATGGCCTCTCCGAACTCTTCCCACGCCGGAGTTTTTGCCTCAGCGACGAGCCGAGCCGCCTGCCGCTTTGACTGCCGGTACACATCAGCTGCTTCCGGAGTCCCACAGGTCAATAAAACCCAATAGGACTCCTTCTTCAGCTTGACGGCTTTCCTCACCGCCGGTGTCCACCAGCGTGTTCGAGGGTTGCCGCCACGACATGCACCGACAACCTTGCGGCCACAGCTCCGACTAGCTGCCTCAACAATAGAGGCGTGGAACATAGTCTACTCAGACTCAATGTCCCCCGCCTCCCTCGGGACGTGTACAAAGCTCTCCCGGAGGATGTCGGTTAAAGCTCCGTCTCACGGGGGACTCTGCCAGACATTCCCAGCAGACCCTCACAATACGTTTGGGCCTGCCAGGTCTGACCGGCTTCCTCCACCACCAACGGAGCCAGCTCACATCCAGGTAGTGGTCGGTGGAGAATTCCGCCCCTTTCTTTACCCGAGTGTCCAAGACATGCGGCCACAGGTCAGATGAAACAACAACAAAGTCGATCATTGAAATACGGCCTAGGGTGTCCTGGTGCCAAGAGCACATGTGGACACCCTTATGCTTGAACATGGTGTTCGTGATGGACAATCCATGATGAGCACAGAAGTCCAATAACAGAACACAACTCGAGTTCAGATCGGGTGGGCATTCCTCCCAACCACGCCCCTCCAGGTCCCACTGTCATTGCCCACATGAGCGTTGAAGTCCCCCAGCAAAGTGAGGGAGTCCCCAGAAGGGGCACTCTCCAGTACCCCCTCCAAGGACTCCAAAAAGGGTGGGTAATCTGAACTGCTGTTTGCCGCATAAGCACAAACAACAGTCAGAACCCGTCCCCCCACACGAATGCAGAGGGAGGCCACCCTCTCGTTCACATGATGATGAACATGATGTCCATTTATTGTATTCATCATATGGGGGTTTTGGGCTGCTCTTTGTCTGGTCCCTCACCTAGGACCTGTCTGCCTTGGGTGACCCTACTAGAGGCTTAAAGCCCCTGACAGCATAGCTCCCAGGGTCATTGGGACACTCAAACCCCTCCACCACTGTAAGGTGGCAGCCCCGGAGAGGACTAGAAGGAATATGATTAATTAATGAGTTGAAGGGGAGGACACTGGCTAGATCCCCCAGAGCAGATGTTAAACAAGTACTGTGTTTCAGCCCCTGGCAGCTCAGCCACAAGATTTGGCTCAACATGCAGGAGCCCAAGCAAGAGCCAAGGAATAGGCTAGGAGTGTGTCTCCGCAGTCCTCAGTGCAACACATCCTTTTCTCTACTTGCCAAAAGTACTCATACATCTAAAAAGTAACTTGGTAACTAGGCAAGACTAATTGGAAGGATGCAGAAAGGCCTGGGAAGAACTTAAGGAAAGAACAAAGTGATGATGATGCATAAACACAGAAGGAACATGGAAGGTTTTGGAGAAAAAAAACCCTGGTACACACATTTTAGTATCTAGTGTGCAAAGTGAAGTTGTTATTTTTTTCCTTCCTTAAGGATTTAAATACTTTGAAAAGGGTAAAACAAATTCTTGTTTCTCCCTTATGGCATTCACAGTATTCCTGAACAACTGTTACCATCCACAGCTCTGAAACAATCGTCTTCATTGCAAGCTAACCTTGTACTGGTTAAGATCACTCTTCTTTCCAAATCATTTAGTTCCTGTTCTTGTAACAGCTTGGTTTGGTGGGAGTGCCAATGCAGATGATGCAGGCAGCCAGAGAAGAGCCTGAGAACAGATGTGAACAGGCAGAGTGAAAACCAGACCAACAGAACTATGACTGGGACTCACATGAAACCGGCAGAACTGTGACACGCAGAGACAGGCAATCCTTAGCAGGAGAATCCAGCTGGCAGAGCACACATAATCTGAAGAGGTGCAGGCACATCACAAGGGGCAGTCTGACGAGTGAAGAGAGTGAGGATTGAGACATTCTGGCAGGGAAGTGGCAGAGGAGGCAGGTTTAAATAGGTTGGAGAACAAAGGTGAGCAGAGTGAGCTAATTAGCCAGAACAGGTGGAGGTCATCAGGGGAAGGTAAGTGGCTGAAGGAGGAAACAAGCTGACAGAAAATAAGTGGAAGGGGACAGAAACTAAAGCAAACCAATCCAGAACATAAATAACCACAAAGACCAAACCTGAGATAGAAACCCAAACTAAAACTAGACTAATACTAAGACCAATAACCAATAAAATCATGACAATTATGAGATTGAATGCTTAACATGTTTGTGTTTTCTAAACTAGATCTAGAACGCCTACCATCTGGTTCGAATTAAGGAGGGGGATGAGTGGAAGACCGCCTTTAACACCCCGACAGGCCACTATGAGTACCTGGTCATGCCGTTTGGACTTACCAATGCTCCAGCGGTTTTTCAGAATCTGGTTAATGAGGTCCTCAGGGATATGATTGGACGCTTTGTGTTTGTCTACTTGGATGACATCTTAATATACTCTGAGGACCTCACCAGTCACAGACAGCATGTCCGTTCTGTCTTGCTCCGACTCCTGCAAAATCAGCTTTACGTTAAAGCTGAGAAGTGCGAGTTCCATGTGTCCTCCACTTCTTTTCTCGGGTTCATGCTATCACCCGGTCAGATTTCAATGGACCCGGCAAAGGTCCGAGCTGTCATTGATTGGCCCGCTTCTACTGACAGAAAGCAACTCCAAAGGTTTCTGGGGTTTGCTAACTTTTACCGGCGGTTTATCCGCAATTTCAGCCAGGTTGCGGCTCCTCTACGTTCTCTGACTTCAAGCAAGGTCATCTTCGCCTTTGACAAACAGGCCTCCAAGGCTTTCAGGCATCTTAAGGAACTGTTTACTTTTGCCCCAGTTCTGGTCTCCCCTAATCCAGATAAACAGTTCATTGTGGAGGTCGATGCCTCTAGCTCAGGTGTTGGGACTGTTCTCAGCCAAGAGGCCAAGGTTGGACGGGTTCATTCATGTGCCTTCTTTTCTAGAAAGCTATCCAGTTCATAGTAATAGTAATATCATCTTTATTGTCATTGAAACATACATTACAACGAAATTTGTTCTCTGCTTTTAACCCATCACACTTGGTGAGCAGTAGGCTGCCATGTGCGGCGCCCAGGGAGCAATCTGGGGTTAAGGTTTTTGCTCAGGGACCCAGAGTGCAGGCACTTGGGATCGAACCGGGTACTTGCATCCTTCTCTGAGTGCAAGCACGCTGCTCTAACCACTAGGCCAGCAACGAGGCAGTAGAGGAGAACCACGACCAGGCTCCAGACTTCATTCTTCCGGACTCCGTGAGGTGTGTGGTTACCAGGCTTAGCCTTGAGAAAGAGGTCAGGCGTTCCCTGGAGGGAACGCAAGTTCCTGCGGCTTGCCCCAAGAACAGGCTCTGCATTCCGGTTCCCTTAAGAAGGAGGGTTCTAGCGCTCTGCCACAGCTCCCGCTACTTCGGCCACCCAGGTATTGCTAAGTCTTGTCGCCTTGTCCGTTCCCAGTTCTGGTGGCCTACTATAGTCCAAGATGTCAGAGAATTTGTGTCTGCCTGCCCTTTCTGTAACCAGGCCAAGGTCTCTCGTCGGCCCCCGTCCGGCCTCCTCCATCCCCTGCCTGTCCCCTCCCGGTCTTGGTCTAGCCTCTCCATGGACTTCATCACAAGACTTCCAGTTTCGGATGGCAACACGGTTATCAATTCAATTCAATTCAATTCAATTTTATTTATATAGCGCCAATTCATGAAACATGTCATCTCAAGGCACTTTACAAAGTTAAGTTCAATCATATTATACAGATTGGGTCAGATTATACAGATTGGTCAAAAATTTTCCTATATAAGGAAACCAGTTGATTGCATCAAAGTCCCGACAAGCAGCATTCACTCCTGGAGAAGCGTAGAGCCACAGGGAGAGTCGTCTGCATTGTACATGGCTTTGCTCCAATCCCTCATACTGAGCAAGCATGAAGCGACAGTGGGAAGAAAAACTCCCCATTAACGGGAAGGAAAACCTGCGGCAGAACCGGGCTCAGTATGAACGGTCATCTGCCTCGACCGACTGGGGGTTACAGAAGACAGAACAGAGACACAACAAGAGAGACAAAAAAGCACAGAAGCACACATTGATCCAGTAATCTGTACTACATTAGATGGTAGCCGTCTTCTTTGGATGATGTCACATTTAACAGAACGCCAGACCCAGAGGCAGGAGAGAACTAACTTAACCAAACAATAAACCTAAACCAAAACAGAACATTACAGAGCCCTCCCCTCAAGGACGGATTCTAGACGTCCCTTAATCCCTAAACAAAAACAGACTAGACCGGGTGGGTGGAGGGGGTTACAGGACGGAGGGACATGGTAATTACAAAACAAAACAACCCATAACCGGGCGAGCGGACGTGAGAAGTCCACAACTGTCCAATCAAAACAAAAAACATTCAAACAGGGCGAACCAAAACAGACAATAGTCTCAAGGAAAAAAAACAAGAGTCTGGTGGACGTCCTGGAGGACGACCCCGAAGAACCAGACGGTCCGGCGGGCGTCCCGGTGGAAAGCCCCGGAGAAACAGTTGTTCAGGTGGGCGTCCCGGAGGACGGCCCCGGCGTGACAGGTGGTCCGGCGGACGTCCCCGGCGTGACAGGTGGTCCGGCAGACGTCCTGGAGGACGGCCTCTGCTAGCCAGGTACTCCGGCGGGCGTCCAGGATGACGGCCCCGGAGAGGCAAAGTCAGACGTCGCGGACGGCGACCCCAGCGGAACAGAGATTCAGGCGATCGGTGACAGAGCCGGACCCTCGGAGGACGGCGCCTGTAGAGGACCCTCAGAGACCGGCGGCAGGCCAGCATCCTCAGAGGCAGACAGCTGGCGAGGACCCTCAGAGGCGGACGGCTGGCGAGGACCCTCAGAAATCGGCTTCTGAAAGGCAAAGACCTAGTAGGTGCCGGGCTAAGGGCTGAGGAAGGCGCCTGGCTACAAACTATAAGAGGCCCTGGGCTACAGGCTACAGGAGGCCCTGGGCTACAGGCTACAGGAGGCCCTGGGCTACAGGCTACTGGCGGCGGCGCCGGGTCACAGGCTACTGGCGGTGGCGCTGGGTCACATACTGTTGGCGGTTCCAGTCCCTTGGAAAAGAAAAGTCTAATAATCAGTCTCTGGAGTGGCTCCGAGAGTGACAGCCAGTGACAAAGTTCAGACAAACTCTCAATAACAGTGAGATGAGCGGATGGAGGTGGGCGCTTTAGGGAAATCCTGGAGACTCTAGGGTCCTTCAGGGACCTGGGCGTCTTGGACCCCTTACTTGGCCCTAGGGGCAGACCAATCCGTCGAGGTGTCTCAAGACCTCTCTGTCCTCTTCTGCCCCGACGAGGAACCTGGTTGCTATGATGTTCCTGAATCCACGCATCGTGGGGCAGCTGTGGGCCACCCTGGGTTGCTGCATCACGGGCCGACTGCGGGCCCAGCTGGTTCGCGGCGTCACGAGCTGACTGCGGACCCACCTGAGTCACCACGTCTCGACCCGGCCGCGCACCCTCCTGAGTCGCAGCGTCTCGGGTCGACCGCGGGCCCTCCTGGGTCGCGGCGTCTCGGACCGACCGCGGGCCCTCCTGGGTCGTGGCGTCTGGGACGGACCGCGGGCCCTCCTGGGTCGCAGCGTCTTGGGCCAGCTGCGGACCCTCCTGGGTCGTGCCGTCACGGGGCCAGCTGCAGCCCCTCCTGGGTCGCAGCTTCACGGGCCGGCTGCAGACCCCTCTGGGTCTCCTCTTCACAGGGTGGCAGTGACCCCTCGGAGACAGGGACCGGAACCTCAGGGACAGGTGTGGAACGGCAGTAGAACGCTCTGAGGGCTGTTCGATACTGGTCCTCCATCTCCTTTAATTTCCTTTCCAGGAAGACAGAATGATGGGCGGCCAACGTCTCCCTGAGGCGTTAAATTATTGAGGCGAATGTCCTAATTCTGCTCTCCAGGGCCACATACTCAGAGTTACTGACGCCACCAGGGGGAGCTGTGGACAACTCCACTGCGGGAGGCAAGGGAGTGTGGTCAGTTATACAGGAAATGGGCTGAGGTTGGGGTTCAGCAGCAGACGGTGGCCGCACTGGCTCGTCGGCTCGCTGTGCGCTACTGGGTGATGAGTGGCAGACAGACGAGCGTCTCCTCCGACGGCGGGCTGGCCGATTAGGCGGTGAGGCCGATTCGACCAGACAAGCCGGAACCACTAGAGCCTGAGGCGATCCCTGCGTCTGTTCTTCTGGTGAGGGTGACGTAGTCTGATCAGGAAAAAGGTCCGGACGAAGATCCCGCACCACCTCTGCATCGACCTCCAGAAAAAGTCCGGGTCTGGAAGGCACCGCTGCGGGGAAGTGCTGCTGCCGCGGAGATGACGTCTGGGACCGACACCAGGGGGACAAAACGCTAACCTGGTTCCCTCAAAAGAAGATCCAGGCAACGATCCCTCCTCTGCTTCCAGGAAGAGATCCGGTGAGCGAACGCCCTGAGCCAGTGAGCTGGGCAAAGTGCTGGCCTCGCAGAGCGCTGCTCTTCCAGAAAAAGAAAAACAATTTGGCGACGGGTTCAGCATGGTCGGTTCGTACTGTAATGATTGGTGTGGAACAGAACCCGGTATTCAGCCAAAACACGGTGGTTTCTTTAACTGGGTTTATTGAAGGGCAGGCGAACAAAACAGGATCCAAAAACAAGGGTAAGGCAGACATCCAGACACACTTGACGGGAACAGGCGGGCAGAAAAAAAGAACAGGTTATCCAAAACAGAAACAAGGTGCTGGGAGCTCTTACCATAAACAGAGAGGGAAAACGTGAAGGAACGGGAGCCTAAGCATCAGCATGTGAGTGTGACGAACCGACAAATAACTGAGGAGGGAGTGAGGCTTAAATAAACAGACAAATAGGTGAGTAGAGTGAACCAATTAGCCATAGGCAGGTGAAAGCAATAATGACGCTGACAGAAGAATAAACCTAAGACTGAGGATAACACAAAGCACAGAGCAAAAATAAGAACTAATACAAAGACCGGATAACTTAAAACAATACACAGGCTAAACCGGAACCTAAAACAAGACACAACCTACAATAGAAATAAACCCAGAGGCAGGAGAGAACTAATTTAACCAAACAATCAACCTAAACCAAAACAGAACATTACAATCCTCTTCAAACTCTAGGGTCACTTGTGGAGTACCACAGGGTTCAGTCCTTGGACCAATTCTCTTTACTATATATATGCTTCCGATTGGCAAAATTATCAGACAGCATAGGATTAATTTCCACTGTTATGCTGATGACACTCAGCTATATTTATCCATAAATCCTGATGAATCCAATCAATTACTTAAACTACAGGCATGTCTTGATGACATCAAAAGCTGGATGACTTTAAAATTTCTGTATTTAAATTCTGACAAGACAGAATTTAAATGCAATCTTTGGACCAGAGTCCTCAAAAAATAAAGTTCTTAATCAATCACTTAATCTGGATGGCATTAACTTGGCCTCTGGTAATAAAGTAAAAAATCTTGGTGTCATTTTTGACCAAGACATGTCATTTAAATTCCATATTAAACAGGTTTCAAGAGTTGCCTTTTTTCACCTCCGGAATATTGCCAAAATTAGAAACATCCTGTGCAGGAGCGACGCTGAAAAACTGGTCCATGCATTTGTTACTTCAAGGCTGGACTATTGTAATTCTTTACTATCAGGAAGTCCACAAAATGCAGTTCAAAATCTTCAGCTGATCCAAAATGCTGCAGCAAGAGTTCTGATGAAAATCAACAAGAGGGATCATATTTCTCCAATTTTAGCTTCCCTTCATTGGCTTCCTGTTAAATCAAGAATAGAGTTTAAAATTCTTCTTCTAACGTATAAAGCCCTTAATATTCAAGCTCCATCATATATCAGAGCTCTGATTACCCCGTATATTTCTAACAGAGCACTTCGCTCTCAGACTGCAGGTCTGCTGGTGGTTCCTAGAGTCTCTAAAAGTAGAATGGGAGGCAGATCCTTTAGCTATCAGGCTCCTCTCCTGTGGAACCAACTCCCAGTTTTGGTCCGTGAGGCAGACACCCTGTCTACTTTTAAGACTAATCTTAAAACTTTCCTTTTTGACAAAGCTTATAACTAGAGTGGCTTATGTTTCCCTGACCTACCTATGGGGATGTGCTTCTATGGGCTTAGGCTACTGGAGGACATCAGGATCTATTTTTCTCACTCTATTGAGTTCTACTGTTCTTCAATTATGTATTGCTTGTCATAATTTCTGCTTATAACTTTTTGTTCTCTCTCTTTTTTCTTCATAGTAGGTACACCTGGTCTGGCATTCTGTTATCTGAGACATCATCCACAGAAGACAGCTCACCCGCTATTACCATCTAATATAGAACAGATTACTGGATCAATGTTTGCTTCTGTGCTTTTTTGTCTGTCTTGTTGTGTCTCTGCTCTGTCTTCTGTAACCCCAGTCGGTCGAGGCAGATGACCGTTCATACTGAGCCCGGTTCTGCTGGAGGCTTTTCCTTCCCGCTAATGGGTGGGCAGACAGTGAACAGTCGTCTGCATTGTTGATAGATTTTCAGCAATCCCTCATACTGAACATGCATGAAGCGACAGTGGAGAGGAAAACTCCCCTTCTAAAGGGAGGAAAACCTCCAGTGGAACCAGAACAGGCTCAGTGTAAACAGTCATCTGCTGTGACTGACTGGGGGATAGAGAAGACGGAGCAAAAACACAAAAGCACACGTTGATGCAGGAATCATTTCTATCTTATATGGTAATAGTGGATGATCTGTCTCTCCTGGATGATGTCACAGCTAACAGAATACCAGACCAGGTGTACCCACTACGGAGAGAAATATGTCAGAGAAAAATAAGATTAAAGTTGAAATAACAAACAATGCAAATTGGAGAGCAGTAGGAGAACTCAGCATAGTGAGAAAAATAGACACTGATTTCCTGCAGCAGCCTAGGCCTATAGCAGCATAACTACAGAGATATCACAGGGTAAGCTAAGCCATTCTAACTAGAAGCTTTGTCATAAATAAAAGGTTTAAGCCTGGTCTTAAAAGCAGACAGGGTGTCTGCCTCATGGACCAAAACTTGGAGTTGGTTCCATAGATAAACTCTGAAACTGACTTCAACTCTTCAATAAGGTCAATGCTGTGTAACCGATAAGATTAACTTTTTCCAGCATTTTCTTAAAATATGAGAAGATTATCAATAGATCTCTCATCGGTGTGGGTCTTGTTCAAGAAGAGTTTTTTTTAATCCAGCCATCCATCCATTTTCCAACAAGCTTATCCCCAATGGGGCTAGAGGAGTGCTGGTGCCTATCTCCAGCTGTCAATGGACAAGAGGCGGGGTACACCCTGGGCAGATTGCCAGTCCATCGCAGGAGTTTTTTTTACGTAAAGGCTTTATTTAAGTAATCCTAAAAGAGGCTTATTCAATTAATTAAACTTTAAATTAGTAATGAAATACAGTTAGTTTAATACCGCCCGTTAAAATTGGCCAGTTAACATTTTTTGAATTCTTGCCAAAAATTACTGAAATATCAAATTTGAAGTTCTTGCAAGAGCATGATAAATGTATTAAATATGACCCTTAGATGCCACACAATGTAGAGCTTAGTAAGGATGATTTAGCGATTTGGAAAACCATCAGATGAACAAACACAAAATGACAATTCTGAATTAATATATTTTTAACCTTCCACGATAACAGGAAGGAACCAACTGTAGATAAACATATACAGAATTTAACAAAAAGGTTAAAGAAGGTCTTGAAGAAGCAAAACTGCCCCAAAACCTCCCCACTACCAGCACCATGTTTGACTGTCTGTATGGTATTCTTTGTATGAAATACTTATTACTTTTTTGCAAAGTTTATAATTTGCTAATGTACCAACTAGAAGGTTTACGATACATGAATCACAGGATCTTTGGACTATTCAGGCTCAGAGTAAAGATGGGAAACTTCTAATGAAAAAATGCCAGTTTCTCATGTGAAGCAATAACATAATTATTTAAAAACAGTCAAGAATAAATTTAATCACCTATGGAATTGTCCATTTTGGAAATCCATATGCAAACCTATGTTTGGGAAATAAGCCTTTTTATTATCAAGGAACAAGCACCACTGTCTGTCCATGGGAGCAAAACTTGCATCAGTTCATGACACTAACGAGTACCATCAGGTTCAGTCTGTGATAACTATGGCAACTTACAGATCCAAAGAAACATGTATTGTAGGCACTAATGCACAGGAAGTATTATAACCAGTAAAGTACATTTATTAAGTATTTTTGAAACATTGGATGAAACATGTCATCTACCGAATTATTTCTTTCAGATGATCATTTGGTTGTGGAGTGATGGAAGCCCTCTGCACTATACAAACTGGTGTCATGGACAGGCTGATAATTATATGGGCAAGCAGTATTGTTTGCAGATTAACTTTTCAGGTAAAAACATCTCACATGAATGTTTTTTAAGTAAACTTTTTAGATAATATACATTTAGATTTTTCTGGATTAAATGCATGTGCTTATATTGAATTTTTGGCTGGACATAGAAAGTTTCAGAATATCAACCTTTTTCATAATTATGATAGAGTGTAGAACCCTTCATGATTTTGTTTATGTGATATTGACTGATTTGTTTTTTTAATCAAAGGTGAAAAGTGTTGGGATGCATTTGCTCATGTACCAACTAGAAGAAATCCATCCATCCATCCATCCATTGTCTTCCACTTATCCTGGGTCGGGTCGCGGGGGTAGCAGCTTCAGTAGGGAGGCCCAGACGTCCCTCTCCCCAGCCACTTGGGCCAGCTCCTCCGGTGGAATCCCAAGGCGCTCCCAGGCCAGCCGAGAGACATAGTCCCTCCAGCGTGTCCTGGGTCTTCCCCTGGGCCTCCTCCCAATGGGACGTGCCCGGAACACCTCACCAGGGAGGCGTCCAGGAGGCATCCTAACCAGATGCCTGATCCCCCTAGCACGTGGAGGAGCAGCGGCTCTACTCTGAGTCCTCCCCAGATGACTGAGCTTCCCACCCTATCTTTAAGGGAGAGCCCAGACACACGACGGAGAAAACTCATTTCGGCCGCTAGTATCCGGGATCTCGTTCTTTCAATCACGACCCAAAGCTCGTGATCGAAAAAGCCCAAACCATAGATGAAGGTAGGAACGTAGATTGACCGGTAAATCGAGAGCTCCGCCTTTTGGCTCAGCTCAGGATCGGTACAGCGCCCGCTTCACAGCACACGCCGCACCAATCCGCCTGTCGATCTCCCGCTCCATCTTCCCTTCATTCGTGAACAAGACCCCAAAATACTTGAACTCCTCCACTAGGGGCAGCACATCCTCCCCAACCCAGAGAAGGCACTCTACCCTTTTCCGGTTCAAGAACATGGTCTCGGATTTGGAGGCACTGATTTTCATCCCGGCCGCTTTACACTCGGCTGCGAACCGCTCTAGTGAGAGCTGTAGATCACGCCCTGATGAAGCCAATAGGACAACGTCATCCGCGAACAGCAGAGACGCAATCTTAAGGCCACCAAAACGGATCCCCTCAACACCTTGGCTGCACCTAGAAATTTTGTCCATAAAAGTTATGAACAGAATCTGTGACAAAGGGTAACCTTGGCGGAGTCCAACTCTCACCGGAAACGAGTCCAACTTACTGCCGGCAATGCGGACCAGACTCTGACACCGGTTGTACAGAGACCTGACAGCCCTTATTAAAGGGTCCGGTACTCCATACTCCCGGAGTACCCCCCACAGTATCCCTCGAGGGACACGGTCGAAAGCCTTCTCCAGATCCACAAAACACATGTAGACTGGTTGGGCAAACTCCCATGAACCCTCCAGGATCCTGCTGAGGGTGTAGAGCTGGTCCAGTGTTCCACGGCCAGGACGAAAACCACACTGCTCTTCCTGAATCCGAGATTCGACTATCCGACGGACCCTCCTTTCCAGAACCCCTGAATAGACCTTACCACGGAGCTTAAGAGTGTGATTCCTCTGTAGTTGGAACACACCCTCCGGTCCCCCTTTTTAAATAGGGGGACCACCACCCCAGTCTGCCAATCCAGGGGAACTGCCCCCGATGTCCACGCAATGCTGCAGAGCCGCGTTAACCAACACAGCCCCACAACATCCAGAGCCTTAAGGTACTCAGGGCGAATCTCATCCACCCCCGGGGCCTTGCCACCGAGGAGCTTTTTAACAACCTCGGCGACCTCAGCACCAGAGATGGGAGAACCCGACCCAGAGTCCCCAGGCTCTGCTTCCTCAATGGAAGACATGTTGGTGGGATTAAGGAGGTCTTCGAAGTATTTCCGCCCACCGAAGCACGACGTCCCGAGTCAAGGTCAGCAGCACACCACCCCCACTATAAACAGTGTTGGTACCGCACTGCTTCCCCCTCCTGAGACGCGGGATAGTGGATCAGAATCGCTTCGAAGCCGTATGGAAGTCTTTCTCCATGGTCTCTGCGAACTCTTCCCACGCCCGAGTTTTTGCCTCGGCGACCAGCCGAGCCGCCTGCTGCTTCGACTGCCGGTACATCAGCTGCTCCTCATTTAGTTCCTGTTCTTGTAACAGCATTGCCAAAACCCTTCTTGCAGCAACCTTCACAGCCATGACAAGCACAAAATGTCATTTCCTCATTTTGTGGTTGATGGCATCTATAGAAGCTCTATAAGTAGCCTGTGATTCCATGGTGAAGGCAATCTGCTGCTGGCTGATTCAGGAAACAGATCATTCTGCATCAGGTTGGCTGATAACATTTCTGCTTTTGTTTTTCACTCCTTTATGAGATTGAATGCTTAACATGTTGGCTTTAATTTCACTTGATTTCAGCTTTCAAATCTGCATCATCTCATCACCTCATCATGAAGCTGCTGGCTGTGTGTGTCCTGGTTTTCTTTGTGATGGCTTGGACCAGAGCTGACCGTGAGCATTTCTTTAAAATTCAACTTATGTAGTGAGACTAAGACACAAAGAATCTCAGTAACTCCTGTTTATAATGTCCACAGCTATCCGAGACGATGGTTCCACTGATCCAGGTAAGTGGTTCTGTTTTTTTTTTTTTTATAAATAGGACATTTATATGTCCTTGTAGCATCTGATCCTTGCAAACAACATGCAAACTACTGTGTCTCTGAGTTATTTTTTGTGATTGTGTTAGCCAACCTTTTACCTCTATTATAAGCTTCTAGTTAGCAGTCCTGCGTATCACCATCAGCGGGCTCTTTGCTTTAATTAAGAGACAATTTTAAACAAAATAGCCATCCATCCATCCATTTTCTAACCTGCTAAGTCTCTCATGGACTTCTGGGGGTTGCTGGTGCCTATCTCCAGCGTTCACTGGACAGGTCGCCAGTCTGTCGCAGGGCAACACAGACACAAACAACCATTCACACACACACCCCCACCTAAGGACAATTTAGAGAAGCCAATTAACCTAACAGTCATGTTTTTGGACTGTGGGAGGAAGCCGGAGTACCCGGAGAGAACCCAGACATGCACAGGGAGAACATGCAAACTCCATGGAGAAAGACTCGAACCCAAGACTTTCTTGCTGCAAGGCAACAGCGCTACCCACTGCGCTACTGTGCAGCCCACAAAATAAATCAAGTCTAGGAACGAGGGGGTTCCTAGACTTGTAACTTAGAATATAACCTTAAAAATACTGTGACACCATACAATGTTATCTCTTTGTATACATTAGATTTTATTTTGTGACAGGATGTCATAACCTGTCACAAAATAAAGTCAATACAAGACTAATGGAACATAAATTGTCTTTAACTGAGATGCTCCATCTGTTTGTCATCAGAAGACGTTGACTTGGTCCAGAGATCTTCCTGCCCTCCCGGCTGGTATCCAATCAAGAATCGCTGCTTTCACTATGTTTCCAAACCCATGTCTTGGGCTAGAGCTGAGGTGATTTTTATCAGCATTGTGCTTTCATTTTTATTTCACTGTCTCCTGTTTCAAAGTTTTTTATTAACAAGACAAAAATACTAATTTTCCAAATCATGCTGTGTTTGTCTGTAGAGACACTGTGTGTTATTGGGAGCAAACCTTGCATCAGTTCATGACATGAACGAGTACCATCAGGTTCAGTCTGTGATAACTATGGCAACTTACAAGTCTGGAGAGACATGGATTGGAGGCACTAACGCACAGGAGGTATTTTAACCAGTAAAGTCTAATTATTAAGTATTTTGTGAAACATTGGATGAAACATGCCATCTGCTGATTTATTTCTTTCAGACGAGCATTTGGTTTTGGAGCGATGGAAGCCCTCTGCACTACACAAACTGGTGTCACGGAGAGCCTAATAATTATAAGGGCAGGCAGTTCTGTTTGCTGATGAACTATCCAGGTAAAAACATCTCACATGAGTGTGTGTTTTTTTCCAGATGGTTAAATGACTCATAGGTGAGAAGGTGGTTTAGACTTTAAGTAAACTTTTTAGATACCAGACACATAAATTTATTAGATTAAATACATAGGCTTATATTGATATTTTGTGGGGACATAAAAAGTTTCCGTATTTCACCCTTTTCCATTATTATGATAGTGTGTAGAACCTTTAAGGGGTTTGCTTCTGTGATGTTGACTGATTTGTTCTCTTAATCAAAGGTGAAAAGTGCTGGGATGACCAGAGCTGTTTTGTCCGTCTTCCTTCTGTCTGCGCCAAGGAAGTCTGATCAGTCTGAGGTTCACAAAGATGCTTAAAACAGAATCCAGTGGAGGATCGTGGTGACCTGTTTCTGTTAACCTGCCTTTTTACAGCTTCATAGCTATCCTTAAGCTCTTTCTGCTTCTTTGCTTAATATAATTTCTCTTTAATGGTACCCAGTGAATAAACCCACAAATAAACAGCAGGTGGTTTTCTTCTCTTTGATTAGAGCAGACTGGGTATAAAAATTATAATTTAAGACTTTCTTGTCTTCTTTGGCCTTGCACAAATAAACCTTTGAAGCATAAAAACAAGATTGTGTGTGGTTTATTTGTTCTATTTTACCTTTGCAGACAAAGAAAAAAATTTACAGTAATATTTTGCACCTGCATGGGTAAACCACACTGACTTGACCTACATGTGTTTATCCCTTTCAGTAACCAAAAAAATAAAAGAACAAAAAAAAATCACAATCTCTATTTAGTTAATCTTTTAAACCATTCGAAACCATCTAGTAATTTCAAAAACCTTTTTCTGCAGTTAAACCCTGTGGAAATAGGAGGAAAGGCTTGAAACTGAAGTTCTGAGATAAGGTTTATCACCCTTGGTATCTCAGGTGTGAAGGAGAAAGGAGAGGTGAGGACCAGAGCTGCAGTTGAAGGTGGATATACAATATTGGATGAGTTGAAGGGTTTTCTGTTCTGACGTGTAATATTGGCCAGGAAAAAGAAGAAGGTCCAAGGTTGTTTCCAGATGTGAGGTGTGATATGGAGGACCAATCCTGCCATTATTCAAATTACATACAGAAATAAAAAAAATTACTTAATAAAAATAAATACAATGCCAACAAGTAGCTAAATTATAAAATCATTCAAGGAAACAAAAATGTTAAATAGAAGACATTTATTAAATAGTTGATCAAATAATCAGTTACCAATGTATTTTTCTATTTCAATATTAACCGCTGTACTTTATGTTTTTGCTTCATTACACGTCGTTTATTTAAGCCACTCCTTTTCAGTCATTTTGTATGTACAGAGTGCATACAGAACGGAATTTCGTTGCATACAGCTTACAACAGTGTTGTGAGATTGCATTTGAAATGAGAAAACATTACAATATAAAGTGCAGCAGTGATCAGAATGCAACAATGCAGGACAAAAAACAGTGTGCAAAACAGTGTGCAGAAGAATGTTCAACCATGTTTATGGTGCCAAAATAATGGTGCAAAAGGCATTAATGGTGCAGTGCAAACTAATATGGTGCAAAAATACAGTAAAAGTTCAGTTGTGTACTATTTAAGTGGGTTGTAAAAGTTCGGCATCGTTGGTTGTGCAAAATAATGATTCAAGTGTGATGCAGATTACAGTTTTGAATTCAGCAGTTCAACAGTCTGATGGCAGCGGGGAAAAAGCGGTTGTAGAACCTGGTGGACCTCTTCCCAGAGGGTAGCAGGGAGAACAGTCCATGGTGGGGGTGTGAGGGGTCACTGATGATGTTACGACAACAAACTGATAAGTGTGGTGCACGCTGCTTTTATTTCCTGGTACTGAAACGCAACTGTGCTGCCCTCTTCCTCTCCCTGGTGCTGCGAGTGTGTGTCTGTGCGTGTTTGTGTGGACTAAAAGGTAAGGAAGTAACACTCATTGTAAGCTCCAGTATGTTGTAGTTCTGTTTTAGTGATTAATCAAATTTCATAGGTCTCCCCACGTTGGGACCACTGCTGCTCTTGTTACCCGGATTTAGCACGTGTTCCAGTCAAAGTCGGACCGTGGCAGCGGTCACACGCGCCAACCGAAGCGGTGTCCGGGGTGCGGCAGCGGCGCTCCGTTTCGCCTCCTGCTATGGCGTGGCCAGAGGGCCACCTTCAGTTTTGACATTTTAACTTGTTTTTTTTATGTTTACTATTTTGTCGCAGCACTTTTGTGGTTTTTATATAACTGTTTATTTAATCGGGCTGATATTGTTTTTCTTTTATATTAGTTTTAAGAGTGTTTTGTTTTTACTAATTGTTTTGTTTGTTTGTTGGCAGTGCTGAGGTCCGGCGGTGGTGCTGGTGTGGCCACGGCGTCTTCCTTTTTTGTGTGCTGTGATTCCTGAGTTTGGGTTGTCTCACTGCGTTTGGTGTTTTAAAGGGTTGTTGTTTGCTGTGACACCGTCCTTATGGTGGCCCTTCTGATAATGAGGGCCACCATAAGGACGGTGGCAAGGGCAAAGACTCCAGGGAGCCCATAGACATTATATACGTAGACGCGTCGTTGGGCGGGTTCTGCCTATGCTGCGATGTGTCAGAGTGTCCGCCATCTTAAATGTGGCAAATCTGCGGTTACTCGGTCACTTAAACAGTATCAGAGGGACTTTAATCTCAGAATATACTTTGTATTCGTAATATATATATTTTTAATATTACAAGTTTATTTTGGTATCCCTTTAGCTTCATTCTCCTGAATTTATTCTCGTAAATAATAATAATAATAAAAATAATCTAACCTTGCCCTATTACTCCAGGAGTGAAATAATTCTGCAAACTGTGATTATTCTGGAAATGTTCCCTCTTAATTTTCATAATATGACGTATTTCTCAGAACATTACCACTTTTTTTTTTTTTTTTTTTTACTTTATTGTCCTAGTTTTTTTTTTCTCATATTAGTAATTTAACCTCTTTAATACTCCCCCAAAAAGTCTGTTCCTAAAGTTTCACATGTGACACGGTTTTCTGAAATAATATAGACCACAATGTTTAGATATACATACATTGTGGTCTATATTATACATACATAAATACACATATATATATACAATACACACATATATATATATATATATATATATATATATATATATATATATATATATATATATATATATATATATATATACATATAGCCTGTGTTGCCACTCTGCAGCTTTACTGTGTCCAGTTTTGCAACATGGTGCAGCCTTAGTTTGTAGAAGGCAGATACAAGTAGTGAAATCAGCCCGAATACATTTCCATGCAGCACAGGAATGAGGCATCTTCTCTGATCCACGTTCACTACAACAGAACTTAATTTTTTTCTGCCACCTACAATATGGCGGTGACGTTGACATGCGAACCTGCGCCCAACGACGCGTCTACGTATATGATGTCTATGATGGAGCCCCAAAGCCATTCATTTAGCGATGCTGATTGTTCAAATATTTATAAATTTTCCCTAGCAACAGTATATTATTGGTTATTTCGCTACACTTGTGGGGCTCCTTGAGTGACAGCCCCAAAAGTGTAGAAGAAGAGAAATGATACGTTCTGTTGGTGGAAATGCACTGTTAAATGAGAGTCAATTGGTAGAGTCAATAAGTAGAAGTGTTTTAATAATTCTTATTACGTGTAGCCACGTACTAGTAATTAAAAACTGACATTAATAATACTTTTAAAATCTATTTATATTTTGACTTTTCCCTTCCCCATCTAGGGAGGGCAGCGCCCGAGCGCCCCCTATGGGCCAGCCGCCACTGGTGTCTGGGCTCTCCCTTAGAGATAGGGTGAGATGTTCTTGGGAGAGGGAGCGGACCGGAAGAACATCTCAAGTCTCCGTTAGGTGCGGAGCCCATCCCCCCCACGTCCTGCCCTCCTCCGCTGCGTTGGCGGGCGCCTTGGGCCTCTGGCGCGTTGACGGTCCTCGGGTTTGGGGCGGGTTCCCGGGTGGGCGCGGGCCCATTTCCGGCAGCGGCTTTGCGGGGCCTGGCCCCCCGGGGGGCGGCCAGGGCCCCTGCCGCGGGGGCGGGGCGCCCCTGGGGCCTCTGGCCCCCAGGGCCCATGGCCAGGACAGCTTCAGCGGGGCTGGCTGCCGGCGGAGCCCACGGGCTCGTCCCCACGGCTCTTGGGGGCGTCGGCATTGCGATGGCTGGGGGATTTCCTCGGGGTCGTCTCTCCTCTTTCCTTGGGGGGGGGGGGGGTTGCAGATTTCCTGTGATGGCCCCTCTCGGGCGCACTGCATTGGGGGCCCCTTTGGGAGTCCGGGGTTATGGGTCCCCTGACTCCTGCCTCTGTGCTCGGGGAAGGCGGGCCTTTGGTTCTCCACAACCACTATCGAGCTATTTCCTTCTGGATAATTTTCACTTAAACTAGTGCACTCTCACAAACTCCCACAGGTGCTGGGTCCCAGGTATTAAATGTGCACTTATATACAGAAAGCCTATAATTTATTTATTTACTTTCTTTCACTTTCTTTTTTAAGGTATCACATTACACATGTTAGCTTAAATAATAATACATATGATTTAGCAATGGTATCAAGGTGTTACTCGATTGTATTTGTTGCTTTATGTCTGTTGGTTGTGCTGTTCTTTTTGCGTCTCTTTCCAGGTGATGGAGCAGACAGAGGACATTTTATTATTCTCTCCCTTTTATCTCTTCTTTTTTTCACCTCTTCTCTCTTTTTTTCTCTTCTTGTTCTTCCTTTACTCTCCCACTTTCCCATTGTAGTGTCCATATAATTTGAAATTCTCCCTGCAGGAATCACAATAAAACTATTTACATGCACAAATCAAGCGGAGCATTATGGCGAAAGCTGTTTGCTCCACTTGTGAAAGTAAAATCTGTCGAGCTCTATTTGGCATTAAGACATCAATTCTTATTGCCACATTGCTAGACAGGACACTGGGAGAAAAAAAAAAAAAGAGATAGGGTGAGAAGCTCAGTCATCCGGGGAGCATCTGGTTAGGATGCCTCCTGGACGCCTCCCTGGTGAGGTGTTGTTATTCACTGCAGTTTAGGATTCACTTGATTAATTAAAACAACATTTAGTGTCCTGTGTATCTAATCAAGCTTCAAATTTGAAAACTTCATATGAATTAAAGTCATTTGCATTAGATTTTTACTGTTTGCTTTTGGACAAAGAAGTTAATAAAGATGACTGTGTGAATATGTTTGTCTTTTTTTTGTATTTTGTTTATGTTTTATTGCATTTTGTTCATTCAACTGTCAGTAATTAAAGTCCCTAAACATTTCCAAGCATCACAGCTTCACATAAACTGTGTATTACTCAGTTTTGCACAGCAGCTGCCAGTCATGGTCGACATTGTTTTGTCTTGGGTTGGGACAAGCTCTGAGAAGTCTGGCCATGAAAGCCAGAGAGCAAGATGGTTAAAAGACCAATGGTTTCTTTACCTTATCAGAGTAGACCAGAATGGACCAGGCCCCTTCTGAGAATTGTGTCATGTTCTGTAACCTGTTCTCATTCTTATAAGAATTTATTAAATTCTGACTTTGATAAAAATCACAGATATATTTCTTCATAATTAAAGGTACATAGCCATATAATATGTTTATAAAAAACACCAAAAACCATTTGATCATGATAGAATAAGGTTATATACACCAAGCCTCCATATTGATAGTGTTTTGATAGTCCTTTATGAACCAAAAGATAATCCCCTCTCGACCGCGATTAACAGATATAAACATATGTGGTGCCATGTAGTGACAGTATCACAGAACTATCATAATGCAATAGCATAATACAACTAATACACCAACAGACCTTGCTAATCTTTCATAAAAACCTTGGATGCAAACAGAGGGAGCTACTGATAAATCAAAAAAAAAATCAAAAAGTCAAATAGCATGGCTATGCACTATTAAGGAAAGCAGTTAGACCTTTTTAACCACAACAATTTGGCGTGGAACAATTTTTGTGGAAGCCCTCAGTCAGAATACCTCAAGCATGCATATTTAAAACTAACATAAAAACAGGGAATGTAGGTGACCTTTGGTTTAGAAGTTTCACTGAAGATTTCAGTAAAACGGCATAATGTCTTGTATTATACTTATATTCAGGTTGTTGTGATGGATGTTGCAGTTGGGATAGCAAGGGTTCATCCCGTGATCATTCCTCATATTTACAGCAAGAAATGCAACATTTTAAAGTTTAACTCCTCCAGGCCAGTAGGTGGCACACTCCAGGTTGCTCACTCTTGTTCCAAGTTTGAGTTGCAACCAGCTGGTTGCCAGGTCGTTTGGTTAGCATTAGCAAACATTTAACTTACCTGACCAGAAGGAAGGCGGCAACTTCCAAGTGGCTTGTGAGTCCCTTTGCTTCCATAAATCGGTAACAATGGCCAAAAGCTTAACTGATGTTCACCTTTGTTTTGATTCGTTTTTGGCCTGCTTTAATCTGAGAAATGTAACACAGAGAAGACATTTCTCAGCGGTACCACAGAAGTAATACAATCTGGCAAGCTTCCTCTCATGTGATTTCAACCTACTTGCATCAGAAGTAAAATTGGACTTGTCAATTATTTATATATTATACCTTTATTTTCAAGTAAAAATTAATACTTATTCTGCAACACTCTAGACCAGTGCTTCTCAAATAGTGGGGCGCGCCCCCTAGGGGGGGCGCGGTGCAATACCTGGGGGGGCGCGGTGACCCTGGGGAACAGGCTTTTTTTTTTTTTTTTTTTTTTTTTTTTGCCGTACTAGTATACAGTGTAATTGCGCATCCACTACAGTAGGGGGCAGTGGCGCTCTCATTGTTACTTTTGTCATGTTTGCGACAGTGCAACATTTTGGTTCCCTTGGTTACCAGTGTTGAGTCACCAGAAAGCTTCGACTGCGTTCTGTCTACAGCCTCCGTTATTCAACAAAACAACCGCCAACATGAAAAAGTTTTTAACAGGGATGAAAAGGAAAGCGGAGGGAGACAGAGATAATGAGGCGAAAGAAAGTCACCCGAAAGCTAAGACGAGGAAATACGACGAAGCGTATTTAGCGCTTGGCTTCACGGTGACTACGGTTGGAGAAGAGGAAAGACCGCTGTGTTTGGTGTGTCTAAAAATGCTCGCAGCGGACAGCATGAAGCCAAATAAATTAGCGCGTCACCTAAACACGTTACACCCCAATCACGCCGATAAGCCGTTAGAGTTTTTTCAGCGAAAACGTGCTGAATATTGCCAACAGTCATCCCGCTTTGTGAAGGCTGCTTCAGTAAACAATCGAGCGCTGTTAGCGTCATATAAGGTGGCGTACCAAATTGCGCAGTGCAAAAAGCCCCACACCATAGCAGAGGAGCTGATACTGCCTGCAGCAATAGACATGGTCTCTGTCATGCTGGACGACGCCAGTGCAGCAAAACTAAAAACTATCCCTCTGTCCAATGACACTGTTGCCAGACGTATAGATGACATTGCTAATGATCTTCAAGAACAGCTGGTAGATAAACTCAAAGACAAACGTTTTGCCTTACAATTTGATGAAGCAACTGACAGCAACAAAGACTGTCTGTTTATTGCTTATGTACGTTTTGACTTGTCAAACTCCCTGTGTGAGGATCTACTTTTTTGTAAATATGTCAGAGACAGAGCCACAGCTGAAGAGCTATTCAAAATTCTGGACTCCTTTTTGACCGAGAATGGGCTAAAGTGGGAGAACTGCATTGGTGTTTGCAGTGATGGTGCACAAACCATGGCAGGGAAGAGAAAAGGACTTAGGGCACTCATCAAGACAGCCTCACCTCATGCTGAGTGGACACACTGTATCATACACAGAGAAGCTCTTGCATCCAGGCAACTTTCCCCTGAATTAAGTGAGGTTATGACTGACATCATAGGTGTAGTCAATTTTATAAAGACCAGACCACTAAAAACAAGAGTCTTCTCTGCCATCTGTGAGGAGATGGGAGCTGAACATCAAGCTGTGCTCTATCACAGTGAAGCAAGGTGGTTGTCACGGGGAAAAGTCTTGTCCCGAGTTTTTGAGCTCAGAGAGCAAATAAGAGTGTTTTTGGAGCAGGAGCACAAGTATGAAGTGGCAGAAAAATTTTGTGATGAGAACTTCCTGGGAAAACTGGCCTACCTGAGTGACATATTTGGAAAGCTAAATGAACTGAATCTACAGCTTCAAGGGAAAGACAAACACCTCCCTCAGGTCACAGACAAGATTAGCTCTTTCACCCGAAAGCTTGCAATGTGGGGCAGGCAACTTGATGAAGGAAACACCGATTCATTTGAGAACCTGCATGAACTTGTGGACACTAATGACTATGATGTCATCTCAGTGATTCCACACATTAAGCAGCATATTTCCTCACTGATGGGATTCTTTAAAAAGTACTTCCCTGAAAACAGTTCCCAGTATGACTGGGTGAGAGACCCTTTCAGTGCACCAGCTCCAACTGGTTTCAGCTCTGCAGAAGAGGAGCAGTTCATTGACATGACGTCTGACTCCACATTGAGACTGAGGTTCACATCACAAACACTCAGTGCATTCTGGCTGAGTGTAGAGAGGCAGTATCCACTCTTAGGGGAGAAAGCTATAAGCATTCTGCTTCCTTTTGCAACATCTTACCTTTGTGAGATTGGCTTCTCTGCTGTTGCTGCACTGAAGACCAAGTACAGGTCCCAGCTAAACATTGAGCAGGAGCTGAGAGTTGCACTATCATGCTTCGAACCTCGCTTCGAAAAGCTGTGCACTGCAAAACGTGCTCATTGTAGCCATTAAACCTGACTTCTTCCTCATTTTGTTTAAAAAAAAGAAAAAATGAGCACAAATTGTTTAATTCATTTTGGTTTTGTAGATTCAAGTGTTTTATATATTGTGCTCCTGAGTTAATGTGGCTGAACTGAATATATATTAGTTATTATTTTTTTAGTTTTTGTAGTTTATTAGTTATTATAATTATTAAATATTATTTATTGTTCTGATTTAATTTTGCAATGGTGCAATTAGTTGGTCAAACATGTTTACAGTTTAAACAAGGATTTATATATTTTTAATTTCAGGCATTGATGCACTTAAAATAATTTCTGTTGCAGACTTAAAACATTATTTAATAAAGTTATTCTTTGTAAGTTTGACCATATGTTTCTTTTTTTCTTTTTTTTTAATGTTAATAAGGATAAAATGTTATGCAGGGATGGAAAGTCACGGTGGGAAGTGGGGGGGCGCGAATAGTTTTCTTCTTGCTAGGGGGGGCGTAACAGAAAATAATTGAGAAGCACTGCTCTAGACGTTCTGTGAATGTATTATTTTTTAAATGTATCATTTTTGAGGAAAAAGTTGTATAAATCACCTTTAAGATAGAATTCTACAGTCATGGCAAAAGTATTGAGAATGACACAAATATATTTTCACATGATCTGCTGCCCTCTGGTTTTCATGTATGTCAGATGTTGTCATCACATACGTACAGAAATACACTTGCAATCATATTATGAGTAACAAAAGCTTTTAATGACAGAATGAGTTAATGCAGCAAGTCAATATTTGCAGTGTTGACCCCTCTTCTTCAGGACCTCTGCAATGCTCCCTGGCATGCTCTCAATCAACTTCTGGACCAAATCCTGACTGTTGCAGTCCATTCTTGTACAATCAATGCTTGCATTTTGTCAGAATTCCTAGGTTTTCGTTTTTCCACCCGTCTCTTGATGATTGACCACAAGTTTTCAATGGGATTAAGATCAGGGGAGTTTCCAGGCCATGGACCCAAAATCTGTCAAGAACCAGAGACAGAGGGACCCAGTATTCAACCAGACAAGCAGAGGTTAGGTTAAAGAAGGTTTATTTTTCCAAAATAAGATGTGAGCAGAAACCAAGACAGGCAGGCAAAAATGAAGGGCAGGACAAAAACAAAGCTTGTGGTAAAAAACAGTCCAAGGCGAAAAAGCAGGCAATTTGATAAGGGAGGAAAAACACTGTACATGGAATGCTGGCAAAACTCACCCATGGATATGGCAGAAACAAACAATGATGTGGCAGATTGCAGGGGGCAGAGACAGATATAAGTAGGGGAGTGAGCAGGTGAACAGAGTGAAACTAATTACAAGAATGGGTGGAGCTGATCAGGGGAGACAAAATGGCTGCAACTAAACTGAAGCTGATTGGATGGTAACCGGTGAAGGGGAGTGAGAGCAAGACAAAAGAATGCCGGCAGGTGAACTGAATAAAGACTGGTGACAGAAGTGATCAGAGCAGGCCAGAAGAAAAGTACAAAATCAAACCACATTAAAACCCAAACTATTCCATTAACCAAAACTAGTACAGAATTGATTACATAAAAGAATCACTAAACCAAACCACCATAAAGACCAAACAGAACATAAGCAAATAATAAAAACCCAAATCATGACAAAATCTCTATGTTTTGTTCCCTGAGCCAGTTAGATATCACCTTTGCTTTATGGCAAGGTGCTCCATCATGCTGGAAAAGGCATTGTTCATCACCAAACTGCTCTTGGACGGTTGGGAGAAGTTGCTCTCGGAGGACATTCTGGTACCATTCTTTATTCATGGCTGTGTTTTTAGGTAAGACTGTGAGAGAGCCGACTCCCTTGGCTGAGAAGCAACCCCACACATGAATGGTTTCAGGATGCTTTACAGTTGGCGTGAGACAAGACTGGTGGTAGCGCAAACAATCGGAAAGGGGATTATTCAGAGAAAATGACTTTACCTCAGTCCTCAGCAGTCCACTCCCTGTACCTTTTGCAGAATATCTGTCCCTGATGAAGAGAAGTGGCTTCTTTGCTGCCCTCCTTGAGACCAGGCCTTGCTCCAAGAGTCTCCGCCTCACAGTGCGTGCAGATGCACTCACACCTGCCTGCTGCCATTCCTGAGTAAGCTCTGCACTGCTGGTAGCCCGATCCCGCAGCTGAAACACTTTTAAGTAGTGATGTTACGTTATGTGCCGAGGCTTCGGGGCGTGTGTCGAGTAATGGAGGGGGCGTTTCCGTAAAGCGCGTATCGAGGCTTGCTTCATTTAGGGGAGGAGCCGAAAACGATGACTTCCGAAGCCTCGCTGCCCGGCTGTACCACGTGACTGCTTCGGGAAGTGGTTCAGATTTCGGCGCGGGGTTTGACAGCTTTAGAAACCCCACAGCAGTGTTTCCTGCAGCACTATGTTGGCGAGGCGGCCGCCTCGCCAAACTCACGCTACCCGCCTCGCCAACATTCCAAAAAATAAAAAAAACTAACTGTTGCATGTTTATTTGACGTTAACACGCGGTTTTTTGTTGTTGCTTTCTCGCGTACATATAGGGAATGGCAGGGAAAAAACAGGCAAAAATACATGGATACTTTGAAGCGAGAAGCGAGTTCACGACGCCCCCCCCCCCCCCCCCCCCCCCTCCGCCAGTAACCGCGCGGATGACTGGCGCGTTACTATATTACAAACACACTATCACAATTTTTGCATGCTGATGTTTGCTTGTTGTGCAAATAAAGACAGATAACAGACACTGTATTTATTCCCTTTTAACCAGCCACCAGAAAACAAGAGCTGGATGAAGCTGTAGTCTCCATGATAGTGAAGGATACCCAGCCTTTCACTATTGTGGATGACGTTGGATTCAGGACAGGCTGGAGAACCCCCTGGATTACTGGGCTAATCATCGGTCACTGTACCCCAATCTGTGCAAACTTGCACTTATTTATTCATGCACCCCGGCATCATCTGTGCCATGTGAGCGTGTCTTTTCAAAGGTTGGAGAAGTAGTATCAAAAAAGAGAAATCATTTGAAACCAAAAACTGTGGAGAAATTGTTGTTTCTTAATAAAAATGCATGAAATCATCCAAGTTACACAAGCATTAGCCTATTCACTACCCCCTCCCTAGTTCCATAAGCACTTTCACTGTCCTCTGCCTGATTAAGCCCATGCCATTTTTCTAGAGTCACGGAAAAACATTACACAACATGCCATATCACATGACACTACCATTTTGGGAATAATTACACACAGAGAATACATTCAAACAATATTTTATTATACACACATGTGTATACAAAATTTATGTAGACAAATGATTTCGTCCTACACCTTTTGTGAAGTCATTCCCAAGAGCCATAATAGACAAAAAATCAATGCATCACAGGTGTTAAGATACAGCTGGCTGTGATTATACACCTCGCCAGTAGGTGGTGTCGTGTGCACATGAAGCTCCAAGAAATGAACCCTTTCTCGAACCAGTTGGCTCAAGTGGTTCAATGCCTCATGAGGCTTCATCTCGCCATCACTACTTTTAAGAGACGGTCCTGGCGCTTGCTGGTCTTTCTTGGGCCTTTTTGGCAACAGTGGAAGGTCTCTCCTTGAAGTTCTTGATGATGCGATAGATTGTTGACTGAGGTGCAATCTTTCTAGCTGCGATTCTCTTTCCTGTTAGGACATTTTTGTGCAGTGCAATGATGACTGCACGTGTTTCTTTAGAGATAACCATGGTTCACAGAAGAGAAACAATGATGCCAAGCACCAGCCTCTTTTTAAAGTGTCCAGTGGTGTCATTCTTACTTAATCATGACAGATTGATCTCTAGCCCTGTCCTCATCACCACCCACACCTGTGTTAATGGAGCAATCACTGAAACCATGTTAGCTGGTCCTTTTAAGGCAGGGCTGCAATGACGTTGAAATGTGTTTTGGGGGATAAAGTTAATTTTCTAGGCAAATATTGACTTTGCAATTAATTGCTGTTACGCTGATCACTCTTTATAACATTCTGGAGTATATGCAAATTACCGTAATAAAAACTGAAGCAGTAGACTTTGTAAATATTAACATTTGAATCATTCTCAATACTTTTGGCCATGACTGTACACATTTTCAGGACATTAATATCAAGAAGTACGAAGTTAAGGGGGATGATAAAAATCATACCACTGACTGTGGACTATTTAGGACAGAGGAAATTTTACAGGTGGAATCCTATCACAGAACAATGCTGGAGTTCCCTTTGCATAAACTTTAACATGTGAAAGTGCAGTCAGCTCCATACCAGCTGCTACAACAGATGAAGCTCTGATCAAGATTTTGCAGAGGCATTTTGAATTAATGACTAATCTTAATTGCTCATTGTGTGAAAACAACATGATTACTGTTTTGAGTATTTACTTATTTAATATTCAATTCAATTCAAAAATATTTTATCAATCCCAAAGGGAAATTAAACGTTGGTATAACTCATTCTATGGGGTTTCTTCAACGAGTTACTGTAGATGCTGATGGCTGCATGCTGGAAGGATCTCCTGTCTTAGGCCTGATCTGGAGAAGCTTCTCACTGACGACGCTGTTTAACCCGTCCCTCAGGGGTCAGTTTTAAGAAACCAGTGTTTAGCCTTCTTTTTAGTCAGGAGACAGTCAGACTTTTATGACACTTTTTCTGACACGTTTTGAAGGATGGACGCTGATGAAATCCCCTGGCTCCGAGGCAAGGCAAGGCAAATTTATTTCTATAGCACATTTCAGTACAGAGACAATGCAAAGTGCTTTACATGATTAAAATACAGGGGGAAAAAAACAGAATAAAAGTGCGAGTTGGAATAAAATGTAGAAACAAAATAGAACATGGAAAAATAGAAACTAAAAGCAAACATTAAAAACAGTTGGACTAAAGAAGTTGAACTAGTGATGTTTCAGTAAAACAGTTAACTAGAACAGTTGAAGGCAATCCTAAACAAATGTGTTTTTAATCTTGATTTAAAGGAACTCAGGCTTTCAGCACTTTTACAGTTTTCTGGAGGTTTGTTCCAGATCAGTGGAGCATAGGAACTAAATGCTGCTTCTCCTTGTTTAGTTCTGGTTCTATGTATGCAGAGAAGGATGGAGCCAGAAGACCTTAATGGTCTGGATGGTTTATACACTGATAACAAGTCTGTGATGTATTTAGGTGCTAAGCCATTCAGGGATTTATAGACTAACAGGAGTATTTTAAAGTCTATTCTCTGAGATACAGGGAGCCAGTGGAAGGACTTTAGAACTGGGGTGATGTGTTCTACTTTCTTAGTCTTAGTGAGGACGCGGGCAGCAGCGTTCTGGATCAGCTGTAGCTGTCTGATCCACTTTTTAGGCAGACCTGTGAAAACACCGTTGCAGTAATCAATTCTACTAAAAATAAACGCATGGATTAGTTTTTCCAGATCCTGCTGAGACATTAGTCCTTTAATCCTAGAAATGTTCTTCAGGTGATAGAAAGCCGACCTTGTAACTGTCTTTAGATGCTTTTGGAGGTTCAGGTCTGAGTCCATCACTACTCCCAGGTTTCGGGCCTGATCAGTGGTTTTTAGCTGAAGCGACTGAAGCTGTGTACTAACTTTTGATCTCTCCTCTATTGGTCCAAATATTATTACTTCTGTTTTGTTTTTATTTAATTGAATAAAGTTTTGACACATCCAGGCATTGATTTCTTCAAGGCATTTACTCAGTGCCTGAACTGGTCCATAGTCACCTGGTGACATGGTGATGTAGAGCTGTGTGTCGTCTGCATAGTTATGGTAGCTGATGTTGTTGTTTTTTATTATCTGGGCTAAAGGGAGCATGTAGATATTGAACAGGAGGGGACCCAGGATGGACCCTTGGGGAACCCCACATGTAATTGTTTGTCATCTCTGATGTATAATTACCTACTGATACAAAAAAGTCCCTGTCCTTTAACTAGGATTTAAACCAGTGGAGAGCTGTACCAGAGAGGCCGACCCAGTTCTCCAGGCGCTCTAACAGGATGGAGTGATCAACAGTATCAAATGCTGCACTGAGGTCCAAGAGAACCAGCACGGTGGTTCTTCCACAGTCTGTATTTATATGGATGTCATTAAACACCTTGATAAGGGCGGTCTCTGTACTGTGGTGAGCACGGAAACCAGACTGGAAAACGAGGGAAGAGGCGCGTAAGACTGTTGAGACACAGAAACACATATCATTAATATACACATATAGTTAAGATACAAGTCGGAATGATTAAAAATAAACTTATAAACAGACTAAATGGTGTTTTGGTCTGCATCTGGTTAGCAGAACTGTTTTCTGATCCAGTGTGCAGCCATGACTGGTTCTGAATGAAGGCTTTATCTGGCAGCCGCTCTCCCCACTTTGCCTCCTGCTACGCAGTACCGGACCGTACCGGCTTACTTTCACCACTGGTTAAGACCAAAATTATTCATAACTCTGATCGCTCTTCCTGCTGCTCTGTTAACACGAACTGCAGCAGGAATAATTACTGATGGCCACAAGCTGCGAAAGAAGCTGAAACAGCTCCATAAAAGTCGGGACTGAGCTCTGGATGGACAGAGCAGTGAACGGATCATCCGCAGCCCTGATGAGCTGTGTTATTTTTATGCGTGAGAAATGCCATGTGTGGCATGTGAAGTCAGTGAAAGTCAGTGAAAGTCACTGAAATGCGTGTGTCACACGGTCATTGCATGAGAGTTTTGTTTAAAGGAGAATAAACTGGCTTTCAAAAGTTTAAAATGGTAATGGTCTATTTGTTTCGACCGATATATCGGCCGGCCGATATTTGCATTTTTGTCTTGTATCAGCACGTGCCGATACGTGCATGCGTTGGCTGATCCATTAGCTTCAAAAATCGGCCAAAAAAAAAAATTGGCCCCACGTATCGGGTATCAGTTTGCCTGATGTCAAAATAATCAGTATCGTATCGGCCTTAAAAAACCTGTATCTGTCGACCTCTAGACTGAACCGGGGGTTTTGGATGAGATGAGAGTGGACCTCGAACAGGCAATTGGTACATTGTCGCCAGATTTTACAGCAATTTTTTTGTCATGTCCTGTTTTTTATGCCCCAAACACTAGTTTAGGATCCTGCTAAAAGTTTAAACATTTAGAAAAACATTGGAAGAAATTTGTCTTTGGTCAATTATGTACAATTTATGTTGACAATAAAAGTTCTAGAGAAGTATACATAACATCAGCATTTCAGCCTCCTGCTGGTCAGCAGGTTGATCGCACACAACTGCAGACTTCCCATCACTCAACATGTCGTTGTGTTAATCTCTTGAGAAGACTGACCCAGCTTTATCCCACAAGTGTCACAAAGGGGACACAAACCTCTTTTTATCCTCCTGGACAGTAGTGCATGATAAAACTGTTTAAACTGTTGGTTGGCCTCTGGTTTTTTACTCATATTCTTTGTTCTCTTAAAGGTTCTTCGTCTGGCAGCTCCCAGACTCAGCAGGAAGAGCCCAGACCTGCTGATCAACACATGACAACATGTTCTGGACTCATCCTGCAGGATCATGGAGATTTATCAGCTGCAGGATGACGAGGATGAAAAGCTTCAGTTAATTTTTTCTTTCTCTCCTCCTGAAGTTGAGCAGGACTGAACTTTTAGAAAGTCTCTAATTGCTCCGTTGTGGACTGAAGTGGTCTCACTAGGCCACACTGAGCATGCTCAGTACACCTTCAAAGTTGTTGCAGCATCCTCTGACGTCGCGGATCATATCTGGGACCGGTTCAGGGAAACCAGCGTGACGTTTTGCTGTTGGTTGGATTTCATTCTTAATATCAGTAACTTTTCAAGGCTGAGATATTTGCCAAGTTGATAAAAAAAAAAAAAACATGAGTAATGCAGAAATGAAAGCAGACATCTCATTATCACTGAGAGGGGAACTCACTAAAGTGATAAGAGAGGAACTCAAAGGAGCACTATAGCAGAAGACCTTCAAGCTATAAGAGTCGAGCTGCAGGCGGTCCACTCCGAAATTGCTAACAGCGCAAAGGCCATACAAGCTGAAGTGGATGTTATAAAAGCGGACATTGTAGATATGAAGGATGGTCTATCAACGTGGCCAGATAAAGTCACCTCTCTACAGTCTACGGTAGCAAGTCTACGAAAAGAAATGTCAACGCTCAAAGATAAATGTGAAGACCTGGACAGGAGAATGAGAAGGTCCAATATCCGTATTGCAGGCATTGAGGAACGCCCGGACTCCGGTTCTCCACAAGCTGTGGCAAAAGTCATCAAGGAAGTCTTGCAGATGGACCGAGGTTCCAGAGATCCTGAGAAAGCCTGAGAGAGAGCTCCGCTTATTCATAACGAGCACCGCATCGCCTTCTTCCCCGACTACACGGCCAGTGTGGGCAAAGCAAGAGCCACCTTCACGGAGGTACGTAAGGCACTACGGGGCTTCAAGGAAGTTCCTTACAGCCTCCTCTATCCAGCCAGACTGCGGATTACATATCATAATGAAGAAAAGGAGTTCCTCCACCCCAAAGGTCGAGGAACTCCTCGGGGTAAAAAGACTATTGCATCAACAAAGACAGCTGAATAAAGGTACTGACCGCTCATAATGAGGCAGAAATACAAAGAACTACTTCACTACAGCTTATTCTCATACAAGTCTATAAAGCAGCAGACTGGAACAAGACGAGCAAATATGCTGTGTTAACGGAAACAGCAGCTTCAAAGTTAGATCAACTGGTTGAGGAACCAGAGTTCAAACTGGTAATAAAATCGCTTAAGAATAATAAAAGCCCTGGCCCAGACGGTTATGCCAACGAATTTTATAAAACTGTTGTAGATCTGTCTAATTTGATCGTGTAATTGATTTACTTGCAGCAGTGTTTGGTAGATTCTGGAAATACACGATTGAATCATAGATATAAAATCTTGGAATGGCAAAAACACAAAAAGGTTCTTTACTATAAAGAAGAAAATTTAAAAAAAATGCAGGCTGTAAAAGTGATGTTTTTTCATTTTACTATTTTATCCAATAGGTTTCTCATTCAGTCCTTATGCATGCCAGCACATAGATTAATATTTCATAAAAATCTGACCGAAAACATGGCACACAACCTTTCGTTTCCTTTAATATAAATTACAGCCACCAAAAACATAAAACTGCAGACACACCTAGAAAAGCTCATGCGGGTCTTCATTTGCTTCAGTTTTTTGTGTATTTTGTTCTCTTCTTTGACTTTACAGACATTCAAATGAATAATGAGATGATTACAGAAGCAAACGCTGGCACTGAGTGCTGCAGAATATAAAAATAAAAACAATCATCAGATCTGTTTTCAGCACCTATGATCTGTCATGAATCAGTGAGGCTCTGCGGTTCTGCTGTTGGGTGGTTGAAGTTTAAATTCATATAAGATGAGAAGAGTGTGGGCAGAGCTTAAATTGAGAAAAAAGCCACAAAGTGGTCTTAAAACACAATTTCAATGGAATTTTCAGGTCAGCTAGAGTCCTGACTTTTTTTTTTTTTCCAACCAGAGCCGTGGTAAGTGGGCTTGTCTGCATATCTCACAAGACGGTGTAGTGTGTCGCTTCCAGTCTGACTGCCTCACAATTTGCTGGTGATTTCTGGTGACTTCGATGTATTTATGCTGGATTACTGCCTTGTGCTTCTCTCTGTCCTGGACTCTTGTTCAAGGTAAACAGCTGCGGCACCTCATTCTGAGCTCTACTACTTCTAATAAGAATAATAATGATAATGATAAATATAACTGATATACTTGCGCTATTCAAATTTTCTTACACATAACTTTTGTTACATGCATATAAATTAAACCCAGTTCTCTTCCTCTGTCTCCTCTCACAGGGAGAAGATGATCTGCAGGATCCTGCTGCTCATCATCCTCAACTCATGTCTCTGTGGTCAGTTTCCATCTTCTCTTTGTTCAGTCTAAATCCATCAATAATCAGTGAAAAGTCTGTCAGTGAAGGGAACACTTCAATCCTCCAGCTGCATCTGATCAAGCAGTTTGACTTGAAGAGCATCAAGCAGAGCTCTTAACCCAACTCATAAAATGATCAAACCAGTGGATGAAAGCTTAAACAACTAAATAAAAATAACATTTTCATCGAAAAACCAAATATGGTTGTTATATAATTTGAATCAGAACCAGTTGCTCATTCCAGTAATAGTTCTACTTTTTGGGTCTTGAGTCTTTCTACCAGTCCACCTCAGAGACCACGGCCCTCTCCTTGGTTCTGGTTCTCTCTGGTTCTGCTGTGGAACCTCAGTGGTTCTGTTGGACCTCTTTAACCTTTCTGCTCTGTTCTTCTTCTCTGTCCTGCAGTTCAGGAAAACATCACAGCTGAACCAGGACAGAACGTCTCTCTGCCATGTCAAGTCCCCAACAAGAAACCTGCTGTCTTTGTAAAGTGGACCCGACCTGATCTAGAGCCAGAATATGTCCTCCTGTTCAGAGACGATCAGCTGGATCCAGAACTCCAGAATCCATTTTATCAGAACCGGGTGGACCTGCAGGACAGACAGATGAAGGATGGAGACGTGTCTTTGGTTCTGGAGAACGTGACGACTAACGACAGAGGAACATATGAGTGTCGAGTTTCTCAGAGGGAAGCAAACCGAAGGAAGAGACATACTTTGACCTCTGACCCCATCGCTGTCATCTTCCTGGATGTAGCTCCTCCTACAGGTGAGCTGTCAGTGCGTCTCTTTGTCTTTAGAGTTTCCAGCAGCTCCCTGGAGTTTTTCAGCTCTAAATGTAAGAAACAAATCCAATTAAAATGTCTAAAATAAACATAGAAGTACCAATGAGAGTTCTTCAGTGTTCTGTGTCTGATCTAAGGGAGGAAAGTCCCTTTATGACTGAATGTGGTTCTGGTTCTGCAGTGAAAGGTGTCAGATCAGATGTTTGTGTTTCCTAAAGATGTTGTAGACGAGAGTCTGGAGAAAGCAGCTGGTCTGGATGCAGTAGATGATGTGTCAGCAGTTTAGAGAGCAAATGGTTCCTGTTGGGTTCTGCAGCTCTACTCACACCTGGTTCTGTTTTGCAGAGAACAAGGAGGGAAGCACCGAGGATGAAAGCAGTCATCAACATACTGGACTGATTGCTGTAGCTGCACTGATTATCACACTAGCTGTTGGATTGGTTGTCGTGAAAATGTATCCCTCCATTTTAATGAAGTAGGTTTTCATATTTAGGCATAAGTAAAAAAAAGATTGAAGTATGTACTTGGGAAACATCATCTGAACTCTTGAAGGACTGTGATGGCCACTCCTGCGGCCACACAGTCGGTAACCCCACAAACAACCGCTTTTTCATTTTAAGTTTTCACACACATATACTGCAGCATAAATATGTTGGTTTGTTTTATTTTTATTGTGACAATAGGAAAAGACATTAGTGTTAGAATTATTTTTACTATTTTCTACATGTTTTATTTTATTTAGTGTTCATTGCATTTATCACGTATTTACTCATTACTACTAAGAAGTTTTAAGGTTTGAGTTATTCAGATATTAACCACTAGGGGGAGTGGTGGCCTAGTGGTTAGAGCAGCGCGCTTGCAGTCAGAGAAGGATGCAAGTACCCGGTTCGATCCCCAGCGCCTGCACTCTGGGTCCCTGAGCAAGACCCTTAACCCCAGATTGCTCCCCAGGCGCCGCACACGGCAGCCCACTGCTCCCCAAGGGGATGGGTTAAGATGCAGAAGTGAATTTCTCCATTGTGAGATCAATGAAGTTCAATTATTATTATATTATTATTATTATTATTATTAAAGTGTTTTTCATGTGACTGATCTCTTTCTCTCTCTCCCTCATTTATTACTGTGTTTGTGTTTATTGTTTTTATCATATATTTACTGGAATATATAGACCAGTGGTTATCATTTTATTTTACTGTATATGTGTATTGATTTACTCTCTCTCTCTCTTATTGTTGCAGAAGGCCTGGAGAAAGCAGAGAAATATGTTGTGATGATGATAAATGTTTTTCAAGTTATGTTTGAAACTGTGATGAACTCTATTCAGCCACCTGGAGTGCTTATGCATATCTGTACTGTGTGAACTGCTTTGTATTATCTCGAAGGTCACAGAGTTGTTTTTGTTTCTCCCTACTCCTTAGCTTGACAATGTAACCAGGGACTCCTTGTTGAAAATAAAAAGAGAGGAGGCGACGGTGTATGTTTCAGAGCGGGCGGGAGAATTGTAACTGAGCATATCTCCGTTCGCTCTCCTTGCAACATTTTCAATTTTCAATTCAATTCAATTTTATTTATATAGCGCCAAATCATGAAACATGTCATCTCAAGGCACTTTACAAAATCAAGTTCAATCATATTATACAGATTGGGTCAGATTATACAGATTGGTCAAAATGTCCTATATAAGGAAACCAGTTGATTGCATCAAAGTCCCGACAAGCAGCATTCACTCCTGGGGAACCGTAGAGCCACAGGGAGAGTCGTCTGCATTGTACATGGCTTTGCTGCAATCCCTCATACTGAGCAAGCATGAAGCGACAGTGGGAAGAAAAACCACCCATTAACGGGAAAAAAAAACCTCCGGCAGAACCGGGCTCAGTATGAACGGTCATCTGCCTCGACCGACTGGGGGTTACAGAAGACAGAGCAGAGACACAACAAGAGAGACAAAAAAGCACAGAAGCACACATTGATCCAGTAATCTGTTCTACATTAGATGGTAATAGTCGGTGATCTGTCCTCCCTGGATGATTTCACAGTCAACAGAACGTCAGACCAGGTGTACCTACTATGAAGAAAAAACAGGGAGAACAAAAAGTTAAAAGCTGAAATGACAACAGTCATTTCAATGTAATGCAATGCAAATCTGGAGAACAGTAGACTGGAGAGCAGTAGAAATCAGTAGAGTGAGAAAAGTAGGCCCTGATGTCCTCCAGTAGCCTAAACCTATAGCAGCAAAACTATAAAGGTAGCTCAGAGTAACATGAGCCACTCTAGTTATAAGCTTTGTCAAAAAGGAAGGTTTTAAGATTAGTCTTAAAAGTAGACAGGGTGTCTGCTTCACGGACCAAAACTGGGAGTTGGTTCCACAGGAGAGGAGCCTGATAGCTAAAGGATCTGCCTCCCATTCTACTTTTAGAGACTCTAGGAACCACCAGCAGACCTGCAGTCTGAGAGCGAAGTGCTCTGTTAGGAACATACGGGGTAATCAGAGCTCTGATATATGATGGAGCTTGATTATTAAGGGCTTTATACATTAGAAGAAGAATTTTAAATTCTATTCTTGATTTAACAGGAAGCCAATGAAGGGAAGCTAAAATTGGAGAAATATGATCATTTATAACTAACTTCTCTGTTGTCTCTCTTCCTTGTGTTTGTTTAATGAATGCTTTAGGTGTTTGAACCTGACAATTAGTTTCAATTGTAGCGCACACATTTGGTTAACTTTTTTATATTTAATTTTGTCACATACTTAACATTTGTTTGTGCTTCCTTTTCTGGTGTTGTGGGGAGTACGCTCAACTACCTGAGTGAAGTTGGCCCCCCCACCTTCTTCAAATCAGACAAAATTGGTGTCAAACGTTTGTGCTGGTTTGTGCAGCAACAATTCCCGTTTGTGCTCCTATCATTCTAAAGATATAAAGAAAAATGTTCTCCAGGGGTCATCAGTGGTCAACCACTCCCGTGGCCATGCTCACCTTTGCAAAAATAAATTTGAAGCACTCAAAGTAATCTTCAGAAGAGATATTCCAAAGACTCCCCTAGTGGCAGTACTGGGAAAAACACCCCATGGAATGGACAAGAAGGCTGAAAGATATCTTTTAAATATATTGCTTACAGCGGCATTGAAATGTATAACCATTCGGTGGCTGAAACCAGGGCCTCCTACATATAACATATGGATCCAAAAAGTTTGGGACGTTTACTTGATGGAGGCGACTGCATACTCTTCAAGGCTTCAAAAAACAGTGTTTAATGTAAGGTGGGGCCCAGTTAAGCCCTTATTGTTACATTGATTTTTAGAGGCTTGCCTTTTTGCACTCACTGTGCTCCTTTGGACCGGTATGACATACCATTGTGCTTGAGGATGTTAACCATTTTTCTTTGAAGGGGATTTAATTGTCTGTTTTAACTATTTATCTTACTTTTTTTGTTATCTCTGTCTTCCTGTGTTTTTTTCATTGTCATATTGTTTGCCAAGATTATTGCTGTCTCATCTTTTCTCATTTTGAGAGACAGCAGAATGTAACTGTGATGAAAATGTTATTGTAATTTTAAAAAAAAGTTAAAAAACAAACATTTGAGTAGGTCCTCTGGGCGCTGGGTTCTTCTTTGTTGAAACATTTCGTCTCTTCTCCTCACAGACCTCTTCAGTCTGGTGAACTCAATATTATCAGCAGTATCTTCGCATAGTGGATCAACAAGTTTAACGGTAACAATTAAAACTTGTTATTTGCATGTAAAAGAGGACCATCAGCCTACCAGCCAATCGTTACTGCAAAGAAGAACCCGTCCGGAGGACATACTGATGTTTTTTTCTACCTGTGTTATTGAGGTGCATCAGGACTATTGCCAGGTGCAGTTTCACCAGGAGCCAGATGTTCAGCCGCCATGTGAGTCAAATGTTTACAGAAACGGATCAGTAGACGCTGTGATCGGTTTGAAATTATTTACACGAAAATGTTTGCACCTTTTATATGTTTCTGGTAAATAAAGGAGAGAGAGTTTCTAAAAGTTGAATGGGAGGCCGATGTTTTAGTTTAGTTTTGCTGTCAACAACAGTAACAGTTTTTGGCATGGGCCAACTGGGCTCCCAGCCAGGGCGGGCTACCCAATAATTAAACAGCCACGGTGATGAGCAGGCACAAAGCCGCCCTCGCAGGAATAGTTGGCCCAGCATCAGGTTGAGTCATTCTGATATTTTGCCAGATGCAAAATAGCCCCTCAATATTAAAAAGAAACTGGAGAGACGTAAAGTAGCAAAGATGCTAGAAAGAAAGGAGAAAGACATGAGTGGAGTAGAGAAAATGTCTGTAGGATCAACCTTTGCGTAAAATAAACCAGTTTAGTTTTTTACTGTTGTTTTTTAACTGTGGGACGCCAGTCCTTTACTGGAGGAGACAATGTCAGCGTAATTCCAGACAGTCAGGCCAGTAATGGACCGAGCAGCAGGACTGCAGGGTAGCAAACACTCCCTACATGGTACCATCCCATCCCAGACTTGGCAGATATTATGAATGGGTTTAGGATGTGTTCAGGGGACTGGGGAGTAATTCAATATAGAACTGCCCCTGGTCAACAACCTCTTATAGATGATCCAGGTGGTCCTGACTCAGAGTCTAACCCTAACCTGTCCTAGTCATAGCTATTGGCAGAACTTTCACCCCTCTCCTCCTTTTTTACCAGAAAACGGACTCAGAGCTTTTCTGCTTGGCTGATTCTCACCAACAGAGCTACTGCTGCTGTTAACTTTTTATGTTTCTGTCATATAGAAAGCATTCCTGGATCAGTGCTTCTTATTGTGTCTCTGCTCTGTCTTCTGTGGTTCTGCTGGAGCTTTTCCTCCCTGTTAAAGGGGAGTTTTCCTCTCCACTGTCGCTTCATGCATGCTCAGTATGAGGGATTGCTGCAAAGCCATCAACAATGCAGACGACTGTCCACTGTGGCTCTACGCTCTTTCAGGAGGAGTGAATGCTGCTTGGAGAGACTTGATGCAACCTGCTGGGTTTCCTTAGAGAGGAAACTTTTTAATCAATTCAAACAATAAACTGAACTTTACTGCATTGTTTGATAACTTGGATCAGCTGGAAATGACTTGGACTCTGTATGAATGGACTTTTCTAAAGTGCCTTAAAACAATGCGTGTTAATAGCCGCTACACAAATAATCTGAACTGAATTGGAGACCAGTTCTGGTCAGAAATCCGTTTTCTCAGGTAAAGTGTCGCACTTGTAGAGGTTTCTGGCTATGAATGGATGCACTGCAACACCAGAGGTGATCTAATATACACAAGTATGTTTTGGCCTATTAAGATGTTCCTTTGGAGGTTTTGATACAAAAGATACAAACTGATCAATAAGGTTATGGCAGGTATGAATAACAAGAAAGTGATCTGAAAAGATCACAGTGTACAAAGAATGTAAACAGCGATACGTTTTGAAAAACATGCTAAGGAATGTTTCTGAAAGTAAAGCCAGAATTCATTGGAGGGAACAGACATCAGGTAGTGTTTATAAAAACTTGTTGAAACAACAAAAAAGATGTTTAGGGAGTTTTTTTTTCTGCCATGGAACCAGAAGCTGGTTGTGTTATTCAGCGAGAAACGGAGCTCCGCTTTTAAAAGCTTCGATTCATTTGTAGGTTTTCAGTTTTGAAGCTGAACCTGCTGAGGAATGCCTCCCTGTTTGTTGCTGACAGCTGCAGGACAGTCTGTAGGTACGGCATATCTGATGGGATGTTAAACATGTTGTTTTCTGCAATACACCCAGATGCTGATTATTCTTGGTTGAAATGCTTCAGCGATTTGTGTCACTGGTCAGACTGAGATGGTTTTGACATCTGCTAAGGAGGGATGGGGAGAAAATCGGTAGAAGGATGCTCAGGCTAGAACTGGCAGGCAGGAGGCCTAAGGGAAGAGCAGAGAGGAGATTTATGGAGATAAGGAGGACATGAAGGTAGCTGGTTGTGCCAACCTGCTTGTTACACAGAGCTGGCTGCACCGTTTTCCTCTCTCCCTCTAACCTCCTGTCCTCTGACAGCCCAAGACACGCCCTGGCCACGCCCCTAACCACAAGCACTCACCTGATTTGTCCGCCGTTCAAGCTTGCTCCTGACTCCAGTTTCAACAATGTCAGTCTCTCAGCAGACAAGGAGACAGAGACAACCGTGACCACATCCGATATCGGATGAGTCATACAGAGGCTTTAAAAATAATTCATCAGAGGCTGTTTAACCCCTCGGGCTGTCTTTGAGTTCCCTTTGCTGGATGGATTTTCCTCTAGCGGATCATTTAAATAAAGGCCAAACAATAAATAATACGTGCACTTCTGTGCTCCTGCCCTGCAGACGTGTCACCTCAAACTTCCCGGAAGCTGTTGACGTCGCAAATGCAAAAAACTCCCTGAAGGCAACAAAAGAAAACTTGTTCCTGCTTCTGATCTGTGCCAGATTTCCATCTCCTGATCTCTCTTGCTGTGGGGCAATTTGTGATGGAGCCTGCCTACTTGGGAGGAAACAAGGACACTTTTTTTTGTGGTGAAGGGATTTATGTTTATTTTGGGATGTGTGATGGACTGAGGTAAAACGCATGAGGAGTCACAGGAAGTTATTCAAAAGTTGGGGTTTTTATTTTTAACCCAAAAGCCAAACTTACAAAAATAGTGGGTTCCAGAGTCATAAAAGAGGTCAAAAAAAGAAACACAAACTTTAACTGAAGCAAACTGTGCCCAACTAACTGACTGCACAACCAAACATAACTGACCTCCAAAGAAAAGACACACAAGGGTATATATACACTGGCTGATCAGACCAATAACACAATAGGGGTAATTAAAACCAAACAAACAATCACAAATGACAAACAAAGCAGTGCAGTTAAGTTTGGCAATAAACTAATCTAAGAACAATGAAAACACACCAACCTCTAAATACAAACCCTAAGTGAAATACAAAACAAAGAAAGAAAAATACAAATTCCCCCCTTCCAGCAAAAGCAGGTGGAACAGTCCAATTTCCCCTCCCTGTATTTAGTTGATTTCAGCCCTGGCTGCCATCTTTTGTCTGGCCAAACTCCCAGGCACCATGGAAGGTAAGAAATAAAGATTAGTAACAAAAACTAGTGATGGCTAGATGAAGCCTCATGAGGCATTGAACCACTTGAGCCAACTGGTTCGAGAAAGGGTTCATTTCTTGATGCTTCATGTGCACACGACACCACCTACTGGCCAGGTGTATAATCACAGCCAGCTGGATCTTAACACGTGTGATGCATTGAATTTTTGTCTATTATGACTCTTGGGAATGATTTCACAAAAGGTGTAGGACGAAATAATTTGTCTACATAAATTTTGTATACACATGTGTATAATAAAACATTGTTTGAATGTATTGTCTGTGTGTAATTATTCCCAAAATAGTAGTGACATGATATGGCATGGTGTGTAATAATGTTTTTCTGTGACTCTAGAAAAATGGCATGGGCTTAATCAGGCAGAGGACAATGAAAGTGCTTGTGGAACTAGGCAGGGGGTAGTGAATAGGCTAATGCTTGTGTAACTTGGATGATTTCATGCATTTGTATTAAGAAACAACAATTTCTCCACAGTTTTTGGTTTCAAATGATTTCTCTTTTTTGATACTACTTCTCCAACCTTTGAAAAGACACGCTCACATGGCACAGATGATGCCGGGGTGCATGAATAAATAAGTGCAAGTTTGCACAGATTGGGGTACAGTGACCAATGATTAGCCCAGTACTATACGGTCCCACAGTTTCCCCTCAGCAGCAACACTGAAGCACACAGAGGTTCCCGCTGCGTCTTTACGCACGATCCAGCTGCTAATGTCTCCTCTCTTTTCAGCTCAATGCAATTACAGTAACAGTTTATAACCTATATCACCTTTCACAGCAACAGGTTTCTCATCTCAGTCGACCAGACAAATCTCTATTGCTCTCCTCAGTGCGCTCTGGGCGGTGAGGTGGGAGGATTTTACCCGATGGTGCGCTGCGTGCGAGGGATAAACAGGGGGGAAATGCATAAATAAAAACTGTAAAGGGCTCCTATACAGTGATCATAGGAGCTGACCGGTCTGAGATCAGCCTCCTGATGTTACAAGTTCTTTAAAATGAAAGCGCGCACCCAAATTACAAGTAACGTAATTTTGCGCACCTGAAAAAAGCGCAAGGCAGCAGCGCATCGAAGCACTGAGGCACAGAAATACGGTGCATGTAGTTAAAAAATGCAGAATTAATAAAAACAACTTATAACCAGACGTAGCATTTTAAACTGCATCTGGTGAGCAGAACTGTTTTATGATCCAGAGTGCAGCCATCACTGGTTCTGAATGAAGGCAATATCTGGCAGCAGCTCTCTTCCCCCGCCCCCCTCCCCTCCTGCGTACGCAGTACAGGACCTTACCGGCTCACTTTCACCGCTGGTTAAGACTAAAATTATTCATAACTCTGATCGCTCTTCCTGCTGCTCTGTTAACATGAACTGCAGCAGGAATTACTGATGGCCACAAGCTGTGAAAGAAGCTGAAACATCTCAGCAGAAGGCGGAGTTTTTATCGTCCGCTGCCCAGATGGGCGTTGGGATTTTTATGCGTGAAAAATGCCATGTTTGCGTGTGACCGTGTGAAGTCAGTGACGGTCAATGCGTGATAGTTGAGAGCACTGATCTCCTATCTATCTATCTCTCTCCTAAACTCTCCAAACACCAAACTAACTGTCTCAAACTAAATAACCACTATCCAAACTCTGCTATCCAAACTATCAAAACTCTATCCACTCTCTCAACTGACCGCAACTCGCCTACAACAACCCACATTTTGAATGGAGCCTGTGGGGTTTCTAAAGCTGTCAAACCCCGCGCCGAAATCTGAACCACTTCCCGAAGCAGTCACGTGGTACAGCCGGCCAGCGAGGCTTCGGACGTCATCGTTTTCGGCTCCTCCCCTAAATGAAGCAAGCCTCGATACGCGCATTGCGGAAACGCCCCCTCCATTACTCGACACACGCCTCGAAGCCTCGGCACATCACGTAACATCACTACTCATGAGGCATTGAACCACTTGAGCCAACTGGTTCGAGAAAGGGTTCATTTCTTGAAGCTTCATGTGCACACGACACCACCTACTGGCCAGGTGTATAATCACAGCCAGCTGTATCTTAACACGTGTGATGCCTTGATTTTTTGTCTATTATGGCTCTTGGGAATGACTTCACAAAAGGTGTAGGACGAAATCATTTGTCTACATAAATTATGTATACACATATGTGTATAATAAAATATTGTCTGAATGTATTCTCTGTGTGTAATTATTCCCAAAATAGTAGTGTCATGTGATATGGCATGGTGTGTAATAATCAGACCTCTCAACTTTGATCAAACGTTAAGAGTGAGATTATGCTAATTTTGGGGGCGGGGGGGGGGGGGGATTATGGTCAACAATTTCCCCTCAGCAGCAACACTGAAGCACACAGAGGTTCACGCTGCGTCTTTACGCACGATCCTGCTGCTGATGTCTCCTCTCTTTTCAGCTCAATGCAATTACAGTAACAGTTTATAACCTATATCACCTTTCACAGCGACAGGTTTCTCAGTCAGTCGCCGCGCTGACCAGACAAATTTCTATTGCTCTCGTCAGTGCGGCGGTGCGGTGGGCGGATTTTACCCCCGTTGGTGCGCTGCGTGCGACGGATAAACAGTGGGGAAAATGAATAACTAAATACTGTAAAGGGCTTCTATAAAGGGAACAGAGGTACTGACAGATCTGACTAATTTTCTCTAAAGATGGGATGTTTGTGTGTACATGCTGTCATTAACTCATTAACTTGAATGCTAGAGTTAAAGTACCTTTTACTCAGATGGGTATGTTCAGACAAAACATTCGCAGTGATGAAAACTGTTGCACTTTGATGCAAAGACGGTTTTGACGTAAAACAAAAAAGATTTTGTTTTACAGTTACTTAGTGAGCCAACAATAAAATGACCAAACAGTCATATTCAGTCTATTAGAATCTGATGAGACTTGTTGATCAGAGTAAAAGTATAATTTCAAAATAATGTTTGAAATAATAATATTTCCACCAATAATCAATTCAGCTGTTAAGAACATTTTTAGGTCCCATTTACTGTTATAATAAAACTTAAACTTCTTACAGTGGATCTCTGTTAGGACACTTCAATAGCAAGAGGAGCCCCTAAAGTCATTTAGTAGATTTCATTGATTAAAGTAAATGATCGCATATTTTTACCGTTTTTGAAGCATCGTGGCTGTTGAAGCGGGTTTTCTTCACTTCTCTTGTTTTATATAATCTAAGTCATGATGACTTTCTGTCAAACTCGGCAGGAAACAGTTTGGGGAACTCCCCGCATTAAATCATGGGACGAGGTGTGAGGTGTTTATAGCTCCATCTAGTGGCGGAAGGAAGGAAGTACAACATGACTGCATTCAGAATAGATGTGGATTTTCTTGTTTAACAAAAGTACAGTGGTACTAAACAGCGGTGTAGCCAGAAATTACTTGTCGACCGGGCCTCATAAAAAATTGGTAGACTAAATAATTATAGTTGAAAGTAAGTCTATTTGTGTAGTGACTGCTGGTCCATGAAAACCAAAAAACTCGAGACTTAAAGGTGAACAAACTAAAAGTGAATGTAACTCAAATAGTCACTTGATGAATCATAGGTTTCTGGTTCAGCAGAACCATCCCTTGCTGTGTCTCCTGCTCTGATTCCTGCATTTCTTTGACTGATTGTCTCACTGATTGATTGGCTATAGGCTGATTGACTGCTGGTTCCTGAAGGACCATCTGACCACCCACGTTCATCCCGAGCTACCTAAAGTCTATATATATATATATATATATATATATATATATATATATATATATATATATATATATCCACTACCGTTCAAAAGTTTGGGGTCACATTGAAATGTCCTTCTTTTTGAAGGAAAAGCACTGTACTTTTCAATGAAGATAACTTTAAACTAGTCTTAACTTTAAAGAAATACACTGTATACATTAGTAATGTGGTAAATGACTATTCTAGCTGCAAATGTCTGGTTTTTGGTGCAATATCTACATAGATGTATAGAGGCCCATTTCCAGCAACTCTCACTCCAGTGTTCTAATGGTACAATGTGTTTGCTCATTGGCTCAGAAGGCTAATTGATGATTAGAAACCCTTGTGCAATCATGTTCACACATCTGAAAACAGTTTAGCTCGTTACAGAAGCTACAAAACTGACCTTCCTTTGAGCAGATTGAGTTTCTGGAGCATCACATTTGTGGGGTCATGTAAACATTCAAAATGGCCAGAAAAAGAAAACTTTCATCTGAAACTCGACAGTCTATTCTTGTTCTTAGAAATGAAGGCTGTTCCATGCGAGAAATTGCTAAGAAATTGAAGATTTCCTACAACGGTGTGTACTACTCCCTTCAGAGGACAGCACAAACAGGCTCTAACCAGAGTAGAAAAAGAAGTGGGAGGCCGCGTTGCACAACTGAGCAAGAAGATAAGTACATTAGAGTCTCTAGTTTGAGAAACAGACGCCTCACAGGTCCCCAACTGGCATCTTCATTAAATAGTACCCGCAAAACACCAGTGTCAACATCTACAGTGAAGAGGCGGCTGCGGGATTCTGGGCTTCATGGCAGAGTGGCAAAGAAAAAGCCATATCTGAGACTGGCCAATAAAAGAAAAAGATTAAGATGGGCAAAAGAACACAGACATTGGACAGAGGAAGGCTGGAAAAAAGTGTTGTGGACGGATGAATCCAAGTTTGAGGTGTTTGGATCACAAAGAAGAACGCTTGTGAGACGCAGAACAAATGAAAAGATGCTGGAAGAATGCCTGACGCCATCTGCTACGCATGGTGGAGGTAATGTGATGGTCTGGGGTTGCTTTGGTGCTGGTAAGGTGGGAGATTTGTACAGGGTAAAAGGGATTCTGAATAAGGAAGGCTATCACTCCATTTTGCAACGCCATGCCATACCCAGTGGACAGCGCTTGATTGGAGCCAATTTCATCCTACAACAGGACAATGACCCTAAACACACCTCCACATTGTGCAAGAACTATTTAGAGCAGAAGCAGGCAGCTGGTATTCTATCTGTAATGGAGTGGCCAGCGCAGTCACCAGATCTGAACCCCATTGAGCTGTTGTGGGAGCAGCTTGACCGTATGGTACGCAAGAAGTGCCCATCCAACCAATCCAACTTGTGGGAGCTGCTTCTGGAAGCGTGGGGTGCAATTTCTCCAGATTACCTCAACAAATTAACAGCTAGAATGCCAAAGGTCTGCAATGCTGTAATTGCTGCAAATGGAGGATTCTTTGACGAAAGCAAAGTTTGATATAAAAAAAATCTTATTTCAAATACAAATCATTATTTCTAACCTTGTCAATGTCTTGACTCTATTTTCTATTAATTTCACAACGTATGGTGGTGAATAAGTGTGACTTTTCATGGAAAACACAAAATTGTTTGGGTGACCCCAAACTTTTGAACGGTAGTGTATATATATATATATATATATATATATATATATATATATATATATATATATATATATATATATATATGTGTGTGTGTGTGTGTGTGTGTGTGTGTGTGTGTGTGTGTGTGTGTGTGTGTGTGTGTGTGTCTGGGAGTGTTCTACTATCACTCTGAAGTGAAATCAGAGACTGGAAACAGAGTTTTGTGGCAATATTGACAGCAATTTAGATAAGGGACCAAATTGTGTGGGTCAAGTAGGCATGTTGCTGAATCAAAGCTGTGATGTGAGCTGTGCGTGCTGCGCATGATTCACGGTGATTCACACAAACACAGGGCAAACACTCTGTGTTTCCCTGTCACAGGGCAACGCAGAGACAAACAGGACAAACAACCATTCTTGCACACACTTACACTTAAGGAGAATTTAGAGAGACCAGTTAACCTAACAGTCATTATTTTTGGACTTTGGGAAGAAGCTGGTGTACCCAGAGAGAACCCACGCATGCACAGAGAGAACGTGCAGACTCCATGCAGAAAGGCCCAGGGTCAGATTGGAACCCAGAGGCAACAGCACTACCCACAGCCCCTGACATAACCAGTGAGAATATTAAGACATTGTTAAGACATTACACTCCTTCATCAGCAGAGGGCAGTGTATGACAAGAGATGACAGGAAGCAAAGAAGAGAAAAAAGGAGGGAGACGTACAGTATGTACATGCTGGCTGCTACTGTGGATTAAAGGCTCTTCAACTATACTATCTGTTTCTTCTTTATTCACCAACACCACAAGCCTACAGGGAATAACGATGTAGGAAATAACACTTTTATTTATATATCGTAACCCCACATTCTATAAGCAGACCTGTCAACTCTTATGGAAAGATAAGAGTCAGGTTATGTTAATTTACGTCTCATTTTTAACCGACTAAACATGGAAGTAGACGTGTTTAACCTTTGTTAAAAGGTGAAAGAGAAGCGTCGACACGTTTCTGTTCAGCTAGTGGGTTAAAGCAGAATAAAAACACACAGCTGTCCCTCTTCCTCTTGCAGCCATGATTTTTTTTTCATTGCAAAAGACTCTTAAAGATTTTACATGTAAAAAATTAAGATAGTAAATTCCATTGAAGCTTGTCTTCAGCTTTTAACCCATGGCTTAGGGAGCAGTGGACAGCTATCTGGTCTTGCTCGATGATCACTCCAGCTTCCGGATGAGACCATCAGTACCGGTGAGTCCGCGGGTCGAAACAGAAACATTTCAGCCTCATTTTTTTAATCCTGAATGTTCGGTTTTATTCCCTATAGCTTCTTTAATTTCAGCTCCAGCCTGCTGCTCTGTCTCCCTCTTCTGGTTTTCTTCCTTCACGTTGTTTTTATTTGTCATTTTAAAAAGTTCTCCAAGAACAACCTCCACCCTGACTGCTGAGCTCTGCAGTCAGATTCCAACCAGCAGCTTGAGCCTCATGGAGACGCTGGAGAAGATCTTCCTGATCAGCCAGAGAGCGGTGAGTCTGAAAATGATCTACAGCACAGATTAACCACAGCTAGTCTCTTCCTGTCAGTTAGACTCAGGTTTTCACCGTTACTCTTTGCTCTCCTGCAGGTTCTCCATGTTGCTGCAGTCAGATCTGCCAGACTCTAAGTTAAGCATCTGCTAATACCTCCTAGATCACATGTGTCTAACTCTAGGCCCGCGGGCCGAATCCGGCCCGTCAAGGCGACTTATCAGGCCCCCAAGAGCTAAAAAAAGGCATATCATGTTATAAAGTAGAGCCTTATCCTTTTAAATTGTATAAAGTGGCTGAAACTGTGCCTCCTGTAGTTAATTATTTTTTAACTGTGTAGTAACAGCAACCTACCACTAGATGTCAGTTTTTCCACAACACATTAAAAAAAACAGAAATGTCCAAAAAGAGAAAAAGTGATGCAGAACGATGAGTTTCAAATTTAACTCACCTCAATATCAACTTTTTTTTGCAGATAAACTTTTAAAATGGGCCTAAGGGGCTAATCTTATGTCACGTGAATTTTTTTCACGTTTTTATGTGAACTGGAATAAAATTATGAAATCAAAAGTGTCATCTATGCAGGTGCAACCGGCCCTTTTAATAGCTTTGTGATGCCGAAGTGGCCCAATATAGAAATGAGTTTGACACCCCTGTCCTAGATCTTCCACCATGAAGAAAACGGCTGTAGATTTTAGTGAAGATATTGGAACTGAGGAGAAACGCAGGAAGCCTTCTTGGATCTCCTCAGGTTTTGTTCAGCCTCAGGTTGAGCGAGGTCAGAGGGAAAAGTTTCTGTTTCCTGATGGCAGACGTGAACATCTGACCTCGTCTTTCCTTCACGTCTCAGGAAGTCTGCTTGGACTGAAAACGTTTACAGGATTTTAAAAACTACAGCTCCTCTTTTTGTTGGGCTCAGCCTGTTTAGTCATTTAGATGTTATTTTTTCACATTAACCTCACCATGAAACTGATCCAGAATCATGTTTCTCTTCAGGTTTTCAGTTTAATTTTTGAGTCGGTTATTTAAAAACAGGTCAGTTTTTTAAACCATCCGTATTAAGGTTCTAATGATTACAGAAACACGTCTGTAGATCAAACTACCTGCGGATTGTATTATAGGTGTGTATTAGATGTATTTTTTATTTTGTTTAAAAAAAGTCATTACTTTACCAGTAAGTTCTTTAGAGATGAAGATGAGGGGAAGTACTGTGGAAACAAAGTTATCCTGTTTAAAATAATTTCATGTCTGTGCCAGTTTTTAAACCTGAAGATATTTTGCTGTTTAAACCCTTAAATCGCTTTAAAAAGCACCAATTTGACGTCAAGTATTTAAACTGAAGCAGTTAAATTAACAGTGAGGGACTAGAAAAGGAGGGGAAGTTAACTTCCTGCTGAGTCTCTGCAGTTGTTGGGTTTGCTGGCTGGGTGGTGGTGGTGGGGGGTTACACCTTTTGTCATGATTTCAGACAGAGCAGCAGCTGACGCCTGCTTTAAACTTTAATACGATCATGCTGAGGTGTTCATGTGTCAAGGGGAAAATCTTTCAACAAAACTTTATATTTTGTTGTTAAACATTTTTGGTGTATGTGTTTGATGCAGAAAGAAAAAATAACATGGGCTCAATCGCAATACGCTTATAGCTCAAAGACGTATGTAGGTGTTCGGAGGACAACTGCAGGACAGTTGCAGTGCCACTCCGGTCCACTGGGTGGCAGCTAGAACACAAGAGCTCCATCCGAATACGTCTTTTGGCTAAGGACTCTTTATCCAAAGCGGAAGTGCGTCAGCGATCGCCATGATTAGTGCTGTCCGAATAGTGCAGTCAGTGAGGAAGGAGGTAGGAAAAGGAGCCTGTATACTTCCTTTCACTGCTAGTTTAGACTAGGAACCCCACAACGTCCCATACTGGCGCTAAGAACCCTTAGCGCTGTATGATATATCTATTCTTTGTGTTGTGACTTTGTGTGTCTGTTTTATGTGCTGGTTGACTGTCAAGACGCCAAAGGCAAATGTCCACTGTGTTTTAAATTGGACAATAAATTTTTCTTATCTTTAGGTATCCCACAGTTCTTTGCGTGACATGACGTATAACAGCCCACCTCATGGAAATTAACAAAAATGTCCAGAGAAAAGAAAGCGAGCACTTAGTAGCTCATTTCCAGAAGGCTGTAAGCCCGGATCTGACTCACATCATCCATGTGTGTTTCCGTTATTTAATGACATCAGAGTTAAAGGCTGTCCGAATTCATCACAACAGTCCAAAGCTCCTTTCCTCCCCATGATAGAGTTCTTACTGTTGACCCAGTGAAAGGTCAAGGAGCAGGAGCTAGAAGCTATTATTAAGGGTATTCAGATTGAACCCTGATCTCTGAGCAAACCCTTTGTTCTTCCTTTAAACGGAAGAACTCCTCCCACTAAGACTTGTTATCACTTCTCACCAGATGATAAATCAACTGACTGTTGGGGAACACGCCTAGTTACACCCTGGTGCTTATGGTCTACACATTTTTCAGGGTCATATTGATCTCCTGGCTTTGACTTTGCTGGTTTCTAAGAATGTTTAAGCTAGAAAAAATGGCACTACAGAAGGATTTTCGTTCTAAAACAAACTGTGAAAAAAATCATTAATTTCATTGTTTTAATTATACTTGTTATAGTTTTTAACCCAACTGAATGTTTTCTGTTAATAAATTGATAAATAAATGGTCATGGTGTAATAATTTGTGTTTCACTTTCATCTGATAGATCAGCTTTCAGCAACACTTTGTGAAAATCTGTTTCCTCAGTCTGATAGAAACTGGCCTGGAAACATTTAACCCGCCTAAAAGAATCCACAGCAGCTGGACTCAATCAAGCAAAGGCCCAACTGTTTAATCATCATTTAGCATTTTAAGACCCAATTTTTAAACTTTTGGTCTTTTAATCTTTAATATTATGGCTTGCCACTAATAAAAGCTTGAAATTCAGTTCCTCAAATAAGGATTTATTGTAAGCTTAAATGTTTTGTCTTAACTCTGGCTGTTCGGATTGCTGTATCAAGCATGTTAATGGGAAGTTGAGTGGAAGAAAAAGATGCATCAGGAGAACTGTGAAGCAAAGCATTTTTGAAAGAGATATGGACAGATTCAGAAGGCAATAAATGGACCGTAGCTGGAGTCAGAGCTTCAACTGACGCTCTTATGAGCGGCATAGTACTACAGGCACACTCAATTGAGCTAAAGAAGCGCACCCTTGCTGAGGCTGCCGTTCTATTGGCTGGAAAGGTTGCTAGGCGACGATCGACTGCAATCTGAGAGAGAGCAAAAAAAATCCGCAAGCGCGTATCGGTTTGAGTGCGAAGAGAAGGAGGCAAGAGAGAGGAGAAAATATCTGTGAAGAAGCATTAAATCTGAGAGCAGAAACAATGTTTTGAGGGAGAAGAGAATGTATTTGAGAGAGAGCATATGTTTTGAATGTGAGCGTTACAAGTTTTGAGTGCAAGAAGATGAAATTCTTTTCTCAAATAGAAATGTTGTGCTCTTGGGTTATGGCAGAGTAATTCCCCCATATCTCAGCCTAAAAATTCCTCCCTAGAAGTCTGAGTTTAGGAATGATTCAGATTTCTGCTGAGATCTGAATCATTCAGATTCCTATCTGAGGAAGGAAATTACAGAAATAAGCGAGGAGGTGTGGTTGATCCCTTTGCTAGAGGTAACACTGTCTTTTAAGAGCTGTGATTGGTTGATGGTACAAGATGAAAAAAAACAACACAAATGCGCTTCTTTCAAAGAAGAGAAATCAACCGATTAGATTGGATTTAGATGAAAATGAACTAAATTTATTGATTGTCACACAACATCCCAATGTTTGAACACACCTTATTCTCATCCTCATCATTATTTTGATTTGCTTATTGTTATGTTTACTCACCAGTCATTTTACGACTTCATCTCAATCAATCAATCAAAGTATCTTTATTGTCAACTACAATTTGCAATGCAATCGAAATTACAGTTTCAGTACAGCCGTCCATCGGGGGGAACGGTCGACTGAGGCCTTGCGTTCCAAAGAACGCTGCCGTTAGGCGCATTCTTCCAACTTCCAAGGACCTCGTCGTGATATTAAAGCGGCTCACCTGTCAGTATTTTACTGGGATTTCCTGCTTGTACAAAGCAGCTGGATTTGGCAAAATGACCAACATGAAATGAAGATGGAAAAACAACGAACTGTAATGCATCTGTCCACTCAGCTCAGGGAGGAGAATAGAGGAGTGTTGAAATGTAAATTGGTCCCCTGATCCCGGTGCGAATACACGGACGTTGAAGCATGCTGCCTCAGATCAATGCATCTTTTTCTCTGTGTCTTGGTGCTTTGTGTACCAGCCTGGAAAGTGAGAGTGCCATGACATCACATAGTGAACCATTTAGGCTACTAACATTATCATGCAATACAGAGAATACGAAGATGCTTTGTGAAAAACGTTTATTCTAAGAAAATTAGGTGATAGAAGCTGAGATCAGTTTTCTTTTATTTTTGATGGATATGGTTTTAGGTGGGGAATAGTCTTTCATGGAGCTATTGATGGATACAGTTGCCTTGTGGTCTTCCTTCATGCTTCAAACAACAACCGCAGCAGTAGCGTATCGTGTTTCATCAGTGCTGAGGGTATGTTGTACCCTCCAGAATCAGAAAAAGACAGAGGAGCTGAGAACAATGCTGTCTGCCTGATAATTAACGTTTTCAGGGGCTTTCATCGTATCATAGACAATGAAATGCACCTCTGGCCTCCACATTATATCCACCTCCCAGGGATCAACAGAGATTTGAGACAAAAATCACGGAGCAATGGAACATGGCTTACAGACAGAAAGACACTTGAGCTCACTGCAGATGTTTGAACAAAGCCCCATAAAACAAGGGAGACACTCAACAGCCTTGCGGGATCTCTTCAGTATCGGACATGTCTCTGCTGGTTCTACCACAGTTGGTGGTACAGCAGTCAAGGGTGAGTCTGTTTTTGCGGGTGAAAGGAGAGCAGCTGAAGAATCAGATGTTCATTCTTGTGGTGCAGCATTTACTCTGGAAAGCCGTGATAAGATAAGATAAGATAAGATAAGATAAGATAAGATAAGATAGACTTTATTGATCTCACAGTGGAGAAATTCACATCACATCGGCTCAATAATCAAAAGGAGGAAAAGGTGCATGAGGTATATACAGTGTGTCCACATATATACAGATGATCAAAAAAAATAAAAATAAAATAAAAAAGGAAATAAAGCAGAGATTTAAGATGACTTATGTACATATGGGTTGATGTTGTACATTAAAGTGGTACCAGGTAAAGAACAACAGTGAGGTAATGAGATAACTATAACAGCTGAAGTCTCTTATGTAACATGATTATTGCACAGGGTATTAAATAGTAATTGCACAGTAGTTATTGCACATTAGTTATTACAGTTATAGTGCAGCATTGTATAATCTGATAGCAGCAGGGATGAATGACCTGCGGTAGCGCTCCTTTTTACAGACAGGATGTCTAAGTCTGTCACTAAAGGAGCTGCTCAGCTCCTCTACAGTCTGGCGCAGGGGGTGGAAGGTGTTGTCCATGATGGATGTGAGCTTGGACAACACCCTCCTCTCAGCCACTTCCTCCACTGAGTCCAGAGTGCAGCCCAGGACAGAAGTGGCCTTCCTCACCAGCTTATTCAGCCTCTTTCTGTCCCTCTCTGTGCTGCCATGGGCCCAGCAGGCGACAGCGTAGAGGAGGGCTGAGGCCACCACAGAGTCATAGGTGATGGAGCAAGCTGTGGCACGGTTGAACTCTTCAGTGGCTTCAGTGTGTGTCATGGTATTGAATAGATAAGGCCTAATACAGTTTCTGGACATATCATTGAGTAGCAATACCTAGTCATTTAGGCTCCTTTTCAGTTTTTTCCTACATGTGGAGCAGAATTAGGAAGACGATTGTGCTACAAGCTGAAGCGGAAACCTTTGGCAGGGAGCCATCAGATAACCACATGATGAGGACACTATCACACATGTGCTACATCAGTAGACTTCATAATCACAAGGTCATCTTGTGATTCAGTTAAATGTTATTTTTAGTGATTGTTGTTTTTCTTTTAAATATCCCTTATTGAGTGCGAGCAAGCAGAAAAAAAAACAATACAAGGTTACTCATTTTTGCTTTGTATCACATTGGTTGTTGATTTTGTCAACAAGAACTTTATGTAATGATTACTGCTGGTGAACCCGATAGTCAGCCGGACACGGAGATACGTTTAAAGGTTTATTGTGAGCATGAATAATGGCAGGTGAGGCAGACAAACAGAACCAGACTTGGCAGATGAATCTTGGTAGAATCAGGAGACTTGAGCAGGCGGTGTAGTCCAGGGAACCACCAGAACGGGCAGAGCAAACAGCAGGGACTCACGGAGAGGACAGCAGAACTGCAACGCACAGACACAGGCAACTTAGCTGAAGAGTCATCTTACAGTACATCAAACAGGGCGATCCGTCATGAGAAGCGAAAAGAGGAGACGTTCTGGCGGGGATGAGTTGGCTGAGGCGGCTATATGTGGGCTGGTGAACAGGTGACAAGAGTAGAGTCTGATTACTGGCAGCAGGTGGAGTTTATGTGGGCTAATTGACCGGGTCAGAGCTGACAGGGCAGCTCTGACTGGTGGCTCAGAGGTGAACGGCTGAAGAAAAGTCCAAAGGCAAAACAAACAAAAACCCAAATCATGACACTTTATTGAGTAAGGAGAGATGGAGCCGGTAGCAGTTCTCACGGCAAGTTTTCTGACAGTTTGATGAGGTCGACAGTAATCTTTGTCACAAATCTGTTTCCTTAAAAACCCTGGTCACTGGTTACTTTGTAAGTAATTATAACGAGTCTGCTGGTCGTTAAAGATCCACATTTACTGTTGTTGTTGTGTTTTCATCACATCCACAAAGCTGTCAAGTCTCACGCAATTAGCGTGAGACACACGCAGTTTCCTGACTTCACACGCACTCACGCCGCACATGAAATACGTCTGGCAGAAAAGCCTATAAGGGCTGCGAGGGATCCAGTCACTGCACTGTCCGTTCAGACTACAGTCTGATCCCCGCCTCCCTGGAGCTGCTCCAGCTGCCTTTCCCAGCTCCTGTTGCCGACACAGCACACCAAAAACACTAATTATGTTATTATATTGTCTGTATTTCCATCCTGTTCTATCTTTCCCCAGCCATCCAAGGCAAGTTTATTTGCATAGCACATTTCAGTAACAATTCAAAGTGCTGTCGCTGCTGTTCTGCTGCAGAGTTATTTGTCCTGTGACAAGGGAGTTCATGTTTTCCTTTCCACTGTCGCCTGTGTGCTTGCTCGATGTCTTTCCCTGACAAATTTACTAATGGCCATGTTATAATGTATCAGAATATTTGGGTACTGTATTTGTATGTATAAATGCGTGGAACTGATTTTAATCTAACCTAGTTACTATACATTTTGTTAATATTACCAATGAAACACTCTAAAATCTAGCTTGGTATCCATCCATCAATTTGTGGAAACCTGAAGTCCACTGCAGTGTAGAGAAATGTTCAGTCTCTAGTTCAGAGGAGAGACATTATGAAAATGAAAAAAAGTAAACCAACAAGGACTCACACTGGCAACGTTGTTCAATTGATGCATTTATTGCACTTTATATTTGCCAACAAATTCTTCAATCCCCACATGCTTGTCTAATTTGATCGTGTTATTGATTTACTGGCAGCAGTGTTTGGTACATTCTGAAAATACACGATTGAATCATAGAAATAAAAGCTAGGATTGGCAAAAACACAAAAAAGTTATTTACCGTAAAGAAGACAATTTTAAAATGCTGGCAGTAAAAGTAATGTTTTTTTCATTTTACTATTTTATCTACTAACCCCGCCTCTTGCCCATTTACAGCTGGAGACAGCCAGGCACCGGCACCCCACGCGACCCCACAAGGGAAAGACTTGTTAGAAAATTGATGGATGTTTTATCTAATAGGATCCTCATTCAGTCCTTGTGCATGCCAGTACATAGATTGATATTTTTCTAGCAGTTATTCATAAAAAAATGACAGCAAAAATGGCACACAACCTTTCGTTTCCTTTAATAAAAATTACAGCCACCAAAAACATAAAACATACATAATAGAACGCTTTTCTGTAGATCAGCTCCGTGGACGTGCTATCTGGAGGAAGGTACTGCAGACATATCTAGAAAAGCGTGGTGGGTCTTCACTTGTTTCAGTTACTTTTACTTTACTTTTACTTTATTTTTATTTAAAAGGGGACAGTGTACATTAATCAACATTAAAACAATGTAAATGTACCCGAGTTAGCTAAAAAGTGCTAATTTTCATCGGTAGTCCCCCAGCCGGGTGTAAAAAAGGCAACCTTAAAAATAATCACAAGTATAAAATCACAAGATAAAATTACAATGCCAATTACATAAAAAACATTATGGTTAAGAAATACAATTCATCTAAAATAATTATAAATTATTTAAATACACACAGAAAACCTTAGTGCCCACAAGTTTGGCTCTCTCCAGAAGCCATTTTTTTGCATTCTTTTTGAATGAAAAGAATGACAAAGACTCTCTGATGATTTCTGGCACTGTGTTCCATTGCTGAGATGCTCTTACGGAGAAGACAGCCTGACCAAAAGCTGTTTTTCTCCGGGGGATGATGCAATCTTCCCTCACTGCCCCTCTGGTTACCCTGACCTCACTGGATCTGAACTGTACAAAGTCACATAGTGGAGGTGGTGCTAAACCATGTCTGATTTTATAAATTAAACAGATGTTTTTGAATTTGATAAGATTGTCCCAGGTAAGTAGCTGATATTTCCTCAGAATACTACAGTGGTGGTAATGGTATGGTTTTTTTATCCAGGATTTTTAATGCTTGTTTGTATAATGTTTCTAATGGTTTTATTGTAGTAGAGTGAGTATTGGACCAGCTTATTAGACAATATGTTATGTGGGATAAAATCATGGAAAAAAATATAACTTAGCAGCTTCAGTTGAAAGGAAATCTCTAATGAATCTGAAGTTTGCTAGACTGAACTTAATCCTATTACGAACTTTTTGGATGTTTTGAAATTGAGATGTGAGTCTATATGTAAACCTAAATATTTATATTCAGTGACGACCTGTACTCTTTCTCCAGATATTAAAATTTCCGGTTCTATATTTATGAGGTTGTTTTTTGAAAAAAACATGGTAACTGTTTTGGATATGTTCAATTGCAGACAGGATTGCTCAAGCCAGATTGAGATGAGTGACATGGCCTCAGTTAGTTTTGAGGCAACTTCCTCTGTGGATTTTCCATAAGCCAAGATAACTGTGTCGTCTGCATACATCAAAGTGTCACAGTTCTTACATACAGATGGTAAATCATTAATATATAGACTGAAAAGAATTGGACCTATAATTGAACCCTGTGGAACACCAGTTGATAATAGTAAGGGGGTGGAATTATATTGGTCAATTCTTACACTTTGAGAACGAGATAAAAGGTATGAATTAATCAGGCTAATGAATTTGGAGGAAAAATTAAATGCACTGAGTTTGTACAGTAAAACTGAATGATTGACTGTATCAAAAGCTTTACGAAGGTCTGAAAAGATTGCTCCCACTATCCCTCCTTTGTCCATATTGGATTTAACCTTTTCCAGAAAATAACATGTTGCTGTCTCTGTAGAATGATTAACCCTAAATCCAAACTGCATTGAGTGCAAAGGAAAAGAGCTGCAATTAAGATGATTGATGATTTGTTTAGCAACCAGTTTTTCAAAAACTTTAGATACTGTTGGCAAAATTCTAATAGGTCGATAATTAGATGTCAGAAGGGAGTTACCACCTTTAAATATGGGAATGACACTAGCAAATTTCCATGGCTCAGGAAATTTCCCTTGGTCTAGTGACATATTAATGATATGTGTTATAATAGTTTTTTGTGTATTTTGTTCTCTTCTTCGCCTTTACAGACATTCAAATGAATAATGAGATGATTACAGAAGCAAGCGCTAGCACTGAGTGCTGCAGAATATAAAAAGAAAAAATCATCAGATCTCTTTTCAGCACATGTGATCTGTTATGAATCAGTGAGGCTCTGCGGTTCTGCTTAGGGGGCTGGGGTTTAAATTCATGGGATGAGAAGAGTGTGGGCAGAGCTTTTAAAACGGTGGTTTTCTGGTCATTCGGAGCCCTGACATTTTTTTTTTTTTTTTGGTAAGCCGTCTTTTTCAGCTGGAACCAGAGGCGGGGTAAGAGGGCTTGCCTGCATATGAATCAAGCCCTGCCAGTTACACATAACAAGACAACGTGGCGTTTAGCTTCCAGTCTGACTGTCTCACAATGTGCTGGGATGTCGATGTATTTATGCTGGATTACTGCCTTGTGCTTCTCTCTGTCCTGGACTCTTGTTCGAGGTAAACAGCTGCGGCGCCTCATTCTGAGCTCTACTGCTTCTAATAATAATAATAATGATAATACTAATAATAACTTATATACTTGCACTATTAAAATTTTCTTACACATAACTTCTATATACATGTACATATTTTCTGCTGCTACACTACTGATGAATGATATATATTACGACGTGATGAAAAATGGGTGGGCCAAATAATTATAACTGAAAGTAAGTTTATTAGTAAATTGCACTAAGTTCACTATGGAGAAGATACAGGCTGAGCGGAAGGAGAAAAATACCTTCAAGCAGTGTTGTATAAGGTACTGAAATCTCGGAGTCAAGTAAAAGTATAGGAACCTCTCCAAAATATGACTTTGGTAAAAGTCCAAGTAACTGACTGAAATGTTACTTGAGTAAAAGTCTTAAAGTATCTGAAATGTCTTGTACTTAAGTATGAAAATGACTGTATAAATAGATATACTCAAGTAATGTAATAAAAAGTATAAGTAAAAAGTAAAACAAAGCAAAAGCAGTTTGAATGACATTTTTTAGATTTTGGTAGACTTTGAAAGTCAAATTCACTTAAAATAATAGAAACAACCAAGTGCAGGAGAAATTTAGACCAGGTTTAGACAGAAAATACAACCTTTTTGTAAGCTTTCAGTTTTCCTTCTTCAAGTAAGGTCAGTGCTATAAACTTTAAAATTGTACACAACCAAGTGCAGGCAAAATTTAGACCAGGGGGTGTATACTAAGAACATGGTTGAGTGATAAACCAGGCTTAGTTAACCTACAGGAAGTGGTTAACCTGCTGATAGATACACCTGCAGGCAGGCCAGCTGACAGCTTTGCTAGGGCACAGTCTTTTTGGGCCCCCCCTCTACACCTGCCGCCACCACACACACACACCAAAAAAAAGTCAACTTAACTGTACGTATACTTCATGCCCTGGAAATCTCTGTAATTTATATTGGATATTTTCAACCCATCTATTGAATTTAGTGCACTGCAGCCAAAATATGGCCTTTTTTTACCTGCTGTATATCAGCCAGTCCCTAACAATTTTTTCCCTTCCATTGCAGGAGGTAGAATATGTTAGATACTTTGGGAATTCTCTGCCCTCTGAATCTGCTGGCAGTTCACCATCTCTGAGAAAGGCTTCCTTTTTGCCATTAAACGCACAACATTCATTCAATCAGAATCAGTCATTTTTGTTGGCCATAACGCGGGATCATTGAAATTAACGCTGTGGTCCATCTCTGAGCCACTATGCTCAGACTATCTGATCGGGTAGTAAGCCCCTCCACCTGCACTGTCTCTGTTATTGCTAGGGATGGCTCTCTCCGTCTCCTCCTCAAACACACGCTTTAAAAGTTGCAGCCAGCTGCTGTCCTAATGGTCAAACCATTTTATGTTAGGGTGGGGGGAGTTCTAATGGCCCCTTGTTTAAAGAAAACACATTACATATACCTAATGCAGAAATATATATATATTTAGTTACTCTAATAGTAAATATTTTTCACACAAATATTTTCTGAAAAATTCCTTCTGCCTGTATTTTAATGGTCAGAGTGTCAGTTTTGGGCCCCCCCTCTGTCCTGGGCCTGGGACAATTGAACCCTTTGAACCCCCCTGTCAGCGGGCGTGACTGCAGGTATCATTTAGTTAAGAAAATTAGAACTCTCTGCTATTAGATGCTTTACCTATACCACAAGGTTAATTTAACTTGCTTTACTACTGAACCAGCTTCTCACTTGCGTGCATGAGTGTCTCTCTCTCTCTCTCTCTCTCTCTCTCTCTCTCTCTCTCTCTCTCTCTCTCTCTTTCGTGCTTTTTTTGTAACGAGTAACTAAACCAAACATTGAAAATGTATCGGAGTAAAAGTATGCAATTAAGTTCGGAAATATAGTGAAGTAAAAGTAAAAGTTATCAAAACAAATTATACTTGAGAAAAGTATAAAGTACTCCAAAATATACTTAAGTACAGTAGTGAAGTATTTTTACTTTGTTACTATACAACACTGCCTTCAAGTAGTGAAGCGGGGAAAGAAAAAGAAATTCAGGATCTGTCACCTGTAAGATGATTTAGTGCCACAAACACGGCGGAGTAGCTTTTGGATCATTTAAACTGTGGCAGCCTGGAAAAGTCATTATTTCTGTTACTGAACGCAACGTCACTAAGTCACGGCTGCCGTCCAGCGCCGGCAGCATGGGTGGGCTTCGGGGGCCGTGCCCACCCGCAGAGCCAGCCGTGCCTGCCCTGGACTGGAAGCTGGGTTTTGTTTTTGCCTCAGAGTGGCCAACTTTCCATTATTCCTATCTTTGATCTGTCAATCATACAGTTCAACCAATTAACCCCCCCCCCCCCCCCCCAGATGATTCACATGTCACACTACCAGGTCACTCCTGTACAGTAGTTGGCGCTATGGAACACAAATGGTTGCAATCAACCAACTAGAGGGAGAACTTTATAGTAAATAAAAGTAAATTAGAGAATAAAGTAAACATCAATCGAAAACTGAGAATTACCAAATTGGTGAGATGTGGAAAAACAGGAAGATGGTTTTATTGGATTAAAAAGGCAGCAAACAGAGGAAAGATTTGAGCGTACTGGACTTGATTATAACTATACTTCATTATACTTCTTAAAATACAAAAGCATAAAACAGGGAGTTGTGGGGAGGATGAACCAGTAGAACTTGTTATATTGGTATGTCTGAAATATAAGCATGAATATATAGCCTTCTTTTCTTTATTAAACAGATAACAAGATAAAACAGATAAAAAGGGGTAAATACAGGCGGCACTTGAAGCATGCAGAGGTCGTTATACTGCGTCTTTACGCATGATCCAGCTGCTGAGTTTTCCTCCGATCTGCTGCTCCCGTAGATTGTTACATTTTATAACCTTTGTCGTCGCTTTCTCAGCCAAAGGTTTATCATCTCAGCCTCCACTCTGACCTGTAATTGCTCAGGGCGACTCTAAGTGTGTAATTACACTGAAGGCCGGGTTTGAAGCTGTACTCAGAGCAGATGTTTCATGTTTGTGCTCCAAACATGAAACAAGCGGACCCAGTGAGGCATGGACTCCTGCTTTGCCTTTAACGCACTAGTGATGATCTTAAACCTACAGGAAATAACATGCATGAAGCTGCTGTTTTCAGGTTGGGACAAACATAAATTCAATTTCATACTGCTTCATTTTATTTTATGATGTTTTTAATGATGACTTTAAGTGACGCCCTAAATTTCACCCCAAAATTATATATCCATCATTCCATTGTCTTCCGCTTATCCGGGGTCGGGTCGCGGGGGAAGCAGCTTTAGTTCACACATTGTTAGAATAATCAAAGTGGGAAACATCTGGTCACTCACACTGAGGAAGTTATCATGTTGGTATTATTGTTGGTGTTTTTCACCTCAACTCTTCCTGATCTGTTGTCACACAGCAAAAATATTCCCACAGGAAACATGTGCTTCACATCTGCTTGGGGTTCTGTGTGTGTGACTGTCAGATGACTGGAGAGTTCAGCAACCAAGCATACGGTCAGAGATGATTGGGATTATTGTGGCACGAGTAATTTACAATAAACTGCAGTCATATTCAGTAGTTAAATAAGTGAAACCATTTTTATGGATTAATTACACACAGACGGATGTTTTCAATCCTTTATTTCTGCTAATTATGATGAGGTTCTGCTCACGTTAAAATGTGACATCATCCTGGATGACATCACCTGGAGAAAAGCAGCCTTTGAAGGTGAAAGATCAAACCTAAGCTGTTTGTTTGCACTAATCTTTGATAAACTGTCCAGCTGCTATAGTTTGATTCTGTAATATTGTTTCATTTCTGCATAAATTAATAAATCAGGAAGAAGTTGTTGGTTTCTGCTCCAGATTCTTGATCCCATCCTCGTTTCCAGGTAACCATCAGCTGATTGGTTCGTCTCAGCCAATCGTAGCCGCTCCTGGAGATGACGTCCTCCTTCCATGTCGGGTGGCTCCTGAGTGGGACGCCGTGGGGAGGACGGTGGAGTGGTCCAGACCGGACCTGCGGGTCCCAGGCAGACAGAGGCGTGTGGAGTACGTGTACGTGTACCGCTTCCAGAAGACGGAGCGAGACATGATGATGGAGACGTACGTCCAGAGGACGTCTCTGTCAGAGGCAGCACTGAAACGTGGAGACGTGTCTCTGACCATCAGGAACGTGAGCTTGGAGGACGACGGCAGGTTCAGATGTTTCATCCCAAGCCTGAGGAGAGATGCAGAAGTTCGGCTGGTTGTCGGTGAGTAAACGGGTCCAAACTGCAGCTTCTGGTCGTGATTAATGAGAGTTTCTCTGTAGAGTCTCATGAATCCTGCTACTGTTGCTGTTTCAGACCCAAACTTTGTTAAAATGACGACAACAGAACCGGTTCCTGATAGAAACCTCATCACTCCAGCCCCACAGGAGGAGACCATCAATACCGGTGAGTCCGCGGGTCCAAACAGAAACATTTCAGCCTCTTTTGTTCACCTGAATGTTCAGTTATTTACTTTGTTTTTATTCCAGGTGGACGGGTCAGGCTCTATATTTGTTTCCCTGTTTCTTCCTTCATCATTTGCCTGAGTGCGGTGTTGGTCTCCATCGTTAGAAAAAGGCGAACAAATCAGGAAGTAAGTCAGATTTACTTTAAGAATTGGATTTTTCCCGTCAAAAGTTTAAATCCATCCTCCGTCATGATCAATTCGGTTCAACCGGTATATCAGTCGGCCGATATTTGCGTTTTTGTCTTGTGTCGGTCGATACGTGCATGTGCTGGCCGATCCATGAGCTTCAAGAATCGGCCCAAAAAAAATTGGCCCAATTGTCGGTCCAGAGTATCTGTCGACCTCTAGACTGCACAGGGTTTTTTTGGATGAGGTGAGAGGGGACCTTTAACAGGCCATTGTGGGCAGTAATTCTTCTATTTAACATCGATTTTACAGCCATTTTTCTGTCATGTCTTGCTTTTCATGCCCCAAACACCAGCTTAGGATTCTGCTGAAAGATAAATATTTAGAAGAACATTGGAAGAAATTTGTCTTTGGTCAATTATGCACAATTTATCTTACCAATAAAAGTTCTAGAGAATAATACACAACATCAGCATTTCCTCCTCCTGCTGCTCAGCAGGTTGATCACACACAGCTGCAGACTTCCCACCATTCAACATGACTCAACATGACTCAGCATGTGATTGTGTTAATCTCTAGAGAAGACTGACTCAGCTTTATCCCACGAGTGTCACAAAGAGTTAATGTCAGGAATGCAGACAGCGCCTTTCCTTCCTCTCTGCTTCCTTTGGTGGAGAATCTGAGCGTAATATCTGTATACGGCGTTCAGGTTGGCTGTAAAGATGACTGTTTAGTTTGGAAAGATTCTGGCTCGTTTCCATGGCTGCTGCTCAACCCATCCTCACATTTCCCTCACAAATGTCTCATTTAAAGGGGAATAAACTGGTTTTCCAAGGGTTTAGGATCCATTGCCAAGAAGCTTCGCCACAACAAAGACAAAATTAAACAAATGTCAATATGCTTTTTTGCTCTAATTATGGCAGTAGTCTAAGCTTTAACATATACACTATTTATTTATTTAGTCATTTATTTATAATCTATGAAATCTGTAGTTACGTTTACTGATGACAGTGCTGCACAATTTTCATTCTTTATTTCAATATTTATTTATATCAAATAACAATAATTGCTGCCTCCCATGGACACTGACCTGGAGTCATATCTTATAAACTGGAATGTGTGCTCTGATGAGGGTCGTCCATTTTGGAATATCAGCCGTTAAGCTGGTACTAAACGTACTTTTCACTGATCCCACATTTCAGTAGTAAACTTTTTCTTATTGATCTGATGTAATATTTTAATCCTAAATGCTGTTTTTATTTCCAGTAAGCATAAAATCCTTAGAGTTTACATAAATAAAGTCTTGACAACATCCGCCTGCGTGTGTCGTTTCCTGCAGCAGATTTACATGTAATCCATCTTCCTGGGGTGTATAGTGGTGAGACTTGAACTTGAATAGAGACTGCAGTCAGTTTTCCTCAGATTATAACGTTGGGTGGGCTTTAAACTCTTTAAACCTCTGGTTTTTACTCATATTCTTTGTTCTCTTAAAGGTTCTTCGTCTGGCAGCTCCCAGACTCAGCAGGAAGAGCCCAGACCTGCAGATCAACACATGACAACGTGTTCTGGACTCATCCTGCAGGATCATGGAGATTTATCAGCTGCAGGATGACGAGGACGAAAAGCTTCAGTTATTTTTTTCTTTCTCTCCTCCTGAAGTTGAGAAGGACTGAACTTTTAGAAAGTCTTCTCTTGTTCCGTTGTGGACTGAACTGGTCTCACTAGGCCACACTGAGCATGCTCAGTACACCTTCAAAGTTGTTGCAGCATCCTCTGACGTCGCGGATCATATCTGGGACCGGTTCAGGGAAATCAGCGTGACGTTTTGCTATTTGTTGCATTTCATTCTTAACATCAGTAGCTTTTAGAGACAGATGTTTGCCAAGTTGTTAAAAAAAACAGTTGAGTAGGTCCTCTGGACAAGTTCTTCTTTGTTGAAACATTTCGTCTCTTCTCCTCACAGACCTCTTCAGTCTGGTTCAGCAGCCATGTGAGTCAAATGTTTACAGAAACAGAACGGCAGACCGCTGTGAGCGGTTTGAAATTATTTACACGGAAATGTTTACACTTTAAATATGTTTCTGGTAAATAAAAGACAGAGGAATTCGTAGAATTTCTAAATGTCGAATGGGAGGCAGATGTTTTAGTTAGTCAGGCTCCTCTCATGTTGAACATACTCTCAGTTTTAGTCCGGCAGCTGCTTCTGTCAGCAACCTCATGCTATAGATGATCCAGGTGGTCCTGTCTCTCTGAGTCAAACCCTAGCCTGTTTTAGTCATAGCTATTGGCTGAACTTTTACTGTGACTAACTGTCCTCTACCTCTCCTCCTCTTTACCAGAAAACTGACTCAGAGCTTTTCTGCTTGGCTGATTCATACTAAAGGAGCTACAGCTGCTGTTAACCTTCTACTTTCTGTCATATAGAAAGTACCCCTGGATCAGTGCCTCTTTCTGTGTCTCTGCTGGAGGTTTTCCTCCCTGTTAAAGGGGAGTTTTCCTCTCCACTGTCGCTTCATGCATGCTCAGCATAAGGGATTGCTGCATCCCTCATACTGATTGCGGTGTTCCTGTGTTGAGGATGAGCAGATGTTCCCTATCCTCACCACCTGGGTATCCAAGTATCCAAAGACCAGCAAGAAAAAGATACAAACTGATCTAGAAGGTTATGGCAGGTATGAATAAGAAGAAAGTTATTTGAAAAGATCACAGTGATGCGGGACGATTTTGTACAAAAAGAATGTCTGTAGCGATATGTTTTGAAAAACATGCTAAGAAATGTTTCTGAAAGTAAAGCCAGAATTTATTGGAGAGAACAGACATCAGGTAGTGTTTATAAAAACCTGTTGAAACAAAAAACAATGTTTAAGAAGGTTTTTTTCTGTCATAAACCCAGATGCTGATAATTCTTGGTTGAAAATGCTTCAGCGATTTGTGTCACTGGTCAGACTGAGATGGTTTTGACATCTGCAGAAGAGGGATGGTGAGAACATCGGTAGAAGGATCTTCAGGCTAGAACTGCCAGGCAGGAGGCCTAAGGGAATACCAGAGAGGAGATTTATGGAGTTAAGGAGGACATGAAGGTAGCAGCTGGTGTGAGAGAAGATACAAAAGATGGAGACAGATGAATCACAGTGGTGATGTCTGAAAGGTAGAAACTGATAGTAGAAGAAGGTCTTTGAGTCTGAGTTACCCTAGACCCACATGTCTGTCTGGGCTTTAGACCACCTCAGTCTGAACCACGAATCACTTATGAGTCAGTTCGACTCATTAGTTTACAATAACCACCTTTCCTGTTCCAGCCATCCTGTCTAAAGCTCTTCTCTGCAGACTTTTGCTGCTTTTTTCACTCTTTTCCACGTAGGCGCCTCCTATTCAGGCCCCATAGCAGAAAGAGGTCCTAAGCAGAGGTTTATTCAGGGGCCCTCCTCCTGTGAAGCCCACAAACCTCTGCAGCCCTGCTGACCTCCCTTCATACTGTCCATACTTGAACATCTTTTGATTTTGTTTTACAGTTACTTAGTGAGCCAACAATAAAATAACCATATTCAGTACATTAGAATCTGATGAAACTTGTTGATCAGAGTAAAAGTATCATTTCAAAATAATGTTTGAAATAATAATATTTCCACCAATGTTCAATTCAGCTGTTAAGAACATTTTTAGGTCCCATTTACTGTTATAATAAAACTTAAACTTCTTACAGTGGATCTCTGTTAGGACACTTCCACAGTAGGAGGAGCCCCTAAAGTCATTTAGTAGATTTCATTGATTAAAGTAAATGATCGCATATTTTTACCATTTTTGAAGCATCGTGGTTGTTAAAGTGGATTTTCTTCACTTCTCTTGTTTTATATAAACTGAGTCATGATGACTTTCTGTAAAAATTCTGCTTTTGTGATCTAGCGGGAAACAGTTTGGGGAACTCCTCGCATTAAATCATGGGACGAGGTGTGAGGTGTTCATAGCTCCATCTAGTGGTGGAAGGTAGGAAGTACAACATGACTGCATTCAGAATAGATGTGGATTTTCTTTTTTTTTTAAGTACAGTGGTACTAAACAGTGGTGTAGCCAGCAATTACTTGAAATATTTGAAAGTAAGTCTATTTGTAAGTTGCACGTTTGTAAGTTCACTGTGGAGAAGATACAGGCTAAGGGGAAGGAGGAAATATCTTCTATGGTCAAGTAAACATCCGTGAATTGAGAGGGGGAAAAAATAATCAGGACCTGCAAGATTATTTAGTCACAAACATGGCGAAGTAGCTTCTGGATTATTTAAACTGCAGCAGCCTGACAAAGTCATTATTTCCGTTTCTGAACGCAACGTCACTCATGGCCGCCGTCGCATCATCGATCCAGACGCCCAGGACACCCGAAACCTTTTTTAATGAATGGGAAACTTGTGCTATTTTTTTTATTTTATCATAAACAATATTACAGTTAGGAGTTAAAGAAAATTATAATATCCAGCACCACCTTCACATGCTGACAGTTTCTATACATGTGATGTTTCTGGCATCTTCGCATTCGGCTCATTACGGTCTCTGTGCTGCCGGTTTACTGAAAACCAGAACAGGAAGCTTGATGCTTTCGTGTTTATAATATTTTTCTGTTTCATTTTATTTTATTTTATGAAGATTTTTATGATGACTTTAAGTGTCAGGACCCATCCACTTCCTTGGATGGGTCCTGACACCTTAGGCCCACCCAGAGGCTACACCTCTGGGTGTATAATATGAGGTCTCTTACAACAATTGAATAAAGAAAAATAAAAGCAATTTATATAGTAAAGGGGTTTGCTTATGAGATAAAATAAGTGTTTTTTTTCCCAGGTTTCCAATTATTTAAATTTAGTTTTCAATTGAGTCCAAGTATGTTTTTAAGTCAGTTTCTTTAAAATTATTACTTCAATTAACTCATCATCATCATCACTCAATTTCATCTGGTGGACATAATAGTTTGCTGGGATTATAAATAGATTGACTATTTATTTTCATCTGAAGAAAAGGTTGAATTGTTGAAGATAAGTAATATTGGAAATTTTTGACAATATAGCATTGTTTCCAGTTTTATTCCTGTAAGGAAAAAATGGACCAAAATATAACAACATGAGAAAACTCCAGGAATAAATGTTCAATAGTTTGACCGTGACACAAAAAGAGCAGCTGCTGCTGATGTTTGGAGAGAAATGACTTTAATAATTGAGCTCTGATAAACTAAATAAATGGATGTGGAAATATTTCAGTCAATGAAAAAAAAACAGCTTGGTGATGTTTTTGCAGAACAAAATATCTGATTTTTCAAAAAAAAATCCTAATATAACCTTAGAAGCAAAACGAAACATAGATACCCAAAGGAAACAAAAGCAACAACAATTAAAATATACAATAACTGCTCAGTGAAATAATAAATTCCAGTTCTAGGATGGTTAGTAAACAACACAAAGCAACAAGTATCGCTATCAATCTATTTGATTCATCATTTTCTATCACTTCAAACTATAATGTGATTCTGATAAACATATAGATACCAAAACCCTTGTTTTTCTTGACAAAAATCCACCAAAAGCATCAACTTTTGACACTTAACTTAGAAACTAATGTCTTCGAGGAGAGAGCTTTGTTTCTGAATCATGCCTTGAATTTTCCTTTTACTTTGTGTGATCTAAATTTATGAATAACTTTTACTTCAAAAGAAATATAACTGAGCTCTAACCTTTTGAATGAACATCTAAAATCTGCACAGTAAAAACAATATTTCTATCCGTTTTTATTCAACCACATTTTTCTTTTTCATGTATGCTGAGTTTTTATCTATTTATTTATTTATTGAAATACTTTAAACGGCTGTGCTACCCTGTCGTGTTGAAGCACTAGTCGTGTGAGCGCACACTTTGTCATTTGTAAAACTTGTTGCACAGTTGCAGGTGTGATGTTTAACACAACTAAAGAAGGAGAACCAGCATTTAGTTCCTATGCTCCACTTATCTGGAACAAACTTCCAGAAAACTGTAAAAGTGCTGAAAGCCTGAGTTCCTTTAAATCAAGATTAAATAGCTGTTCTAGTTTAACAGTTTTACTGAAACATCATTTGTTCAACTTTGTAGTACAACTGTTTTCAATATTTGCTTTTAATTTCAATTTTTCCCATGTTTTATTTTGTTTCTACATTTTATTCCAATTTGCTTTTATTCTTTTTTATTCCCTATATTTTAATGATGTAAAGCACTTTGCGTTGTCTTTGTACTGAGCTATACAGATAAATTTGCCTTGCCTTGCCACAAGGTGGCAGCAAAGCCCCACAACCTGCTTCAGGTTCACTGGAACACGGAGTTCCGATGATTCTCTGACAGATTCACGTTGCATTGAGTTTCCCGGCAGTCTCTTAAACAGATCTACGTTCATTCAATGAAATCGCTTTATATGATTACCTTTAATCTGTACTTTAGTGCATTTTATTCATAGAAACCACGAATCTAATAAATTGTATTCATGTATTTATTTTTCACCCCTTGATGGTATAATTTCCCGGCTGTATTTGAATGCGCCATCAGACCCCCTGTTGAGCTGTCCATGGTGCTGAAACACTGAATTACCCCCCCCCCCCCCCCCCAAAAAAAAAAACAAAATAAATAAATACAAACCTCAGTCTTTTCTGCTCTTTTGTCATTATTTTAACCTCCCCACCACACACACAGACACACACACCACCTTTGATGATTATAATGACGTCACAATTATAAACGTCTGAAGGCGGCACATCAAAGGTAAGCGTCTCGTGCTCTACAGGGCGGCGCGTGGACGCTGGAGGGCGGCGTGTTCACGTGACAACAAGCCCTTCGCCTCCCTCCCTGCCAAAGACCGTGTATTTACGAAAGATGGAGGCTTCGAGGGAAAGGGGTTTGGAGGGGGAGGCTGTTGAATGTTTTTAGATCTTTGATTTAAAAAAAAAAGAAATAAGGTCTAAAATGTTTTAGAGAGTAAAGATTTCAGGTTTAAACTCGGTTTAAAAAAAGCAGACAAAAATCAAACGATGTCGGTCATTTTTGTTGAATTATTCATGATGGTATGGTGCATAACTCCACCCCCCCCCTCCAAAAAAAAACAAAACAAAACAAAATAAACATCCATTAAACATTTTAGTACAAGACAGTAGTAAGAGATTCAAATTAAATACGATGACTTTGTCTGAGTAAAAACATCAGAGAGGAAACAGAAGCAATAACTTTGAAAGCCACTTAATTTAACTACATCGTTTACATTTATCAAAGAAGTTAAAAAAAAAACATACTCATTTACACATGAGGGACTCCTTGAAAGCAGTTTATCTTTTTCATCACCACCGTCTGGGTTAAAGTTTCTTAAACGCTTAAAAAGGGCTCTCAGGTTGCTCTGCAGGCTCCTTCATTAGTTCAAACAAGGTTAAAAATCATTAATGCGTAGATCTACTTGAGACCGATGAGTTGTGTTTAATTTTTCTGCACCATAAGGAACTGATTGTAAATCAGTTGGACTGCAAGAACCTTTTTTTCCCCAGTTATGAGAGTTTGAAGGGGAACCATAAGTGAGGCACCTGGTCTAATCGACAGAGCTACAATATGATTGGTTGAGCAACTTGTTCATAGAAAACCTATTATAAGAAAAAAAAAAAGTCCTTATGTTCACAGATTTCTAAGATATTTTGATATGAAAGTCTCTTTTCTGTTTTTTTCTGGAGATTAGAAGAAAAAAAATAAAACATTTTTAATGAACAATAAAACATATATTTTGGGAAACATTTAGACATAGATATGGAAATAGACTTTCTTGTCATTTAACTGCACCTTCACAATGTAAATGAAATTCATTGCAAGGCTCCGAATAAAAACAGAAGTCAAAAGAGAAACATTTAAAATATAAGTATTTGTCCTTTGTCAGGTACGTAGCGGCATGCCAGAAAGAGAAGACGTTTTATATGTACAGAAATATTCTGTGTAAGACTGTATGAGTTCAGCAAGTATTTGTAGAAGCAAGATGAATTGCAACAATGGACGCACCACATGATGACACAGATAGTACATAAAAGAACAGAAACTACTAAAATATTGTGACAGTATTAATTTTATTATCATTATTTATTTATTAGTAACTTTTTGTTCTCTGTCATTTTTCTCTTCAGAAGGTACACCTGGTCTGGCGTTCTGTTAGCTCTGACATCATCCAGGGGAGGCAGATCATGCTCTATTACCATCTAACATAGAAAGTACTCCTGGATCAATGTGAGCTTCTGTGATTTCTGTGTCTCTGCTCTGTCTTCTCTAAGCCCCAGTGGGTCGAGGCAGATGAGCGTTCACACTGAGCCTGGTTCTGGTTCTGCTGGAGGTTTTCCTCCCTGTTAAAGGGGAGTTTTCCTCTCCACTGTCGCTTCATGCACGCTCTGTATGAGGGATTGCTGCATAATTAAAATTGAATTAAACTTATTATTTCTATAAAGTTTATTTAATGGTTATTTATCATCTAAATCTAACTCAAAAACTCAAAGAAAGCAACCCTAATATAAATATGTTATTAATATATATATTTCGTTTCAACGACTGCCCGCTGTTTTCAGGTCGGGTGGCTCATCTCGTCACTAGACGATCTCTGGCAGCCTGAAAATAGATCCAGCTGGGTTTGGTCTGGCCATCATCCTCCTCGTTGGCTCCTCTCTCCTCCAGTTCCCTCGGAGAAAACGGACCGTTCTCACCTAACCGGAGGATTTACCGACGCTTCCCCCCCCCCCCCTTTTAACGGGAATTAAAGCCTCCGATCTGCGGGAAATTGACAGAGACCCCGTTTCTGCTGGTTATTTCTGCCTGTGAAGCCGAAGAGAGATGTCCGTCGCGGGATTGAAAAAGCAGTTCCATAAAGCCACCCAGGTTGGAAGAAAATATCTTTATTTATTTGTTACTTTTTTAATCTTCGGCTCTCTTTTCCCACAATAATTGGACTTTAACGCGCTTTATTTTGACGGGAGTCAGTAGCTTTACTTAAACCCGAAGAGCTGGGAGGTAAACACGGAATGTTCTTCTTCATTAGCCTTAAGAAAAATCTCCCAAATATTCATAAATGTTGTTTGCGATATGATTATTATATGTAGTCAAAGCTCCGATGTGTTGTTTCTGCAGGATTTCTTGGCCTTTATGTGTTTGTAGATATTTAGTTTTTCATATTTTTCTTCATTGTTTAATTAAATTGTCAATTGGCCGCTGTTGTATTATGACATTTGACCATTTCTCGCGATATTTGGCGTGTTTCTGGCGTTAAAATGAGGGTGAACCCCCTTCTGTAACATTATGTAACAGTTTATGTGCTGGAAGTCTGCAGAGCTGATTGGCTGTTGCTTCAAGCAACAGGGAATTCCCTCCATCCTCCTCCACATTCTTCCATCTTCATCCCTCCATCTTCCCTTCATCTTTTACACCCATCCTGTTCTTTCTTCTCATCTATTCCCCCCTTTAAGCCTTCATCAGTCTAATTTTGCATGTCTCGGTTTTCCTTTTGCTTTATTTCTGATCACTCTATAATTCCCTTTCATCTTTCTATCAAAAGAAATATTTCCATCAATCTCTTTTTTTTCTCCTTCTTTCCCTACTTCTCGGTGCTCTGTTTTTCATATTTACTCTTTTTAACCCTTTATTCCTTGTAAAATGCAACAAAAACAAACCTCTCAGTTTCTCCATTATGCCTTCGTCTTGTTTCCGTAAGGTTTTAACACCCTCCATCCTCTCCATGTTTTCTATCCTTCTATCAGTTCATTGCTTTTGCTAAAACTCTTTGTTACACTTACATCCATCCCTCCATCCGTCGGAGTGTAGCCGCTGTTTCCAGGGAAGGAGTCGTCACGAGGGACTGATCAGCCAATCAGATGAGGACTTTGACAGATGTGTGATGGGGTCAAGCTAGCTTGCCGCTAAGAAAAATGGAAAACATTGTTTGTTTTACTCCATTCTGTAAAGTTGTTTATGGGTCATAATGACATCCTTGGATGGGGGAAGATACCGGACGCCATTTGTGTTCAATAAGAGCTACTTGCAACTAGTCTAAAAGGATATATTTGGTGAAAGCAGAGTAACGGAGAGCTAGCTTTGTCCCAACAAAGGGATTTCCATAGAGCTGTTAGCTGAAAATGAGAAAACTTTGTAAAGATCATTTTTAGACGCTGGTCATGTTTCTGGAGATGGTGGTGTTGGTCTGGCACTTCTTCTTTTGTCGTCATCTGTTGGGTTTTATGCTGAACCAGAGAGATCAGTTGTATGTTAGCCTGAAAATTACTGAAAAATCTGCCCAAGTCCAGAAAAAGCCTGATTGTAAACCTTCAGAAAGCCTGTTTATAATCTTTAGATGTTTTCTGTCGTTCCATTTCCACGGTTCTCAACATCATCACTTTAACGTTGTTCCCGTTTCTCCACCGCTCTCTGACCTTCATTACATCCATCCTGGTATATCGTCACTCCAACAAGTGTGTGTCGTACTGGTATTGTAAAGGACTGTTGGCAAAACAATATGTTATTGCTTTTTTTTCTTCTGTTTTTACATACCAAATGTGAGTAAATGATCTTTTTTCAATAAGAAAATCACTCTTTTGGATGGAGTAGCATAAGGGCAGATGAGAGGAGTTGGAAAAATGTGTTTTAAGCACAACTGATACTGTCAACCCAACATTTAACATCCATCCATCGCCTCCGCTTGTCTGAGATCAGGTCACAGGGTCACCAGGTCCAGGAGCCAACATCTTCCCTCTCTCCAGCGACATCCTCCAGCTCATTCTGGGAGATACCAATGTGTTCTTAGGCCAGATGGGATATATATATATATATATATAGTCCCTGTGGGGAGTTCTGGGTCCTCCCCAGGGTCTCCTGCCAGTGAGATTCGCCCAGGGGGGCCTCCTGATCAGATGCCCGAACCACTTGAACTGACTCCTTTTGATGCAGAGAAGCAGCAGCTCTACTTTGAGCTCCTCCCACTTATCTCTAAAGCTGAGCCTGGCCACTCCCAAACGGAAGCTCGTGTCGTCCGCTTGTATCCGGGCTCTCGTTCTGTTGTGATCCAGACCTCGGGGCCAAAGGTCAGGTTCAGCTCTCTCTCCACCACAGCAGACCAGAGAAGCAGTGGCATCACTGCAGGTTCAGCCCCAGTCTGTCCGTCTCTCCCTCCGTCCGTCCATCACTGGTGAACAAGACCCCTGAACTCCACCGCCTGAGGCAGAGACTGACCCCTGACCCCGAGCGGTCAGCCCCAACCCCGTCGCTCCTATTTTCCAGCTGGTTCGCCCTCTGTTCCTCCTCTTGTCTTATCATTGTGTGTGTTTGCCGACTTTTAATAGACCTCCTGTTTGCCTTTGCTGATCCATCCTCCCTTTATCATCTGGCTGTAGCAGACGCCACATTTATTTTCCTCATTCCTGACATCTGCTTCCGTCTCGTTGTCATTGTTTTTTATCAGGCTGTCATTCTTTTTGTTGTTGCTGCAGGAAGTCTCTTTGTTATTCCGAACACAAACCTGTAAGATTTCTCTGGATTCATCCCTCCACGTTCTCTCCATCCTTCCTGTTTTTAAACGCTCCATCCTCCCTGTTTCCTGTTTCAAAGCGTCTCTTTCACTAATGCATCAACCTTACATCCGTCTTCTCTTTCATCGTCCTTCATCCTCCTTTCTTTTTGCCCCGAGTGCGCTTTTATCGTCGCGCCGTCTTTCAAACCCAAACCTTTACTGCTTCCTGAGTAAAACGCAGCTGTTTGCGTTGCGCCGTCGTTGGTCCCAGAGACGGATAGGAACGAGGAGAATCTCTGACCCGTTGGTCTGTCGGCTGCTTGTTGGTTCTGATCAGGAAGCTGCAGACGGACATCGTGTCTCCTCCACTCAGCTTCCTCTCAGTCTCTCATTAGTACTGTTGGTCCTGGAGACCAGTCAGAGGAACGTCCTGCTTCTGATGGAGGTCTGCCTCCATAAACTCCTGATATCCTCGTCAAGATCTTGGTCGGTGATCACCGGCCAGCCATTTTGACTCTGCTGTTCTGACCTTCGTCTGCAAACATTTCATTAATTAGATCCTGTTGGTGGCTCATTTAGAGTTTGAAAAAGCTTCTTACGGTCATGGATTAATGATGGGTACCGCTCGTTATGCACGCAGTGATGTGAGACGTATGCACACAAAAGAAGAAAAACCATTATGTCACAGAAGGAGGAAATCGTTTTCCTGCAGAGAAGTTCACATAACTTGATTTGATTGGATTAAAATCATTAGGCTCAGTCATTATGTGTCAAAATCAAAAAGGGAGCATCAGATCTCATGATAAAGCGAGCAACATAAGGCTGTGCTGCAGAACCAAGGTGGTACTTGATTATTTCTGTCAAAGGACATTTAGAAAAGTCCCTAAATATACATTATAGGAGCTTCATTTTGTTTATTTAGTCAGAAAATTACATTTTAAAGTGACATGTCAACTTTTGAGGTTGAAAACTAATCATGAGTCGCTGCAGTTCCCTTAATGGCCACTAGGTGTTCGCTCCCCGCCCCGGTGTAACGATTATAACTATTTACCGCCGAGGCAGGAGTTAAATTCACTACTCTGCTACGATTTGAGAGGCTGTCTCAGAGCAAAGTCGGTGAGTAGGAGTGAAGTGAGGGGCGGAGTCTGTTTGTCTGCCGTATTTAAACTTCTGGTTCAGAGTTACTGATTACAGGAGACGTCTCTGAGGACTTGGCGGGTTAAAGCGTCAAGACGAGATCATCTTTGCAGCCAAAGCCTTAATAAAGCCACCAAGTTTAACACTCTGGATTTTACCGTTGGGTAAAAATGACAGTGAACTAGCTCCAATAAATTACTTTATTTAGAATTAATGATAAGACATCATACATGGTTTAATAAAGCACCTTTACGTAAAACGTTCTTTAATTTACATCTGATCTTAATTTGTTCTGAGTTGTTTCTCTGAAGCAGAACACGGCGGCTCTACCGCTATAGCTCAGCCAGCTCTGGGTAGGTCTCTGCTTCATGGTGATGTTGTCGATGTAAGTAATTTCTGTACCAGAAATACGGCATTTAAAGGAGCACAGGAGTTCTTGGAGAAGGCGTCCAACACTAAAACACCCGGCTGCTCCGTCGCGACCGCCCTCAGACGCCGGTTCTGGTCGCTTAGGAGCAGAACTTGTTGATACATCCACAGCTTGGCGGGTTTTAAGCTTCATACTGGGCTTCACTATAGCGCTGTTGCCTTGCAGCGAGAAAGTTCAATTCAGTTAAATTTCATTTATATAACGGCAATTCATGAAACATGTCATATCAAGTCAAAATTCAATTAGATTATACAGATTGGGTCAGGTTATACAGATAAAGTTTCCTCTCTAAGGAAACCCAGCAGGTTGCATCAAGTCTCTCCAAGCAGCATTCACTCCTCCTGAAAGAGCGTAGAGCCACAGTGGACAGTCGTCTGCATTGTTGATGACTTTGCAGCAATCCCTCATACTGAGCATGCATGAAGCGACAGTGGAGAGGAAAACTCCCCTTTAACAGGGAGGAAAACCTCCAGCAGAACCAGAACCAGGCTCAGTGTGAACGCTCATCTGCCTCAACCCACTGGGGGTTAGAGAAGACAGAGCAGAGACACAGAAAGCACAGAAGCTCACATTGATCCAGGAGTACTTTCTATGTTAGATGGTAATAGCGAGTGATCTGTCTCCCTGGATGGTGTCACAGCTAACAGAACACCAGACCAGGTGTACCTACTATGAAGAGAAAAATTACAGAACAAAAAGTTAAAAGCTGAAAAACAACAAACAATGCAGATTGGAGAACAGTAGAAATCAGTAGAGTGAGAAAAATAGACCCTGATGTCCTCCAGTAGCCTAAGCCTATAGCAGCATAACTATAGAGGTAGTTCAGGGTAACATGAGCCACTCTAGTTATAAGCTTTGTCAAAAAGGAAAGTTTTAAGATTAGTCTTAAAAGTAGACAGGGTGTCTGCCTCACGGACCAAAACTGGGAGTTGGTTCCACAGGAGAGGAGCCTGATAGCTAAAGGATCCGCCTCCCATTCTACTTTTAGAGACTCTAGGAACCACCAGCAGACCTGCAGTCTGAGAGCGAAGTGCTCTGTTAGGAACATACGGGGTAATCAGAGCTCTGATATATGATGGAGCTTGATTATTAAGGGCTTTATACGTTAGAAGGAGATTTTTAAGACAACCAAATCTTGCAGGAAGTCTCTTTGAAACTCTCATGAGGCAAGTTGCATGGACCGGTATTTGCACGTAGTTTGCATGTTTCCCCTGCGCGTCTGTATCACCTCACCGGGTACTGCTAGCTGTGCCCGCAGGTATGCATGCTTGGCTGCCCTGTTTGGCTCTGTCGATGTGATGAACACTCTGCCTCTCGTTGAATGACTGGCTGGTTATACCCTAGGCACCAGAACCCTACCCCCTCCTGTAACCCTGCAAGGATAAGCAGCTATAGAAAAGCGATGGATTTAATATTGAAAAGGGCTTTGTTATCCTTCCCAAGTTGATGGGCAGCAGCTTTAGCTTCTCCAGGGTCATTGCTGATGCTTTTCCACCTTATCATTGTGTGTTTCAGACAAAAACGAAGCATTGTTGTGGGTTTGCATCTACTGTGATGTCTTCAGCTCCTGCAGCTGCTTCAGGATGAATTATGAATAGTCCAGATCAGAGCAGAACTTATTAATCACTCATCTCCATAAAGCTGACCCGGGGGTTTCTGTATTATCACTGAAAGCCGTAAACAACGTCCCGGTCGACACATCGGCCTGAGACCAAACGAAGACGAGGAGGAAAATGGAAAGAAGCCGTCTCCTCCGCGGTCTGTTTTCTGTCATCGGGGGGAAATTCCTGCACATTCCTGTTGTGTTTGTCAGGCGGCCGCGTGGCGATAAAGAGAGGAGATGATGTTTATTGATCCTCGAGGATAAAAACTGGGTCACTGCAGCAGAGCAGGAAGTAAAAAATAGAAATAAAAAGCAGCAGCAGACGGCATGGCGGTCCCTGCTCGCTTCTTCTCAAGCAGACTTCTTTCTTAGCGTTTTACCGACTTATTCATAACTCTTGAACTTTTTATGCGTTGTCACCGTACAACCACATACATCAGAGCACTTTATAGAGATTTTATGTGATAGACCAACGTGAGGTGGAAGCAAAATAATACATAATTCAGTTTTCTTACAAATAAAAATCTTAAAATGTTCATTTCCACTCAGATGCCTTTCCACAAAAAACAGTCCAGTCGATTTTACCTTCTAAGTTTGCTCATGAGCCGGAGGACGCCGTCCCCGCCGTGCAGCGTGGCGGTGGCAGCATCATGCTGTGGGAATGTTGCTGCTGGAAGACGGAGCTGAAGGAGCTAAATGTGGGACAGTCCCTGGAGAAAACCTGGTGGAGGCTGAAAAGAACCAGAGACTGAAGTCCCAGCAGGACAGCAACCTGACACAGATGCAGCTACGCTGGCGCCAAGCGACAGAACGGTCTAGTCAAAGCCCAGACCTGTGTTCGGTTGAGACTGATGTTTCTAGAGACTTGCCTCCAGCTGGAGCTAAAGCTGTTTTGCAGAGATTGGGCAGAAACTTCGGCCTTTAGAGCTTTTTGGAGACTTTCTGTGAAAGTTGCTCCTACAAACCATCACCTCATGAGGTCTGAATGTTGCTGCATCCCAAACCGTTCTGTGGTTTTATAAAAACGCTGAAGACCCTTTCTCTACCTCACAGTGATGCTCTCGCCTTCAATACTTTAAATATGTTAACAAGGATTAAAAAGATTGTAGTATTAAAAAGTCTTCCCAGGAGTTTTATCAGAGTGAGACATCAGCAGGGTTGTCTGTGACGTTCATCATAAGGCTTGATGTCAGAAAACAGGAGCAAAGCTCAACCAAAAGCTGAAACATGCGACGTTTTCCTCCTTTATGAGACGTTTGACTCGTAACGAAGGGCGAACCGACCCCCCCCCCCCCCCCCGATCAGTTAACGGCTTTCTGTCGCCTTCCGCTTCCCTGTGATGTTTGAGATGCAAAAAAAACCCAACAAGAAGCATGAATCAGATGTTTGATGTGAGGTGAGATGTCGACAGCGTGAAGCCGAGCGGGCGGGGAGGTGGGGGGGGGGAGCGGCGCCCGAAATAGATCTGTGAATCTACGGCAGACGTTATCGGGGAAGCGCGTGGGCGGCTGGCGGCACGAGATGTCACCGACTGGTGACATGGAAACCGAGTCTGGGTGTCTGTCTTTGTCTGAGGGCTGATTGGCCGGCTCTCTCTGTGCTGGTGCTGATGCTGATGATGATGATGATGATGATGATGATGATGATGATCCCTGCAGATGTCGGCCGCTGTGATCCGGTTCGTCGACACGCTTCGTCCATGTTGGTGCAAACGGCCGCAGGCACCGAGCGGAGGGAGCAGCAGGGTGGATGTCGAGTTTCACATCAATTAATAAATACCGCACCGCCGCGTTACATCTCCAACTTTCTATGAAGTAATTACAGGTTTAAAAATCCAATTAGTTGGACGTGCAACACTTTATAAACTAAAGCAGGAGCTGCAAATGAACTAGATAATAAAAGCTTCATTGTGAGGTCCTGCTTCGTCTCAGCATCACTAAATCATTTTGACCACGGAATCACGGTACACTGAGGAATTTAAATGTGCTTTGTGTCGACATCAGCGTTAACTACACGATTAAATGTGATTCAAAGCGTCTGAAGGTTTCCTCAAACCTTTATCCAGTGGAAAATGTAGCAGAAAGACAACGTGACTGACTGCTTAGAGTTCATTCACAAGCCGTTGGCTCGTCAGCGTCGTCTTCCGAGGCGCTCATCGGTCGAGGCGATCGTGTTTCTGGGACTCGGAGCGAAGCCTTAAAACGCGTCCGGGTCGCTCAGAATACAGTTTTGCTTTAATTTCTCAGAAATGAGTTTTGTTTTCCTGCCTTGCTCCAAGTGAGCTCCTGTGGATTTAGCTCCAGCACGGCGTACAGATTAAACCTGATATTTACACACGGAGGCTTTTTATCTCACAGTCGGACATCAAATCAGACTAAACGTTTCCCTGTTTCATGGCCGGTCAATGAAATAATGTGCTAAATGCCAGGATAATGAAAGATTTTCAGTTCTTCTTCTTTTTAGAAAATGCTTCCTGAAAACTGTTCTGATTCTGAACATCACAGAAACTAAGATTTGCTGCGCCGTTTAAATGGTTTTGGAAAGCCCCGACGACGACGACGACGACGACGACGTTGCGGCTTTGCAAGTTTCTGCCGCAGCTTTTGTCATCTTTTAAGGCAAAACCTCAACAACACACAGGTCTCGTTCATACTATGGTCCTACTTCCAGATACCTTACAAGGCCTTGTTCATCTTTAAGTAAATATATGCAAGCATGAAGATGTTGAGCCATCAAACCTTTCAGGAAGGAGAAAGGTTCTGTGTCCCAAAGATGGCAGCATAAGGCCAGAGACTGGGAAGCACGGCAGTGGCTGCATCATGGTGTGGGGACGGCTTCCTGCAGCACGGATGTTTATAAAACAGATGCCATCATGAGCATCAGGAGTAAAGACCATTATGTGGAAATAGTAAAGCTATAGCCTAGGGCACTGATGGGTCCCAGAAATGGCCGACGACGCTCCGCTTGCACCCAGATTAGTCAGAAAGTGGCTTCAGGACAATAAGAGCAACCGATGGCGCAGAGTCCTGATCTCCGTCTGATGGCGTTGTGGGCGGGGCACAAACCTGACCCAGTTCCACCTGCTCTGCCAGCAAACTGTAGATATCTGACCTTTGACCTGAGCCTCGTAGGTTTAAAGACCGATTATTAAATATTAAAAAGAAATGCTGGAGTGCCTTTGAAGCTGCGGATGTAAAGATGTGGTTTCATCCGTTTAATGCATGCAAACTGTGATCGGTTTCACCCAGCCCTACATAGAGCTATTAAACCGTAACAATCAATATCTTAATTCATTTTAACAGCAGCGGGGACATTTATTATGCAGGTTTTTGTTTTAGTGAAGTTCATAAAGATAAGCACATCCCATCCTCAGCCTCCTGAAACCTCAGCCTTCATGAAGCTGAGAGGCTTTTTCCTCTCCCTGCGGTCACAGACGGACGCGTTTGAGCTGCAGTTCAGACGCAGCGGAGGAACGAGGGAACCCAAACGTAGCAACCTGCTGAGACGCAGATCTGGGCCACGTCCCAGCACGAAGGCAGAGGAGCGCGAGGAGCGGTGGCGGGGCGGCCGCGGCGTCATCGACCGAGACGGAAAGGAGACACCGGCGAGCTGAACGAAAGCCGAGAACGGCAGAGAGCGAGAACAGATCGATGTCCAGGTGTACAGACGCAGAAGGAAAGGCAGAGAGGACGGAAAGGAAGAAAGGAATGTCACGTTTTTACTTCCAGATTCCTTATTTCCTTCTAAATTCTTCCAGACTTTCTTTATATAAATTACATTTTAACAAAATAAAAGAGTCGTAGTTCTAATTCAGTTTGTTTTGCAGTTTTTGGCTGTTTTCCCACCTGAAGGTTGTTACCTTGGTCCAGATCAGTTTAACTTGTGACTTTCTCCGGCGGTTCGGTTTCTTTTCACACAGAGAAAACTCTAAGCAAACCAGAACCAGTCGCTTCAAACCAGGCGAGGACGTCGGGCCTGCCTGCTGGTCCGGATGTGTCCGGCAGGACAGAACCAGGAAGCAGGCGCTGAGGACGACATGGAGAGTTTAATCGCCTCATTTGTGTTTTTCTGGATAGTTTTTCAGGCAGAATTACTTGAAAAACCAGGAATGATTTTGAGAAGACGTCTTAGAAGTTGCACGGGGCTTTAGGTTAAAAAAAAAAAGAGACGGATCAGAGAAACGTACAGAAAAGATGTGAATAAATTCAAAGCCAACATAGAAAAGAGCTTCTGTGTCAGCAGAGCAAAGTCAGAGAAAGCTGTGAAGTTTTTCTAGATATATATTTGGAGACTCGACCACCTGAATAAAAGTTTTCCATCAGAATTTGGGACGTTTAAACTTCAAGGTTAATGGCCGTTCATCATTTCCTGCCTTTTTCTGAAGTTTTTCTTTTTCGTGGTCGTTGTTAATGATGTACAAAGCATGGATAACTGAGTTTTGATGGTTTTTGTTTACTTTAAAACGGCATTTTCTTCCATTTAGGGGAAACTGTCTCCCAGCTGTGTTTCCTATAAATACTATGAGGTAATTTTCTTTTTTTTGCTTGATTACATTTCTTCTACATATGTTGAAGCTGATCAACAGAATAAATATCAATAAATATGATTGATATGATAACGAGAACGTAAGCAGGCTATTTTCAAATTTCAGGTGCAGAAGTTGTTCTTTTTTGCAGAAGTTGTTTCACCAGGAAAGGCTAAATGTGGGACGGGGGGGTAAAGTGGTCGTCTTGCGTTCGGGTTCAGCTTCCCCCTGAAGCCTGAAGTGGCCCTGGATGGTCGGTGTGAGGCGAAAGTGCTTTATAAGCTCTTTTTCAACTTTTCTCAGGATTCAAATACTATTTATATAGATATTTTTTTTATTTACTGGGCAAAATAAAATTTCTGTGCTTTCTGTTTGCACTTCTATAAAGGGCAGTGGAAATTTTATTTAAATGAGTCTAACGATATATGGAGAAGTTATGAAGTAAACTGCACTACACCTCCAGTCCAGTGGGTGGCGGTAATAAGAAGCCGAAGGCCCAACAAGCAAAGCCTGACCAAGAAGCCCATAACCCTTGATTCTTTTCCGAAGCAACGTGCAGAACGCACAACTGGTGTATGTCCTCTTCCTTTGGTTCATTCTTGAAAAATGTACATTATGAGTTACGTATAACGTAGAAAACGACAACACTCGGGTTTTTAATATGGCGGGCGGGTAGAAGTCAGAACAATGCATGAAAGGGTCCACCAATAATTGTTCAGCACATAATTACTCCCTTAAACAAGTCGTACTGCCAAACCAGGACCTTCTGTCTGGGAAAACATGGAAAATGTGTTTTTAATTAATAAATGATCTGTTTTAATTTTGATATCTGACAAAAAAATTGTCAAACATCAACGTTTTCCTCACCAATTCTCATGTATGTTTTGACTCGATCAGTAGTGTTTCTTTAAAGTAGGAGCAAAACGGAGTCATCACACAGTAAGTCAGGTTAGTTCACAATAAAACCGAGAACTGGATGCTCTATAGTTAAACTAAATCCATATTCTACGTTTTTTTCGCAGCCCATATACGGTAGTTTGGTTCAAAGATAACCAACCCACTTCTAACTCCAGACTGGCCTGCAAAAAGAGGCCAGTATCAGTGTGCCAGTCACAAATATCGATTAATAGTTGCTCGCATGTTTTTTAAATGTTAAAGCATTTTCCAGATGCAGAAAACCTGTTAAAACGTACTGAAAAATATTAATGACGGATGAAAAGCTAGTCAGTAAATACAGCTGACATGTGGTACAGCATTTATTCTTGTAAAAAAATGTGTACTCCTTTAACTAAATCTGTCTGTTCAGTTTATTTATTTGGATTTTAACTAAATTCATACCATAATAATCTAAAAGGTGAGGTTCTTTGCTAGCCTGTTTACCGTTTGTTCAGTTTGATGGTGTTTACATCCTTAGCGTTCATGTTTGTTTTTAGGCTCGGGTGCCATCACTACAAGGCTTGTTTATATGGTAGAGGCTGTGAATGTGTAGCTTTCCCTTTAAAAAATGGATACAGTGTAGATGGGCCAGAGTTGGAGGAGGAAATGATGGCGCGAGGAAGACGGCAATAAAATGGAGCGATGAGTCTTATATTTGGATTTATATGAACAGCAGAAATCACAGCATGCATTTGATCTTCCCATAATCAGAATTAAATGTGACGTTTTTAATTGAACAGGATGTAAACGTGTCCAATTATCCTTTGGATTCCCGGCTGAACGCGTCTCTGTCGGTTTACGGGACAGTGTTGTCACAGCAACCACACCCGTGTCAGCAGGAAGCAGGCGTGACGCCAACACACACACACACACACACACACACACACACACACACACACACACACACACACACACACGCTGTTCTGGCTCATTCTGTAACTCAATAATTAATCACCCTGGAGGGCACCACACTGGACCGAGACGCAGAGGAAGATCGTCTCTTCGCTCCTGTCTTCTGTTTCAGCTGAACTGTGACCTTTGACCTCATTTCTGTGTGACTCCCATGACAGAAATTCAGTTCTTGATCCCTGACGGACTACGATCACTCGGCAGGAGCAGCTCATATCCTTATAATTACATTTATTAAAATAAATCGATCGTTAACATGGGTCCGTTGCCTTCAAGCCTCCTGGAGACATTTTAGCCCACTTTTTGTTGGGGGGCATGGAAAAATATTCTCTCGATAACCAGATATGCAGCATGTTTCACACCGCTGCTCCAGAACTGATGCAACGGCAAATCAAATAACGACCCAAAAAATAACATCACTTAGTCTCACGTCACGCTGTGCAGATGCTTCACTCACCTCAGGATGCTGAACGCCTGAAGCTGAATACTAAACCTATGGCATCTGTCAGTCAGATTAGTCTCTCTATAAATATTGTTTTTTATCTGATTATTCTCTCTCTTTTACACCGTTACGTTTAGGTTTCGGTTAAAAGTTTCAGGTCCTGTTTGTCTTTGGAGTCCGTGGCTTGTTGCTGCTACGTTATTGTCTGCTCAGGATCATGTGATGTGATATATTTGGACATCTCGTCTTAAAGCCTCAAAGTTACATGAAAATTCATTTGAAATTGAGATTCATTTGAAATGTTAAAAGACTTGCACACCACTGTCTGCTATTATTCAGGCAACCCGATACTCTGAACCGATACCAGTTTTCCTCCTGGTCTGGGCTACGCTGCGATTCAAGTAGAGGCTGACGTTTCTTCAGGAATCCCGCGGGTCGGGATGGGAGTCAGCATTAGTAAATATCACGTGCCTGTGGCTCTTCTGGGGCTAAATATTTAAGAGCAGACGGGTTTATTCACTTTTCAGCTTTTACAACAGGTAATACGAGTTAAAAGTTGCTTTTTCTTCAAAGCAGGCTGATCTATGATGTGTTTTTATTGCGTTGTCCTGAGCGGAGCGGCGACAGATGGTGAAAACGGTCACCAAGCACACCGATCAGCTGATGTTTGTGGTTTTTGAAGCCTACGCAGCATTTAAGGGTTAATTGTTTTATAACATACATGGTTTAATGTCTGAGGCATTTTACCCACATTTTCTACTTATTTTTTGCTAAAGCTGCTGATTCTGGACAGAATAACAACCTCAAGCCTAATTGATTGTTGAAAAATGTTTGTATTTGTTGGAGTAAGTTTCCTGAGTGAAGCAGACATGAAACAGTTCTGCTCCGTTTGGTCATAAAAAAGTGGTTTTCTCTCCTTTTCTGAAGACATACGGCGCATATTGCTGCGTATCCCCGTCATGCTTCATCTGCTGCATCCTCCGTCTCTCTCCCTTCTCCTTTAGTTTGTATATTAAAGCCTCGTTCAGATTCCCTGTCTGCACGAAGGACCGCTTCCAGCCTTATTGCCCGATCAATCCTCTCCAAACCGCCGAGCTGCCGAGAAAAATGCTTCATATTCTGACAGAAATCCGGTGGCAGTCGACTGCTGAATGGATCACGGCTCCTATCGGGAGCTGCAGAAACGATTCCTGAACTTTACCTCAGTCTAGGAAAGCAGAAGGTCACAGTAGATATTTTCTGAATGGGACAGTAAATCAATCAAATGAGACAATTACATAAAAAAGGAATTTGGAAGAAAAAAGGGTTTAGGTTTAGCAATATGTGGAAGAATTTCACTTTTTAAATCAGAGAAAAATCTGTTAATAAATAAAAACAAGATAGGCCTTCAGTCATTATTCAGTACTTTTATATAACACTTTAGTCTAACAACTAGAAATATACACATTTTCTCCTGAGGATTAATAAAACATTATATAATTAAACACGCTAAACCTGTGTTTTTCCTTGATTTTGTGCTTCATCTGTGTCCCTTAGACATAAAAATCTCTAAACCTAATGTTATATCAAAGAAGCTTTGAGTGATCAATTCATGCAACACAGTAAATCATATTTAAAATAGGACTGTCTTAAGGAGCCCGGTACGAAACCCTAAAGACCGTTTACATTGCAAAAGCAGAACTAAAAATAAGTAAAACATTCTTTAAATGAGTGTATTTGTCCTTGATTTGAGCAGCTAAATAAGATTATCTGCCAATGGAAAGAGTAATTTTACCCCTAAAATAAGATAATTAGATATACTGCACTTAAAATAAGTTGATGGAGATGATTTCTTCCTATTTTAAGTGCAAAAATCTTATTCCCTTGGCAGATTATCTTATTTACCTGCTCAAATAAAGTACAAATACACTCATTTCACCTGTGTCTACCTGTGCATTTTGTTTGTGTGCACCAAAAACAATTCACACGGTGACAGTAAAAGATTCTTGATAAATCAGCATATTTGAAATTTGTAAGAAAATTATTAACTTCTGTACGTATATGTAACAAATAATTAATCTTCCAAGTTTTTAGCCCCTGAAATGTCGGTTGTAGCAAAACGTATTTCTCTTTTTTTTTAAGCAGATTTTGAATTTTTGTATTTTTGAAGCCTGGCTGCCATGTTGATCCCGATACATTTTGTATTGTTATCTTTTGTGCAGAGTTGTTTTCTAAATAAATTACTTCATTTGACAGAGAAATATTATATAGCAACATATATATATATATATTTTTTAATGAACTTTGTTTATTCCTTCAGTTCTGATATATAAAAGTGATCATGAATTTTCTTGACTTTTTAACCATTTTTAGTCTAAATCTAGTTTTAGTGATGAAGAAAAATCAAGTGAAGAACAAAACATCCCACAACCCAACAGCATAAATACACAACCTGACTGAATGTTGTGCAAATTGCATAAGGACCACATGTTTAGATTAAAATAAAATAACATGACAAAGGACCCAGGAGGGTTAAAGTTAGAATTATATTTGCAAAAAAACAACAACTCGAGATTTAAAAAGAGTCAGTCTGCATAAGAATGAAAAGTGATTTACAAATATTTCGACCAGAATAATAAATGTGTAAATAAAAGTTAACAGATGAGTTTTGATTGTTCCTAATTTTTATTAAAGAAACATGATTTTTTTTATTGCGCAAACTAAATAATAAAGGTGATTTATACTCTAAGTGAAATATGTTAAAGATAGTAAATATAATTAAAAAAATCTTTATCACTTCAAAATATTGACCTATTTTTACTCAAACGCTGAGTAAACATAATTGGGCTAAAATTGAGAGTTTCTTGATTGAAAGTATCTGAAAGTGATGCATTGAGTTCTGTTGGTTTATCTGAACTTTAGTGAAGGCTTTTTGTCTTGCAGTTTTTTTGTTATAATTATAAAAAGTAGAAATAATCAGCCTTTTAATTGTGGATATGGAAAAACTCCTTTAAATTAGTGTCTACTTTATTAATTTTTGTCCTTGATTTGAGCAGCTAAATAAGATGATCTGCCAATGGAACGAGTATTTTACCCCTAAAATAAGATAAATAGACATCCTGCACCTGAAATAAGACGATGGAGATGAGTTGTTCCTATTTTAAGTGCATAAATCTTAGTCCAGTGGCAGATTATCTGATTTACCTGCTCAAATAAAGGACAAATACACTCATTTCAGGAAGATTGTGCTTATGTTTAGTTCCGCCTTGGCAGTGCATAAACCACAGGATTCAGCTGCTTGTTTCCTGTGTCAGACGTGGTCTAGATTTCCACCACCTGTGAGTCGTGACTCCAGCATCCTGGGTGGTGGAGAAGCTGCAGCTTGTGCCTAATGCAGGACTTCCTGAGGCGAATACCAATGAAGGCAGGAGTGGATCCGGTGCGGAGACCCGTTCCCCTCTCCACCCTCGCTGTTGGGCCTTGGTCGTCTTCTGTCCGCCTGAACATCTCTCTCCCCGCCTGTTGTTCTCCTTTTACGCTAATCATCTGAGTCAGGAGCAGATCGTCTGATGCTCCTGACAACAGCAATCAGCTGATACCCAGAAGTCTTTGCTGCATCATTCCTGTTGTCTATATGGCATTGAGATACTAAAAAGTGTAACAACTTTATAATAGTGCTCCCCCTCCTCCACCTGTTGCTTCTCAATGCTCCTCAATATCAATTTAGACCAAGAAGAAAATCTACCTTTGAGTAGATATGTTGCCGGGAGCTAAACCAGTCTTGATTTTAGCATTTTTAAGTATAAAAACGCTCATCTTTTTTTAATAAAACGCTGTTTTGAAACAAATGTCGGCACCAACCTGCCAGCTTTAATCTCCCTATGAGGCAGAGGAAGTAGCCAGGCTCCCGTGGGAAAGAGGATCACGACAGAAAAGACGTGCACTGCAAAAAGGGGAACTAAAAGTAAGTAAAAAAATCTTGAAATTAGTCTATTTTTCATTGATTTGAGCAGGTAAATCAGACGATTTGCCAATGGGATTAGTAGTTCTAACCCCTAAAATAAGATGATTAGATATTCTGCACTTGAAAAATGATGATGGAGATGAATTGTTCCTACTTTAAGTGCAAAAATCTCATTCCATTGGCAAATAATCTTATTTACCTGCTCAAATCAAGGAACAATGCACTCATTTCAAGAGAAATGTACTTACTTTTAGTTCCCTTTTTGCAGTGTGATATTCTGCACAATCAGCACTTTTATTTAAGAAATAATATAAAGAAAAGAAAAACCTATTAAAGAAGCATGAATACTTTTGCACTGTCTGTGGATGGAAGCGTTTATATTCGGTCCCCTGAGTAAATGAATCCAGTTACTCTGATTTAAAACCCAAAGACGATCGTCACAGTTCACCTACACCGCAAAAAGGGACTAAAAGTAAGTAAACTTTTCTTCAAATTAGTGAATTTCTCCTTCATATCAGCAGGTAAATAAAAGTATTTGGCAGTGGCTTAAACTCCCGTTGTCTCGGGTGATTGGGGTGGTACCGGTGTGACATGAGGGTCGTAGCTATAACTCCAACTCCCAGCAGCCATCTGCAGTCGGCTTATTGAGTCCGCCGTGGCTAAAAATGCTCATTATCTCAGCTTAATCTGCAGGACTTTGTGCTACCGGAGGCTCGGCTAACTCGGTTTGTTGCTCTGGCTTTGAGCTTATTAGCTTAGATTGGCTGAAATGTGATTAATCCTGTCCTCTAACGTCTTCACCACCGCAATAAAACCCGCAGCCATCCTGGTGCTGACAGGCCCGGTTATAGATTAAGAGTTAAAAATAAGACGTGGCGCTAAACGAGGTCTCCAGACGCATCGTGTTTTTATTAGTCGTTGGGGTGAAAACTTCATTTCACGGCACAACGTGAGGGAGGCCATCTCGGATGATCTCTGCGCTGTAAAGTGTTTTTATTTCTAACTACATAACGTGTAGTTTAGTGCAGTCACAGTAGTTAATTAGTGGTGATTAACGACTATTTTTATGAAGCTAAACGAAAACCGACTGGTCTGCGGACCAATTCTACGTAGTTGTGGTGCGTTTATTGATTAAAGCGATAAAACATAACTAGAATAACTCCCCAACTCTTGTTTCTGGATGACGGCTTTCATTCACCTTGAGGGAAATTAGAAAGAACAACGGCTGGAGTGTCCTTAAAACCTGAGAGAAGACGGTTGAAAGTAATAAAAAAACAAGTTAATAGCGGAAACAAAGAGGTCAAAACGCTCCCAGCAGGTCCGTAGATGAGCTGCATGAATTAAAAACGTTTAAAACCCTGAGCCAGATTTATAAAATAACTCATTTTAGTGGAGTTTTCTCTGTTTTGTCTCTGGCCGTGGTTGCTTGAATCCCTTCAGGCTGCCTGCAGCCAGAGCAGGAGGCCTCGTGGATCCGTGCCGCTCCGGCTTATAGAGCCGCTATCGATCCCCGGTGAAGGTGCTTCACTCCCAGAGGAGCGTCTCCAGAGGGGAAGAGAAATGAAAAGCCTGCTGAGGGTATCGGTGAAAAGAAAGAAGAGTCTGCGGTTATTTATGGTGTTCCTTTCAACAGGAATGTTGCCCTTAAGGTGTTAGAAGCTGTTAAAATGTCTTTAGTGATGCAGTTTCTACTGTTGGTAAGGAAAGTAAGTGTTGGAGAAAAATCATCTTTTCTAAATACTTCTTTTTTAAACTGCATCTGGCCAAAAACTGTGAATTTTCAAATATATTTTTATTGCTCATGTTTGTGGGATACAAAACATCTAAATAATGGATCTCGAATTTAAAGGTGGCTTGGACATTTTTTATTAAATTGTGTTTTTGGAGAGATTGCTGGAAAGTGTATTATTTTTTTTCTGCAATGGTGGGGAATGACTAAAGTTTAGCCAAAATTATGTTATTTAAAATTAAAAAGCTGTAGTATATTTAATCACTAGATATCGGTAAATGGATTTTCTTCCTACTCGTCTTTATTATCCCAAATGTGTTTAATTGTACAAAATTAGATTAGTGTCAGTATGTCTAAATCAATCTATTAAAAGAATTTAGAAACATTCTCTATAAATCTTTACTTTTGCATGAAGCTTTTTTAGTAGTAACTTCAATATATTTTATCTTCCCATTGTCAGAAAATTAATATTGATAATTTAATTATCAGTAGTATTATTAGAATTTTTAGAATAAAAGATCATTATTTTGGGTAGATTTGTTTTTGCATAGAAAATAGATCCATTATCACTAAAAGCTGTTTATCTTTTTATGCAAATATAGCTTTCTCCATACAGTTATCATGTTTACATATTAATAAAACACGGGTCACACGTTTGATGGAAAAAAGATTTATAAAAAACAAAACAAGAACATTCTAGGAAAATACTTTTTTTTGGAAACCCAAACACAAGGCAGTTTAAATTGAGACTAGAAAATGTACTTTTTTCCTGAAACCTTCCAAAGAGCGTCGTCCTTTGCAGAGTTTTCACGGAGCTGATGCCAGCAGTCTGGTGTCCTGGCCAGGTGTTAGTAAGTTTAGACCGATTTCAAAGGGTTTAAACCTTTGCACTTTTAGCGACATCTTTTTAGCCGCTGTTTCTGGCTACTGTGTTGTTGTTGGATCATAAACTGATTTTATCTGCCTGCAGCAGTGGTTAGACCTCCCAGGAACAGCAGTGGAGCAGTCCAGGTCTGACCTAACAGAGCAAACTCTGGTAAAACCTCCCAGTCTGCCACACTGTGTCCTCCACTGCTCCTCCTTTATACGGCGTTCCTCAGAGTTCACTTTTCGCCCCCCCCCCCTTTCTACTCTTTATCTGCTGCTGCTTGGATCTATTCTTCAAAAGCACTGCGTCCATTTTTACATTTCTACAGACGATTGACAAATCAACGTTTCACTTGATGGTGAAACATCTTCTGTTGGAACCCTTAAAATGATTTGAAGAGGTGGATGGCTTTAAATTGTTCTAATTTTAACAAAATACAGGTGTTGGTACTCAGTGGGACATCAAGAGGTTGTTTTTTTTTGGTGCCTTGGCCAACTTCTGGTGCCTAAAGCCACAAGTCTTGGTTTTAAAATGGATGACTGCTTGTTTGGGCAGTAGTATAAAGCTTGGTACTCCACATTACTCCAGTAAATCTTTTGGCTGAGACGCCCAAGTCTAAATGGATTTCACCGTACCAAGTTCACTTCTCTGGCTACCCGTCCATTTTGGGACCCATTTTAACATTATTTTATTTGTATTTAGGTCTTTAAATGTCCCCTCACCCCTCATACATCTCTATACCACCTTGTTTTCTTGGGTCACCTGACCTTTTTGCTGGTGTCTGTACCCAGAACCAGGCGTAAGACCACATAAGGCAGGCATCCTTGCTATTTTAAATTAAAAACATCTTGTCCCTCAGGATTTTAATACTTAGTAGAGGCTTAATGTTGATTTTATGTAGGTTTCATGCCAGTGGATCTTCTTTTTTTATTAATTTAAAACTGTATCAGTATCCTCTATAGTTTGCTTTTATCTCTACAGCCCTTGTGCGTCTGTGTTTGTTTTAAGCGCACTGAATAACAACTGAATAACGCAGACTAAAGCAGCGTCGTGTAGTTGGTTTAAGCTTTAATAAATGTGTATTTAGAGACTTTAAAACATAGTGGCCATGTATTAAGGTGTTGTTTTAATCATGGTGATCCTGTCGTTATTCCAAAGCTGAGATCTGTGAGGCAAGCAGCTGCAGTTTGCTGCTCCGCCGCCGTGTTTTGTTCATAATACAGGAGACTTAGTGAGGCGCTGGAGACGTTTTCCAGCTGCTGCACTGCAGCCGGCCAGAGGCTTCCTGCAGGAACCGTGGCCTCTGGGGAGGGAAGAAGTGTCTGCAGAGCCCCGCAGCCTGCAGACGTGGTGCCGCGACAACGAGGCTGTGTGCAAACGGCAGGTTCCACCAACGTCGCCGTCTGCCTGTCCCGTCACCGGCTCCTCTATCACACCTACTTCTGTTTTCATTTCTGTCTCCAAACCTAAAGCTTTCGGGGAGAATGTAGCTTTTGGTTGCCGTCACACGCCTCCTCTCTCTGAATCCGCCTTCTTCTTCTTCTTCATCTTCTTCTTCTTGGCTTGAGAAGCTGCTGGATGATCAGCTGCAGAGCTCGTGTATCTGCGCTCTGCGGGAGATTAAACGTGCTGGGGAGGAATGAGCCTCCACACTGGAACCCTTTCTGACAGAACTTCTGTGTTTGCACATAATCCCATGTGGGTGGCTCCGGCATGGATCCTGTAATCCAGAATATTCTGGACCTTGTAACAGCAGAACGTTCCTGACTTTGGCTTTCAGGACCAAATGAATCAAATCTGAAGCTTTTCTACTTTAATAAATATTCCCGGCCCTCCATTAGCTCATGATTTCGTATTTTCTTTTAGCAGTTACTGTGAAATGGGTGAAGATCTTGTATCTGCGTAAGGACCGACGATGTGGACTTTAAATCTCATCGCACTATTTATGTTTTTTATTTCTTTTGTGACAAAGATAAAAACTATTTGAGAATTTATCGTAATGTTGCTATAAATCTCTCCCTACATATAGCCTGTAGCTTTATCCTTATCATTATAACATCATCGTATAGTGTTATTATTATTATCACTGAACGGTTCATCATTATCTAAAATATACATTTTTTTAATGATTAAAATAATAATAAATTCCCATCCCTTTAAATGTTGCCCTATCTGAGCTCCTTGTTGTGAAATCCTGACATTTAATTTGTGCTGAAAAATGTTAATATGTTCTACCACCATCGAGCTTTTTATGTTATGACTCTTTTAAAGTTAAAGACATTTTTATACTGACTCACTAACAGGCCTTTAACTGGACTACTAAGTGTATTTTGTTTCTATTTCTTCTGTTTCTGTGAAGCAGCTTGTGATTTCAATGTGGCTGCACAGTGGCGCAGTGGGTAGCGCTGTTGCCTTGCAGCAAGAAGGTCCTGGGTTCAAGTACACCCCTGGGTCTTTCTGCATGGAGTTTGCATGTTCTCCCTGTGCATGCGTGGGTGACCTGTCCAGGGTGTACCCCGCCTCCCGCCCAGTGAACGCTGGAGGTAGGCACCAGCAACCCCCGCGACCCCATGAGGGATGAAGCGGTTTGGAAAATGGATGGATGGATGGATGGATGGATGAAAGGAGCTATACGCGTAAATCCATTTTCCTCACTTACACAATAGGTTCATTAAGCTGTTGGCAGCAGGAAAGGCCCCCCCCCCCCGCCTGGTGGTCCCTCTAAATTACCCTCAGGGATGAAGATGGTTTGTCCTGTTTAGCACATTCCTTATTATAGAAATGACTTTTTTTGCGGGATTCAGTCAAAGAACAATCACTTTTAGTCTGAAATGTGTTGATTGATCAGTTTAACTGTGAGTTGAGGAGATGCTGTTGGCCTCATGACCGCTGGGTAGAGGCTGTAGGACGGACGGATGGATGTTGGTCTGAGGTCATGGCTCCACGTTTTACTGGCAGACGAATTGTCTATATGAGGAGATGATGTCGGTTTCAGAGCCAGATTTGACTCCAACAGAGGAACTTATAAATACCCTGAGGGTAAATCTCCGGTTGTTCAGAGCTGTTGTGCTGCCGGACGGTGGACCTTCGCCTCAGACTCGAGGCTCAGACTAAAAAATCATATTTATCCATATTTATATTTATCAAAACATTCTAAACATATATTTTAAGTGCAGCCATGGACATTTTATTATTAGATAAAGAACGCAACCCTTTATTCAACCAACATTTGACCAAAACTGTCTTAAAAAGTCTTAGTCTTAAAAAAAAAGAGAAGAGGACATTTGCTCTCTGAACTCTTTGAAGCTTGCTGAAGGAGCTTACCTGTGTCTGCGTTTGATTGGTTAGGAAGGTGTAATAACTAGTATGAACCTACATGACAGGCTTGAATGCAAAAGGAAGGAGAACTTTTCTTCTATTAAACTTTTTACTGACCCCTTTGTTTTCTGTTGAACCAAACATTAATCGATCGATTTATATCGTTATTGAATTATCATCCAGTTCAGACTATTCCAATAACGGCCGTATTATTATCTGCCTGTAGACTCTGCCCACAGCATGATGCTGCCACCGCCGTGTTTCACACGGAGGACGGTGTTTTCAGCACAATGTGCTTATAGTGGAAGTTCAAGTGGTAGAAATACGTTTGCACTGCACGTCTAAGAGTTGCCTTTATCTTTACAGAGCTTAGTGAAATATTGGCTTAATCTGTGTTTAGAATAAGGTCTGAACGTCTGTTTTGTTTCAGATCAAAAGAATCCAGGTTTTATCTCGCTGACATTTCAGATGTTTGCCTTCCAACTAAACGCTGCCTTGGTTTCTCTCCTCTAAATTTAACCGTACATAGATTTTTTTTGCCTCTTCTCTCTGTCACACTTGCCGTGCTTCAACCTCCTTCCAGCGATCTCAACCTACAGATGAGACTCATAAAGAGAGAATAAAGGCTAACCGTTAATCATCGCAGTTTATAATCACCCAGAATGTGTCACATTCCTGTTAATATTCATGTGCAACACTCAGGTCCAGCCTTTGCTCGATAAAAAAAACGCTGTTTGAACAAGGCGGAACAGGTTCATGTTTATTTAGTTTCCCTTTCTGTCTCAGGAGACGTCGGTTTATCCCTTCCTATTGATTTCTTTAAGTCAACATGTCATAAAACCTAAAACCAAATGGATTTTTTTAGCTCGGCGTGTCGTAAAGTCTAAAACTAAAGCCCTCCCTGCGTTCTCTCGTCTAACCACAGAAATCTCTCTGATTTACTGAGTCCGTCAGCAGAACCGCCTCTACCCTTCCTCTCTCGGCCGGGTAATAGAGCGGCTGCCGGGTCTCTCGTCTTCCCCCCCCGAGGAGTAGCTTTGGGTGAGACCAAGCCCGTCTCCTCGGCTAATTAAAGCTGGAGCTGTTCGTCTAACCGAGAACGACTGCACATTCTTCTTGACCAAACAATGATGCAAGCGTCCCTCCTGCTGCTGAAATAAATGGAGCAGACACTGAAACCGGGCTGTAAGACAATGCAGTCGGCGTTACGGGCCATAAAATCATCACAGGCGAGAAGGAGAAGACAAATAAAACCATTAAGCTGTACATTTTTAACTGGAGCTGCATGTGTTTTAAAGATAATCGCAGGCTGTGGTCGTTTGCCTCTTTCAATAAATTAGATTCAGCGCTGCAACAGGACATTAAACGGATAATTGAGCAGCTTTGGCTTCTTTTTTATTAGATTTAGAAGATGATTGTGATGGTTTTCTTTGTTTTTTATAACCTCTTCTGCTTTAAACATATCAGTTAAAGCTCTTCAGCCAAGTTAAAGGCCAAATCTGTTGCAGACACATCTGACTGATAAAACATTCATGGACGTTTTTGCTTAAACTTCTTCTTCTCATTAGGATTTAATGTTTGATTTTTGACGCTCTGACGGGTCTGAATCCATCTAGATTAACTTTCACGTCGGTACATTTCGTCTTAAAGTCATGTCCCAGGTACCAAAATGTAATTACAGTGCTCTATTTTAGCTGCATTGAGGCGTCCGCATACTCCACAAGAAGAGAGTAATTTGTTCTTATCTCCAAGGTGGTCCAGACATTTCAGACTTCACATGAACTCTGAGTGCAGCGCTCCTGGGATGTCCTCAGAGGGAACTGTCCAATCACCCAACAGCTGAAGAAGAAGCAAGAACAGACGGACATCAGTCTGTTCTTGTAGAGTTTCAGGAGAGAGAACAAATGTGTCTGATCTCTGTTCAGCCTCGAAAGCTGGGGAGCTCCATCATCTGGGGGGAGCTCAAAGTAAAGCTGCTTTTCCAGGGTTTCCTCCAGGAGTTTATAAAATCGTGGTGATGTTTTGTTTTGGTTTTATTTATTCTTTTAAATTTGGGGGGGGGACGTCATTGGCTAATTTGCATATTTGTTCCTACATTTGGGAACCAGGCTTTAGGAGACCTTTTGCCAAGAGAGAAAAGTTATTAAAATAGCGATTAAATGTGTTTGGAACAAAAAAAATTACCTTTTTATAAATGTACTTAATAATTTCAATACATTGTCTGAATCCACACTACATAACCCAAACTGTACCAAACTGTACAGTATAAGAGGCAGACAAAGTGAAAGAGGTGAATAAGTAGTTGAAGATGTGTGTGGATCAAATTCATGGAATGGTTTTAGTGCAACAGTTTCAGAGACAAAAGAAAGACTACTTTAAAAACGACATTTACGCGACGAGGCAGCAGCAGCTGTGGTGTGCCTGTGAGACAGAGCTGAGGGAAGTGGGAACCTTTATAGCAGCTCTCACTGCTGCCTCAATAGTTCCAGAAGGACTGGTGATTTTGGTAAAAGTGTCATTAAAGCAAAAAAAAGTCACTGAAAGTTGCTTGTTGCTAGTCGCTTGTTTTAATAGAAAATTGCTAGAGGGGTCGGAAAAGTCGCTAAATATAGCAACAAAGATGGTAAATGGGCAACCCTGGACTGTCGTTTCTAGTTTTCCTTCCCCCCTGAGAGCGGGCATGTTGGTTTTTCAAAGTAGAGTACATTTTAACTTTTCATATTTAAATTCATTTCAAAGTCGGATTATGGTTAGTATAAGTGTGCTAATATAGGCTATACAGGGTATATATCTCATATACGTTACGTTGTTATAAAGTTTAAAAAACTTCATTCTGACGGTGTGGCGGCAACACTCAGACACACAGGACAAACAACCATTCAAGCACAACCACTTACAAAAGGACAAACTTTTGGACTGTTGAAGGAAGTCAGAGTAAGCAAAGAGAATTCAATTGAATTCAGTTTTATTTATATAGCGCTAATTCACAACACGTCATCTCAAGACTCTTTTCCAAAGTCAAATTCAATCAAATCGTACAGATTGGTCAAAAAGTTTCCTCTCTGCGGAAACCCAGCAGGTTTGCATCAAGTCATGAGTTGACAGCCAGGAACAAATACAAATCTTAAAAGTATTCACGTTTATTGAATTACATTTACAAATTCAGATGCCTATGCTTACGTTTATATTGACAGTTATCTTACCCTATATGCTTCAGTTACATTTAATTCATAGGAATTGTTTGGGGTGCCAATAGGTATAAAACCAGTGATTTGGTTAAAAAAATTAATTTCCTTACTGAACAAATGTAAACGAGAGTATGGAGCACAGGTAAAATAAGTCATGAAAATTAAACTATAAAAGAAGGCTTTAGAAGTGTCCAGGTTTTTTTCTGATGCAATACTTAAAAAAACAAATGTTTGATTTATTTATCGTAAATTCTGGACTTTAAATTCAAACTTAACATGTTGGCAATTGCACCAAAAGCATCTTGTTGGGAGTCTACTGTTTATTGTAAAGAGTAGATTCTGGGCTTTGATCCAAAAAAAACTGCACAAATATTCAAACACTGATCTAACAAGCTCAAGGAGACAAATCAGTCTTTGGTTAAACGGCCTAAGTTGTCCATCAGTCAAGCCCTTCCTCCATCTACGGCCCAATATGGCATCTGGGTGCTTTTGGCAGCCGCCCAGCCTGATAGATGAAGCGACTCCTGCTGTCAAGCTCTCCTGCTCTTGATAGCCTGATTCTACTCTGAAGATTAATGTGGCCTGGAGAGCAGGAGGATATCTCCTCCATCTGTTGTCAGGGCGCCACGACCTCTGACATGTGGTTTGCCCGCCGCAAGCCATTTGCTACGACAGCGTTGTAATTAAGCTGATTTTCCTGCGTGCATTGGTGGGAGTGACTCAGCAGAAAGGGAGTGTAAGACGAGAAATACAAGGACCAGTGAGCAACAGAGGCAGGGTAGAAGAGAACATACGGCACAGTCTTTAAGAACAAGAGACAGAAACTATGGAGGAGGTGGAAAAATGTTAATGCTTTGGTCTAAAAGGTAGCTAGTTTTACTTTGTAATGTCCATAGTTTAAAAAGTAAATAAACTTCAATGTCTTAGTGGGAATGTTATGTGAACACAAAGTAGATTCCTCTTGCTCAAGGTAAATTAATTTTTTAGATTTTGTGAAATATTTATTAGCGTGAATGTGTATAATGTGCATTTGGGACAGTAGGAAATTTTGTCTGGTGCAGAGTAGCCTCCCCACCTCCTCCACCTGCTGCTACGAGCTGTCAGTCAGTCAGCTGTGTATGCTGAAGAAAGAGGAGCGCCTACTAACTTTTCTACTAAAAAAGTTGGCCTTTGAATCTTCGAAACACTTGCAGACCCACATTGCTTGTCTTAACTCTGATTAGGTATTGGCTAGACTCTGATTAATCATGAGTTTGACTCTTCTTAGCCATGAACCATTAGTTTTACTCTGATTGGCCATTAGCTTTACCCTGATTAGCCATTAGCTTTACTCTGATTATCCATTAGCTTTACACTGATTATCCATTAGCTTTACTCGAATTAGCTTTACCCTGATTAGCCATTAGCTTTACTCTGATTAGCCATTAGCTTTACACTGATTATCCATTAGCTTTACTCGAATTAGCTTTACCCTGATTAGCCATTAGCTTTACTCTGATTAGCCATTTGCTTTACACTGATTAGCCATTAGCTTTACTCGAATTAGCTTACTCTGATTAGCCATTTGCTTTACAGTAATTAGCTATTAGGTTTACTTGGATTAGCTTTAGTTGTATTAGCCTTTCTCTGATTAGCCATTAGCTTTACTCTGATTAGCCATTAGCTTTACAGTAATTAGCTATTAGGTTTACTTGGATTAGCTGTACTTGTATTAGCCTTTCTCTTATTAGCCATTAGCTTTACTGGGGTTAGTGTTACACTGATTAGTCATCTTATTTACCATCAGTAGCCATTTGTTTGACTCTGATTGGTTCTTATCTTACATTTAAGTTACTGTATACTTGATTCTGATTTGCCTTTAGCTTGACCATAATTAGCAGTTTGCTTGGCTTGTTAATGAAAATGTCTCCCTTACTGTTCGAGCTGAGATGCCTTTGACTGTTGTCTGCTGTCTACTTTCAACTGCTCATAACTTCATCTTATGACCCCACTTCCAAACAACCATCTGTTTTATATTTTTGGCAGTAAAAACAGGTCAAACACACGTACTCTCCAAGTAAAAGATGGTAAAATAAGAAAACTGCTAAGAGGGCTGACTTACGTAAGAGTTTAACACACACGCACACCTCGGTGGGTCCAGGCTGAGATTTCCTTACTGGCAAGAAGAGGAACACATTTTATTATAGGTTTGACTTAGTGTTTGTTTCATGAGAGAAAGCTTTCAACATCCTTGTCTCTATGGTAACTGCATCCCCATCTGTCGGTCCCTCACACTTTGCAATCCCGCTTTGGTTTCACATTGTTTTAAATTTCACGATTTGACATTTCTTCTAATTGTTCTTAGAAGTGCCTCTTCCTAGAAGCAGCATAGTCCATGCTTATCTGTGATATTTCCTCCATCAGTAACACCTGCGCACTAAGGCGTTCAGGTGTGCAAGCTGTTTGTGATTGGCTGGCTTGTTCACTTAATGAAGGCAGCACCCTTAAATCCCAGACATGCATATTTGCACTCAGGAAGATCCACACCGGCCAAACCCTGAAGTGATTGTGACTCACTCTCCACTGTTGCAGAACCCCTTGATTGCACGGACAGGGTTGTGGATGATTATTAAATTCCTCTTTTATCCTGCAACCAGGATTGAAATCCAACTGTCTACATTTTTCTGCCAGACCGCCATTGATATCTAAACATTTTATTCTGCTAATTAGGCTAATTAAGATAACTTATGGACCGGATCATGGTGTCCTGTTGGTTCAGCTGTCAGGCTGGCGGCATGCGTAGTCTTTATGGATATGTTTACCGCCGTATTCTGCATTAGTTTGTGTGAATGACGCGTGGGCGTCTGATGGCCCACTCTCCCTCCCCCTCCTCCATCCCTGCAACCTGAGGCGACCACAAAGCGAATATTGTTACTCTGCAGCACTTCCTGCTCCCTCTGTGACCAGCTGAGCTGAATAAAAGGAAAACCTGCTGCATGCATCTATGACTCATGAACCAGCAGCATCACTGTCGTCAAGGTGTTTACCTTTAGATGTGCATATTTTAAGTATTTTTCTAACCCAAAAACGCTTATTATGTTAGTTTATCAGATATCAAACTGATTGTATGTATGGTTTATTGATTGATTTTTTTTTTAATATTTTAGTTATTATATGTTTCTGTATTTGCATGCATTTGTTGGTCAGAACCGAGCTGGTTTGTTGGCTTGTTTGGCTGAAAGATCGTAGCCGGTTCAACAAGTAAGAACCCAAAATGGAAAAGCTCTGTGTGGATAAATTGCACGCTTGGTAAACTCCATGATTGGACTGCTTGTAAAAACCACCAACGGCTCCCATTCGTTGTCTCCTTTTTGACTTTATCAAACTCTCATCGGGTTCTGGAGGAAGTTCAACCTGCTTTTCTTTACAACTTTGTTTTAGTTGAGCCAGATTTTCTGAAATTTGTTTCTGCACCGTTCTCTTAGTGTCACTCCAGGGCAAGTCAATGAGGTGGGTGTCTGGGCTTTGACTAGGCCATTCCAACACTGTCCCTCTTTTCAGCTATTCTGTTGTAGATTTGCTGCTGAGTTTGGGATCATTGTCCAGTTATCGATTCAGTTCGGGTTCAAGTTTCAGCTTCCAGAAGTTCACGGTCGATTCAGTGACCAAATCGTCGACCCTCTACCGCCGTGCTTGACAGTTGGTGGGAGGAGTTTGTGCTAATACTCAGTGTATGCTTTAATACAAACACGATGCTGTGCTTTGTGGCCAAATATCTCTGCTTAGGTCTTATCTGTCCAATAGAGATCTTCCCAGATTTTCAGTGTTAGCCTTGTTTTGTTTATGTTTGCTAAGCATTTCATAGTCCGACCTGGGTGTGCATTTGCTGGTACATTCATTTTACGATTTTATGTGACGGTTATGTTTCCCACTTTGTAATATTCTTATTTTATAATGACAAACTTTAAACAGTTTGGAAATGGCCTAAAAACTCTTCTTAGACTGATGGGCAGTAACAGATGGTTCTTGTAGGGCCATGGCCGATATCTTTCCACCCTGACATTTAGTTAATAAGCAACTGTAAGGTTTAGTAACATTCTTACATTGTCTTACTTTTTACTTTATATTTGTGGCACATTTCAGTAAAAAGACAATTCAACACTCCAAAAATCTTAATGAGTGTATTTTTCCTTGATTTGAGCAGGTAAATAAGACTGTTTGCCAATGGGATAAGCTATAATCTTTGCACTTAAAATGGGAACAATTCATCTCCATCTTATTTCGAGTGCAGTTAATCTAATTATGTTATTTTGGAGGTAAAAATACTAATTCCGTTAGCAAATAGTCTTATTTAGCTGCTCAAATCAATGAAAAATGCACTAATGTCAAGAGAAGTTTACATACTTTTACTTCCCCTTTTGCAGTGAAAATGCTGCACATGAACAGAACATAAGAAGAGAAAACGTAGAGAGGAAAGCACATTGTAGTGGAATAGTAGCAGAAGGTGAGAATAAGTTGGACTACAAACATCAGGCAGAAAACAATTTAAAGGCTACAAACTGTGGAAAATATTCAGTTATTTAATGAAATGGTTGAAACGCCCCGTTGTCCAGGTCCCAGGCAGACAACATGATTACCTGGAAGCTTAATCTGGACTTAACCAAACCATTCAAAAGTTATCTGCTGCTGGTAAGATACTGACTGCTCATGACGTCCAAGAGAAACCCGGTTTGCAAGAGGCGTTAATGCAGCAGCAACAGAAAAATGTTTTTCAAAACACCCCTAGTTAGTTTGAACAGGACATTTATTGTTGCTGTTCAAATACAATTGATGACAAAGTTCAGAGAATGTTCATGTCCCAGTTTAAGGACGGGTTAACCCTAACCCTAAAATAAATATTAGTTATTGTGTTTTCTGGCCTATGTTCCTCCATTCATTTGCAGCGATGAAAAAAACGGGGATGAGCGCTTTCATCGAGGCTTTTAATGAGTGAATGATTTAGCTTCCTGAAATGGATTTTCTGTGAAGCGCAAGGAAAAAAATAGATAAAGCAGAAGTTCAGACGTTTGGCCTTCGACGAAGGAGGATTAATGTGAAATTTATCTGCTCATTTTATGATTAAAAAAAAAAAAATACAGATGAAAGCAGGATGAAAATGATTCTAACTCTGTTATATTCAAAGTAACCCTGAGAAATTAAAGGAGAAAATAGTACAAGTCGATGTGATTCTCAGTACAGTAGAGTAAAAATAAGGTTTCAGGTTGTTTTTTTCATCACTCTTCAGGTTAACTTTAGTATATTACTGCAGTGATGATAAACACGTATTACATAGTTTGTCCCCTGATTATTATAGCCTTAATGTCTCTACCCTTTGTTAGCTTATTACCTTATAGTCTTATATATTATAATAAGCACATATCTCCTTGTTCTGTTTATCTAAAAGTCTATTTTTTGTGTTTTTATATCTTTTTCCAGAAAATCTTTCCATTGTCTCCCTCAGCAGCAGCTCTCATTGTTTCCCATCCATCATTTAGAGCTTATTTTTCTTCCCTGAGGCTGGTTTGCAGGCTTTAAAGTGTTCGCTGGATGCAAATATTAACCTCTTCTCCTTCCGTCTCTGCCATTTCTCTGTCTGTCCTGGCAGAAAGTCAGCGAAAAGGTCGGAGGAGCAGAGGGAACCAAGCTCGACGATGATTTCAAAGAAATGGAAAAGGTAATTTATGGGAAGCTGAAAAGATTGCTGGGTTTTTCTAGTAGGTCAGTGAAAAGTGTTTAGAAAGTCTCATTTGTTTAGTTTCTTTCATGCATTTTAACGTTTTCCTAAATAGATGAAAAAAATAAACGTTACTCTACTGAAAATTGAAAATGTTCATTTAAATTCAAACCAGTCAGTTTTTATAATTGGGTCAGAAAAAATGTCCCCCTGCATAAACTGTCTGTGCCGGGGGCCATAAAGGGCCCCCAGGCTAATATACTGTATGGCTTCACTAGAATGAAGTTAGCTGATTGTTTTGCTGCTGTTGTAGTTGTTATAAAAACAAATATTATTTATTCCTTATTATATTTTAGGCAAAAGCTATTAAAGCTCTTTGCAATAAATCAATGTGCATTAAGCTGTTTCTTCCTGGTTGGCCCCTGCAGAAGGTGGACATCACCAGCAGAGCGGTGCTGGACATCATGACCAAAACCACAGAGTACCTGCAGCCAAACCCAGGTATCCTCAGCACACATGCTGCAGCCGGAGCACCGACGCACGGCTAACGGCTAGCAGCTAGCAGCTAACGGCTAGCAGCTAACAGCTAGCAGCTAACGGCTAGCAGCTAACAGCTAGCAGCTAACGGCTAACTGTGGCCGGTAACCGGGAACCTCTGCTTGTTTGCAGCCTCCAGGGCCAAGCTGAGCATGATCAACACCATGTCGAAGATCCGTGGGCAGGAGAAGGGGCCCGGTTACCCGCAGGCAGAGAGCATTCTGGGCGACGCCATGCTGAAGTTCGGCCGGGACCTGGGAGAAGAGTCCTGCTTCGGTAAGCGGGACGTTGTTGCCATCAGAGTCCCGGCAGGTTATTTATTGTAGGCCTTAAAAAGCCTGAAATACAGACTGCTATTCCATTTAAGAATTTTTAGTCAAATTTGTGCATTTAGTTGTTCTTTCTGTGCTTTTTTTCATTGTTTTATGAGACATTTTATAAGACCAAGAGCTCCATCTTAGCCTCGGTTAGCATCGTTTGGGGACGGGACAATCTGAAACAGACTGAACTGGTATGGCTCTGGTGACAGAGGGTGAAAACAACATGGCGGTGTCAAACATCAATACTCATGGGGCATCCATCAATAAAAGCGCTCTATCAGATCAAAAGCAGATGGCATATTAAAAGTAAAGTTTCTACATTTCCCTAAATCTCTGGAGAAGCTTCGATCTGAGACTTGAGTTCTGCTTCGTCTCCTCCTCCTCCTCCTCCAGGACTGGCGCTCTGCGATGCCGGCGAGGCCATGAAGGAGCTCGGGGAGGTGAAGGATGCTCTGGACATGGAGGTCAAGCAGAACTTCATTGACCCGCTGCAGAACCTCCACGACAAAGATCTGAAGGAGATCCAGGTGAGTGGCCGTCTGCGGAGAGGCTCAGTAAGCTCCGAAGCCAAAGGGGCCGCCTCTCACCCGCTCCTCCGTTGCCGCAGCATCACTTGAAGAAGATGGAGGGCCGTCGCCTGGACTTCGACTACAAGAAGAAGCGTCAGGGGAAGGTCCAGGACGACGAGATCAAACAGGCGCTGGAGAAGTTCGACGAGAGCAAAGAGATCGCCGAGCAGAGCATGTTCAACCTGCTGGAGAGCGACGTAAGAAAAACCGCTGAGACAAACAGGCGAGAGCAGGAGAGGTACCAGCGTCTCTGCTCAGATGCCACTGTCTGGGCATTAAATCCTCATTTATACAGAAATATATAGTTCCCTGGTTCAAATCCCCCAGAATGCCTCTCTGCTGCCACCCAGTGGCAGCAGAGAGGCATGCTCCCTGACGGATGGCTTAAATTCCCCTGGGATGTTGCAATGACAAATTAATATGATTATTATTATTATTTATAATAAAACAATTAATCATGACATTTGAGTCTTAGACTGGGATACAAATGCTGCATCAAATACTTATAAGGTGCAAATTCCAGAGTTTTCTCTTTATATTTACATTATCTGTAATTATTTTCATACGTTGTGACTCCTTTAGTTTCTTTTCCTTTTATAAATGTTATTGTTTAAAACTTTAAACCTTTTATTATTTTTTTGCTTAATTATCTCCATGTCTTAAATTTTATGACTTCATTATTTTTATTACATTTTATGATTTTTTTTATATATTTATACATATGATTTATTGTCTTTTTATTAACTATTTGCTTTATTGTTTTAATACATTTCTAGTTTATTTCATTTGCTTTCTCGCTTTTTATGCAATTGCTGCTTTTTCTTCGCATTTTCTATTATTTATTGAAATACAAATTTAGATTTTTATATCTTTTTTGATTTTCTTTTATCTCTTCCTGCTGCGATTAAATAATTTCTGGTACATTTTCATTTCTGTTGACGTTGAAAACCGAGAAATTTCCAATGAGACATTAACTGAAAGCAAGGCTGCAAGGAGCCGTGTTATCAGGGAAAAACAGCCGTTCCAAGATCCCGGGAAACATTTCAGGTTATTCTCCTTCACGCCACGTTCCTGAAAGTACGAGAAATTAATTGATAAATCTGAACAACAAAGGTGGATCTCGTAGAAAAGTCACAATCCTCCAAAAAATAGAAACCAATTCAGATTTTTGAACAGATTTTAGCCAGATCAGCGTTTGCTTGATAGAGCAGGGAAACAAAATACTACCAGCTCTGTGGCGCCGACCCAGACCCAGCGTGATGAAAATAGTGTGTGTGTGTGTGTGTGTGTGTGTGTGTGTGTGTGTGTGTGTTGCAGATAGAGCAGGTGAGCCAGCTGGCAGCGCTGGTCCAGGCCCAGTTGGAGTACCACAGCCGCTCTTCGGAAATCCTCCAGCAGCTCTCCAGCAAGATGGAGGACAGGTACGGATCCGTCCTCCTGCCTCCGGGCGGAAGTACGCCAGCGGAGGTGGATCCGCGTGGCTCGGCTAAAGCTCGTGTTTCTTGGCTTTTTCTTTCTTCAGGATAAAAGAGGTGTCCAGTAAACCCAGGAAGGAGTACACACCCAAACCCAAAATGACTCTGGAGCTTCTGCCCCCCAGCGAGAGCCACAATGGGGGGATTCACTCAGCCAAGTCCCCCGGAAAATCACCAGGTAGAAGAGGGACACCCACACCCATCTGCTGGGTTGCTGTCCAGCTTTATGCCTGACCAAAATCAGCGTCAGAACCGCACGCCATGAAATCTCTGTTAAGTAGTAGCGGAGAAACGTCTGTCATGCCGAATCAATAAAAACAACGTCCCAGTGAGTCTTAGATTCAAACCGGCAGGTGGAAATGATCCTGCATGCTGGTATCTTTGTGAATTTGTAAGGTTAAAATCTAAATGCAGTTTGCCTTTAATAGAGTTTCTGTCCATTTTTTATAGATTTTGCAGAAAAAACCTAAAGAAAATGGTACATTTGCTGTAATTTGTCTGCTCTCCAGTTTTCTAATTAAAATTCACCAGAATGAGCATTTATGCTGCAGGTGTCACTTAGTGTCAGCAGGTGGCAGACTCACATTATTTGGTTTAATTAAACCTGCTTCTCCTCCTTATTATGTTTATGAATCAGCTGCATCAAACATGTGCTTTACTAATGACATTTTCATCAATGTCAGGACATGAACATGCTCTGTGGAGAGATGGTGCTTAAACTTTATTTCCCAAAGGGATGTCATGGTGCGAAGCGACATTATTTCCCAGGCCTTTTTATATCAAAACTTCATTATAAATCAGATATAAAACTATATGAAACTATAAACAACGAAAATGCGGTTGAACTTGTGTGATAACTGAGCAGAAGAAGAAAATAAAGAACAATCTATTAAAATACAAACAACATCGTGAAGAAGGGGGGAAAAAGGAAATAAATCATTATAAGACAACTCTGCTTTGCTAAAATTAAATTATTGAATTCATATTTTGCTATAATGGCTCGACTTCTGTTTTCTTGTAATGTTTTAGCTCTTCCTTAAACAGAAATCTTTAACTTATAGAAATGTTGACAAAGGGCGTGGTCTTAAAAAAAATCTAAGCTTTTATGAATAAAAAGGGGATTAAAGTATTTCTGTAGCTTGATTCTTCATCCCCTGTTGAAAGACCGACTTTTATCATATCCAAAGTTAAACGCAGAATAGCTTTAATATGAGGTCCAAATTTTAATTATAATCAGATGAATGACCCGTTGAGATCAAGTCCTCTTTCACCAGGGCGACCTGGCCAAGACAGGCAGCTGCAGAGTGGACAAAAGAAAGACGGCAAGAACTAAACAACCACTAAAATATGTACATTTCAAGCAATTAGATGAATAAAATGGCAGTTACTGTTGTATTGTAAAATTTAAAGCGTTGCAGTAATTTTTTTTTTTCAGACCTGGTAGGTAAAAGAGATGGGAAGCAGGGAGCTCTGAGTATTACGGCAGCGAGCAATGTGAAGGTTGTTGGTTTCCCTTTTTTCTGGGATGGAAACAAATGATAGGTTGCAGCGGGGTCAAAGGTCGCTCTTTGCATTGAAAATAAAGTTGCTGACCCTGGGCTCAGGCTGCTGCTTCACAGACACGACGATCCTTTCTCTAAGCTGTAGCTTTAAAACAGCGTTTCCTCAATAACTGTGACCTTTAAATTCTCACGACCGAACATGTTTCCAAACAGCAAAATACATTTTTTATTGCAGGCAGGAGAAAACATCAGTAGATTATTTGCAGCCATCTGACTGGCAGTGCGCTGCAAACGATTGGGGAGGGCTGTGGTAGTCTGGGCTCTGTCCCTCTGGACCTGTCTTAGTCATCTCATTATTCTTATTTTATTCTCTTTATGAAACCTTTATCCAACCCGGCAGATACAAAGGTGACACCCGACAAAGCTTAAGAAGACTTTATGCTGTAGAAACGGCACAACTTGACATCCAAGCGGTTCTGAAACGGTTGAGGTACGTTCACACTGAATGCGAACAAGGCGAACGGGGCGAAGTGGTTTACATTTTATCCCCATTTAAAGGTGCGTTCAGGAGCGAATTAACAGTCCGCGACACGAATTGGGCGACTAGAGCGAACCGAAGTGTCGCTGATGACGCGGTGAAACGTGCTGAGGGGAAATTTGTTGCTAGAGAGACGAAATGTCAAGCGACCATCAGCAGGCGACCAACGGGAAAGATTCGCCTTGTTCACATTCGTTGTGAACGAACCCTAACCAACCCGCGTCTATGTGAAACTGATGCAAACAATCTTCAAATCACAGCAGATTTAATGGATATTTGGTTGTTATGATTTCCAATGTGTATGAGGACAGAGTGAAGCGATAAACGGAGGATTTTAGGGACTAGCGCAAACTACGGCGCGATGATGTCAATCGAAAAATAGCGTCTAACTAGATTTAAAAACCTTAGCCACAAAAACTGTAAAGGCTAACATTTTCCTGTTTTTTAATGGAAAACATGAATTATGTTTGTCTGGATCTTTAAGGACCGACAAAGTCAAGCAGTTAATTAAGTTTGGGTTTTTTTGCACTAACGAACCATTTTTAGGTCTGTTTGTTCTGTGAACTGGAGTCTGCAGACTTCAAATATGTTTAAGTAAAAGAAAAATAAATTTTAGATTTCATTTTAAGAAGGTTCTACCTCTCTCATGAACAAGCTGTGCAAACGCTTTAGGCAGGTGGAGAAAAAAGTACTTTTTTCTTCGAGCAAGTTGAATGGTTGTAACAAAGTCCACTTTTTCAAAACTTGTATCCAATTAATGACAACTGTGTGTACAAAATGCCTTTACTGACACTCTGTTAGTTTGGGTCTTCCCCCATTTGCTTGGAAGCTGGGTCGCCTCTCTTTCTTGTCCTAGGCGTTGCTCCCTTTGTTTCTCTGGTAGATCAGACCAGCGGCTCACTGATCAGCTTCTGTTTTCTCCATGTCCTCTCACAGCACCGATGGACCAGCCCTGCTGTCGAGCGCTCTACGACTTCGAGCCAGAGAACGAGGGCGAGCTGGGCTTCAAGGAGGGCGACATCATCACCCTGACCAATCAGATCGACGAGAACTGGTACGAGGGCATGATCAACGGCCAGTCGGGCTTCTTCCCCATCAACTATGTGGATATCCTGGTCCCGCTGCCCCACTAGTCTGCAGCCCGCCGCCCGGTCCTTCCCTCTCGACCAACCCGGACACCCGTGAAACAGCCTGTATTCGCAGAAACGACAAAACCACGCCCTCCTTCTACTTCTTCTGTGCTTCTGTGCAATTCTGCTTTCACTAAACGGACTGAACCGAGAGAGGCGCCGGACAACCGCGAGACTTTTCAAAAAGGAGACGAGAGGAGAAGAGGGGGGATGGCAGCGTGAGGGGTGCAGCTAAGGCGGACTGAGAGAGACGAGAGGCGACGTGGGTCTGTTAAAGCGTGGTGCTTAGCCTGGCAGCAATGGACACCAGTGAGGCTTTGGAGACTTGCAAATACGGCACTGTAATATGTACGTGCATGTCTGAATGTGTGTTTCAACCTGTTCGTCCTCCGCTATGATGAAGCCAGCACAAATTCCTGCTCATCAGTTACTTACCTGACTGCTGTTTTCCTATCCTTTTGGCTTTCTCTGGCGGTCTCTCTGCGTTTTTCTACCTTGACTTGCCTTTTTGTGCTTTTCTACAGCCCTAAGATTTTCCAGCAACCGCCACGGGTTGTCTCTTTGTTCCGTCTTTCTATCTTTCTCTCCGTCTAGCTAGCACTGCCTTTTAGCATGGCTCGGTAATCTGTAGAGGCAATTCGGTCTTGTGTTCCAGGATTACAGCTGTACATCAGGCCTTCCCTGTTGTTGTTTTAGTTCTAATTGTTCTTCGGACTAACTCTGTCGGAGTCTACGTAGATTTTCAGTTCAGTGGCTGTACGCATGGACCAGCCACATCAAAGATTTAGGTCATTAGACATCTAGCTTTAAGGAGTGACTACGAGATTTAATCTCTTGTTTTGAGTTTACCTGTCTTGAATGGAAACTTAAGCAGAGTATTAAAAGAGCCACGGGCGCGTTGGAGCCGTTGAAGAGGGGATACCCTAGTGGTTGTATTACTGCACTGCACAGCAATGCTGCCCAGCCGCTAAAAAGGATTGGTAATGCTTTGCAGAAAGATGTGCACTGAGGTAAAGAGAGACTTTGTTTTTCTGTCCTTTTTCGATCCACGTCTGCGGGTGTGTAATACGTGGAGGTGCTTGCAGATTTGTCTTGTTCCTTGCTTTTGCATCCAAGACTGATTGACTGGAACTTGCTGTTGCAGAGCTTACCTTACGTTGTTTCAACATACATTCAGTTTGGTTGTTGATCCCTGCCTCACCAAAGGACACGTACCGGTTGATGTAGGAAACAAAGTAGTTTACAGAAAGCTTTTCACCTGCAGCAGTCACGATTTTCAGTAACCAGTTTAACATCTGTCAGTTTTTAGAGCAAAAACGTTCCTGAAAAAAAAAATCCAGCCATTTTAAAAGCTCGCTCATTTTTTACCACATTCATAATGTCTTAGGAAATATTTAATTTAACATGAATACACCTTTTGTATAGCAAATTGGCTTGTCCTTGTACCAACACTTGATGGAGTGAAATTTCGATTCCTGCATTGATGACATTTATTTGAGCGAGTGCACTCTAAATACTGTCACTGACCAATTTGGGAGCACTAATCCTGCCCGGCTTTTACTAAAACACGAACGTCACCTTAAACAAAGACATGACTTCATCACTGAAAAGTCAGCAAAGTCTGGGGTTTTTATTACATTTTGATACAGTGACCAGTTCTTTTACCGCTGGCTCTAATGCCATTCTTTTGTACATCTCCCAAAGTTATTTGCCTTAGATGCAGGCTTAAACCCTTAAGTCCCTACTGATGAGATTTTTTCACTGGTGTAAATTGCACCAAATGTGGCCAGTTTGAATACAATGATCCGACGTAGCCTGAGATACATTGTTACGTCTTTAACGATGCTGGTTTGGTGGAATCTGTGTATTTATGCCAAACATTTTGCGTCTTTTCTTAGGCAACTCTTTGGTTTATAATCAAAAGGATTCTGGTATTGACGGTACAGTACACCAGGACACCATTTTTGACTTGGTCCAGTCAAAAGATCTTAGATACTACCCAAACCTTCTGGAGCATTCTTGGATCTTTGACCACAGAATTATTTGGGAAAGTTCGGGAATGTCGTCAACTTTCTAAACCCAAAATAGGAAAATTTCTTCAATGGTGCTCCGACAATGTTGTTTTTAATATCACAGTTTCAGTGTTGGTGGTAAATATTGTCCATACTTGTAGGAGGATACAATAAATGGAACGGTTGGACTGCTACTCAATTTGTTTCTGTATTAGCAGTGTTCTTTATGATTTGGTACTAAAGGTGTAAAAGAGTTTGTTACAACTCTGTGACAGGCATTATGTTGACTGCTGAATATACATCCTCAATAATGCAGTAGTTCATCAAGAAGTTAAATTATACAGGTAGTGGGAAAAAAAATGTCAATAAGGAACCTTCTGTTCACGTAATGGCATCAGTTAAACATCTGGGATGTACTTTTTTTTTTACTACATCTAGAGGTTTAAGATTGGTAGGTATGTTCCAGAAGCCAGTTTAAATTCATATGTTGCTGATGAATAAATAGTTAGAGTCAAAGTTGGGATTCAGCAAAATTCCAGACATTTTTACATTTCTAGGAGTTTTGCTAGCAAAGAAAAATGACCAGAGAGCTAAATGTGGTACTTGTGGCTTCTTTTTGTATCATATTGCTGACTTAAAACAGCTCCAAGTTTACATTAAAAGGTTTTTAGGTCCAATATTTAAAACAGCATTACTTTGAAGTAAAATGTCTTCTATGCTCGTAATAATTACGTTTAACAAAGAATGTCAGCAGGAATCTGTGCTAGCAAAGCTAATGCTAACTGTGTAAAGAGTGGCTAATCACACTACTGTTAGCATCTTATTTGTATATTTGTGCTTTATGATACAGTTTTGAGCAGAGTACTCCTTGTACACTGGCTAAAATGCTGAATACCTCACATTAGGTGTAACACGAGACAAAAGTAAATTAAATCATTTGGATTAGACTGTCAGATGGCAATGCCTCATTTTTAAACACTGCTTGCTTTTGTCACACTTTTATAGTTCCGTTATAGATTTAAAAGAGTTTAACATTTGTAGTAGGCTAACATTTTAAAATATGTGGACTTCTCAGTTCAATTAGAATATTTACACATGGAATAAATCATGTGATTCTTTTTCTATTGACTTTTAAGACAGACAAGTGATTATCCTGAAAATTTCAGCCACCCTGTTTCAACAAGTATTATTTATCTCTAAATTCCCAGTTGATTTATTGAATACAATCATACAGATGATTGATTTTTGTCTTCAGAATATTTGCATTTGTTTGACAGCTTTGTGGTTACATGAGAGCAACAGAAGCAACTATACCTCATGAGTGCTTAATCAAAATACATTAGAAGTAGGCAAGTGATGAATGAAAAAAACATGTTATACCAGATGATGAAGAACTTTGAAGCTGTAAAAAAATATTTTAAACACAAATGCTAATAACTCGTAACTGCAGTGTTAAGCTAATCGCAGAGATGTAATGTCAAAGAAACATTAAACACCATGGCAATAAATGATGATGTAACAATAAAATGTAATCTATCTAGCTAGCTAGTTGGCTAGCTAGCACTCTAGCTAACAGTCAAAGCACATGTGACACCAAAATAACCCTGGGTAATAATCTTTTGCTGCCATATTCTAGCTTCTCCTTAACTGTTGCAGCTTGTTGTCGAAGATTGGGGTCTGGAGTACAATGTGTGTTCAGTGTATGCATTTTTTTTAAATTATTATTCATTTTGTGAACTTTTGTGTCTAAAAATCTGATTTTCAGAGTCCGTCTGTGGAAAGTTTCTGTGCTGCATGCAACTGAACCGCTTAATGTGTGCTGTCCAGAATGGCTTTCCAAAAACAAAGAAAAAAACTAAGTAAAAATACAAGTAGTGAGAAATTTGTCTCACCAGCTTTTATTGTGAGCAATTAGCTTAGAATCAACTTTTAGAGAATACTTTTTATTTAGGGTTAATTTTTAAGCTTTTAGCCCACTTAAGTTTTGTTCGAACAGCATTCCTATTTAAACTAGAAAGTGCTTTATCACTTTTTACTTTTTCGTTCAGTGTGTTAATTTATTTTCTCCCTGTTTTTGCCTGTTTCTGTTTTCCGTCCTTGTCGATTTGCCCTCTATGGCGACATGTATTCTAACCTCAATGAGGGACTTGTTGTACAGTGTTTACTCTCCATGTTCACTATTCACCTTAGTGAGTGTCAGACCTCAGCGACTTTACTTGCCTCAGCCAAGTTTCAGCACAGTCTGTGGACTGAAGGATCAAAAGTAGCACTATCGGGTGTAAGCAGCGATGAGAGTAAAACGCTCATCGTCTGTAAGCATCAACACTTTTTAACCCAGGAGAAAGCTGTGCGTCGATCTTAAAATGCAATACTTCACATGGTGAGGTCAGATTCTAAGACTTTCGGCTCTGCTTTGGCGTGTTCGCTTTGTTGGAGTTTTTCCACTTCAACAGTACCTAAGAGGCCTCATTTTAAGTCCAGGCTTTTTTCCTGGACTTTATGACATCATCGTGACGCAAATTAGCATTTAGAAAAATGAAAAAAAAATACGACTGCGTTCCATTTAGTTTAGAGATAGGAACTCTGCAAGAGCCATAGAAGGAAAAACAGAACAAAAAGCAAGACGTACTTTCCCAAGATCCCGACTTATTTTTGTGAGATTCCGCAAAAGTTTTGCACACAAAAAAAACAGTTTTGATGTGACAATGGGAAAAGTTTTTTCAAAGATTAATGACCTTTGTGAACTCCCACAAAACCTTATGAGATTCTGCCAAAGTTGAGGGAGATTTACCAAAATGACCGCGGGGACAATCTCCATAAGCACTTATGCAGTTAGTCTTTACCACAGTACCCAACACAGGGAACAGCAGACAGCTGCCTGGTTATTGCAAGGGATGTTGGAGTTTGTCCACATCAGTGATTTGTTTAAACCAAAATCAAATCTATAATTGTTTTTTGTCTTTTTTTGTCTTCTCTCATTCTTTGCAAACCTCCGATTTGCTGAATCATTAGTGCTAATGCAACTCTTATGGGACAGACTAATGATTTATAATGTTCTTTGTATATTTTGGCACATGTTCTAGCAGGTGGTGATCTGTGACACAAACAAGAAAGTACAAAAAAATAGTTTAAAGTGCCGTGCTTCTGTTGGTGAGGGTTGTAAGGCATGTAGTGGGAGGTGGAGGCCGCATGTCGCTGATGGAGACACTTTTCAGGCGGAATCTAGACGCCTTAGCTTCTGCAGGATCTTTAAATGGATCGCCAAACTTTTGTGGGATCTAGCAAAAGCAAATCAGGATCTCTGAGAACTTTGGGAGATCTTGCAATACCCTTTTGACATCTAACAAAACGCAAACCTCAGGAATCCAGAAAAGTTCTTGTGAGACTTTTGGGGGATTTGGCAAAAAAAAAAAAAACTTGGGCTCTCACAAACCTTTTGCAGGATCTCTGAAATTCTTCTTTGGGATGTCACAGAAATTACTGGGATCTCGTAAAAGCACATCTTCATTTCCCTTCAGGGCCTCTTGCAGGGATCACTATGAGAATAATGTTGCTCCCGACCTAACTGGGTTCTGATTCCACGTCAGATAAGATAAGAGATAGTCGTCCTCAGTGACTGGACTGAATGTCGTTTTCCTCTGCAAACGGGGGAAAATAGGTTGAAAATAGAATTTATGCAGTTTTAAGCGTGCGTTAAGGAATTTTAAACAGTCACAAGTACAACTCAGCAGTTGCATCTGACATCACATGTTATGCATGTGGCAGCCATATTGGATTTTTGAGTTCGGCTGTAGGCTGAAAACCACACTCTACACGCCTGTGTTGACTTTTGTGACTCGAACTCAAAAACTGCAACCTTGAACCGTCAAAGGAGCCCAGCAGATGAACTAGCAGCGCCGTCACATCAGCTCACAGCAGGCTAGTCTTTCTTTTTCCTGCGGAGGCTCCTTTACGAAACCAAAATTCAAATGTGGTATTCCTCAAACTAAATATTTCAAGACGTGCAACTGCAATGTCGGGTTTGAGAAAAAAATAAACGTGTAAAATTAATATTCATATGATAAAAATGACAATGGTTGTGACTCTTAAAATACTATCATAATTTTTAAGTAATTTTTACCTGGAAAAACAAAAAAAAATAAAGCTTTACCATCATCTTTTGTAAGCCCGTTGCTACTAGAAGCCCTAAAATCCTCTGAAGTTGCCCAACCTGTGAGCTGCTTCACAAAAAAATGTTTGCACTCTAACTTCTGAGGCATAATAATGTGGCCTTGGTCTGACCTGTGGCTGTGTTACATAATGAAGCTGTACGCCTTGTGGCTGTATTAAAAATGACATTTAAAAAAAATAGCTCTATGCCTGCGGATCCCACTGTCCTCCGGTGAGCTACTTGTGTGTATGTAAATATATATACACAACTCATTGCTATTTATTTAGGTATTGTACATATTGATTTGGTTATTTATTGATTAATTTATTCCAGAATCTTGTTCGTTTGTCAGACACCTGTGGCATATTTTAATGGTTTGTGACGTAGACGAGGACAGGAGGAGGTTATTTACAGGAGTCTGTGGGCGGGGGTTGGTATATGGGGGGGACTGTTGCACTCCTCGTATTGGACAACGATGTACTATAAGACCACTGTATGTTATAACTGCTTGTTGTGAAGATGATCTACAGTGATAAGACAATAAAGAACTAAAAGTGCAATAAAATGCTGTTTCCAGTTTATTTTTACAGAAATGAGGTTTAAGCTCAATCTGAAAGAGGTAAAAAAAAGTATTTTCAGTTTAAAAACTTCCATTTACATAAGGAATGCTGTCCAAAAAGCTAACTTAAGGATAGATTCTCGTCAGACCAGGCAACGTTTTTCAACTTGTGGAGAGCCAGTGTGTGTTTTTTGTTGCCCCACATCTTGGCTGACAGGAGTGGCCCCTGCTGTGGTCTGATGGTGTTGCCCATCTGCTTCAGGGTTTAACGTCTCGCGTGTTCTGCAAACATAGGTTGTATCACACTGTCATTTGAGCTGCTGTTGCCTTTCTGTGATCTTGAACCGGTCTGTTCATCTCTGATGCCCATAAGGTGAGTTCATCGTAGACGCTCAGCAGATACTCTCCTTTTCAGACCATCCTCTGTGAATGCTTCTCCATTAAAATCCAAGTAGACCCCCTGGCACCAACAACCATACCCAATTAACAGTATTTCTCCTCCATTCTGATGCTGGGTTTGAACTTCAGAATGTGTAGATGCCTAAACACCAGAGGTCTGGATCAAGTCATTGTATTGCGAGTCTCAAGTCTTTCCACCCAAGTTGTCCCAAGGAAACACATGAAAGTCCCGAGTCAAGTCCACAGTAAAGACACGCTAATCTAACGTTCTTATATTTCAGACTTGAGTCTGACTTGATCCAAAGTCACATGACCTGAAACCACAGCTCTGCTAAATACGTTGTGTTGTTGCCATGTGATGGGCTGATTCCCCATTTTCCTGAAAAAGTGGTTGAATGGGTGTGCAAAATAAAGTAGCTGGTGAGTTTACAATATATGGCAAGACATTTTTTCAGTCAAAGAACGAGGACATTTCAAGAAAGGGCAACTAGAAGTAGACAGCAGCGTATAAAATCAATTCAAATTCACTTAGAACAATTAAATTATTGGGTTTTGTTTATTTTTTACTTTCCACAATTGTGTTAGGAAACGTGATACTAACTCAAAGACAAATATGGAGGTCTTCTCTCAAAAGAATAGTCTTCCAAAGACGAATTTAAAATATGGTATACTACTTATTTTCCGTATGTTTGGTACTAGTCGTATATGTGCACATATATACAGTATATTTAAGTAGACTTCTACATGGAACGCCATAACCAAGTGGCTGGTATAGTGAACAGAAACATCTGTTCAGAATACCAACTGGAGACCCCCAGGTCACCATGGGAGTCACCTCCCAAGGTGGTGAACGACAGAGCTAAGATCCTGTGGGACTTCCAGATACAGAGAAAATCATTATGGCCAACCAACCGGACATTGTGATCATAGATGAGCAGCAGAGGACAGAGTTGTGATTGATGTGGCCGTCCCCAGTGATGGAAACATTAGGAAAAAAAGGACACGAGAAACTGGAGAAATACCAAGGGCTCAGGGAGGAACTAGAAAGAGCCTGGAAGGTGAAGACAACAGTGGTGCTCATGGTCATCGGAACACTCGGAGCAGTAGCCCCCACTCTGGAGAAGTGGCACTTCTCCAGAGTGGGGGCTTTGAACAGATACCTGGAGAAACATCGGACATCTCAGTCCAGAAGATCTTAGGTACAGCTAAGATCCTAAGAAGAACCCTCAAGCTCCCAGGCCTCTGGTAGAGGACCCGAGTTGGAGAGATGGAGAGCCCCCCCACCCTGCTCAGGAGTTTGAGGGGTGGGTGAGCGAGCAGTGTATAGATACATTAGTGTTTTGGAGAAACATTCTGAATAATTTAGGAGTAAAACATGATCAAGATGACAAGATGATCATATTAAAGATGAGAAACCGAAGGCCAGGAGAGGTTTGCATGATTTGAAACCTGACTGTGTAGTTCCTGTCTGTGTCTCTTCCTTAGCTTAGTCATTTTATGTTGAACTGACACTCAAATCGTTTCTAAACATGTGAATGTTTAATACTTCTTGCTGTGTTATTGAGAATTTTCCTAGATAGTAATTCTCAGGATTCACCATTAAAGTCCCAGTAGACCAAGAAGGATCTGTGTTTTTCTTGGTTTAGCTTTTCTAACCACAAGAGGGCGCTGTTTAGGTTGCTTTTTCCACAAAACAATTACACCCTGAAGGGAAACCCTGTTTTGTGCTGGAATAAAGGGATATTTCACTTTGAGCAGATATGATAAAACAATTGTCAGAACTGCAAACACTTAAACAGAATTAATTTACTTTTTAAAAGTTTTGTGAAGCCATTTCATTTTTTTGTGAAAGTAGTTTTCTTTCTTAAATCTGTTGTTTACGCTGAATTGTTGTTGAGACACTAGTGAATTTGTTAGTTCATTGAAATTCACAAACAACTTATATTTCCCAGCAGCACTAACTCCAAAGATCTGTTAGTTACTTAAATAAGTCAGATCGGTTTACAGACTGAATTGTACTTTACCCTGCCGGTCAATGAGTTGGTTCTGGATAACTGAGGGAAAGCTGGATGGAATCACCTGGGAGTTTTTTAACCTGGAGACGCTCAGACTGACCCGTGTCTCCTACTTACCCACACTGAACGAGCTCAGAGAAGGTGGGACACAAACTGGGCTGCTGTACACAGAATAATAGAAAATTAACTTGATTCAGATTAGAATCAGGAAGTGGATTTAAAGAGAAACGTTAACTCTGTCTTTGCACTATCACCTTAAAGTCAAGGTTCTGTTCATTTAATCTGTAGCTATTAATCTAAGATCAACATTTACTATCCAGCAGAAAAAATCTATTTTTATTAGCATTTTATTAATTGTTACACACATTTGGGGAAAAAATATTATTTAAAATTAGATTAGGATTTTGCATAGCTTCGTTGTTCTCTACTTGCCTTGCAATAAATCAATGATGAACTCTTACATCAACACCATAAAATGTATCAAAAATAGACTGAAAAGTCTAATTTCAATGTGTAATACCATGAAATGTGCATAATGCAACATTTGTAAGAAGAGTGGAGAGCCAGAGATAAGTTTCCGGGTCCCTGCGGCCAACACAAAGCCGACAAAACCTGTGTCTGTATTTGTCCTCGTATCTCTGGAAATCCAAATTGAGCTTTCTGTTCATGGTTCTGGTTCCAGAATGTTTCTCCCAAAAATTTAGAAAATATGTGATTGTTGTGTTCATGTCAGATTGTCCTGTTAAATTTTTCCGGGAAGAAAATGAACACCAACAGATTTCTAAGACTCTTTGTTGTATGCATCGCCCTTTAATGAAAGACACAGATGCCTGGCCATATTTTCTTGATACTTAAAATAATAAAACTAAAAATAAAGTGAGCATCATGTTTGATACATATTGAATAAAAAAAAACTGTTAAAACAGAAGAAATTGTCTGGTTGGGACATAATTTTGTGTTACTACAGCATAGTAACAATAACATAGTAGTTCTTGCTGCAATGAGAAAATTGTCTTATCAATTTTTATGATTCTTTAGGTTTCGGGTTATATTAACTTATTTCTTTAGTTCCAATCAGAAGCAGCTGAGGCCCATGGTAACAGAGGAGATTGACAGCTCAGGTGGGAAAATCTGTCCACAGGACAAATATTATTCATTCGTGCCACAAATCTGGCTTTTGAGGCATAAGAGCAAGTAGAAAGACATCATCAAAAGTAAACCACGATATTTAAAAAGTTTGAATCGAGCAACATGTGGCATAGACAAAATAAACTTTTTTAGATTGCATGTAAAACACGTGAAGCAGAAAAAAACGAGCCCTGCCCATCACCCTGAACTCACCATGCCCACAGTGAAACCTGGTGGCGGCTGCATCATGCTGTGGGAATGTCCTAGTCAAAGTCCTGACCATATTGCAGTTGAGGAAGTGTGACAATAGCCACTTCAAAAACAGTTTGCAAAGAGCGGGCAAACTTTCAAAGTCTCTTAGACTTAGACTTAGACAACTTTATTTGTCATTTTGTATGTACAGAGTGCATACAGAACGAAATTTCGTTGCATACAGCTTGTAAATTACAGTATAAAGTGCAGCAGTGATTAAAAAATAAACAATTAAAATGTAAATGTAAACAATGCAGGAGAAAGAAACAGTGTGCAGGAGAATATTTAAACCATTTGTTTGTGCAGAAATTATGGTGCAAAAAAGGCATTTGTGCAAAAATGCATTTAGAAACTAAAAGTTCGGCAGCATTTGTAATGCTAGATAAAAATGCAGTGATGCAAATGTGCAAATGAGCAAATTTGGAAATGTGGTGCAGAGTCCGGTTTATAGTTCAGCAGTTCAACAGTCTGATGGCAACAGGGAAAAAGCTTTTGCAGAACCTGGTGGACCTGCAGCGGATGCAGCGGAACCTCTTCCCACAAGGCAGCAGGGAGAACAGTCCATGGTGGGGGTGGGAGGGGTCTCTTATGATGTTATGGGCTCGGGACACACAGCGCTGGGATGAAATGTCCTTAATGGAGGGGAGAGGAGCCCCGATAATCACTTCTGCTGTCCTCACCACTCTCCTCATGTTCTTCCAGTCGGAGGCACTGCAGCCTCCACACCACACAGAGACAGCTGGTCAGAATGCTCTCTATGGTGCTTCTGTAGAAGGTCGTGAGGATGGGCGGGGGCAGGTGGGCTCTGCTCATCCTCCGCAGGAAGTACAGTCGCTTCTGTGCCACTCTACAGCTCTACAGCTGGTACAGACGTACCCTAAAGGTGTTGCAGCTGTGACTGGAGTGACTTACAGGGACGGTGCTCACCACACATTCAGGTAAAAATGAAAGAACATGAAAACAAGTCATCAATATGTGCTTCCTTGTTTTGTTCTGTAATATAGAAATTGATTAAAATACGTTGAAGTTTGTAGAAAATGTGTAAAACTTTAAGGGGTTCGCTTTAAAAATGAACATTACCAAACAGGTTTGGGTTTTAATATAAAAGCTGCCGCTAGAGGCGCTCTAGACTAATGTTTCCTCCATGCTGCCGTTTCCCTCATAGATATCCATAATAAAGGCTAGATGTCTTACGGCGGAGTCTCAAACGTCATCACCGGCGGCCATCTTGCCTCAGGCAAGCTTTCTGGCGTGCTCTGTGGTACCTAATGTAAGGTGAGTGATCAGCACGAACACAAATACTCTTATCTCATTGAATTCTTGACGGATTTACAAACAGTTTGGTTTCTTACAAACGTTATGAACGTGGCTATAATTCTTGATGCTTGAACATGTCGAAATTGCAGATTTTCTTGTCAAAAAATGACTTAATCATGCAGCATAGTTGTGCATCACGGCTACTTGCGCAAGTTATCAAGGCTGAGACCACTGGTCAATTATATAGGTTTTACTGACACCAATAACGATTGTATGACAATTAATCTTTGGTGTAAATTTGAGGGAAATCAATCTCACAATGGTCCAAAAAGATAAATGTTCCCTTAATTTCCCCATGGTTATTATAAATTATTTTAATATACCAACTCTTATTTCAGGATTTGTTGTGCGACGGGCTCTGAAAAAGCTGTCCTGTGATGTCTGCCGTGCCAGCTTGGTAACAGATGCTGCATCTGCCATCAAGGACCAGAGCTACCACCTGCTGAAGTTAAAAAACAACGGAGGTCTGGTGATTCCATCAGAAGGCACAGTGATGGTAGTCAGGGCAGCAGAGTGGGTCATTCGTCAGACCTCATGTACCAGACGATCACAGCCCATCAAAGTGCTAGAGGTCGTGTACATTGTACGGAAGAGGATAGGGTCAGAGGATGTGTTTGTGCTCAGAGAGCACATCGGAGAAACACAGTATGGCATAGACAGCCACCACCATACGCTGTTAACGTTGGTTGTGTCCTTGTTTTTTAAGTTAAGGCTGCACCACATTGCCAAAATAACTAACCTTAGCTTACAGAGCAAAAACATGCAACAGAAGCTCAATAAAACCGTCCTTTTCAAAGGGCATTAGCCAAGCTATGTTTTTTGGGTCATTTTTTAAATCTCTGTCTTCCATGTGTATACCATCACAGTAGTGTAGATGGGGATTTCAACATGCTACATCTATATATACTTGTGAAGGGGACTATTGTATCAATTTTAATAGCAAATAAATGTCACTTTTATAATGGATTAAAAATAGGAGCTTTTGTGTAATTACTCCTGATATATAATCCGAATAGTCTACATGAAACTTCAAAGTGTTACCTTTAATTTGAAACCTGGATTATGCTTCTACACCAAGAGGTTGCCACACAATAAGCCTTTTTTGTCAGTATTTCATATTTTATTATAACAGTAATATTCATATTATAAAAGGATGTATGTAAATATAAATAAATTAGGACTGTGAAATAATTAATCACACCCAAATAAAAGTGTTTATATATATATATATATATATATATATATATATATATATATATATATATATATATATATATATATATATATATATACACATCATGTTGCCATTCTGTACACTGAGTTTTAATAGCATATATTGATTTAACATAAATACCTTGTGCATGTGTATATTTATTGCACCTGTATGTTCTATTCAATGTTCTTTTCATATGAAATTCCATGGTTATTATTCATAAGTGTGCAGTGTCATAACTACATGTCTAACTTTTGTTTAACAAACCAAACAGTTTGAGAATCGTTAGACAATTGAGGAAGTTATGGTTATTTAAGTACATGCGGCATTGAAACACAATGTTACGAATGAGCGAGCTGCCTGTGGCAAGATGGCCGCCACGTGCGGACGTCGACCCCCATTGGCCAGCAGCGCGGACGAGACATCTAGCCTTTATTATGGATATCTATGGTTTCCCTCCCTTCGTATCTTTGATGCGTTCAGATGCTCATGAGGAACTCGGACTCTAACACCACACCATAGAAAGCTTTTTATATTTCTGAAGAAATATATATCCTAAAGTTATTTTTGTGCCGTGAAATGTTCTGAAGAATTATTACCAACTCGTTTTCAAAAAGTGGCACTTGTTCAATTTGCGGTTTTGTTGCTTTATCGTTAGAAATATCATATTTCAGTGGGTACCTGAACGCAACAAACGACTTGACCCACTTTCACGCGTACGCTATGTAAACGTTGGGCTTCTGCGTCCCTTCCGATATGAAAGCAGCGCACTTCCGGAAACTGCGTGTTCTTTTCAAAATAAAGGGAATATGTTAAATATGTATTATTGGTTATTTTAAAAATAATGTGCATTTTTTTCTTGCCTGTATATGAAACAAACAATACGCAAATTAAATTACAAGTAAAAGTGCAAAATAAATACAGTGAATCGTTCGCGCTTCTATTGGGCCGCTTTAGTGTTTTATTTGTGTAGTCTTCACCGGAAGTCGCATATGCTAGCTGAAGCTAACTTCACCCTGTTTCCGCGTGTTGATGCTGAAGAGAGGATCGCGGAGAAACAAACATTTTGCATCGCAGAGAGCCAGAAGTAGAGGAAAATGGACATGAAGAAGCGGGTTTCTTTAGAGTTGAGGCACCGATCTCCAGCGGAGGTGAGTCCCGGCGTTTTAGGCGCAACGCTATGGTGGTAACTCCGCCGGTAGCGGGAGGAGGAGGACGGGGAGGAGAGGTGGTGGTGGAGCACATGGCAGTTGGGTCCACATCTCCGCCGAACTGGAAACGTGTTTATTTATGTTTGTGCTAAAGTAAAGGTTTAAATTAATGTGATTTGTTTTCTTTAGAGCCAACGTTGATCTCCGCTGCTCACGCGACGGTTTGTCTAACGCGTGCAGAACTTGTGCGGGTGACGCTGAAGTTGGCGTCTGCCTCGTGTCTTCAGTGACGGGCTCCTGATTAACAATTAAAACACTTAAAACCTGACCTTTAATACGCTACACTGAACAGTAACTCTTTAAAAACACCATTTTGATTTGTGAAAACTTAGATTTTTATCACGAAACAAAAAAAAGCGCTCGTTTCGTTTTTATAATTGCCTTTGAGGCCCGTGTTGGAGCTGCACAAGTTGAACTGTATGGGGGGCTGAAAGTGACAAGAATAAAAAATGAAAGCAGAAAAATATAAATGGTCCAAAAGTAAATAAATGCATTTAAAATGTACCAACTTTAAAAATAATAATTTGTTTTTTTTGTAAAAATTATCTCACTTATTTACTTAACATTTTATAATTTAGTTGACCATAATTTTTCTGTTTCCAACACATTATTTGAAGTATTTGACTAAAATCTTTGTCATGTTTTTCTTATAGATTAGGGTTTTTTTTATTTTCTCATTTGATTTTCCTTAATTTTTAATATAAATAAATTCGGTATTTTAAGCAAAGATATATTAAATTATTTATTTTTATTAAATGCTACATATTAAGAGTATTTGGGTTATTTATTGGGCCATCCTGTATACATTTTTTATTTTGTCAGTTTCAGTCCTCTGTACTAGTCTGACCTGAATGGTTGTAGACTAATTAAATATTAATTTGTTAAAACATGCTTTCATTGCTCCTTTTAAAAATGTATTAATGTAATTAAGACAAATTAAATAACTTTTTTTAAAACCCGGTTTTTAAGAATATATGTTCTTTGTAAAATTTCTCAGTCCAACGTTGAACTTTTGTAATAATTTGAGGTTTTTACTTAGAGCAGCTCAAAGGTTGCCCCAGCCTTAAAATAGTGAAATGGCCCTTTACTGAGTTTCGAGTCAGATACCAACTTCAGCCCCAGACATCATGGGGCCTGGCTAATGCCTGGAACCACATTACTACGAAGCTATATTTGATCGCGTAGTAGAGAATGATAATTACTGTAAGTTGTAAAAGTAGCTTCGGGATTTATTTATACAAATTAAATAAATGTTTTAACTTAAGCTATACACCCATGAATTAGTGTCGTTAAGATTTTACGACAAATTCTGATCATTTATATTCGACAGGAAATGAGTTTGAAATGTTCGTTTTTACACTAAAGCCAGAGTCAAAAGTAGAAGATCGAACTTTGAATATAGATCTTAATTAGTTTGCCTACATTTAGCTCTTTGTGTTTGCGTTGTGTTTAAAAGAAATAGCTGTCTGAATCGGGGCTGCTTCAGGAAGTAGTCGGAGCCCGCGCCCGTAACGCGCCGTTCAGTGTGCGCTAATGTTAGCTTAAAGCTAAAGTAGCCCAACGGTCATTCTCTGTCGGCTGTGTTGCTGCTGTTAAAACTTCCCGCTTTAACATTAAGGGAAAAGCAGAGAAGGCTGTTTTTTATCGTTTTTTGGTGGTTAGAAACAGCAGAGTGACAGTTAGCAGATATCACACCCACGTGACGCCGCTCGTGTGTCAGTAGTTTACAAACAGAGATGAGGCTGGGTTCCAATATGGACCTGACCGGGGACCCGTTCCGTTTCAGAACGGGTCAGGAATCAATCCGCCGCCGATCCGGCTCTGTTCCGATATATGGTTGATGAGGGGTGTGTTTCATTTAGGCTGAGGTGGAACACGTGTAGCATCAGGTACAGGTACATCTTCACTTGGCGGGTGTATTGTCATAGCTCTCAACTCTCACGCATTGACCGTGTGACACACGCATTTCACTAACTCCACACGCTCACACGCAACACATGACATTTCACACGCAAACATGGAATTTCTCACGCATAAAAATCACAAAGCCCGTCTGGGCTGCGGACGACAAAACTCCGCCTTCTGCTGAGCTGTTTCAGCTTCTTTCACAGCTTGTGGCCATCAGTAATTCCTGCTGCAGTTATTTTTAACAGAGCAGCAGGAAGAGTGATCAGAGTTATGAATAATTTTAGTCTTAACAGTGGTGAAAGTGAGCCGGTAAGGTCCTGTACCGCGTACACAGGAGGGGAGGGGGCGGGGGGAGCTGCTGCCAGATGACCGGTTCATTCAGAACCAGTCATGGCTGCACGCTGGATCATAAAACAGTTCTGCTAACCAGATGCAGTTTAAAAAGCCACTTAGTCTGTTTATAAGTTTCGTTTTTATTAATTCTGCATTTTTTAACTACATGCACCGTATTTCTGTGCCTCAGCGCTTGCTCCTCTCCCCCCTTCTTTCCCTCGGAGCAGGTGCTTTTATCACCGTTCACCATTCAAAACGTGAATCACTACGTTTAATGTCCTCACATCGGTAGCAACGTGTGCCAGTTAAAGTCAATAGGAGAGTTACTAGCTGTGTTTCATGCTATTTTTTTAACAACATAGATTCAGTGGCGCTTCGGTGGGCGTGCTGCCTCGCGCTTTAATTCAGGTGCGCACTTTTAAGGGTCATTTTAAAGAACTTGTAAGATCAGGGGCTTCATCTTAGACCTGTCAGTACCCCTGTTCCCTTTATAGGAGCCCTTTACAGTATTTAGTTATGCATTTTCCCCGCTGTTTATCCCTCGCACGCAGCGCACGGGGGTAAAATCCGCCCACCTCACCGCCCAGAGCGCACTGACGAGAGCAATAGAGATTTGACTTGTCAGCGCGGCGACTGAGAAACCTGTCGCTGTGAAAGGTGATGAGAATGTTATAAACTGTAACAGTCTAGAAGTGCATTGAGCTGAAAAGAGGGAGACATCAGCAGCTGGATCATGCGTATAGACGCACCAACCCATAGATGAATGTGTAACAGTGTAATAATTCGGTCAATAACTTAAAACTACTTAATTTTATTCAGTATTATTTGAACAATTGTGTATTTTTTTATGTCTTAATCCATTAACTGAACAATAAAGTATTAATATGTCTCTTTCTCTTTTTAACAAAAGTAATACATGTCTACTTCATTGTCTGGGGGATAAAAATGAGATGGAGTTGACTCCACCGGCTCTTCCAGGGTCCGGGTAGCCCCGCCCCCAAACAAGCCCCGTCCCCAAATTAGCATAATCTCACTCTTAACTTTTGATAAAAGTTGAGAGGTCTGTGTATTGTACAGAATACAGATGGTTACAAATCCAGTTCCACACTCAGACGAGATGCTCTGAGTCAAATGTAATTTGATTCAAAGGCAAATCGGCAGCAGGGTTTGGAAATGGAATACGTTACCCGGGGAGGAAAGCGGTGCCATCAAGAGTGAAGTGGTTGTCTCTTCAGGCAGTCGGTGAAACAATGAGTGCAGTCAGCAGACGCGGAGGTTGTCTGATAGGCGCTGTTCAGACCTGGAATTAAAATTCGTCTTAGTTGATTCAGATGCAAGTAGCAAAGCTTTCACACCTGGGGTTCGACCCCTTCCTGAGTGATCAGAACCCAGTTTAGATGCAAATAAACACGTCGTCACCTCCTCAGAGCGGGGCTGTCCCCTGGACACAAACAGAACGTCACCACGGTTGGGATCCACTTAAGTCTCCTTTTTTTCTAGTTTTAACAGACAAAATGAAACTCAAGGAAGAAAATAATGCGTGATTAACAAAGTCACTCAGTGTCAGCGCACAGACACTAAAGATTTTAGGAAACTGTAGAGCCGTTAAACAGCTAATAACTCGCTAGCACAGTGTTATGGTTTGCATGTTGTGCTGCAGGAAAGTGACTGGGTGTCCGTTATACTTAAAGATTGTACGCTTTGTGTGTGTCTGTGTATAATCCGATGGCCACAGTTGATACTTTCAGCTCTTAAAACGGCCAAAATGATTTGTATAGTGGGGAGAAAATGACTCCCGTAGCCTATACAGAGTCTTGACATCCACCGATTAATGGAATCCCAATTTATGACAGAAGCTCTTTTGTTTTTTTGTTTTTTGTTTTTTTAGATAAATGTGTCTCAGCTGTCCTCAGTGTTGAGTGGGACGCTGGACCTACGTCTTCATCCTACCTTGTGCTTTAAAGTCGGCCTTATTGAGTCCGGTCGGAAGTCGAGAAGACAGATTTTTATATATATATATATAAATCTCAGTCATTATTCTGTGCCGAAGGATTTCGGTATTTATCCAAGTTGCCGTTGGTTTTAATTCCAAACGAAAGAACAAATTAGTTTTATTTTCAATTATTGCCGTAAATTGAAAACACAGGTCACATCTGAGAGGAACCAGCGCCTCGGGAATAACGGATTCATACAATACAATAAAAAGCTAAAAAGCCAAAATATACAAAGATTTTAATTTTATTTCCTCTAAATTAGGCCGTTTGGACCTTTTTTTTAATTTGTGTTTTACTCCCACGGATGTTCTGCCTGACGTGTGAAACATAAAGTAGTTGTTGCTTGCTGAGCAGGTCCTGTCGGTCATAACGATGATTAAAAAAAAGACGAGTCACTTAACAACCGAGTTGAGCCGTGGTTCTGTGTTCTGCTCAGGTCCAGGAGCTGGTGCTGGACAACTGTCGCTCCAGTGAGGGAAAGATCGAAGGCATCACAGAGGAGTTCTCCAACCTGGAGCTGCTCAGCCTCATCAACGTGGGCCTGACCAGCGTCGCAGACATCCCCAAGCTGGACAAGCTGAAAAAGGTGGGCCCGAAGCAGCCGCTGCCAGGTTCTGCAGGGTTCTGGTCAGAGCGGGAGCTTTTCAGACATCATCTGTGTTACTAGCCTCTGTGGTTACATAACTGAGCAGATAACGGTTAATAATCCAGATTTGAAGGGACAAACTGGAATAAAAAAGCTGTTTCTGCTTTAAATCAGCTGTAAGTCTTTGGGTTTTTTTTCCGGTGCTGAGAACGTTCTGACCCGCTGGGTATAAAGTGCTGCTGCAGAGCCGCTTTAAACCCCGGGGGAAACGGCCGGCGCCTGCACCGGAAACGCGTGTCTCACCCTCGGCCGTCTCTCCGTCTCTGCAGTTGGAGCTGAGCGACAACCGGATATCGGGCGGCCTGGAGGTCCTGGCAGAGCGGCTGGTCAATCTGACGCACCTCAACCTGAGCGGCAACAAGTTCAAGGACATCAGCACGCTGGAGCCGCTGGTAGGTTGGAGACGAGACGGTGTCTGGTCTGGATTCACGCGTAGGAAGGCCGCGGGAACGCCATTTTTATGTTTCTGCTGGAAAAGTGATCTAACCGACTGGTTTTATTTTATTGGTTCTGTTGGTCTTATCTATGTTTGGCTGTGGTCTGTACGGCACTTCAGCCTCTGCGTTTTAATTGGTGTTTAAATAAAAGTTGGATTGAAAGGATGGAGGTGAAAGGGCGCAACGTAGGGCTGGGCGATGAATCGATTTCGTCGATTAATTCCGATTTACAATTTTTTTTGGAAAATCTGGATTTTGTTTTGCCAACGCACTCGCTGGGCTTCCATGAAGAGAATAAGATGAAATGCTGAATATATGTTTAGGTGATGATTTTTACCATAATGAGGCACTTTAATTTACTCATTTACTTTGTTTTTTAAGTTAATTTGAAGTTACACCACTGAAGCCTGACTGTAGCTAATTGTGTAACACCAGTAGCAACATTTAGTTGTATTTTCATTGTTTACAACGACAGGGCGGCCATCTTGCTTTACCAGCATGTTTCACGGCTTGGATTTAGCTGCACTTTGAATTCAGGTCAGCTGCCAGACAAAATGTTTGACAAGAAAGCAAGTTTTTAAAATAATTTCTTTAATTTCTTTTTGTGAAACGAAAAGCAAGGGAGAAAAAATCTATTAATCGGCTTTGGTAGATTAAAATCAGAATTTATTTTTAATCCATGGCACTTTGGCCGTAGCGCAATGTTTCGTGGACACATGGAAGCAGGATCCAGGGTCTCCTTACGGATTTATTTTAACTATGTCGATTGAAATGCAACATGCGTTAACGTTACTTTATGAAGTAATGTATGAAGTTTTAAACGATGTCTGAATCCACACTATGTACCTCTAATTTAACCAGAAACATAGCAATCAGAGCCGCACATTGAACGAGGGGAGTAAGAGATTCAAGGTGTGGTAATCAGTGAATTAGTGCAACAGTTACAGAGAGAAAAACAGAGATTATATTAAAAAAACTATATTTATTTATATCCAGCTTTGTAATCCAATCAGCAGCAGTTCTACATTTGCGACGTGAAAACAGAGGAGCTCTCCTCTCTGCTCAGTTGCTCTGGCTGCAGGCAGGGCTTTCAGGCCTGTGAGACAGCGCTGAGGGAATAGGGAGATCGCTGCTTTCACGTGAAGCTGCTAAATCACCAAACACACAGAGAAAAGTCACTAGATTTGTTTCTAGTCGCTTTTTTTGAATAAAAGTTGCTAGACGGGTCAGAAAAGTCCCCAAATATGACGACAGTCACTAAGGTGCTCACTCCAGAGAGCAGCGCAGTAGCCTCCAGTAGCTTCATGCACTTAGCAGCGTGACAGAGAGCAGCCGGAGGGGTTGGTTTTTCAAAATAAAGCACATTTTAAAATTTAACAATGTTTAAATTAAACTCTGGTTATGGCCCAGTTCTCAGGTTCACAGGTCAATGAGCTGTTGTCTGTGTTGCCGTTGCAGAAAAAGCTGCCTCAGCTGAAGAGCCTGGACCTGTTCAACTGCGAGGTGACCAACCTGGGCGACTACAGGGACTCCATCTTCACGCTCCTCCCGCAGCTCACCTACCTGGACGGCTACGACGTGGACGACTGCGAGGCGTCCGACTCGGACGGCGAGGGCGACGGCATCGACGACGAGGACGAAGAAGGTGGGAGCGAGGCGTCCGAAGCTGGGATGAGCGCTTTCAGGTTTGACGTTTCACTAATCCGGACTGTTCTGGCTCTTAGGGGAGTCGGAGGAGTTCACAGAGGAGGAGGAGGATGAAGAGGAGGTGGTAGCAGAAGAGGATGATGACGACGACGACAGCGCCGATGAAGAGGTCGGTTTCATCGACGCGCTGACGTCTGATCCGTGTAGCTTTGAAACGCTCGTTGCTGATGGTGCTCTTTGTTTCTGCAGGACGGCGCCGTGAACGGAGAAGTGGACAGCGAGGACGACGACGATGACGAGGAGGATGAGGAAGATGAAGGTGATCAACTTTCACCCATTTAACCTTTTCAGAGCCACAGATCTGGGGGGAAAAAAAGACAGTTTAAAGACAGCAACTACCGTATTTCTCAGACTATAAGTCCCTCTGGAATATAAGTCGCTTCAGTCAAAAAATGCGTCCTAAAGAGGAAAAAAAACATATTAGTCGCATTTATTTAGAAATTAAAAACTGACATTTAATCTGGTTAGGCAGTTTATTAAATTCCACAGCTGCATCCATAACAGGCTGAATAACATGGAACGTACCTGGGAGGATGAATGGAGTAAATTAGCACAATCAGCCAGCAACTCCAACTAGCGAGTTAGCGGTAAGGTTATCGCCAACAGCCCGTTATGCTGGAATTTGTCAAAATTACACAGATGTTAGACCGCGAGTGTAACGGTGTTTCGTGCTAAGCTAAGCTTATGACAGTTATTAGCTTCACGGACAGCCCAAGTCTTGGTCTGGGTCCTTCGGGCAGCGCCGTGCTGCGTGAATTCAGACTGAAACAGCGAAACGACTTACAAACGTCTTCTTTGTTGTTTGTAAATTAATGTTTCAATTCATTTTTAAGTGGTATAGGAGCAGCATGTAGTTTTCACAAGCCTAGAGCGCCCTCTGGTGGCTACAGACAGTAGTCCTTGGTTCATGTTGGTCATTTTGAATTGCCATTTAAATTTGATTTGTACCACAGGCTGGGTGAATACTCGATTCTGATTGGCTGCAGGGTGTCCATTAAAATGTGTTATAGGACATTATCAAAAAAGTTCTGGTCAAACAGCCTGATTGATCTAATTTATTGTGTCAGCTGAAAACGTGTAGCTGGTAACCCTGGCAATGTGTCACGATAGGGCTGGACGACATAGAAAAAAAGTATATCGATAAAATAGAAATAATTTTGATCGATAATTATCAACAAATTCAAAACATGTATTTTAAGTGCAGTGCTGGTTGTTTTATGCTGTTACTTATGGACCTATTGTTAGATACAGAACACACAAACACTGAATTCAAACTCAACCCCTTATTCAACCAACTTTTTACCAAAACTACAAGTTTTTAAAAAATGAAAAAGAACACGTGGTCTCTGAACTCGTTGAAGGGGGCGGAGCATTCCTTGGTCTGTGTTTGTGATTGGCTGGGAGAATGTAACATTAACCCGCATGATAGGCTAGAATGCAAAAGGAAGGAGAACTGTTATTCTATTGAACTTTTATTCAACCCTTTTTTCTATCACGATATAAGTCTATCGATCGATATATATTGTTATTGAATTACTGTCCAGCCCTATGTCACGACGAGAGATATTAAATAGTTTCTGCTTGCTGTGAAAATTGTACAGTTTTAACGGTGGAAATAAACATTAAAGTAGTTAAAACTGATTTAATATTTAATTTCTTTTGTAAGTGACCACAGTGTGAGCTTCGCGTTGGGCGGCCGCGTCGCTATCGTTATCTCCGACATATAAGCCGCGCCCGACAGGATCAGCCGAACTGTGAAAAACTTGCGACTTATATAGTCTGAAGAATACGGTAGTCGGCTACAGAAGTTGTCCCGTATTCAAAAGGAGCGTGAGATTTATTCTCCACTTAAACCCAGGCGTTCTGTGAAGGCCTCAGATGTTTGTTAGTTACACACTTTACAATTTCGCTCTCAGTAGGTTTAAATCACGTTAAGGGTCGGCACAACATGTCGGCGCAGAAACCACCGCTCGGGCTAAAATAATAAAGCTTAATCTGTTTTTACCGTCCCGCTTCTGATGCCGTGCGTTAAACTCCTCTGCTTCTCTACACAGACGAGGATTCGTCTCCAGTCAAAGGCCAGAAGAGGAAGAGAGAGCCTGAAGACGAAGACAATGAAGATGACGAGTGAAGCCCTGTAGACCTCCACCCCCGTTTCCCATAAGCCAACAGCAGCTCTGCTTCCACTCTCACTGGGCTGCATCCCAACCATGAAGCCTCCCAAAACCCCAAATATCTTCCGTTTCCCACCTCTGCTCAGACTGCAGTCACATTAAACTTTTATTTAAGTTTCTGGAGTAATTGAAACTCCTCAGATTATTCAGCATCATATATATATGACAGGTTTTTTTTTGTTGTGTTTTTTTTTTTTTTGGACATTTCTTAAAAACTCAGGAATAAAATGTTGAAGCTTCAGACCGAACAGTTAGTCGATTAAAATTCCCACAGAAGACATAATGTCAGATTGTTCCCTTAAAGCAATTCCAGGAGAGGAGATGTCTTGTTTTGTCTTATTTATACAAAGAATTGTCTCTTTTCTAGTAAATCCATAAAGACACGTTTTGATTAAAAAAACAAGAAAACCCAGGTGATTAATTTTACTGTGCCGTTTAAACAAAAATACCTTCTCCGTTTGGAAAGTGCATCCAGTTTTAACCCAGAACAGACATGAAATCCACCTGCAGTCAAAGGAAAGCGTCGGTGAAGCCGTTAAATCTCTCCTTGTTGGTCATATCCACCAGAAGCCCGTTTGTGTGATGCTATAAAGTAGACGATGTGAAATGGGGAAATTCAGGTCACTGGATGCAGATTTTTGTACTTTGAGGTTTGAATCAAGTCTGTTATTCCTGGTTTCTCGTCCTATTTCTATATGTCCATGATCTTCTGGTAGCCCCCCCACCCCCACCCCCAGATCCGTCGTCCCGTTTCCCCGCAGCCGAGCGTGCTCAGGGCAAACCGTGGTGTTTTTCTTTCTTTTTTTTTTTCTTTTTTTTTTGCCAGCAGAGCTTTTTAAAAGATCTATTTTTCCAGAGAACGTTTTGTTTACTTTTTGTATGGCTGTCTCGGGACGCTGTCTCTCTCTCTCTCTCTCTCCCCCCGTCTTTCTCTCCGTCTGCCTTCCTGTTTGTTTCCAGAGAGATCCAGCTGTCCCTTCACTCTTACAGCGACTCGACGAGGTTGTTTGCTTCCTTTTGTTTATTACTTTCTGTAAGTTAAATGAGAAATCATACAAAAGGACTCTGTAAATAAAATCTTAACATTTTCCTCCTGGTGTCTCTCCATGTCTTGGTTCTGTTTTTGTCCAACTATTGCTGGGAAACTATTGGGAGTTGCACGCTCTTGCACAAATTGTCTATAAATTGAAATGAAAATTAAAGCACTTGAGATTTTAATTTCCCTTTTATCTAAAAATGTTGGTCGGTTCACATACAGTTCCTCCAGCAGTCTTACCCCTGTATATTTATTTTACTACAGTTAAATGTGTTTAGTTAGTATTGGTTGAAGAATAAAAGAGCCAACCCTATTATTAAGACAGTTATGCAGTTTGTCCACAAGGGGACAGCAAATCACTACATTTAGCAAAAAATAATTTACTGGAGTAACCTATACCTAATTAAAGCTTTTTCATATTTAGTATACATATTGGAAATGTTTTTGTAGATTGCTTTCTGTGAAATTTAGTCCCATAAAGATTTTTGCAAAAGAATGGAAAGTTCAGACTGGTACACAGATGCATTATGGTTGGCTTCAGTTTCCAGCCTTGTTAGCTTAATCCCAGTGAGTGGTGCATAAAAAGTGCCCTGTTTGAATATTTGAAAAGAAAAAAAATGTTAACTCAATTTTAAGTTTTGATCATGACCTCTGAAAACAAGGAAAATACCTAAGCTTTCAGGTTGAACATTTAATAATTTCTTTACACTTCATAGACTTTTACATTCAGCTTCAGTAGTATTATAAAAACAAGTTGATACAAACTGAGTAGCTGCACTTTATATTTTTCAGTTTCCAACATCAAACCTTAACCTTGTAATATGGATCTTTTGAGTTTCAGCTTGTTCTTGAACGTAATTAATCAAGAATCTTTCAAATGTTTAGCTGAAACAAACGTGCTTGGAGATCACACCAACCCGATGTTTGCCAGTTTGGAAACGCCGGGTAGTTTACCAGGATTTCATGACTGCGGTCATTTTACAGTCCACCTCTAAGTCACAGAGAAACAGAAAGTGAAACTGCTCCAATGTTTTTAGTCAGCATAAATAAATGTGTTCGGGTCAGAAGGTCGGCCTCGTGGTGCTCCTGTTCTTTATCTCCAGCTCCAACTGAGCAATCCTCGCCTGCAGGATAGAAACAACCAGAGTCAAAACCATTCCATACAAAGCTTTAAAAAACAAACCTGTTAGACTTTTGTTTAGACACGTTCATAGTTCATAATGCTCAGGATGTTAAACTAGTCTTCTAAAATGCAGCCATGCCTGTTAAAATATTTGACTTTACAGTAAAGATGTATTTTTTTCCCAATAGAAAAATCTAAACTAAAGTGAAAACAGCACACCTCAGTGAGTTTCTATAGCCTATGACATTTAGTACAAATATTTACTTTTGTATTAGTATGGTGGTAAATAATTAAATTCCTCACCATTCTCAATGTGCTTTGTTTAATGTCTCAAATCCAACAGAATCCACACTCAGTTTGGACAAAGATTGACTTTTTAACCAAATGGTTTTACAAAAATGTGCGTTTGTTGTTGTTTTTTAAAGCAGACCGTATAAGGATGGAAGTTTTGGCATGTTAAGTTAAGCTAATCAAGCTAATGGTTTAAGCTAGCTAGTAAACTATCTTAAACTAGGGTGGGGTAATGGTAGAGGATTATTCTGTTTTTTGGATTCATAATTGCAAGGGTAACAAATCAGTTTGCCTCAGTAATTTGCCCCAGAAATAAAGGTTAACTTATTTTCCTGCTTTGTTTCTACCATAATGCTAGCTACTTTTAGCTAGGTTGTTAGCATTAGCCCTTTTTGATAGAGAAGGATTCTTGTTGGTGCTTAAACAATATCACAGTTGAACTAATGCCTTTTTGAATATATGAAAACCAAGTTGTGTTCAATTCATACTCAGAAATCTAAGTTCTAGGTCAGAAATATCCAAACCATTGAAAGTCAAATTTACAACTTGAAGAGTCAACAGGTTTTTAAGATCCAATATGGATCTTAATAATGTGTTAAACCTAGAGTTTTGTAACAGTAATGAAGAAAATTCTGCCGTTTAGGTACATTTTTTGTTGTTTTTTGTTTTTATTTCCAGAGACCATCTCATGTCTTCCAACTTGGCTTTTGTTGCCCACCACCGGGCCCCAACGCTAAGATTTGTAACAATGGTCAGGGGAGATTAAGTGTTCATTTTCTACCGAAGCAGATCAACCTGGTTAGTTAATCAGAAATTGTACAATGCCTGTATTTTGGAGATTTATTTTCTTTAATTTGTGCCACAGCACAACACAAAGTTAGTTTAAGAACCTTGCATCAGATTCTGCGTTCCTGGTATAAAGTATTGATTTTAGGCAGATGTACAAATGAAGAGCCCCCCACTGAAATTAACCTAACCCCAACTCTCCTCCAGGCAGGTATTTTGGATAGCACTTTTAATTCAATTCAATTCAATTCAATTTTATTTATATAGCGCCAATTCATGAAACATGTCATCTCGAGGCACTTTACAAAGTCAAAATCAGTCAGATTATACAGAGATTTTAGAGTTTTTTTATTATTATTTTACTCCAACAACTGTCCCGTTAGGTTTTAATGTCAATTAAAACACTGATCCTTAGTCCAGCAGCAAAAACACTGACTTTATTAACCTGCCTAAGAAACTGCAGGCAAACTGCCAGGTTTTGCTGTAAGGAGGCAGTTTTGCATCCTTAAAAATCAAAAGGCAATTGTCTGTTAGTCTACTAACGTCTTTCTGATGCAGTTCCTCCCTGAGGCCTCTGATATCATCTTGTTGTTTGTAAAATACCTGCAGGAGCTGAAGGAGAGAAGCTTACGATGAGTTTATTGGAAGAGTTTTAAGCACATTCTCGTTCATTATCTGACATCGGTTCTGACAGACCTCTCTCTCGGTCATGGGTGGTGGTTTCTCAGCTGGTTCGCAGCAGTGTGGGGTGCAGCAGTACGACCACAGAGGACACTCTGTCTCATCAGGCTGCCAGGCGGACAGATCATCCAGGTCTCTGGGGTATTTGGCATCCTGGTAGGCCAGCTGCTCTTCCAGGAAAGCCTAAAAACAACCAAAGGATGAAACAAAACCTAAATGCAAAAATGTATGCGACCGGTCTGGAAAACCCTCTCATGAGCTGCGATTCCAGAATCCGTTTCAGTGTAAACAGTGTCAGAATTTACATTTCAAATCATGAATTCAGTTTATTTATCTGCGCCCAATTCACAACAAAAATGATCCCAACGGACATTAAAGAAAAAGTAAACAAGTTGAGTTTATTATGCTGTAATTCTGTAAAACTGCTCTAATTCTTAATCTTTAAAACTTTTTCGTATTTTGTCCCTTTACCACCACAAATTCCTAATATTAGTACTGTGATAGACCAACACAAAATAGTGCATAACGACCAAGTTAAGTAAAATCACACATGGTTAAAAATTCTTTTTCATAAATAAAAAGACTGAAAAGTGTGGCTTGCATTTGAATTCAGCCCCGTTTACTCAGATACTCTGAAATATGATCCAGTGCAACCATTGTCCTTGAAATCTGTGGCTGTAATGCGACAAGACGAGAAGAAAGTCAGAGAAGTATTGTTTTTTTGCAAATCAATAATCAGTTGTAAAAAAAGATCTTTGAAAAACCTCCTTTGATAACGTTTACAGAACATTAAAGCTCAAAAACATATTTTACTAATGTTTGGCTTTAAGTTGGCAAGTTTAAGCTGCATATTCAAGATGCATACTTGGCCATTTATGTTGATTAGCTCTAGATTTATACCCTAGTGTGTGATGACCAAATGTACCAGACTACCTTTTCCACAAAGTGAAGGTTAGTGTTTGTCGCGGCCCCGTCAGCTGGGCCCATCTGGAACCTGAGGGAGCTCAGCTGCCTTAGCGCGCGTTTGTCAGCAGGAATATCAGCATACGGGTTTTCTACATGAGCCTCAGGCCTCAAAGACATCAGCAAAGGTCCTGATGAAGAGATGAAAGCTCTGCTGGTGGCTGATCCAAACTAAATGCATGAACCAGTGTTGCGTCCTTAACCAGCGTGGTGTCTTTGCAGGTCACGTACCCCTGTTGATCCCCATCAGCCACTCCTGAGCCGTTAAGGCTGCCTGGTTTCCCGCTGTCATCGGGTACAGATCCTCCTGGAAAATACCTGACTGAAGAGGAGAACAGGTTACCTGAGCACTGGTATCACCAGTAGTAATAAGACAGTGTGGGATCATCAGTACCTGTTTCCGTGGAACGATCATTGACAGAGGTTCTACCAGATCTTTGATGGCAATCAGACGATAAAACCGGAAAATCTCACACACATTCACGTCCAGGCCACGTTTTGGCATCACCCCTGAATTTATAACAAAAATAGAAGATTAGACAACTATTTTCCCTGCAAATTTAATATTTAATTCTTCCTTCTGATAGCTATCTTCTCTCTAAAATTGCTGGTGGGTCTGTGCTAGTTTTCAAAAATGTTACTCTGGGTAAAATCTTCAAGTTTGTTTGTAACTCTGATAACTAATAGTTGATTTAAAACAAAAGCATTAGACCAGCTATGTGAAAATGTTAGCTAAACATGCTAACTTCTTTGGAAAAAAAATACTTTATAATTCTTCTTTAAAAACAAATCGGTAAATCTCTTACTTCTTAAAGTCGTCACTGTAATGTATGTTTAGCTGAAAAAAAGGGTTAAGCCAAACAGCTGCCTATAAGATTTGGTCTTTTTAACTTAAAGTAACCATTTGAAAAAAGTATTATTTAAGCACTTGGGCAAAGGTAATTAAAGGTTGGATTAAGTTGTTTTAGTTTTAGATTCCCCCCCCCCTTTTTTTTTTTTTTTTTTTACTTCATATGAAGTTAAAGGGAGTTGGCTGACTAGCTGGATCTTTTAGCAGTTGTGTTATTGAATAGGACAATATTTTCCAACAAGGAAAACATACAAATAAATGTTAGATGTAGTGGCTGCAACTCTTAGCAGAACAAATTAGAAGTTGTGTTTACATTTTGAAAGTACAGCTTTAAACACCGTCGGTAAGAGGTACTACAGACAAAACAACAGCTTTCCTGGCCGTCGACATATTGAAATCCTGACTTTTAGTTGTTTTGTTTTTATTTTGGAATCCCGACTTCCCTGACGGTGTTAACTGGAATGCTGTTCACTTGGGCGTTACGCCATTCCCAGCACCTAGTTGTGACTTCTGATGCAAATGGAAAGCAGCATCAGCATTTGACCTGAACTAAAGTCTTTTTGATATGGAAAAGTATGGTTCATTTCCTTTTTTGTACTTAGAAGTTGGACTTTCTGAGCAACCATTAGGAAAAATGGGTGCGCTCTCAAATCAAATTTCCGACTTGAAAAGTTAGAGATCAAAGAAGAGATAATCCTGAAATCAATATTCATTGTTTAGTGTACCTAAAATACCAAAAATCAATACGTTGTTATTGGCCTGTATTGCTAACACCAATTACTTTTAGCAGACCCCACCTATTGTAGGGTTTGCAACACAGAACATCTTTTAAGCCCGAGGGTCTATTTTCCAAAAAAATGCATACTCATACTTTTTGAGGCATTTCTCAGCTTATACAAATGCCTAAACTGCTAATCTTGTTATCAACTAACATAAAGGTCCCGGAGGATGATGTGGATGTGAAAATTAGAGAGTAAATTATTCTGAACCTGAGTAAATCCCACTTTAATACCCGAAAAAGAAATTTCGCCAAAAAAAACTCAGATGTTTACATACAAAACTTCTTAGTTTTGCTTTAAAGAAGGAAATAAACACAATAAATCGAAACTACAACATCTTGTCTGTGTCCACACAACAAGCAACTGAGAAGGTATATACGTTTAGATTGAAAAAAAATCTAGGCAGACCCCTCCCGGTTTGTGTGCCTTTTTGGCACAGTTTTTGAAATTTGGAATTTATTCTTGAAATTGAAAATGTGGGATGCTATTATGTATTTGGTGGATACTTTGTAGAAGATTCTCAGATGAAGATCTGGACATATGATAAGTGTGTGTCTGTGTCAGTTAGTCAGCTACAAGCAAGTTATTGTTGCTAAAGAGCTCAAGACCCCTTGAAAGGGGGCTCACATTTGGTGATGTAATTCTCAGATTCGACGTCCGAAGAATATGGAAAGCTCATATACCTTAAACTCAAAGTCTGTTTCAGTACATTCTATTCCAGTCTGTAGTGGTATTTATCTATTATTGGTGGGTTTATTTTATGCAGTTTAAGTATGATTTAAAAAGGTGAAGAAGCAGCACAGTTTTTTCCCTTTAACAGTTTTTGTGTTACATTGTTTCAATCTGACCCAGTCCTTTCTGTGGCAGCAGTGATCTGTACTCAATCAGAAAGCTGATGTAGGGTTTCTCAGCGCTCAGCTCGTAGTATCTGATGTTCCCGTCCCCCTGCAAAGCACAGTGCCAGAACAACAATAACATTTATCCCAAAAACTGCATTGCTGTTGTGTTTAACTTTAGGCGTTAGGAGGCAAATACAACTATCTGAAACCAAGCATAAGTACTTCCAAATTTACAAAAGACTGCAAAAGTCTTCTACATAGAAATTACATTAAATGGAAGATTTGTAGGAATATAAAGCATTTTTTGTTGAACTAAGGCTTCTTGGAAAACATTTTTCGCCACTTTAAAGTGGAAACAGCAGTTGTTCTGGATACATTTATAATTTCTAATAACCTTTCCAGCCAAGTAGAGCATCTGTGTATCAGCGTCATAGAACGGGAAGAGAACTCCTGCTGATCCATCCAAATCTTCTTCATACAGAGGCTCTGATAAGTCATCCTGCTCATAGAAAAGTTCATGTCAGATCAGTTTGAGTTTAAATGATTGGAAACACAACTACAAGTAAAAAAAAATGTATCATGATACAGAATTCAAAATGACCTAATTGTTTTTTTTTTGACAGATTCCAGCATTAAGGGATCATTTTATTTACTGATTAGTGTTGCATGTTCCATGACTTTTCAACTGCTGAATGAATTTAGCAATGAAAAGCTGCTTCTAAAAGAACGTCTTACTGGGTCCCAGAGGACGATCTGTCTGTGGTTCCAGGGCGAGCTGCCGGTGGACAGAAGCATCTTCAACCCTCTGATGTATAAAACCTTGTTAGCTCTGTGTGTCTTGTTGCTGGACACCTGTGAAACCCAACAGTAAGCGGACTACAACTTCCTCTGGATGGTGTACCGTCAGACACGTTAAGGTCCTTAAAAGAAAACCTGCAGAATATTTCCGGTCCGTGGCTCCAGGACCCGAATCCGCCTGTCTTTTGACGTGACGGCCAGCCTGCTGCCATCGTTGTTGAAGCTGACGGACAGCAGCAGCGCCTCAGATGGGTAGCGATGGTGGATGGGCATCAGGACCACTCGGACCGGACGTCTGACAACTGTGCCGACCTGGGACACATCCCAGAGGAGAACCTGGAGAAGGAATCAAGAAAAAGTAATAAGGGATCTGAATTGACATGAAACCCTGGCATTAATTCATGTAAGCAGTTTGCTGGTGTGAAGCAGTTTTTAAATGTAACTAGGCTTTCCTATTCATTGTGTCTATTCTGTAACAGTTTCACTTGCTGATAACTTTGTTTCAATTACTTGTCTCATCAAAAGTACACAACTATCATACCCTGTTGACTGAACTTGGTCCAGTACTACAAAAACGTAACTGTTTTCAGTCCGTATCACCGTGTAGTTGGGATTTATTGCTAAGTGAAGCTAATGTGTTAATCCAAAATAAATAAAATTAACCGCTAACTATAGAGTGAAATTTGAGAAAATGTGTATTGTTAGCGGCTAATCAAAGCCACCGTTCAAAGGGCAGTGATGATGCTAACTGAAGCTAATCTAAACGGTTAATATGTTAAAACCAATAGTCGGGTTTAGCTCATAACAGAAACTAGTTGCACAACCGTAACATTCATCATAAACTAGTCACTACTTAGAGCCCAATTTCTCAGGAATTAAAAAAAATTCCCTGTAGGATTATTTTCATTTGAAACAAGCAGCTATTGGTAGAAGGTATTAGCCGCTAGCTGAAGCTAATTTTGTTAGCCCGAATTAAGTCTAGCTCAGATTCCATAAAGTGCGGACATAACTGGATCTAGATATTAAGCGGTGCTGTGGACATCCCTGATTATTCCAGATTAGCAACTTAATGTGGGAAAATTTGGTTTTTCAAGTTGTTTGATAGTGTGGAAAAGATCCAAGTTTAATTGCTTTTAATTTGGTTCAGTTTGACCAAGCGAGTGATTTGTTACCATATGCAGAAAGAAATGGTTACAATATATTTGAGCGTGTTAAATTATTAAACTGTGTCTCCGGGGCGCCTGACCTTGTAGTCGTAGCCCGAGCTAAGCAGCAGATTTTCAGCAGTTGGATGCCACTCAATGATAGCCACCCTCCTGGAGTGACCCATCAGAGTCTTCTTGGCCCTGGTGATGTTCTGCTGGACCCCGCAAACTGGAATATCCCAAATCTTCACCTGCATACAAACAACCTTTTGTTTTTTTGCCCAACATTGTCAGTTCACCTAACTTCATCCAGATTGTAGGTTTAATCATAAACCACGTCTGAATGCAACCTTTAGAAGTAGTTTTTTTTAGTACAAACACAGATAAATTAAAGCACGATGGGCTCACAGTGCAGTCTTCAGAACAAGAGGCAATGCAGTAATCATCGAATGGGTTCCACTTGACGTCCAGGACTCTGCCTCTGTGACCACAAACCCTCGGATACTGAGGGTCTATTCTGCCCATCTGAAAGAAACCGTCAACATTTTAAAATCCTGGTGAATCCTACTGAATTAAATTATCAATTTAAAGTTGTCCTGTGACATTAGACATCTGGAATGTCTGGATCATTGTGACAGGAACAAAAACTCAACACTGAAGGACTAGTCATGTGTAGTTTACTCTGTAATCATCAAACAGTTGTTCTATTGGTCATAAATGTCCTGATAAAGTGAAACAACTTGGACCTACATACACAACGAATGGGCAGGACTAGAAACGCCCCGCCCCCAGCGCACTCCGTCACCACGGCGACGAAGCAGGGATTGGCCGAGCAGTAGTGGTTGTCATGGACGCTTCTTGAGATTGGCACGCCATCATAGCTGTGCTCCTTCGTGGCCGGCTTGCCAAAGACATGGCGAAACTTTGAGCATCGGAAAGGAGATCGCCAGGACATCTGGAGGACAGGAAGTGGACGGGGAGGACGTTTAGGGAGGTTTATTGTCGTTTCATTGGGGAGCTAATGGCATAGAACAAACCGAGACAACTTATCTGTAGGATTGGAGCTAATTTAGTGTGAAAAATGATTAGACAAATAAAAGGCAAATTGATAAAAACATCAAGTATAATCAATATTATGGAGTTCATAACTTTGGCAGCAGTTCAGCATTTCACCAGCATGAGGCTGTGAAACAACCTGTTTTTTTTTTCTTTTATTTACCTGGTGGCAGAAAGTCAAAAAGTTACCGGCGAAGGTGTGGAGTGTTTTTCTCTGACAATTACAGACAGCCCTACATTAACAACGAGTCTTCAGCCGGAGGTTTCTTCATATGCGCTTTAAGTCAGACCACTACAGCAGATCCTTCCTGCCCGCAGCAATTAGCATCTATGACAACCCTTAGTTACAGCAATATTTCATTTATGTTCAGGATCAGTAAATGAATTTTGAATTGAATTAAATTACAGGTTCAGAGCCATATTCCTGTAGTGCCTCAGAAACAGATTACCATACTCCATTGACATTACTGGTTCCCCTCACTGTCTTCTGCAGGGCATCCTTCTGCCGTATTGCAGTGGTTGTAAAGCAGTGAGATGCAAACCGAAACACAGAATGTTTTGAGGAAATTTGGTCACACTGCAAAAAGGGAACTAAAAGTAAATAAATGTTTCTTAAAATTAGTGTAGCTGTCACTGATTTGACCAGGCAAGTTTAAATGATCTGCCAATGGAATAAGATTTTTTTGCACTTAAAACAGGAATATGCTGGTGAAGATTCTCAGTCATCCAGGTCATGGTCATTCCAAAAACAAGTAAAAAACAAAACAACTGGACTTGTTTTCTGAAGTTTGAAGACGTTTCGCTTCCTATCCAGGAAGCTTTCTCAATTCAAAAAGTCTGGAGTAATGTGGAGTGTGAAGCTTGGACAGCAGTATAAAGCTTGATACTCCACATTACTTCAGACTTTTTGAGTCTGGAGTAATGAAAAAAAGAAAGAAAAAAAGATGTATACTGCTTTTTTAAATCTTTTTTTCCTGGGTTGGATGGCCCGTTTCTCCCAGCAGGATTTGCTTTGTTAAGTTCAATTGCTGCACCCATCCTGTGTCGACTCAGAAAGCACGATTGCACCATTTTAATGATTCCTTGTTGAATCTCTAACGTTACATCCTCAAGTCTGTAAAGTTGGTTTCAGTTTGTTGTGAAAATAAAAGGTTATTGTTTTAAATATAATTTCTCCTCTTTGTCGACTTACATTTCCATCCTCTGAAGAATCCCATAACAGCGCTGGACAAATTCAGCAGCTCCGTTGTCTGGCCCAATCAATAATGTAGCTATTTTCTTTCATAATCATATCAATAATAAATCAGGCTCTTTCATACTTTACCTTTTTAATCATGCCGTCCGCGAGCGCTTGCAAATTGAAAACACCTCAAACAAAACGCTTTCTGTGTGCATTTTAAATATTCATGTTACATCCTGTCTTCTTGCAGCAACAACTGCCTCCTGACCTTTGACTTTGACTGCGCCCGCTGAAGATCCCCTGACCCGGCAGAGACCGTTGGGGGGAAACATTAGTAATTAGTTACATTTGTTCTGTGCATAACTTGGAAATGTTTAATATAATCCTTTAAAGAAAGATGGAAATTGTTTGTCAAAGGTGTTAAATAGGGGGGAAAAAGACAAAATGATCTTTTTGGACATCTACTGCTGTATTTATTACGTTCTCTTTAGGGTAAAATAAAGACCAATAAATCTGGAAACGTATGTAAAAGTGTCACGAAAGAGTTTTACTCTCCTCCTCATGGGTTTCCCCAAACTACAAACGTCTCCTGTAAGCTTTCTGTGAATGTGAAAGAAGGATGTAGTCTCACCTTGAGTTGGTCGTGGGTTCCTGCAGCTCCTCTTCCTCCAAACAAACTTGAATCTATGTTGGGGAAACACCTTTTTTTTTTGCTGGAGCTATATTTAAAACGACCTGACCTCTCATTGGTCACCTGAAGGCTCCCTTCTTCTTCTTCTTCTCCTGATCCACGACGTCTGGCCTCTGGTTCCTCATTAGCTGAGCCGTTTATGCACGGCTGCTCCGCCACAAACACCCGGCTACAATCTGATACTGCTGTAGCCGCACACACATGCATTAAACACAAAGACGGGCCTAATAATGCCTGTCAGCCCGAAGACCAATGAGGTTCTGTGGAGACATTTTACGTTAAAAGGCAGATGTACGCTGTCTTTCACTGCAATATGGACATTTTTCTGCCCTTCTTTACATTGGTGCATCACTTCATTGGAGATAAATAAGTTTCTTATATGTTGCTTTCCATTCCCCTTGGAAATGGAAAATAGGCAAAGCAAATTTATTTCTATAGCACATTTCAGGACAAAGACAACGCAAAGTGCTTTACATCATTAAAATATAGGAACATCAAAACATAATAAAAGCAAGTTGGAATAAAATGTAGAAAAAATGAAGCAAAATAAAATATGGGAAAATGGAAACAAAAGCAAATATTAAAAACAGTTGGACGACAAACTTGAACTAATGATGTTTCAGTGAAACAGTTTATAGAACAGTCGAAGGAGCTGGGAATGGCGTAAAAGTAAAAAGCTTTCCAGCTAATAATAATACATTTTATTTAACAGCGCCTTTCTGGACACTCAAGGTCACTTTACATAAAATAAAAATGAAAATACAAAAATACAAATACAGGAACATAAAAACAGGTTTGGGGAGGGACAAGAGCAACGTATTTACAAATAAGTTAACCATATCAGAGACGTCTGGATTCCAGAATAAAAATAAACAACAAAAAAAACAAAAGGTTAGGATCCTGATATGTTTTGTTCGTGGTACGGCTTATAAACGTCCTTTAAAGTCCTTTAAATTTGGTGGGAGTTGCAGCCGCTACATGTAACATTGATTTTAGACGCACTCTTTCAACTGTGTCTTGTAAAATAAACACGTCTCATCACAGCTTACAACCTTCTGAGGGGAAAAGTCCGACTTTAAATATATCATCAGCATAAAACTGTTAAACATGTTTTCGCTTAGATTTTCTGTATATATTTGTAGTGTCGAGCTTTCAAAGTTGTGTATTTTACTCTATAATACCCAAAGGTGGATAGTAACTAGTTACATTTACTCAGTTACATTTGCTTGAGTAGCTTTTTGAGCAAAATGAACTTTTAGGAGTAGTTTCAGTCATATTATTACTCAAGTATTGCTACTTCTTTTTAGTAAAATTTCTGGCTACTCTATGTACTGTGAGTAACTTCATGAATAAAGAACTGACTTGTTTTAACAAAAAATGCAATGGCAAAGTTAATTTTTCTGACCGAAAGCCGGTATATCTGAGTTCCGGCTGTCAATGGGATGCAGCAGTAGGCTGCTGTTTTTAGGAAAATGTCAGCATGTACAAACAGAAAAGACAAACAAACAAAAAAAACAACAAGCAAAAAGATTAAATGCCTAAATTGCAGTTGTGGTAGTTGATTTCCAATCTTATTCCTGCTAATTCCCGTATTCAGGTTGAGCTTTACCAGGACTAAGACTTGTTACTGATCCTATGCAGGTGTTCAGTAGTCGTGGAGAGGAGGTCAAGCTATAGCAACGGCGAGATTTGGCCTAGCAACTGCTAAGCAACCCCGAGATTTTTGTTATGGAAACCGAAAATACACCGTAGTAATTCAGTAATGGGTTCATTTTTAATTTCAAATATGAAGATTGCTCAACACAGTCATTAATTAACTTAATGATTTATTTAATTAAGTTAATTAATGACTTTGTTGGGCAATACTTATATTTTTTTACCATAGACAAATCTCGCAATATGATGTAAGGGAGGTTAACATAAATGAGTAAAGTGGTAAACTTGTAGGATAACGGCGAGTTTGAAGATGGAGAAGTTTCTCGTTCAGCCAGCAACTCCTGTCTGTCATAAAGCAGCTGCTAAGCTACCATGATGAAAAAATTCTGGTGCCGCCAATGATCTTGATGGTCTATGAAGCACTGAAAGGTCTCATTATCGGCCCTTATAAATGCCAGATTTGCTTTCCGACATTTCCTTTTATTGCATCCTAACATTTTGATGCGGTCCCTGTGTTTTCTTTTCTTTGCTCTTCCTGATCAGCCGTGTGAATTACCGTGTGTTCGATCGGTGTTGCACCGATGAACTGGCCTTCACTGCCTCGAACGTTGTGGATTAGTTCAGCAGTCCCTAACCTGCTGGAAAGCATCTTGCCTCAGTCTTTTCTGCGCTCTTCTAACAAAGTCTGATTGCTTAAACGGGTTTAAGTTTGAATGAAAACAATTAGAGTTTTTGCTCAGCAGATCCCTGAGAACATTCTGACATCTTTATGACGTCACAGCGGCATCAGCAGCTGCTGGTTCTGGTTCTGGTTCTGCGGCGACATTGCGAGATTTAAGCTCATTTAACGGCAAATCTACTGAAAACAGGTAGGAAAACTGGAGACGATGTGAAGCGTTTTGAAATCTAAACCTCCAAAAGCAGCTCTGACGTCATCACGGTGTTTGCAGACTGAAAGTATCTGGGTTCAGACAGATGTAGAGCTCTTTCAACGCTGATCTGGATGTTATTTTAACAAAAACTACAGAGAAACATGTTGACCAGCTCTTTGTTTTAGTGTTGACGGTTTGAGACGTTATATAAAGAAAATGCTGCAGCTCTTTATCGGGCTGTAGTTAGTTTTAAAACTTAATGCAGTTGTTTTTCTTTTAGCTTTGGTATTAGTTTTTAGTTGAGGGCTGGTCACACAGACCGACCTACGTTTACATTTACATTAGCAAAAGAAAAACAAGTTTAAGTTTTATTTATGAGTTTAGAGACACATGCACTCACATCGCTGGTCAGCACAATCTTCAGGTTTAACCTCTTGGTCAGTTGGGTACTTTTGAGAAATTAATTAAATAGGTTGGACTGTTTTACCACATGCAGTCAAAAACTAATTGATAAAAGTTATGGGGGTTGGTTAGAAAAATGTTTCAGGACTGCATGAGCTGAAAAAAGCTAAATATTTTATGGCAGAAGTCGTGTTTCCCCATAACTTCCTTTTACACTTTGAAAATATCAAGATGTGCTTTTTAAATCATTTACATGGTTTACATTGGTGCCATAGACAGCCCCATGTTTTTTTTTTTCGTTTTTTTTTTCTTGTAAACATCGTTACAGATATAGTCAGAGTTGGTCATTTTAACAAATTTTCACTGCATTGATAATTTCAGTGGAATTAGCAACAATCAGCCTTGCCCTGGTTTAGCCAGCAGAATCTTAACAGGTTTTAGGTGGATGTTGATCTCATGTTTGTTTTGATTTATTAGCACAACAGACCTTTTCTAAAACGTGTTATGCTGATGACAGATTCACAAATTGTTTCCTTGGCCGGTTTTACATCTCTAGAATCTTTACTTTTAAGCTAGATCAGGCGTCCGTTATTGTCAGAGGTGGGTGGAGTAGACAAAGACTGTACTTAAGTAAGAGAAGTACTACTTCAACATATTTTTACTCAAGTAAAAGTATTCACCCAAGAAATTACTCAAGAGTAAAATAGTATTCAGTAAGAAGGCTACTCAAGTACTGAGTAACTAATCATAGCAGCTGATGATTTAATATTTTAAGAAATGATGTAATTGGACAGACAAAAATATAAGGTTACGTACAAATTCTGGTAATTTAAAGTAAAAAGTGAAAAAATATACAAAGATTATCATTACAAATTCAGGCAGAAGAAACTTTTCTAAATAATTTTTTTCAACATTAAACTAGAAAGCAATACTTACAGCTGTTAATTTATATACATTACGTTAGAACAGTCTACTGTTTGTTCATTTAACCTCCAAATGGTTCAATGAGCTCAGTAGATAGAAAACATAATTAAAATAACAAAGCTTGTGTTAAAAAAAGAAGTGTCACTTTAACATAAACTCTAGGTTTTTGTCTCTCCGGTGCATTGTTTGTTAAAATAAGGCTGTTCTTTATTCATTAAGTTACTCGCAGTAGGTAGAATACTCAGAAATTTTACTCAAGTAAGAGTAAAAAAGTATTCAGTAAGAAGGTTACTCAAATACTGAGTAACTTATCATAACAGCTGATGAATAAATATTTAAAAATGATGTCATCAGACAGACAAAAATATAAGGTTATGTGAAAATTATGGTATTTTAAAGTAAAAAATGAAAAAAATATACAAAGAATATCACAACTAAAAAATAACACATTCAGGCACAAGAAACATTTCTAAATAACTTTTTTCCACCTTAAACTTGAAAACAATACTGCAGTTACTGTATGTACAGTATGCTACAACAGTCCAAAGTACTTCCAATGACAATATTTACTGTTTACTGTACGTTCATCTGACCTCCAACTGGCTCAATGAGCTCAACAGATAGAAAATAACATTAAAATAATAAAGTTTTGTACAAATAAGAAGTCTCACTTTAACATAAACTCTTGGTCTTTGTCTCTCTGGTGCATTTTTTGTTAAAACAAGTCAGTTCTTAAGTCAGTTCTTTATTCATGAAGTTACTCACAGTACATAGAGTAGCCAGAAATTTTACTAAAAAGAAGTAGCAATACTTGAGTAATAATATGACTGAAACTACTCCTAAAAGTTCATTTTGCTCAAAAAGCTACTCAAGCAAATGTAACTGAGTAAATGTAACTAGTTACTATCCACCTTTGGGTATTATAGAGTAAAATACACAACTTTGAAAGCTCGACACTACAAATATATACAGAAAATCTAAGCGAAAACATGTTTAACAGTTTTATGCTGATGATATATTCATTTATTTTAGCATTCAATTTGTAGCATAATAAAAAAGAGATAACCTTTCTGTGAAAGACCTGCAGAAATCTTGAAACTGATTGTTTTCTCTGACTGATTTTTTCTTTTTGAATGCGATCTACCAGGTGCCTTCTTTCAGTGAGATGGCCTCAATGCAACCAAATTCTCAAACCACAGAGGCGACGCCACACCCCTCCCAGTTGACACAGGCACTGATGTGCATCAGTTTAATGGTGAGGAAACTGTGCATCATAGCAGCTCACATCCATCCACTGAAAATGTGGAAGGAAGAGGGAGTACCTGGAGATAGCACACACATGCAGGGAGAACATGCAAACTCACGACCGTTTATTATTATTTGTCTTTAATCTTTTTGTCGCTGGGAATCGTATATTTGAACGGAAGCAAACTGGCAGACTTCTTCTAGCATTTACCATTGTCCATTAACCAGATTGGCTGTTTTTCTATTAAATGTATTTTATCTGCATTTGTTTTTTTCCCCCTTAAAGGATGCAAGTCAACCTTCAGCTGTCACTTTTGGAACGAAATACAACCCTTTGGATATTTCACAACTGTAAGAAAAACACTGCAAGTAAAGGAAAAAAGCCAAACATTTCCCTAATTTATGAATACCTTATTTTTCGGACTATAAGTTGCTCCGGAATATAAGTCTCTTCAGTCAAACAATGCATCATAAAAAGGAAAAAAACATATATGTCGCATTTATTTAGAAATTTATTTCACACAATCCTAGACTAAAAACTGACATTTAATCTGGTAAGGTAACTTATTAAATTACAGAACTGCATCCACAATCGGCTGAATAATATGAAACATACCTGGGAGGTTGAACAGGGAACAAGCTAGCAACTACAACCCACAAAGTTCTGGTGAGCGCATTTCATCGTAACGGTCTGTTACGCTGAAAGTTGACAAAATTACGCTGAAATTAGACCGTGAGCGTAACGGTGCTACGTGCTAAGCTAACAGTATAACACGGATGTTTCAGAGCAACATAAAGCTCGCGTGCATCAGCAAAGTTGTAAAACACCCAGACAACAGACCTGTAAGCTAGCGCTAGCTGTTAGCTTAGCTTCACGGACGGCCCAATAACAGGGTTCTGTCTCGGTCTGGGCTCTCCTTTTCAGCTGCACCATGCAACGCTCCACGAATCCAGACTGAAACAGAGAAACAACATATGTACATGTGTTCAGTCTTTGTTGTTTATAAGTTAAAGTTTCATTTAATTTTTAAGTGGTGCAGGAGCAGCAAATTTTTCACAAGCCCTCTTGTGGCTATAGACGGTAAAGTTTACTACTTGGTTCATCTTGGTCAGTATGATTTACCATTTAAAACTGTTATATAAGTCGCATCTGACTATAAGTCGGCCAAACTGTAACAAAAAAGTGCGAGTTATAGTCTGAAAAATACGGTAATTAGATTATTTCTGTAAGGCTCCATTACTAATTACACAAAAATCGCAACAAAATGATCGGGGACTATTGACAGAACCACACAAACAAGGCATTATGTTGATTAACTTCCCCTTTTTGTGGTACCTAGGAACCATCCAGAAAACTCACTTATAGTCCGGGAAGCTCTGAGGATGAACCTACCTCGGCACCTTGTCCTCAGGAGCGTCCACAGAAGGCTTCAAACCGTCGGTTCAAATTACACCGACCTGAAAGATCTGGTGACAGACCTGTTTGAACAACACAGCGGCCCTTCGTCCCTGGACCAGGAGGTTCCCATGGAGACAAACCAGCTGGAGGAGGCCATGATGATGAACAGCTTGGTGGTGAAGAAAGTCCTCAGACTGGGCGTGCCCCCTCACCTCCTTAAACCAGTCCTACGGGCCAAAATATTAAGAAGTGGCGCCCCCTACACGGATGTCCAAGAACTGTTTGCAGACGTGAACAAAAGCTAAAATTAGAGGTTTACCAATAAAAATGCATCGACGTTACGGTGTTGGTGATGGTGTCTTTCATAAATAAGTGTGTATTTCCAAGCTAAAGAGCTAGTTTGTAAAATCTATGTTAGAATAGCGATATTATTAACCGAAGAGTCCAACGTTTGGCCACATACCTTTTTCCACCACTGCACAGAATAATTTCTGAAATGCTGCGGAAGTCATCAAAACGAACAAGTTCACTTACAGCCTAAACCATAACTAAAAGAGTTAGTGACATAACCAGAAGTTTATATAGGACCAAATATCATATTTTAGTAACTGGCAGTACCAGCAAACATGTTGTTGGCCAGAACAGTGAACAGTGAAATCTCAGTTTTCCTGTTTACATGCACCATGGTGCTAGATCTCAGTGCAGATAGTTTACACAAGTTGGAAGAGACAGCAGAGAATACTGTCCGACTCTCTCTACAGAGCTTTTTGATTGATTGATTGATTGATTGATTGATTGATTGATTGATTGATTGATTAATTTAATTTTAGTGTCATGCACCACAGGTTCCCAGCCCACATGAGCTTATAAGGCCATAGGTCTCAGACTTATCTCTATATTGGGTCACTTTGGCATCATGAAGTCATTAAAAGGGCCGGTTGCACCTGTATAGATGATACTTTTGATTTCAGAATTTAATTTCAGTTCACATAGAAATATATAAAAATACAGAGTAACATAAAAGTAAAAAAAAGTTGATATTGGGGTGAGTTAAACTTTAAATTCTCATCATTCTGCATCACTTTTTCTCTTTTTGGACATTTCTGGGTTGTTTTAATGTGTTGTGGGAAAACTGACATCTAGTGGCAGGATGCTGTTGCTACACAGTTTTAAAAAAAGCAACATTCACCACAGTCTTAGCCACTTTATACACTTTAAAAGGATATATGCTTATACTTTATGACATGATATGGCTTTTTTGGCTCTTGAGGGCTGGATAAATTAACCTGACAAAAGCCAGCTGTATGTCGCTCCGCCTAGCTCTACTCACATACATCTGGGACACCGCCATAGGAATTGCCTTTACAGAAGGCTGGGCCTTATTAAAAATTCTTGCATATGATTGGATAAGCCACTTGTCTGTCATCTTTATCGACGTGCTATTTCAACCACTCACATCGAAGCTAACCCATGACGCTGATGATAGCGACGCAGAAAAAAAAAAAAAAAAATAATAATGTGTTTGCGGCTCTAGTGGCATGTGTTTTATTGACAGTGAGCTGACAGGAAGAGGGGGGAAGACAGGCGGCAAAGCGGCAAAGAGTCGATTCCGGGCCGACCGCGTTGAGGACTAAAGGCCTCCTAACATAGTTAGCGCTAACCGCTAACCGCTTCCGCGTCCGCCGCGGACGCGCCCCGGAAAACAAAACTTGCCAAATCCGGTCGGGAGAAGGGCGAAAACATGGTTTCCACCAACAAAAGCCTTCAGAGGCGTTCTCTGATGTTCTTTTAATGAAACAATATTAGGTAGATTGGACAACACGGAAGAAATAGCAGCATCAATGCTAACGCTTGCTTCCTCGACGAGCCGCCAATGCTATCAAAACAGTCTCACGTCATGGTCACGTCTCCACTACGTCACATCTATGAAACTCCAGCCCTGCGTCCTGATTGGCCAGACCATAAATTTGGTTGGAGAAATCACTCTCTACCGGCGGTGTCCCAGATGTATGTGAGTGGAGCTAGGCGGAGCAACATACAGCTGGCTGTTGTCAGGTTACGGATAAATTGCCTCGACGTAACATTTCTTCAATAACATTATTGAAGAAATGTTACGTAGAAACAGATAACATTTGGTTTCTCTATAAAAAAAAAAACTTCAATTTCAGTAAATTTTACTGAGACAGATTTCAAGTGTGATTTTCATGTATGCTGATGACATTTAGATTATGTAGGTAAATGTAAATAGATCCGTAGTTTTAGATTAACCTTCCACCAGCCAGAAAATGTTTGTTTTCCTGCACCCGGCTTAAACCTGCTTTGTTTTGAGCTTATTGCTGCTAGGATTTAATCGTGAAGCAAGAGCTGTTAGGAGTCTGCGTAAGTCAAAAAAAGCAAAGCTGAGAAAGCTTTGCTGTTGGCAGCAATGTCCCTAATATTTCTTTAACAGCAGAAGCATTAAAAATATATAATGAATTCGTCTTGGTTGATCATGACAACTGATCTGAAAGTAGTAGTGCGGCTAATTAAGAAACAGCAGAGGTTATAGAAACAAAGACTCTTTATCCTAATTTAGATGTGACGGTGCATCTTTTGCCTGCTGACGTTTAACTTGGCTGTGACTGAAGACTAGGTGACGATGTATCTCACGGCCTCCCAGATACGACCCTCTTATCTGATATTTCTGAACTGTCGACATAAATCTGTAGCAGTTATGCAGACATGATGCAGGTAGGATAACGTTGTTGTTGAAAACAACGACTCAAAGAACTAAAGCTGTTGCTGAAACCGACCATAAAAAAGACACCACTGCAAAAAGGGCAGAAAAAGGAAGTAAAATGTTCTTGAAATGAATGTATTTATCCTTGATTTTAGCAGGTAAATAAGATTATCTGCCAATGGAATGAGTATTTTTACCCCTAAAATAGGATAATTAGATAAACTGCACTTGAAAATATTATTCCACGGGCAGATAATCTTATTCCCCTGCTCAAATCAAGGGCAAATTCATTCATTTCAAGAAAATCTTACTTACTTTTAGTTCCTTTTTGCAGTGATTTCTGATGGAGATGTTTTCTAAGCACGATATTTCCTAAAATGTTGTAACAAACCACACTGTTTAGACCCATAAACTTGGAAGGTTGACGTTTGAAATGTGTCTCATTTAATGGTTTTAAGGAGGGTCAGAAGCAACAGACGGGAACCCGCCATGCCGTGCGCACAACTTGAAGGGGTTGAACTGTGGCAGTCATGCAGTCCAAGGCGCGGTCGCTCTTCTGAAGTTACCTGCAGACAGTTTGTTATCAGGTGCATCGGACTGTGGATCCATAAAAAGAGGCATGCATGCAGATTAACATGCATTCGCCCGCGCTGCCCTTATGTAATCCGTTTGCCTCCGTCGTTTGTTTGAAAGGGAAATGTTTCAAATTCCTGAAAAGTTGTGATTCAATTATTCCCATTAAAGCACAGATCCGAATAACGCCATGTAAATATTAATACTATTATACTGATACAACAAAATTCATGTCTGTTTCTAATAATTATTTTTCAGGATACTCAAGTCTGTTCATAGTAATAAATGTATCACAGTGTATTTTTGGTATTTATAGTAAAAATGTAATCAACTAAAAAGATCTTTTGTGCTGATCCATAAAATACATCTTCATACCAAAAGTATCCAAATTATTCTTTATTACAGTTTTTCCTATCATATATGCAATAAAAAGGTTATTTGTTTATCAAATACTCTTTTTTAATAATTATACGTTTACCGTTTAACCTCCTATAAATATTTAATTAAAAGGGAGCTTTCTAATCCTTGAAAAGTCCCTTTTATGAGGTAAAGCTGGACGATGTGGCCAAAACATACATCACGATATATTTCTTAATGTCGGTCGATACGATATAATTACGATATCGATATAAACAGAATAAAAGCCTCAGAAAGACTACTAAGAACACCCACAACAGATGTCGGTACACCCTTATGACAATTATTTGGTCATGTTTATCAAACTCCTCACATTAAACATTTTAGAAACATTTGCTTTAAAAAATAAAAAACATGATTAAATAAATGATGTACATAAAACCCAGAAGGTCAGTCAGTGACACGTGCTGTAATCATAGACTATAAGGTATATTGAAATATTGGAAATGTCATTTCACCTCTATAGAATAAAGTTATTTCACAGCAAGCACTAAAAAGATGGAAGAGTCAGAAATATACAGATTAAAAGGTATAAATTAGGCTGTAAAGAGCGAGCAGTCTCAATAAAAGACACATGAAAGATTTAAACACAACTTTTTCAAATTCAGGCAACCGTGGTAGAAAGTGATGTTTGAGTCGTTTGGATGGAAGAACTGAGGATGTTAACAGAGACATGGATGCTCAGTATGAGGGATTGCTGCAAAGCCATCAACAATGCAGACGACTGTCCACTGTGGCTCTGCGCTCTTTCAGGAGGAGTGAATGCTGCTTGGAGAGACTTGATGCAACCTGCTGGGTTTCCTTAGAGAGGAAACTTTCTGACCAACCTGGAGGATTTAATTGAATTTGTCTTTGTTAAGAGCCTTGAGATGACGTGTGTGGTGAATTGGTGCCGTATAAATAAAACTGAATTTAATCAAATAGAGACTATATTGCAGAAACATTTAGCACAGCTTAAAATGCAGTTGCTTATTGCTATATAGATCATTATTAAGGTTTTCTGATCTAAATAGACCGGTAGCACCGTTCTGACCTCTAACCTTATAGGATGTGTATATCTCCTTCATCGGCCGTGGATGCAGTCATAAAGAACAACATACGAGGTGACAGGAGGTGACATGCAGATATGCTGTGAAACGTTTTGGCTGATGGCCACATCTGACAGCAGGTCTCACGCTCTCAGATGGGGAGATTGCTAGCTGTCGGTTTCAGGTGCATCGGACTGTGCGGTGGTTACACAAGGAACTGAAAACCTGGCAGAATCTGATGCATTTCTGCCCAAATGAGCAAAGAAAGAACTAATTCTGTGTTTAAACATTTTGTTGAGGCGCATCTTCTATTTACTACCCATCCTGGGTTCTAATAACAAATTTAGAGGAGTTTAACATTTTCTCCCCTTAATCTAACAGAAGTGGAACCGATGTCAAACATTATTTAAAGTCTAGCGCTGCAAAATTCTTTAATGAAACATTTTGATCTGAGGGTCTTTCAGAGTCTTTCTCTGGACCTTTTGCTGCTTTATTGTTGCTTTTCCCAGTGATTTTCAGACCACTGCATGGCTGTTTTCACAAGCAGCATATCATGTTTGTTAAGTCATTTATCACTTATTTATGAATAATTTTGGCATAGAAAGGCAGATAAACTGACTACATGATGATCCTCCAGCAAAGAAGTAATTTGAATTGGATCTTTAGGGAATTTTGTACCGGTGGGATTTTAAGGTCTTTCCTAAAAACATCCATCCATGCATCTGTTTTCTCTACCCACTTATCCATGCAGAGTCGCAGGGGTAAGTAAATGAAAACCAGGCTTTATGCATGGGAGCTCCGTATGAAAAGGCAACTTTATTCAGCAGGTGCATATAAATACAGATTGTGGAAGAACCACAGTGCTGGTTCTATTGGACCTCAGTGCAGCATTTGATACTGTTGATCCCTCCATCCTGTTAGAACGCCTGGAGAACTGGGTCAGCCTCTCTGGTACAGCTCTCCACTGGTTTAAATCCTACTTAAAGGACAGGGACTTTTTTGTATCAGTAGGTAACTTTACGTCAGAGATGACAAAAATCACATGTGGGGTTCCCCAAGGGTCCATCCTGGGTCCCCTCCTCTTCCATATCTACATGCTCCCCCTAGCTCAGATAATAAAAAATAACAACATCAGCTACCATAACTATGCAGACGACACACAGCTCTACATCACCAGGTGACTATGAACCAGTTCAGGCACTGAGTAAATGCCTAGAAGAAATCAATGCCTGGATGTGCCAAAAATTTCTTCAATTGAAGAAAAAAACAAAACTGAAGTAATAATATTTGAATCAATAGAGGAGAGATCAAAAGTTAGCACACAGCTTCAGCTGCTTCAGGTAGGAACCACTAATCAGGCCCGAAATCTGGGTGTAGTGATGGACTCAGACCTGAACCTCCAAAAGCATCTAAAGACAATTACAAGGTCGGCCTTCTATCACCTGAAGAACATTTTCCAGGATTAAAGGACTAATGTCTCAGCAGGATCTGGAAAGACTAATCCATGCGTTTATTTTTAGTAGAATTGATTACTGCAACGGTGTTTTCACAGGCCTGCCTAAGAAGTGGATCAGACAGCTGCAGCTGATCCAGAACGCTGCTGCCCGCGTCCTCACTAAGACTAAGAAAGTAGAGAACATCACCCCGGTTCTAAAGTCCTTACACTGGCTCCCTGTATCTCAGAGAATAGACTTTAAAATACTTCTGTTAGTCTATAAATCCCTGAATGGCTTAGCACCTAAATACATCATAGACTTGTTATCAGTGCATCAACCCTCCAGATCACTCAGGTCTTCTAACTGCAGCCTGCTCTGCTGAACCAGAACCAGACATGGAGAATCAGCATTTACAGTTTTTATTCATTGCTTTGACGCAGCAGTCGACTCAAAACCCACATTTTTCAAAACAGTTAACGCAGAGGCCTAAACAGTGGCAACAAAGGTCAAAATTACACATTTTGTTAGTAAAAGGCTCTAACTCTACCAAAACATTTAAAATATGGACCAAAAGGACATTTTGCCCTCAAACAACACAACCTGCACACAAATGTTGGAGCCCTTCCAATCATTCGTTACACAAGGGGCAACAAAATACAAAACACCACACTCAATGTGAATCAGTGCAGCATTGCTGGTTCATTGTATTCAATGACTGCACGCAGCTTACATGTCAGTGTCAATTGTTGTCAAATTTGCCTTCTCACCAAAAAAATTGATCCAGAATCAAATATGCTGTGATCCAAATTTTATTGATTATTCATTCTTTTTTTCAGATTGTGGCTACAAATGAAATATTCAAACAGAAGATACTTGAGCTGTCTGTCTCTTCTAGTGTCTTTTCTCTTGACAAATAAGCCACATGGCCTCATCTTCATCACACTCAATATTTTCCCTTGCGATGCACCTAGGGAAAAATCTTCTTGCATGCCTGATCCATCCTTGACATGCCTCTGCATCTACATCATGGGCAGCAGCAGTCATTGCATTGAGCAAGGGCGTCTGCTCATAGGGGCGGTGATCATATACCATCCATCTCCATGCACTGAAGAATTCCTCTATAGGAATAGATAGAGATGTATATACTGTATAGCAACAATACTTTTTCTCCCGTCGAAAAACTCTTACAATGGATGCAACCGTGTTTCTATTGAGAAAAAGTTGGACTCTTTGTCCCTCTAAGTGAAAGGCCATGATTTACCACATGATCAATCACAGTTGCCCAAATTTCATCTGTAACTTGAGCCCTTCCAGCTAGACCTCGTACACGGACTCCTCTTCCTCTGACCCATCTACCTCTTACTCTGACTCTCATCTGCCTTAGACCATCCATGCTTGCAAAGAACAACACACAACAGGGCACATTTTAACGCCTGCAGACTGATTGCAAATTGAAAAGTTGTGTGAAGAAGTGTCAATCAGGTGCTTCAGTGATTTCATTCCGATCAAGAAGTTTCTAAGAACTGGGAACATATGGTTTCTGTTTGGTTACCACAGCTAAAGCAATGGAGTTTGGACTGCTTGAATTTGCAAAGGGTGGGGAAAATGTGTCAAACCAATGAGAATGGTTTAACTCATTTGCAAGAGGTGTCTTTCGCTCTGCTAAGATGGTGATGGTGAAGACTGAGAGGTTGCCAGTTTCTTCAAAAGTGCTGAAATCCTGAGTTCCTTTAAATCAAGGCTAAAAACCTATTTGTTTAGGGTTGCCTTTAAAAGTTAATGTTGAAGTTTGTAGAAGTTTGTCTTATACCTTAACCTGCTGCTACTATTTCCCTGCAATGTGCTTTCCTCTGTAAAGTTTTCTTATGTCCTGTTCACGTAGAGCACTTTAAATCGTCTCGTTAGTGAAATGTGCCACAAATAAACTTGCCTTGGAATGATGTTAATTTTAATTTCACACTCAAGTCTCTCAAAAGGCTCGACTTCTGCCTTGTAAGTCCACAGACTATATTCTTAATACACGGTGGCGTTCTTCTGATGCTGATTCAGAATACATTTTCAAGGATTGAAAAATTATTTTTATGACAAAAAATAACTACGTTTCATCAATGAATGCAATGAAAGAAAGCAGTTGGAGTCCATGTACACATAAGCCAGACCCAAGGCCTTCTGCAAATTATTTACATGCTGAATTTTTATAAAATGACACAAAAACAAAGTCTTTGCAGTCAGGGTCATTTATTTTTGGTCTTTGTATTCCCCACCACAGCCTACAGATTACATTATTATCAGATATAAAGATAACTAAGGAAAAAAATGATAATTTAGATGATTCAACATGAAAAGCATGGTCATCCATCACCGACATAAATGTCCCTATAGCTGAAATGACGAAATATCATGAAATCATCATTAAATTAGTAAACACGTTTCCAAAGATCCCTAAACAAAGCAGCTCTAATAATGCTGACTCCACACATGGGGCACACAGCAATGGCTCATGGTTTGACGTAGACGGTGCAGCTTCCCTTTACGTCTCTGAAGGCGCTGCAGTCAAAGTCGGCCACTAAAGTCTTCAGTCCGACCTTGTAGGGGGTCATAGTGATTTTGAGCTTCAAAGTTGAATTAGGTTGCAGCTCGTTGATGCCACTGTAGACACACAGACAAATTCTGGTAAATCCATTGGTCATTTCAACACCACCCATTCAGGTAAAGGTCTGCAGCTAAGGTAAACTCGGCTCAAAGGTAAACAGGTCCACTCGCTAGCATGTAAATTTACTTTTGGCTCATTTGTTGAATAAAAATGAAGGTTTGGTAAACTAGTGGGAGGATAAGTACTAACTCAACAGCAGGGTCTGGTGAAGCGAAGACTCCAGCTTCGCTTGAAGTTCTGGGAAACAACGTTATTGGCTGACCAACAGGTTTCAGGTTGTAGGCTACAGGTTCAAACGCGTTGGTCGGCAAATAAAGTTGTTTCTCACTAGCTGAGGCGTTCCATGCGCTTTGGGAGAAGGTGAAGCCGTGCCAGAAAGTTCTGGGTACCAGCACGCTCCACGTGATTCTCACCTGTCTATGTAGCCGGATCTGAAGAGGCCGCAGCCAATGACGGTCAGGGAGCAGCACCTCAGCGTCTCGTTCAGCGGGTTTTCAAATTCCACCTCAATCGTCATTGGGCAGTTCACACGAGCTTCACCCAAAACCTGGAGCAAACATCCCACACAGTTTTCAGCACCATGTTTGCTTCATGCAGTACCTCCAGATTTTAAGGGCTGAAACACAAATACTGTAACTCCAGCGTCTCCACGCTTTTTGTAACCTCAGAAACATTGTTTACATCGTTGGCTTTGATCATTCTTAGGTTTTTGTTGTTGAATGACATGAAATCAGATACAATTCATGCTTTTTCAATCAATTAAAAAATAATTCAAGCCCCTAAAAGGTTTTACCCTTCCTAGTCGAGCGTACTGTTGCCTACATTTCTTGCAGCAAATTCCTGGCAAATTTTTGAGAAGTTTTGAGGATTTTAGGTGCACCTTATAGTCCGAAAAATACAGTAGACTTAATTATGTCCAAGTCAATCTATTCATTGAGGTGACCTAACTGAGTTTTTATGTGTGGTAAGTATAACTCTCTTTAATACCAATAAGAGTTTTGCCAACCTTTATGGAGATGGGTGGGTCTTCCAGGGCAAGGTTAGTCTCGGCCTCATAGATTTCACCATCTCCGTCCGAGGCCTGGGCAGTCACCTTCATGCTGTCAAGGTTAGCACTGTACTTACTGTAGACCGAGTATGGGATCTGGATGGGAATGTTCACAACTGCAGGAAAGGCAACAACAAACACCAGAGATATTTAGGGTGTGGACTGAAAGATTCCTCCTTTTTCTACCCCATGCAGTTATCGGCACTGACGTTTGACCTGGAAGACTAGAAATGTTATGAAGTAAAATCATAAAGTCCTAAAAATGTGAAATAACCTTTTCACGTTGAGAGTTTTTGGGTTAAATTGATTGAAAGAGATCGGATCGTTTAGATTAGTAAGGTGCTATTGTACAGACCTTCTCCAGCCTGCAGGGTTTTCTCATGTTTTTCATGCAGGATGTTCTGTATCACAGTTCCAGTGTAGTTCATGGCTTGGGCGTTCACAAAAATAGTCATCCTCTTATATTTCTGAGCTTTGTTTCTCAGCTTCAGATTCAGTTTGATATCCTGTGCATTCCTGAAATTGGTTTCCTGTCAATAAGGCAAAAAGAAAGTCTGTGGCTGCTCTCCATTGTCGAGTTTTCTGATTTTTCACCCAGTTATGCTTTCACACTAAAGTGATACAAGTCTGATCTGAACTGACCTTTTCTAATGACATTTCCACCTCCTCTGGTGAAATGTATTCGCAGGTGTTTCTTTGGCTATCATCGTCTTGCGAGTTCAGCCGTCTGACGGCGTTGTCGTAGACCACTCTCTCCATTATGCAGCCTGTTGAGACAAACCGCAAGTCAACTGATCCTTGTCGGCGGAATAAGCCATTTGAACCAACATTACCATTAATTACTTGTAACCCTTCCAAGATAAAGCTGTTTAGTTCATGTGCACAGCAATAATTCAGAGCAATTTATAAATAAAAAACAGAACAAACAAATAAATATACATATATAGTCAATTCAATCACACGGACACATTAGAAGTCAGTTACACCCAACCCAGTTAGATCCTGGTTATTAAATAATGCAGCCGAGTTCATTTTATAGTTGATACGTTTTCCATCTAAGGAAACCAAGCAGACCGCCTTTCGTCACTGACTCTGCAGCAATCTCACCTCCTTCCGCAAATTGTGGGCTGTCAATTCTTTGTCTAATTTTGCAGCAATCCCTCCTCCCCAACATAGCAGAGAGGAGAACAGCCTCCCCAATAGCAGAGGGGCTGGTATCACTGCATACTGTTACCTGTTTGTAGTTTAAGAGCTTTAACAGTATTAGCTATGATGTTTAAAAACTCGTAGTCAATACCTCCTACCTGAGATCGTGTTGTTAAACGCTACAAAGATAAACCTGGAACCTTTATGTTGTTGGACAGTCACAGTATAGACAGGGCGGGTCAAACTAAACTTCAGGAAGAAGATATGCACGGGTCCTGACATGTTCAGCATCCCTGGCTTCTGTTTTTTTGGGAGGGCTCATGCTGAAGTGAGGGGGGTTGAAGTTGACCCGCCATTTTAAGTCCTTTCAGTTGGTAAGAGAAGCACCCATAGAACTGAGTTGGGTATACCAACTAAGCTTTTATTGGTTTTGCAAACTGGTCCTGAGATCTGGAGTCTGCTGAATTATGAAAGGCCAAAAAACCTTATAGAGATCCTTGTATTTGTAGCCGCATGTTGGAACCATCTTTCAAAAAAGGACATATTATGCCAGCTGGAAGGAGCATGCAAGATTATAACGTCCTTTCTAAATAGTAAGTTTTAACTCCAGAAATCTATGAACTACAGGCATGAATAAGTCCATAAATTTTCAAACAATGTTTGGCAATCAACAAACTTTCTAATTGATTCAAATAAACATGCCAAGGCTTTAATTTTACAGCAAAGAAATCCTCTCAAAATGACTCAACACACGTTGTTTCTGAAGCCACTTCGTGGCCTCCTAGCCAAATCACCGGTGCTAGAGGCAGGGCAAGTATATTTTAGTCTAACTTAAAAAACAGGTCTGCCGCCCATTAAGAAATGTGTTAGTCTTTACCTTCTCTGTATTTGTAGGTGTCCGTGATGTCATTCCTTGTGAAGCTGCCAACAGCCTTGGTGGAGATATTCTGGCCCACACTCGATGTGTCGCTAAGGTGCTTCATTTTAGTCTTTGAGCCATCAGCATTGATCTGAGATGAAAAAAAGGCACTGTGTTAGTGATGCTACAGTTCTCACATGTCAACGTCAGGGGTCGAGCCTAAATAAAAAAAGACTTTATAGACATGGACAAGAACATTTTTCTTTCCAGCCCAGGGGGGTCATATAGGTATAACATTTTTCTTCTCGTAAGCGTCTGCCTGTTTGGTTGGTTTGTACTTTTATACTCGGGCTCCCAGGATTGTTTTGAACCAAAGCTTCTTCAGTCTTGTCCATCCATCCATTGTTACTTCCTACAGGGCTGGGAGGGGGGGGGGGGGGCTTATCTTCAGCAGTCATTGGGTGAGAGGCAGGCTTAACTGGACGGTTTTCCCAGAATGCTTCAGGGCAACCCAGAGACAAACAGCCACTCACACACAAACTCATACCGAAGATCAATGCTAAGTGGCCAGTTAACGGTCATAATGTTGTGTGCAGTGCAATGCTAAAACTTTTAAGATATTAAAGGCAAGCGAAACATTGTTGTCATTGTTTTATGACAAATCTCTAGTGGGTTTATCTGCCATGAAACTATGTCTCACATGAAGTGAGAAATTCCCCTTTGGTCAGTTGTCGCAGAAAACCTTTGCATCTTTTACCACGATTGGAAAAGTTAATGTTGAAAGATCAACTTGGAGTTGAATGTGGGCTCAAAAAATATTAACCAGTTTTACTGACCCTCCACTTGACTTTGTCAGCATTGACCTCACTGAAGACAAAGGGGATGTCGTACTTCAGGTCCGTGGCCCCCTCGTGGATGGCGGCCACCGGTGCTGGACCGCAGCAGAACACCCCTGAGGCAAAGAAATTCAACTTTAGTGCCTCCAGTAAAGCTTCCTGTCAGAGTGGAAGAGCAAAAGCTGTTTACCTTCACTCCTTTCCTGAGGAGTGGGATCCAAGGCCTGCCAGCCGTCGTATTTGCTTCCTCTGTTGAGATCTGGGCGCTTCATCCAGCCCTCCACCCACACATGGAAGTTCCTGCATGACATTAAGAAATGCCAAAGCTCTCAACACTAACAGAGGGGTTAAGAGGATTTCTTGGAGGTAGATCTGATTGCTATGATTGATTGCTAGAGGTTAACCAGGACTGAATAAACAGAAACAAAGAAATTCTGTCTTGTAAAACTGTGGGAAATTGGCGGTTAGGTTAAAAAAACTTTTAAAGTAACCCCTGTATGATCCAGTAGTTTTGGAAGCAAACAATTTCTTGTATCCCTCTTGTGGTACCAAGATTCCAGACTAACAATAAACCAAAACATTTCCTGGGGAATGTGAGAATTGGTCTTACCAGATCCCCTCTGAATCCTCCATGGATTTTAATCCATATTCATCAAAATACTCGTCAATGGTGAGGCTGTTGTTCTCATCGTGAGCAGAGTCGAAGTTTGTGACGACACGGCAAGGTATACCGAAGAACCGCATCACTGCAGTCATAAAGACAGAAAGCACGTGTCAGGCTTTGCGTGATGCCAACACAACTTAAAAGATAAGTAAAGGTACAATACCTGTGCACATAACGCCAGCGAAGACCCAGCATTGTCCGAACTTTACCGCCATGCAGCTGTTGTTATACCACTGCTGCAGGATGGTGACACTGCTGGTCCATCTGGTGGGACAAGTACCGCCCTGGTAGCTTTTATCCCAGCATCCAGTTAAAACACCCCTGTCATCGTTGCTGTTGATCTGTGAGATGAGGAAACGTTAATCTCTGTTAAGGCTTAAATTAAATGAAACCGTACAGGAGAAAGTTCAGTCTCACCATGGCACTGATGACACGGCTGACATAGATTGGGTTGCAGCGAGCTGCAACGTCATCATCAGGGTCTTTCTGGTATTTTGGGTTGACATCCAACAATCTGAGGCAAATATCCACCATTTCTTCTTCAAACTGAAAGAAAGACAGTATTCTGAACATTCTAACACTTTTCATTTGTTAAATGGGCCACAGATTGTTTCTCACAGATGTAGTTTTCAATCACTTTTTAGTCATTGGTGTCCCAAGAAAACTCCAGAACCTACTAACAAATGACAAGTCTAACCTGAGCTTAGGATGGATGAATGGAAGGAAGGAAGGAAGGAAGGAAGGAAGGAAGGAAGGAAGGAAGGAAGGAAGGAAGGAAGGAAGGAAGGAAGGAAGGAAGGAAGGAAGGAAGGAAGGAAGGAAGGAAGGAAGGATTGTTGATGGATGGATGGAGGGATGGATGGATGGATGGATGGATGGATGGATGGATGGATTGTTAAAGGATGGACAGATGAACAGTTGGATGGATGGATGGATTGTTAATGGATGGATGGATGGATGGATGGATTGTTAATGGATGGACAGATGAACGGATGGATGGATGGATTGTTAATGGATGGACAGATGAACGGATGGATGGATGGATTGTTAATGAATGGACAGATGAACGGATGGATGGATTGTTAATGGATGGACAGATGAACGGATGGATGGATGAACGGATGGATGGATGGATGGGCTGTTAATGGATGGACAGATGAACGGATGGATGGATGGATTGTTAATGGATGGACAGATGAACGGATGAACAGACGGATGTATTGTTAATGGATGGACAGATGAACGGATGGATGGATGTATGGGTTCTAGAACATCACCTGTCCAAACTCCCAGACATTAGGTGTGATGCTGTGTGCGGTCCCTGTGTAAATGATTCCTTGTTCGTTCATCACGTATTCCCGCCGTTCCTTCTCATCTGGCAGGAACACCATGTCGTCTGCAACCCGAGACAAAGGTTCTATCAATGGATCTGCAGACAGTGCCTGGCCCAGCTTTCAATACGACGGGACACTGGGACATTGGTGGACTGTTTTTTCCCACCTATCATTCATGGGTACGGTGCTACACGTCTGGTAAGGTATTCTCTTAGTACTCACCGCGGCACCAGGGGTTGAAAAGCACCACCAGGCTTTCCTTCGCGGCCGACCCTCTCTCCGGCTCTACAGACAGGGCGTACCTCCCCACTGGAGCGTCGACTGCTGGGGTCACAGAGAGGGTCACGATGCCCCTCTGCAGGTCAGACCTGTCATCGAGTCGGCAGCTCCAGACTGCCTTACTGCCAGCAGTGCACATGTGACCGCGGTTACTGAAAGTACTCCTGGTCCCTTTGCTTTCTGACGGAAAGCGACCTTAGGAGAGAAACGTTGAGTTACATAAGTGACCTTAATGCCTTTTTCATTGGACCATTATTGCCTAGGAGGACATTTTAACTATCGGCGCTCTAACACCAGATAGAAACACAGAAGTGATGCCAAGCCTGGCAACTTGTTTGGTAGATACGTATATGTTCTGTTTTTCATGTCTGTCTGTACTCTCTAAGGATATTTTTTATTTAGGCCACACAACTCAGAAGTAATAATTTTCTGTCAGAACATTGACTTAGTAAGGTCATGTTGGATGTATCATGTACAGTAATCCCAGTCAGTATTGCCTATTTATCTGAATATACTGCCAGTTAAGATGATCTGAAGCAAAGAGCCCTGAGACAGGTTTAAAACCAGGAAGAAAGGTGCTTCACCTGTTTCCACCGTGAATTTAAGCGCATCCGATGGCTGGAAGGCAAAGGCCATCTCCACGGTAATGAGGAAAGGCTGTCCTCGTCTCACAATCAGTTGCCTAGTAGTGATTTCATCCGTGTTATGGTCAGCATTGTTCCTCTGGCAGAGGAGGTCCACTTTCCTGATTACTGGAGAAACACAATACACCAGTTAAGTTAGTGTCATACAGTATATGCATTCAGCACCGACTCAATCTCTGAAAGTCATGAACGTAACGACCCAAAATCTGAGCATCTATGCATCCCTTAATTTATTAAACCAAAATAATTACATTCACAATGCACAAAAAATGTAATGTAATGACTATAAAAAAAAAAAAACTTTAAAAGTCATCAGCACTTTACATACAACCGCAGTTCTGTTTATCACCACTAGAGGCAGCCTGTTTGCTCACAGCATTGGACTCTACAGCTAAACTATGGCTGCATCCGAAATGTTCTAATTGTAGCTCCTGCCTCCTGTTCCTTGACCGTTCATGAGGTCAATAATACGAACTCTACCGCGGGAAGGTAGAAGGTAGGAACTTCGGACTGCTGTGCCGATTTCGGACAGCCTTTAACGCCGACATCATTACGCGACGGAAACGTAACAGAATCCGAAAAAGAACTACAAAGTGCACGCTTTTCTATCAGGACATTTTCGTTAATTTCCGTGTGGTAAGCTGTGCTTATACGTCATGTCACACAAAGGATTGTGGGATTCCTTTTAGCTCCCTAGCACCGACTGAGTGACATTGCAAGGTTCCTGTGCTAGATTAGCTGTGAGAGGAAGCATACAGGCTCCTTTTCCAACCTCTATACAGGCTCCTTTTCCTTACTGACTGCACTATTCGGACAGCACTAATCATGGCGACCGCTGACGCACTTCCGCTTTGACTAAAGAGTCCTTACCCAAAAGACGTCTTTGGATGCAGCCTATTTCAAGTCTAAAGCTCTGGATCCCCAAGCCTTAAGTCAACATTTGTCTGATTAGCCCACATTTTAAATAAAATTTTACATTAGCCCACATCCATGAAAATGTTTTCATGTCATCATTACCATACAGAACGATTACCCTACAATTGCCTTAGTAATTAATTACCTTATATAGAAGTAGTTTAAAAACAGCTTTAAACTACGAAAGGGAGAGTTGGACACCTAATGTACATTTTTCACTGTTGTGGTTTCTGCTCTTGTTGCTTTTTAATAAGAAAAAAAAGCCGCACCCATCCTATAAAACTCGGAAATATATAAACTGGTAGGCAAGTTTGCTAAAAAAAAAGAATATATATATATATATATATATATATATATATATATATATATATATATATATATATATATAAATTTTACAAAAGTCTGAAGAAAACTGCTACACCAAAAGAAAAGAAGTCAAACAGCAACATCATTTTGAAATAGAGATTAATTTATGAGTTACTATTATTATTATTTTTTTGAACGGGTCATAATTACCCTCCAATTGCCTTAATAATTAATTACCTCATAGAAGTAGTTAAAAAACAGTTTAAAACTACAAAAGGGAGAGTTGGACACCTGATGTACATTTTTCACTGTTGTGGTTTCTGCTCTTGTCGCTTTTTAATAAGAAAAAAAAAAGCCATAGCCATCCTATAAAACACTTAAATACATAAACAGGTAGGCAATTTTGGTTAAAAAAAAATATAAAAAATATATGTATATATCACAATATTATTTACAAAAGTCTGAATAAAACTGCTACATCAGAGATTAATTTCAGTGAGTTACTATTTATTTTTTTAATGGATTTAATGTTTAAATGTGTCGCCTGCAGACATTTAAATCCGTGTTGACACCCTAAACCTTCAATAATCTTCAGTTCACCATAGGAAACTGTAGCTCACCGTTGTCTGAGTGACAGGCGGCGGTCATGTTGTCTCCGTTGGCTCTGCAGCTGCTCTGCTGGGGTCAGGACGCTCTGAAGACGAGGCGTGAGGACTTCCTGCAGCTGCCGCAGCTTTAAAGGCCCTGGACCAGTCCCTCCGTCAGATAACATCTCTGGTCCTACAGCTTATTGGAGCGCAGAGAAGAAAACTATTCCAGACATGCAGTAAACCTGTGCTGCAGGTCATAGTTCAGTGAAAGTCATAAATGTGCTGGTGGACTGTGTAACAGCCGTCAGTCATGGGCGGATGTGACAGGTGGATTCTTCTTCAGGCGCCATCATGTGTGGGTCGGTAACCGGGGATCATGTGTCTATCATCAGAATCAGAAATACTTTAATAATCCCAGAGGGAAATTACAGTTCCAGTACAACCGTCCATCACATACATCACAAACATTTCGGGGGAACAATTGACTGAGGCCTTGCTGCCGAGGACCCCGCCTGACGCGGTTACCATAGGGCGCTGCCTTTAACTCATGAATCCAAACATGTATACGTCTTTCATGTCCTGGACTGACAAAATCTAAAAACACACCATTTTCCACCTGTTCCAAGAATCTAGGGTGTATCCCACGAAATGTGTCCCGTCAGGACAGGACTGGTCCCCTCTTCCCTGCCTACCTGTCGGAAAAAAATCACACCGGGACTGATAGAGTCAAAGCATTAGAATCAGCTGTTGGACCGTCTCTGATCAGTCAGGATTTGATAATAATCTGCTCTTTTCATGGTTGATTTGCCTGAACTTTCTTTCCAGCCTGTTGGAGATTCCTTTCATGTATTTCGTCATTAAATGGATGAAAATAAATAAAGCGTCCTTAAAGGTTTGTTTCTGCCACGGCTAACAACTTTATTTAGTTTTTTTTGTTAAGGTTTTACTCTAATTGCTGCATGTTTTATATGAATTTATTTAGATACTTTTTGTTTTCATTTTGAACTTGTTCTTCTAGGAGTTCCTCCATTTTAATTTTTTTCTCTGACAATAAAAAATCTTTATTGTTTTATTAACAAACTGGTCACCGTCCATCTGGCCTCAGGATCCTGGTCTCTGCTGCTGGACAACACTCACCTGTCCTCACTGGACCACAATCCATACATCCATCCGTCCATCTGTCCGTCGGTCCATCCATCCATCCATCCGTCCATCTGTCCGTCGGTCCATCCATCCATCCATCCATCAATCTCCATCTGACCATCCACCCTTTGATCCATCCATCCATCCATCCATCCGTCTACCCATCCATCCATCCATCTGTCCATCCATCCATCCATCCATCAATCTCCATTCGACCATCCACCCTTTCATCCATCCATCCATCCATCCACCCTTTCATCCATCCATCCATCCATCCAGAGCTGCTCCTTGTCTCCAAGCTTTAATTCATGCAGTCCTGTCCTCTTCTTCAGTCTTGTCCATCCATCCAACCTGAAAAGTAACTGATCACCTGCCTGATGCTCCAGGTCAAATCTGAGAGATGAACCAGACGGATATTTTATTGAATAAGTAGCATTTTTACTCATGGCATTGATCAATGTACCAAAAGAATGGGCCGAAACCAAAATTTGTCTAATGCTTGAAAAATAAAGTTGTTCAATTGTGTCACAGGCTTTATGGAAATATACGCATAATATAAAGGCTGTCATCGTTGCACACATCACTAGCCTGATGTTAGCTATACGTCTATAAAGACTTTTTAATGCTCAATTATAACGTTAAGAGAACTTTCTATTCTCATTGCCAAAATTAAAGCTAATATTTTAGCTTTAATTTCAGAAAAGTTGTTTTCTTCTTTCTGGTAGTTTTATTTTTTTCTGACAATTTCTCCAATTTGGTGTAATTCTGACTTACTTGTACAAAGTGGAAGATCATTTAAAACTTCTTGTCTAACTTTCCAGAGCAGCAAGATATGCTGACATTCAATTTAATCTGACTAATTTTGTTTACTAATTTGTTTCTCCTCTGAGCATCACATATGTAAAAATATCTTTTTTACTTTCATTTATCTCGTATTTTGAAGTTATTCCCGTATGATTCTTATAGTAGTGATGATAAGATTTACAGCGCACTGCTGTACCAAGCAACAGGAAACCAGACCTGTTGCACAGAGGCTAGTTTGCAAAGTTTCAAATACTTTTCAAGAATGGGACAAAGTAAATTAATCGACCCAGGAGGTTGATCCAGTTTATAAAAAAACATTTCGGACTTTTCAAAATAGATGCAGACAAATGAGAACCTGCTAAGAACGGCTAAATGTGAGATGCAAACATCCGTATTTTATCAAACAGGTTTTTCACTGAGGGGTCAATGTTCTTGTTGCTGAGAACATATGAAAGATATCTAGAGAAAGACAACAGAAAACCTTCAGACCCAAAATTCTCTCTTTTTTGTTCTCTCTCTTTTTTCTTCATAGTAGGTACACCTGGTCTGACGTTCTGTTATCTGAGACATCATCCAGAGAAGACAGATCACCACTATTATCATCTAATGTAGAACAGATTACTGGATCAATGTATGCTTCTGTGCTTTTTGTCTGTCTTGTTGTGTCTCTGCTCTGTCTTCTCTAACCCCCAGTCGGTCGAGGCAGATGACCGTTCATACTGAGCCTGGTTCTGGTTCTGCTGGAGGTTTTTCCTTCCCGTTAATGGGGAGTTTTTCTTTCCACTGTCGCTTCATGCTTGCTCAGTATGAGGGATTGCTGCAAAGCCATGGACAATGCAGACGACTCTCCCTGTAGCTCTATGCTTCTCCAGGAGTGAATGCTGCTTGTCGGGACTTTGAAGCAATCAACTGGTTCCCTTATATAGGAAATGTTTGACCAATCTGTATAATATGATTGATTTGACTTTGTAAAGTGCCTTGAGATGACATGTTTCATGAATTGGCGCTATATAAATAAAATTGAATTGAATTGAATTCTCTTAATTGTTTTGTCATTTTCAAACAATAAAATGTTTGAATGTTTTATGTTCAGCCTCCATAATGATTCACCCAGCATTTTTTCTTTTTTTTTTACAGAAATCAGAGTACTTTCTTATGTCTCATTAACATATACAGTGGATTTAGTTAATTGTTGAGCAGGTGAAAACAAACTGTTATTTTTCCCTTTTTTCGCTAAATAAAAGTCAGGTTTTTGTGGCCCGTCAGAACTTTTAACGACAGTTTTTGGCCCCGGTGGTAAAAAGTTTGGACCCAACTGGTTTAGGTTGACACATTATCAGATTTAACTGAGAGCAAAACCCAACCTGACCGCTTTTTCAGATATGAGAGGCAGATGATGCTGAAGATTAGCGTCTCCAGAGACGTGAAAAGGTGACGATGTATTTCCTGCATGGAAAGGTTTTGACCTCTATGGTTGATTGTTGCGTGTGTGAAAAGATAAGATGTTGTTTCCTGATTAAAAAAAGAGTACGCCCAGGGGCTAAAATCCAATTAAATTTTTTTTTTCTCTTTTTTCCTGCACCTTTGCAACTTTTCTTGTATGGTTGAGCCCTCAGCACATGAAATAACGTTATAAAAGTAACAATAGTCCCTATAGCATTGGTCCCTGTAAACAGCTTTCTACCTGCTCAACCAGTGATGTCAACACTGGCATTAGGTAGACGTTGGCAATGGTCCATCTTAATGATTACATCTAACATTTATTTGCATGCTGCTGTAATTTCCACTGTTGTCCATCAGAAGAAATTGAAGCTCAGAGATCCAAAACTATAAAGGAAAAACCTTCAGGAATAATCCAACAAAATCAACCTCCTCTTCTTATATATAGATATATATATATATATATATATATATATATATATATATATATGTTTACTCTAGTGTCAACCAACCAAAATTCAACAAGACATCACGACTATCCCACAAAAAATGGAAACTTCTAAATGTAGAGCAGTACGCCTATAAATAAAATGTTTTAATCACTCACTCATCGGTTTATCTACTGCGACTTATCTGTCTATGAAAAATGACAGTTTCTATCAACCGCACTAAAACATGATAAGCTCCATTTCTCTAACCAAAATAACCAGATGTTCTTCTTCTAGTGACGCTGGATCCGACAAACTCCTGGCAGATCATGTTTCTGTCTCACTTTACGCACATCATGGTTGTTTGGGTTGGAGCACATGGCTCCGGGTCCTGGTCTAGTGAAGGGGGACACTCTCTAACTTTTACAGAATATTTAGACTTTCCTGGTCAACGTTCACCAAGCAGAACCTCCATTCAGCCAGAACTCTGCCCTGAAGAGATCCACTGCTTTTCTCACAAAGGAAATCAATAATAAAATATCAAATTTTCCCAGAAAGGAAGAACAAAGTTGTCTATTAAGCTGTTTTTTTTAACAATCCAAACGGAACAATCCTTGACTCTAAAAGAAACGAAGCATCAAACCAACCATCTAAGTCATGTGATGACTAGCAGCCTACAAACCCTAATCAAACTCTGACCTCAAACATACATCAAGAGAACTTGGATCTCACTAGGAACAAATCCAAAATGTCAGTAAAATATAAATTAGGCACATATCTGACATTAGCATTTTGAAAACCCTGTCCAGTTTATTTCCTCTCTTCTTTTCCCTCATTTATTATTCATCTCAGTGATCTCTCTTTTCTCTCCTGTCTTCCTCCACTTTTCCCTCCTCGCTCTCATCCGCCACTGTCTAGCTACTCGTCTGAGCTTGTTAACCATCGTAAGCTGGGCCAGGGGTTCCCAAACTTTTCAGCCTGAGACCCCCAGAATAACAATGCCAGAGACTGGTGACCCCAGTTTGTCGAACGAGATCTTTTCCCTCTTTCTTTTTGTTTGGAAATTATGAGAATAAAGTCATAAAATCTTGAGAATAAAGCAATATTTAGGAACTGAACCCATTCCCATATGTTAAAATGAGGAATTTGGAGCATCTTGTTAAGTCAAACTTTGATATTATTTCACAAATAAGGAAATGCTAACTCTTCCTGTCACATATGTTCAGAAAAACACTCTTTCAACGTCAAAACCACGTTTTCAACGGTTGAAATGGTGCCGTTGACTTACCGTGGATTCAGCATTTTTGAGTTGTGTGACCAATCGACTTTATTTTTTATGTAGAAACGACGTAGCTATTTTAACGTTGATTAGATTTGGAAACAGAAACCAAACCCAACGGTTATCCAACACAACCACCTGATGTTGATTCGACAGTGACTCAACATCACAAATACCAGCAGGGAATGTTCTTTAACAATTTCCAATTAATTTTACAATTAATGAAATCCTGTTCCCCTTCACAGGTAGATGGGACCCAGCTCCTCTGATAAGGCCTTCTGCTGAACCTGGGAGTGTTTTAATGGAAACTCTCACCATACTTTCATTTATGAGGTCGGACACCAATGTTGGACGAGAGCGACTGTCTGTGCTAAAATCCCTCCTGAAGGTGTTTTATCGAGCATAAACCAATACACTAGAAATGCCATTTTATATAAACTAAATGTAATTTAATCTTTATACATATTATAAATAAAGGCTCAGTCATACTGTTGATTTATTGAACAAAAGAGATTATTCCATTAGCTAGCAAGGACAACCAACACTAGCTTAGTTTACATTTTCCTATGTTTATTGTGCTTAAATTTCCTTACATTTTATTCAAACAGTTTTTTTTTTACATGCTTTTATTCTGTTTATTTTCCAATGTTTTAATCATGTAACACACTTTGCATTGTCCTTGTTCGGAAATGTGCTAGACAGATAAATCTGCCTAGCCTAGATGGTTACACACTATCCAGCAGAACGTAAACGTAACGTGTGCATTTCCAGTGTTTTGATTGGACGATCCAAGCTTGGGGCTGTAGGATTTGTGCCCCACAGCTGTCTACTGAGAGCGTGTTGGGGATGCTCACTGAGATTTCAGATGTTCATTATTTAAACAAACGTTGGTGGACCGGCCCCAATATCAAGGCGGCTCAAGAGGATTTAGCTACTGAGCTTTTCAGTTTTCTGACAGACTTAGATATATAGACACACATGTTTATAACAGAATTTAATTGCTAAGAGAATCAATCTTTTTTACAATATAGCTCTATAAAGAAGTCCCACTGATTATTAGCTCCTGACAGGAACCCATTCGTTACAAAAGTCTAGCAGAGTGACAGCCGGTGTGCTGCATTTTACACGGTTTTGGACGTGGAAGTGATTGAAACGTCTCAAAGTGACGATGTGGCAGAGTGATGGATGTCGACAATGACCAGTATTAAAGAGTCAGATGGGAGGCCATGAGTCCGACGGGTGTGGCTGTGTCCAGACTCAGAAGTGGATGCAATAAAGCAAGATTGTAAAGAAGAAGGGGAGGAATGTGAGAAACCAATAGTCAAACAGAAAATGAAAGCTAACAGTGACTGGTGCTAAAGGTGGTTCTACAGGATGGTCTGTGGAGTTCGATTGCTCACTAAAAACTTCTTCACTTTTGCTTTAATCTGGTTCCAGGATGACGTTGGTGTAGACTCACACCTGAGGTCAGGGTTAGATCCTATTCTATCCTGTCCTGATGTGTAACACCCCAGAGCTGAAGGACTGCTACTACTTTTCTTCCACCGTGACCTTCACAGCCTGGGAAGGAAGCTCCAGTTTGGCTCCTGGTGGCTGGTAGCAAGAGCTTGGAGAATTACTGCAGTCTAATTAAAACATTTTCTACACCTGCTTTTCTTTCTTATCCTAAAACGGTAACGTCTTCTATGGGTTTAGACTAAATGTAACTCGTAATAATATAACTCATAATCCAAAAGTCTTTTGTTCCACGGTTTAGTAGATATGAATAAAACAATGCTAAGACAGGCCTGGAGATACTAGTTTACTCCACCTGTATGGGTCGACTTCAACCACACAAAAAGCTTCTGGTCCACATAACTCCATCCGCTCAGATGTTCATATGTTCACACGCGTCCAGGTCTGCTGTGCACCGTCCCGTCAGGCTGGAGACGCCATGTCCTCCGCAGCCACTGGGGACTCAACCCAGATCTGCATCGAGACTCAGCCGTAGTTCCTGTATCTGTCAGCTAAATTTCAAATGAAGGAGCTGAAGCCTTGTTTCATATCAGACTCCCCTCGTTGTTCAGATCCATTTCCTCCTCTAAAGAAAGCAACACCTGGCTGCTGTTTGCTATTATTTCCAGTATACGTATATTTTATAACCAACATTGTGTGCTTATTGTTTAGTAATTTAGTTTATTCTGCTTCCATTCAATGACTGAAATGACTGCCCAGAGCTCACCTGTCCAGTGTGATGCTGCCACCTGGTGGCCGCAGGCTGATGTGACAGCAGGTGAAACAGAGCAGACTACTGCACTGTTGTGGTTTCAGGAAATAGTTGAATCGACTTTATTTTTTCCAGCTTGTACATGAATTCAGAGGCAGACTGTGGAAGAGTCTCTTGAGTTTATCTCCTAACATTTTAGACCTGACACATTACAACAAACTCTTACATGTTTTGCCTGAATTTTGAGATGGAAATAAGACTTAAATATTTTCAGACATATAATCTGATGTTTAACCTAAAATAAAGATTTTCCTGGTATTTAACGTTTTGCATCCTTTAGAGTTAGAGTTTTTGACCGAGGCTATGATGATATATGGGACAATAAAACACAGCATTACATTTAAAAACCGTGAAACAGTAAAGGGCTGGGGGGAAAAAACCATGGGGCAACAATGAAATTAGGGGGAAAACTAGATTTATTCTTTTAACGGATTAAAAAATGAGACTGAACCTGGTCTGGGTTTAGGGAGCTGAAGAGATTCCCAGAAATTTTAATTATGCCGATGCCTAAAGAAATGTGAAGTGGTACCACCTCAAAAGGTAGCGATGCCTTTGAGGTGGTTGAATTAAATTTAACCTGAAAAGTAACTGATCACCTGCCTGATGCTCCAGGTCAAATCTGAGAGATGAACCAGACGGAGATTTTATTGAATAAGTAGCATTTTTACTCATGGCATTGATCAATGTACCAAAAGAATGGGCCGAAACCGAAATTTGTCTGATGCTTGAAAAATAAAGTTGTTTGTGTCACAGGCTTTATTGAAATATACGCATAATATAAAGGCTGTCATCGTTGCACACATCACTAGCCTGATGTTAGCTATACGTCTATAAAGACTTTTTAATGCTCAATTATAACGTTAAGAGAACTTTCTATTCTCATTGCCAAAATTAAAGCTAATATTTTAGCCGTTACAAAATCTTTAGAAAATTAAGTTTCCAAAAACATAGATATAAAAAATAAATAAATAAAAGTTTTAACTAGCTATACTGCGATGGGTTCATTAGTGCTTAAAGCAAGTCTGCCCCTTGTGGTCAAACCACATAACTGCACCTCTCACCTACATCTGTATTTCACCATTCTTAAACAAAGGTAAAATCTTCAGCGCTTTCATTTTCATCCCAACTTGTCAGAGTTTACCTTGCCACAGCATACAACTCTGAGTTTATTTAATTCATCATCATCGTCATTATTATTATTATTATGTTTGCTGAGAAAAACAGAACCAGGACATGTAGGGACAGCAGGAGGACAGTAAAGACTTTATTTACAGAAAGTAACAGCGAAAAGGAAGCAAAGAACCTCGTCGATTCGCTGTCGGCGTGAAGGGACAGCACTGCGGAGAGACACGCAGCCACACGGAAAGTTTTAAAAAAGTTCTCTGGAGGAAAAAATAAAAAGTTGCTCCTTAGACCAAAGTTCCCCGAGTGGAAAAACTCTGAGGCGTCATTTTTCTCCCGGGTCACTCGGACATCCCGCACAGAGTGGTCAGCCGGTCCTGTTGGAAACAGAGGGAGGGAATGAGCGCAGTCCTGTGGAGACAGGAGGACAGACAGGAGGACAGACAGGAGGACAGACAGGAGGACAGACAGGAGGACAGACAGGAGGACGGACCCACCTTGAGCTGCCGGATGCTCCTCAGGGCCGTCTCGTCCAGCAGGTTCAGGTCCAGAGAGTCCATCTCACTGGCCAGCAGCTGGATGCTCTGCAGGGACGGGAGTCACGGTTTACCGGTGGGACAGACAGAGACGCGGACCGGTACCGCTCCTCTGCGGACTCACCTCGCCGTTCCCCACGGGGAAGTTGAGGACGATGTCCTGGCTTCCTGCGGTGATGGGGGAGCCGTTGGCGGAGATGCTGTAGACCCTCTCTTTGTGGCGGGGGACCCTGACGGCGGGCGTCCTTGGGAGTCTGAGGAGACGGAGGCAAAACGGTGAGCAGGACCGAGGAGCGGAGGACAGGCGCCGGTCCAAACGGGTCGTACCTGGGGTCGAAGCGAGGCGTGACGAGAGGCGTCTGTCCCATCACCAGAGACGAGTCCATCATGTTCCTGGCTGGGGTCACCAGGGGCTTCCTGCTGGAGCTGAAACGCAGACGGTCAGAACAGAACCGAACAGAACCCAGAACAGCGGCGGGTTCTACAGAACAGAACCAAACCGTCCTGTAGGTTTAGCAGCAGAACCTGAGAGTAACGTTGCCGTTTACACAGATTTTTTTTTTATTAAATAAGTTGTTTTTAAAATAGCTCAAAGTTTATTTTTATTTTATTCACAGATTTTATATTTTTTCTTTCAGATTAATTCCGTTCTTTTTTTAAATTGCGTTTCTCTTCCACTTCTGGGGGGCGGGCTTCCCTTTGGAGCGAGGACGCATTTCTATTGGTCAGTGAGAGCGTCAAGACAAGTATCTGTAAATCGCAATTGAAAAATAATGCAATTTGTAATCTATCTCCAGAAAAATTTTGATTTTTTTTTTAAAAATAAAATTTGTCAAAATGTAAAAAAAATAAATATATATATATACAAATGAAAAAAATTTTTATTAAAAAAACCTTCGGAAAAAACATCTGAAAACAAAGCTAACTCAAAAACTCATCTCAGGATTGCAGGTTGCGGCTAAACCAACTTAAAGGTGCATAGCCACGTTACTTGACTTTATTTACACGTCAGTAGCTCACTCTGGTTGCTTACAAAGTTTTTATGAAAGATTATCACGTTCTGCTGGCGTATTAGATGTTATTTTGGCTTTTTTACGCTTTGTGTTTGCTCAATTTGTTAGTGTTTATTTTTAATAACAGGAAGATTTATCCCCTGCACATGCGCAGCAGGCGTTAAAACAAGGAAGCAGCTAACGGCTATTAGCATCCCCCAGCGAAGATCCAGTGGAGAAAAAAACGCAAAAGAAAAAATATGACTTGACTGACATGAGTAAATGTTCTAATATGAGGCTCTCAGAGTTGCTGTAGATCGTTTTATTTAATTAATAACGGTTCGTCTTTGATCACGCTGAGCTGCTGCTTTACTGCGAGTCACTTAGGGGTTCAGGCTCAGTCTGGTATTATTTAACTTTGATTTATTAACTAAGCAAACCAGCATTATGACAGTTCTATGATACTGTCACTAGATGGCGCCACATCTGTTTATATCTGCTCATCGCTGCTGCCGCTGGGGTTATTTTTATCCACAAAAAGGACCATAAAACATTATCAGGGTGGAAGTTTGGTGTTTATAACCTCATTTTATCCTGATCGAACGGTTTTTGGTCTTCTTTAAGCATAACGAGGCTATTTAACGAAGCGTCGCAGCAGACGGGCCTAGAGTCGTAGAACCATTCAGGCAAAGCGCTCCGGGGTGAAAGCCCTCACCATCTGATGGCGGCGTGCTGCTTGGTGACGGACAGAACTTTGGTCCTCTTGGCTGTAGACGGCGGTCTCCTGGCTGCCGGGCCCTGAACCAACAACCACAAAGCAGACAGGACGTTACCCTGGTGCCAGAAACCACCCATAATCCTCCAGGCCGACGCGTCGCCCCGCGCTCACCCTCCTGGACGAGGTGGGGACGTTCTCGTCGTCCGAGCTGGACTTGGCTGCGCCTTTCTTCCTGGTGGCTGTGGGGGGGGGGGGGGGGGGGGGAAAGCAGAACAGGGTCAGCGGAGGCAGCAGCAGATGTGCGGCGCTGCAGCAGAGGCTCGGCTGAACGGACCTTTCTTCAGGGACTTCAGCAGGGCGACGTGGTCCCCGGCCACCATGCTCTCCAGGATGGCCGCCTCCTCGCCGCTCTGCTCAGAGGACACAGTTAGCACACAGCCAGAGCGCTCGGCTGAGGGGGGGGGGAAGAGAGGAACGGGCTCACCTTTACGGCCTCTGGAGCCTCCACGGACCGCTGCTCCTCTGGAGCCTTGGGCTGGTTTAGCTCTGCAGAGAGAACCAGAGGTGAGAGACGCGGCCCGGTGGCTCAGAGGAGTCTGATCAGACTGGACCTACGGTAGAACTCCATCCAGGGCATCTGCCTCACGGCCCGGGGCGTCTTCATCAGAGCCATTTCGTAGCGGTTGTCCACATCATGCAGCAGCTTGTCGATATCCGCCCTCATCCGAGACACGCGGGTCACCACTGCACAGAAAACAGAGACTTCATTTAACTCTGCTGCCAGCGCTGCGGCGGCATGACGTTCAGCTGTGGAGAAGGAGCTTAAAGAAGCCCAGGAAGGTCCAACGGGTCGGGCTGCTCAGCGGTTCCAGCTGGTGGTTGCGAGTCCAACTCCCTGCATAGCGAGACGACTTCTGAGGCAATAAAACGTCTCAGCAGGAAGTAAAAGGCAAAGTTCCCACCAGCTCAGACCGCCATGCTCAATAATAAGGCAACGCCCTAATTAACGGCTCACTGACAAATAAAGTGGAATTAAATAAGAGAAGAATCAGGTGGTAGTAAAATAAAGTTAGAAAGTCTTTATGGTTTCTGTCTTGGGTTTAATAAACGCAGCCAATAGGAAAGCCTTAATGTTGCACTGGTGCTGAGCAATAAGTCACATCAATAAACATCACGATAGACATCTGATCAGTAGAAAACACGTCTGATAAAATGCTCAACAATTCCTCTAAACTGATCCAGAAGCAGAAGGCATTCTGGGGCAAGTAGGCAGAGGAAAGGATTTAAACTCTCAACCTCTCACGGCCAAATGGTTGGTAGTGTGGCTGACCTGTTTTAAAGGTAGACCAGGGCGTATGGCTTTAAAATAAATAAATTAAAAAAAAACATTTTATTCATCCAAATCCGATTAATAATAATTTTTCCATCCTTTTCATTTCACAAATTAATAGGAACAAACGAGCCTTTTTTTCGTTTGTTTAAAAACATTTTTCTTTTGTTTCCCAAAATGGAAAATGAAATTCAAATGATTTTTTCAAATTTTACCTTTCCTTTTTAACAATGAAAAAGAGAAACGCTTTGTATTTTCATTTTCATGTTTTAAAACATAAATCAAATCAGCATTTGTTGTTGGTTTCTTAATTCCTGTTTCTGAAACGAAAATCCAATGACCAAAAGATACACGGACCCAAAATAAAATCCCACCTGTAAATTGGAATTACTCGATTTATTTCCTGGTTAAAGGTCTAAATAGGGTTACAGTTTAAATTCAGACCTTTCCCTCTGCTCCTTGTGTCTAACAGGTAAACACAACACTTCTCAATAATCATTTATATCCACTGATATGAAACCTAAATAAAAATCACTTATACATTAAGCCAGATTACAAGCAATAGTGAATTAAAGAGTTTTAAACAACTTCAAGATAACTAAAACCTGGAAAAATGTGATTTCTTTAGATACCTTCAGCTAAGATACCATTACAATAAAAATATAAATGTTTTGGAGGAGGAGGAGACAGGTATACTTAAAATCTTAATAGATTCCAGCAACGGAAGACCTCCCAAAAAAAAAAACAATATCCAAACTATACTCATGTCTACAAACAGAGAGAAAATGTACTACAACATATCTTAAGGTTAAATGGGAAAAAGAAGCTAAAATAACAATAACTGATGATGTTTGGTTAAATATTTGTAATCCTGTGATCCACACGTCAAGTTCTGACCTATGGAGGGAATCTTCCTGGACATGCATGGTGCGTTTTTTTTGTTACACCTAACATTAAAAGTAAACATTGTAACGACACTGAGAAGGCAAAATGTTGGAGGAACTGTGGGAATGTGTCTGCAGGACATTTTCATGTCTAATTTACTAAGATCGCGTCCTATAGGTCAGGAGTGATAAAAGAAATCAATACTAACATGGACTTAAATTTACGCTGTGATTTTACTACGGTTTTCCTGGGTAGTTTACCCCAGGAGCTGAGGAAGTGCCATAGATATCTGCTGCTAATATTAATAACAGGAGCAAAGATAGAACTGGCAGGTGGCTTGATGCAGAACCACCATCATGTTCAGACTGGAAGGACATAATGGAGGAAATTCACACAATGCATGACTTTTTCATTAAGACTTATAAATACAATAAATACTGGAAAAAATGGAGCATTCATCGGAACTTGACACCAACCGTATAAGTAATGTAATTACTTTTTTCCTTTTTTTGATCATTACTCAGCTGCTCCTGTCAAACTAGTTGCTCCGGTCTAATTGTTCAATGTATGTTTGTGTATTTCTAAAAACTACTAAAATGGCAAAAAATAAAAGTATTAAAAAATAAAATAAAATAAAGAAAGCAGCTAAACACACATCAGCACATTGCTTTTCATTCCTGCTGCAGGTCCGATTCTTCTTCTAGACAGAAAACGTGTTGCTGAATAAACCAGAAGAAATTAATCTAGTGTGAAGTGTGAAGGTCAGCCTCCATCCTCTTTCTTCTTTTCTGTGCTGGTTGTAAATATTCAGCTCTGGGCTGTTTTAAAAAAGGTGCAGAAAGAATAAGAAAAAGGTATTTAAAGAAAGCTAAACACCTCAAAAAGAGCCAGGAACAAAAAAAAGAGACAGAATCTGAGTTCTGTTGGTTGTTTCTAAAGCATCAGGACTCCAGAGAACCACAGAGCTCAGCGACGGCTCGACCAGCAGGTCACAGGAGATCCCACAACAGCCAAAGATCTGCAGGCCTCAGTAAAGGTCAGAGTTCATCCAGAAAGAGCAGAGGCTCGGGACGGAAACCACAGCAGAACGCTTCCTGACGACCCGAGACCTTTGGGAGAACGTTCTGTGGACGGAGGAGACAAAAGGCGAGCGTCCCGTAACACCGGGTTTCAGAACATCTCAGCAGCAGAACACGGTGGAGGTGGTGTGATGGTCTGCCGCTGCAGGACCTTAAAGACTTGCTGTGATAAATGGAAGAAGATCCATCCGTCTGATGAGCTCAGGCGGAAGCAGATCCAGAACACCAGAACTGCCTCTGAATGGCTGAAGAGAGACAAGACTGGAGCGGCCTAGTCAAAGTCCTGAATCGTACTGAAACGCTGCGGCATGACGTTAAAACGGACGTCCATGCTGGACAACCCTGAACTACAGCAACTGTGTAACTGTGTAAGACTCTGCTGTCCACCTACACCTCAAGGACAGAGGACACTCTTTTGAGGACCAACATGTTCACATTTTGGACAAAGAAGACAGATGGTTTGAAAGGGGTGTGAAGGAAGCCATCTACGTTAAGAGAGAAAAACCAAACTTAAACAGAGGATGTTGATATTTATTATTGTTGAATTATCGTCCAGCCCTAGATAAACTCATTAGAGACCTGATTACAGGACGGCCCTACAGACAATATCCCTCCGCCTCTCCGTGATTACACACTCCTACCCATAGACAAAATATACTAGACGTCTCTTTGCGTTCTGGAGCGCATGCTGCGCCGCCGCCATATTGGCTGGGTCTTTTCTGCTCCATCCAGACATAGGAGCCGATGGCAGGAAAGGCAATTTCTATTTTGAGAACAGAGTTCTGAAGAGTTTTTCCACGCTGATAACACTGCAGAAACCCGACCCATAAATCATGCTGTAATGGTTATTAAATTGTTGTCTCTGTATTTGACAAACTAAAGCTGAATCACATTACCAAATGAAGTACCTGGAGTTACAGTGTCAGCACACGAAGCTGTGCTAAACAGTTCTCTTTCGAGGCTCCTGGCCCAGATGCAAGCAAAGTGCAAGACTCTGGAAATTATAAACTCTCCGCCTGGCTTTTTTAAAAACAGTGTATGAACGTGGAAATAAACAGCATGCAAAAAATATGAATAAATCATTGTTGTTGGCGAGTACAGAAAGCTCAGGATTAGTCTGTTTGAGAGAGAAAGATAATGTCACTCCTGGGTTTCCGTAGTTTTGACCAACCTCCATCATCTGATTAAGTTTAACTTTGGAAAGTGTCTTAAGATGACATGTATCATGAATTGGCGCTATGTAAATACAATTTTATTGAATTATTGAATTGAAAAAGACAAAAAGAACAATAAAAGTTGCGTCTTTATTAAAATGCATCCATCTATACCATGTCCACTTTTGTTTGTCGCCGCTTCTTTCGGGTTTGTTTCTGTAGCGCTGGTTGCTTGTTTGTCTCACAGGCAGGTGGTTTAATTACTCTTTAATGGAAAATAACCCACGTCTGCTTTGTTCAGAAACTAAAGCCGGTTTCCTACCTTCACTGTCGAAGTCCTCTACGAAGGAATGCAGCTTCGCCGCCCTGGGGTCGGCCTTCTGCTGCTTCGTGGTTCTCTTCCTGGGCGCCATGTCTGCGGAGGACAGAGCCGCGGAGAGTGGTTAGCCGTGGAACGGACAGAGGAGCGGCTCGGAGCGGCCAACATGGAGGCAGCTAACGGCAGCAGGCGTCAGCTAGCCTGGCAGCAGCACCGCTAGCGGCTGTTTGTGACCGATTATCGGTCATCAGCTGAACTCACCGCCTCTACAAACAAACCATCCAGCTACCAACAGCAGAAGATGAAATTCTTACCTGAATATCAACGTTTCCTCCCCACTGTTGCCCTCTCGCTTCTTCTCTGTAGGTTTTTCAAATCTCGGCGGTGGGCGGGGCCGAAACTTCCACTCGGCCAATCGGAACGCGCGTATATCCTGCGTCACAAGAAACTTCTTCTTCCTCTTTTTCTTTTGGCGGTTGGCGAAAAAACCGTTAGGGTGCTCACTACCGCCGCCAACTGACGTGGAGTGTGCATTACACAGTCAAATTCTACTAATCATTTATTAATTATTTATTTATAAATTATTTAATTAATAAGTAATTAATAAATTACTTATATTAATTTCATTTTTAAAATTTTGTATTAATATTTTATATAATGTTTTTATTTTGTGTAATATTTTATTATTTTATTAATGGAAAAAGCAAACAGATTCAAGAACTCCCTCAGAATTAATTGGGGGGAAACTGTTTTTAGCCCATAAAAGTATTTTTTTTAACTTGAGCTTTGTTTCTGTTATACTGTTTTTTTTTAACTTATCTCAAACCTACAAGTGATAAGTTTACTTTTAGCAATATGTTCAGAATGTATCACCTAGTTTTGTTAATATATTATGTTTTATGATGCCTGACAGGAATATAAAACAGACCACATGACAATACTGTCAACATATTTTCAGTAGTTTTTACTTACATTTATGTAAATATGTGGGTGAATGTGTCTCTGTCTATGACTTTTTACAACTTATTATGTTCTGGTACCGAAAAGAAACATAGGCTACAGTTCTGATGCGTGTATGAGGTAAAAAAATTTTTTAAATTAAATAAAAACATGTCACATTATTTTTTCCATGATTTATCAATAAGGATAATATAAAACAACAAACATAAGAAAGAAAAAAATACAGAAAAGAAACTACAGCTTAAGTAGACTTTAAACCCAAAATTCCTGTGGTTTTAGATTTAAATGAAAGTATTCTGTAAAAAAAAGATTAAGAAATGAAAGTGCTTGAAAAAAAAAGCATTTTCAATAGCTTTTCATCAGTGCTTTCAGCTAGTGTGTAAATGTAATGTTTTATATTTAAAATCAAAATAGCTATATTTGTCAAGGGACTTTAAGGTCCTCAGCAGGTGGGAACGTGTCCCCGGTCCCTTTGTAACTATCTGTATGAGGAGTTTAAAAACATTTAAAGCTGCTGGACAAATGGTGAAACAGATTGTTTTTATGTCAACATGTTGATAAATTGGACCTGTCCAGGGTGTGCCCCGCTTCTCGCCCATTAAAATGCTGGAGATGGGCACCAGCACCCCTCGCGACCCCATAAAGCGAGTAAGAAAATGGATGGATGGATGTTGATAAATTCGCCTGGATGAGTAATTGACAAGCTTCAAACCCAGCATGAGTGCGACTGCAACTGGATGTAAGGGAGGCAGAGCTTCCTGCAGAGAAAATCCACGTCAGGAGACAATCCGAGTCCAATAAATGAGAAACTTTTAGTCTTTAGTAGTTATCAAATAGCTGCATACACACGTAAATATACATATACACACATTACATTAAACAAACATTAAGAATTGAGTATACATATATATTTTTTACACTCATATGAGAACCAGGTGATTAAAGTGTTTCTGGTGCTTTAGTTTGGGATGTTAGTATGTTTCACCTACAGGGGTCCCGGGCCCCCCAGAACACGCTGAAGGAGCCGTCAGGAGCCTCAAACCTGCTCAGACTGGACTGTGGAGCTGTTGGCAACCTGAAAGGTCGCCACCAGATGGCGCCAAACACAACTCCGTACGCAGAAGGAAGGCTGGGCGCAAAAACACGGAGCGCCTCCATGATTATTGGCATACGTGTTAAAAACGCCACGGCATTTTAAAATAACGCCATTCTTTAAAAATACCGTCTTCCATTTGATTATTTAGTGTGGAAAGAAGTCCCACGTTAAGGACTGGGTTTTCAGGTGTAGAAAATACTTAGTGGCACATGTTGACGTCAGCGTTTATTGAGCCCCAGGTTCAGTTTCCTCCACAGTGGGAGCGTACCTGGATCTGAGGTCCATTTGGTTAAAATGTGTGCTTCAGTTTCTTTAGCCTCCGTCACTGTTGCTGAGAGTTCATTGTTGTGTCATTTCTTCACTGCTCACAGGTCAGCTCTTTATGGAGCTACTTTGTCACGTCTTTTTGTTGCTTTATTAAAGTTGGAGTTTGTCTGGGTGCTGCACCCGCCTGTTTCTGTTCAGCCGTGGAGGCTATCGCTGCTCAGGAGGATTTCTAACCGCCTAAACTAACTACATTTACATGCATTGCTTTGCCAGACCAAATTGTCCGGGTACAGGTGAGCCGATGGAAACAGGTTGTTGGTTCGAATATACGGAAATGTTTAACAGGGACCGTAGCCTCCCTGGCTCTCGCCGATGGTTCAAAACCCAAACATTAGCAAACAGGTCTGTGATGACCACGCAATACAAGGGAAAATAAACTATGCGCCTACAGAGACACAAAGCCTCTTTTAAGAGTTGCTCTAGCTCAGGGATCTGCTACCTTTACAGTCCAAAGAGCCATTCTGCCCTCACTCCAGCCAAATGAAACCTGTTCAAGAGCCACAAATGCTGCATGGCTTTTTGGGAAAAAAAGGACAATTTATCATTTTTGATAGATAAAGATCTACTTTAGTTTTAAAAGAAACATCCTTTTATGTCCATATTGAGGTTCAAAAATAGAGGATGGGTTCTTTTTATGGGTTGTTGATATTTGTGGATAGCGATGTGAAGAAATTTCATAGTTTCCAATTTAATGATGAAATATTGATCCACAATGATATATTATTACTATTACATTTAGTGTCGTTATGTTGTGGAGAGGCAATTATTTTATGAAAAAATCTGCTATAACCTGCATTTATTATCACAACTAAGTTTCGATAACATGAAATGAGACAGATATTAAATGCTGTTCAATATGGCTGACTGTTACAGACTGCTTCCTGGATCTTAGACATTTCTCTTGAACTTCGGAGCCAATCAGCCACAGACACCCAAGAAAATCTAATAATTATTTGCATTAAGTCATAAATCTCCAGCAGAACATGTCCTCAATCCATTATCTAGGCCCGCTTTTCCATACAGGATCACCGGTGGGTCCACCCGGGACAGGTCGCCGGTCCATCACAGGGCAGAGAAACCGGACAAGCAACCATGCACACCTTTACACCTTAAAGGGCCATTAAAGGAAAATGGACCTAAACAGTACCCAGAGTACCCGGAGAGATGCCATTCCTGCACGGGGAGAACATGCAAACTCCATGCAGAAGGACCCTAGGGTGGGGATTGGAACCCAGGACCTTCTTGCTGCAGACACTCCTGACTGGCCCACTGTGCCGCCCCAATAATGTGTAACGCATACATGAAACCTGGACAACAGCTCAGTCCTCCTCCCTGGATGTGGCCTCTGTGGACGTTTAAAGCACATAATTAGTACAGATTGTGGAAAGAACGTCTTTAGTGTTGCTAATGTCTCCTTTTACCACCAACAAGCCAGCGTTCCAGCCTAGAAGATCCATAATTAGTTCCACGCTGAAGGTCCTCGACCCGACAGAGACAGAACAAGGTCAGTGTTTGTTTCGGGTTCACTTCGAGCTTCATGCCACCCCCAGAACAGGAGGAACGATGTGGAGAACAACCAGCAGGACTTTATGGTCCTGCTATCTCCAGCTCGGCCTGCTGGCCTTGTTCCAGTCTCTGGAGTGGGTCGACTTGTCGGAGAGGCTGCCGCTGTCGTTTCGTTTGTTGCCTTTAGGGGGAGCCAGGGAGGCGCGAGGTGGAGACGGAGCCGAGGATCTGGTGCTCTGAGTCCTCCTCGGAGGGGACGAGGAGGACGCGTTGGGGAGATCTGTCGATCTGCAGGAGGAGGAGGCTGTTTTGGAGACAGAGGAGGAAGAGGCAGCTGAGGGAGCCGAGGAGGAGGAGGTCTTGGGGGAGGATTTAAGGGAACCGGTGGTGGAGGGGTGAGAAGCGGCCAGAGGAGGTTTGGTCCTTCTGAAAGACGATGATGCCGTGTTTCTGGCAAAACCGGGGGGTGCTGACGACGGAGGGGTTCTGGATTTGTGCAGAGGCGTGACAGGAGCACTGACGCTGCCCCCCCTGCCCCCTCCTCCCACCTGGTTGAGCGCTCGAAGCTTGGAGAGACACATTTTCTCCTCCGTTTGGGTTCTGGGCATGACTGCGGCTTTCCGGACGGACGGTCTACCATGCAGGTCCTGGTTCTGCTCTCTGGGCTCTTTGGACTCTGGGGTCTTGGCGGAGCCCGAGCGTTGGGACGACGGAGCCGTTCCGGGTCTCTCTCCTCGACGGACGGAGGAGCTGCCGAGGCTTTTAGGGTTACTGTGTGCTGCGGTTCTGGAGGAGCTCCGTGTGGACGCCGCAGGCTTTTCAGCGGTTCTGTCTCTGGGCCAAGAACCTGGGTTATTCCTTGTGATGGGCACAACCCGCCTCATGCTCTGGTTCTCGGAGCTGGTGAGAGTGCGGATGGATCTGCCGCCCGTAGAGGTCGCTTTGGACTGGGTCATCCCAGTGCTTCCGGTTCTGGAGTTCAGGAGCTTCTTGGTGGAGCTGGAAGTGGTTGAGGTTGGTGGTTTGGTTTTTCCCCCAGGGGAAGAACCTTCTACCGTCCTTTGCCTCAAAGTCTTCTTGGTTGTGCTTCTGTGATCAGACGTTTGCTCTGAGCGAGGCCCCGCAGACGTCCTCTGATTGGTGGAGTCTTCCGGCTCTGACACCAGATCGGTGGCTTCGTCCCTTTTCTCTGGTGCCTCTGCGGTCGGAGTGGCATCTGGACCGGCTGACGCCGGATCTGCACAGGTCGGCGCCGGTACCAGGCCTTCTGCTGCAGGTTTCACTGGGTGCGGTCCAGGCGAAGAAACGGGCATTGAGGGGTCGCCGCAGCGGGAGGCAGGCACCGGCTGGCTGCTGATCGGGACGGCCTCTGTGGCTGTTTCAGCGTCGGCCGCTGCAGAGGACGGCTGATGGTTTTCACCGTGAACTCTCCCTCCGTGCCGATCCTTCTCCGTGCGTGGACGAACGTTTTCACCGGCTGCTTCACACACACCAGTCACACACCAGACTATCACCTTGACCTCCGGTTCCTTGGTGTTCTCCTCTTGCGCCGAGGAGGGCGTCTTCTCGGTCTCCAGGGAGTTTTTACGCACTCTGTCCGCTTCCTCTGCTTCCAGATCTTCCAGACCTGTGATCATTGCATTGTCGGGGTGATGGTTAGCGCAGCGGGTGGCGGTACTGTCAAACCCTTTCAGCTTAGCCACCAGAGTAAACGTCTGCACAGACACAGACATGCTTCCTGCAGCAGCCGCGGCGCTCTGCCCGCTAGAAGTCTGTTCAGACGTTTTGATCGTCAAACAAGACTCAGCCGGATCGTCTGGACGTTCTTCCTGACTGCTGAGCTCAGATCGCTGCTGTGAATCCGAGGTAGATTTGACTGGAACCTCATCTTCCCCACTTGCTGCGCTGACGTCTTTATGTGCATGGTGGATGCCGAGGTAAGCGGAGTCCATGTTGTTGGCGTTTTCGTGCTTCCTGCTGGAGGAAGTCTCTAGATGAGTCTGTGAGACCGCCGGGCTAGAAGCTGAGACCCCGGCAGGACTGGATCCAGAACCCTGAGGCTCGGGTTTAGAGGAGGCGGGTAGGAAAGGTTTCCTGGTGTCCTCCTTTCCTCTCTGTCGAGGCACCTTGAGCTTGCTGGACATGGTCAGCAGCGCGCTCAGCTCCCGCTCTGCAGCGAGAGACGGCGAGCTGGACGGAGAGTTGCGGCTTCGCTGGGAGTTCCCCGAGCGCGCCCGGGTGATGCGGCTGGAGTTCAGAGGGGAGCGGGGCTGTGACCTGGGGGTCAGGAGGTCCAGCAGGAACCCCGCCTCGTCTCTGGACGCCGCCGCCGACATGTCCGTCTCGCTGCTGCAGCGCCCCCCGAAGGCTCCACGCACCTACGACAGGATCAGAGAGCGGGGATTCAGTGGCAGGCCAGGACTCGGTGGGTGTTAGCTTCCCTCAGTGGGATCCATACCTCCTCGCCTCCGGACCAGGAGTGTCTCTTCAGCTCCTCCTCGCGCATCCGCTGACGAGCGGCTTCCTTTGCCTCCCGCTCCTTGTTCTCCTTTAAGAGCCAGAAAAAAATACACTTGTTACCAAACCATGTCCTCTGTTGGACAAAGCTGCTTCATTTGGCCTGTTTTCCGCAACTTTCCACAGAAAGTAGAAAACAATCAGTTATCAACTCTGCAAACGATGCTGAATTAAAACATCTGTTGTTTAATAAGTAAAAAACCCAATTTTTAGACTGGTTCCAGTGTTTTTCTGTGAACAAACCTTGACGGCATTGGTGAATCTGGTGCAGAAGGTGTGGAAGACGCAGAAGCAGTCGTCCAGCCTGAACGTGTCCCTGTCCTCGCAGAAGAAGTCCACCAGCTCTCTGCCTTCCCTCCTCAGCTGCTGCTGGCTGCCGCGCAGCGAGCACAGGGACGTGGTGGCGCTCTGTGACACGACGAGACCATCAGAACGCACTCCTGTCACGTTTGGTTTATCGCTGGATGTCTAATCTCCCCCCCGGTTTTTGTCTTTTAATAGACGTGTATTTAATAAGGATCCAGAGACGCATCGTCACAGACATGAGGAATCCGCTCCAAAAGACGCTCAAAGTCACGATTAACAGCAGCTTTAAAAGACTCTGTCCTGCTGTCTCACTTCTCTCCCTGGTCCTGCTGCTGTGCGTCATCTCACTCAGTTGGTCCTCGTTAGAATACAACGGCGAAACAAACGCGTCTGTTTTAGATCAAACTAAATGTATCATAATAGGAAACATTTTAGTCGTATTTAGAGCCACAGAAATAATTTATTACAAGGAAAATGATATGAGATTGTGTTTGGGACAGTTTTATAAACTATAAGCAAAGTTGATGAGTGTGTGTGTGTGTGTGTGTGTGTGTGTGTGTGTGTGTGTGTGTGTGTGTGTAAATGCTACCTGAAGGAAGCCGTCCAGCTGCTGCAGCAGCTCGGTGTCCTTCTGGATGCTCTCCTCTACTGAGCGCGTGCGAGAAGTCAGCAGCTTCAGTTCGGCATCCAGTGTTTCCACAGATATCCTAAAGAAAAAAATGAAAAAAACTTTTTTTTTCAAAATTTAAATGCGATTATTTCAGTTTAAGGCTCTGAAGGAGAGGCTTTACTTTACTAAATCCTACAGGAGGCGCTGTTTTATAAGACATTGTCTGATGTTAGTAGGACAGGAGGTGTGTCCCAGCTGGCTGTAACGGTGAAGCTGTATCAGTGGAACTCTGTTGTTTAATGCGCAGAGATGAAGAGATGTCTCACCTGGACGCAGCCTGGATGTTGCTCAGTTTCAGGGGAAACTCCAGCAGCTTTTCGTCTTTTTTCTGAGCTTCCTGGAGTGAAAAAGTGGAACTTAAATGATCTGAGGTTTGGAGTCTGAGCTGCAGCTGCACCCAAAGTAATCAAACATGGCTTTAATGTAAGTTCTCGCTCTGCTTATTATCTCAACTCATTTAAAATGAGGTCAGAGGGAAACGTGATGCAGCAATTCAAACAAATCAGCAGCGAAACTTTGCAAAGAAACTGCAGGTCGAGCATTTAAATAGAGAAAAAAAAAAACGTCACAGAGGTAAAAAAATAAGAGCAGCTGATTCAGTTTACTGACCAGAGCCACGATGTGCAGCAGGTTCATCCCCGGCTTGTTGGACTTTGTGTCTGCGAGAGACAGGAGGGAGGACAGCTTGAAGCCCACAGCGTTTCCAGCAGAACCGCCCTGCAGAACAAGGAGCACAGCGCTTTGTAACACGACAGCCCAGATTGGAGCAAATAGACACCAATAGATACAGAGTTTGGGTTCCTAAGAGGACGCAAACCATCCTGGACCCAAAGAGACTGGAAAACGGTTTAAAACCTGATTTATTCCCACTATGATGCATAAATAGCTTCTCACAAAGTGTACAAAGCTTGGAAAAACTGGAAAATCCAATGTTTTTTTAAAAGAAAAACATCATTAACTATTGAAATAAAGGTTAGTGAAAAACCTAGAGCTCATCAACAGAGACGACTCAGTTTTTTTAAACAGGGTTTCCAGAAGCTTTTATGGGCAGTAAGGTGTAGAGAGGGAGGAGGAAGACGTGCGGTAAATGGGCCGAGGTTGGGACCAGAACCCGGGTCAGCGGCGTCTAGCCTCTAAGCATCATGGTCCTGCTTTACCACCGCCTGAGGGTCCCTCTCTGTTGCTTCAATATATCCTTTTATAAGAGCGTTGGTAAAATCTGACACCTTTAACTGATTAAACTGCTGTCTGGGAGCATCTTCTAAAGTTAGGAGGGTTTGTTTAACTTCTTAAATTTGATATAAATGAAAAAAAGATGACAACCGGGGCTTTATGAGCACCTTGATCCCCGTAGAGTCCAGTTGGTTTTGATTGTTTTTGGAGCTGATCATCATAAAACGATGCTCTGCAGCAGCCTGCTGCGTCATCGGTCTGGTCCTCAGGCCAGGAAGCCCAATTCTGACGAGTCAACTCGCTCCGTGTTGAAGTTCAGATCCTAACTCTGCTTTAAACTGGACCAGAACGTTCTCCCTGACCCGTCTGCAGGGTCACCTGGTTGTTCTCTAACACAGGGGCTCCCAGAGTGGGGTGACTTGATGCTAATGTGATGTAGATGGTTTTGGAGCCGATAAAGCATACAAGACGCTCCGCATTTCTCATTTTAACGCAGCGGGAAAGCTGCACCTACAAAAATATGACTTTATTTTGTATTATTTTACCAGGGTTCTGGTTCCTATTAAGGTGCAACTCTGTGTCAGGCCTAAATATCAGGTTCTCTAGTGCATTAGAGTCACATTTTTTTTAGATTTTTAACGTAAAGCACTAAAAACTATAATTTTTCAGCTCTGCACCGCGTTGCCTGGGTCTGTTTCCCTAAATCCCAACAGAAAGCCTTCAGGTTTGTGGTCACTACGATGTCAGAAAAGGCTCAACAGGCATAAACGACGTCTCTTTGTTCTCTCAGTATTAACACTTTTCTCTCCCGTACTGTTGTGCGGTTTGTCGGTTTGCATCTCTTGCTTTGTTTCCGAGCCGTCGCCGTCTATTTCTGTCCCCTATTGTCGGTGTAGAGCTGCTGTCGCATTGTTATGCTAATGCCCCTCGTCTTTCAAATCCATTTTTTTAATCTTGTAATAAATAAACGAAAAGTGGGGGAAAATAAAATGTTTTCGGTCAAAAATATCCGCCTGAATAGAAAGAGCATAAACATGTTGGGCTTTTAAAGGGCGCCACAGAGGAAACAGCAGATCTTGTCAGGGCTTCTGGGTAATTTGCACAGCATGTGAAAGTCTCCGGCGTGACGATGTGAAACAGTGAGGAGGAGTAATGATATTTTTTTGAGTCTAGCTCTCCCTGATGACACTGGAAGCAAGTGAACATCTGTTCCCTGCGAGTTTCTTTCAGGACCAGCAGTCTGTCCTCCATCACGAGCCGCAGGGAGCTCGCAGCGGTGGGCCCGATGAGCGCCGCTTTCTACGCCGCAGATGCGGACCGGGCAGAAACACGCTGGATGAGCGGGCCGCAAAGACCCAGAACCGAGCTTCAAGCTGAAGCCGAACAGGTAGAGTCAGCCGTCTGTAGCGTGTCTTTCCTCCTCCTGTTGTTCAGCTCTAGTTAATTATGAATTCCTCTTTTGTTCCTCCACTCACAGCGTTCAGGATGTTTCCGGCCTGCAGCACCAAGTGCAGAACAGCGTGGAGCTCCTTACACCACATTAACTCTGGATGAGAGAGAGAGAAAAAAACACAGAAGAGGGGAAGAAACGTGTCGTTAAAGGAGGGAAGGAGAGAGCTGCCAACGGTGAAAGGTGTCAACAGCGGTGGTGAAAACATACGGAGCCTTAGTTAGCAGATCGGGCAGAGGTTCACACACACACTGCTAAAAATAAGCCTGAAGTGTTAGTTTTTACTGACGATGTCTCAATCTGCATATCTGCACCGAATCTGACGAGGATCCAGCATAACTCTGGTGTTTAAACTACACGGCCGAGAGCCCCAGGCTTTCAGAACGCCCCTCTTTGGACTTTGGTCTCTTTTTCTGTCGTTTTCAGTCATCTAACCAGTTTCTGAGTTACATTTTTTTTGTGTTTGCTAAACTTCTAAACCAAAACTAAGAATAATTTGAAGGATTCCAATCAGATGCTAAAGGTCTGGAAGAATAATGTGGAAACTGCTAATTCCACATTAGTGGAAAAAACAAGCTGTTATCTATCTGTCATATTTAGGGTCGATCCCACTGTGGCATCAATTTATTTTCAAATTACAGCCACAACCTGCAGGATTTTATCCTGATTTTATGTGATAGATCAACCAAAAGTGTCCAGAATGATAAATAACTATTAATCAGAGAAATAAAATCCCAGATAAAATCCAGTCCTGCTAGCTACATTCAGAGCTCCTGGTCAGATCAGATCTATGGCACTAAATCAGGGTCATAAGGTATGTTTGAAAAAAAAAGAAATAAAACGAAATAAAACCCCAAAAAGTTCAAAACTATTTTTCAGATTCACATATTTTTTTTGTACACTTTCAATGTTTTTTCAGTTTCTATGTATTTCTTTTTTTCATGTTCACGTTTTTATTTTGCGAACAAACATTGTGACCCTGATTTGGCTCCATAGAGATCAAAGCTGAAGCAGCAGGTCCGTAGTGCTACATGAAGGTGGAAACTAACACTATTCATCACCCTCCCTGTGGGGAGACACAGTCTAAGGCCTTAACTTAGAGGTGGAAATGAAACAATATGATGGCATAATGCGACATCTCTTCTTCTATGGTTAAAGACCAGTGACTAGGAGTTGCTGTTTGTTACCTTTGGCAGCGGAGCGAAGGGTCTTAAAACCTTGTTTCATGGCCTCGCAGGAAGCAGGAAACTCCTCCTTCAACAGCATGGACTCGACGCGGACCGAGTAACTGCAGAGAGACACGGACTTTAACTCAGGAGCAGGGAGCTTAGCCAACAAGCATATGTGACCGCAGCGGTCATGCCAGTGTCCGTGTGTGAAAGACGCTAACAGGGAAGGACAGCTCTGGTTGGATCTAATACTCCAGATGCTCTGCAGTTACGGTTTTGGGCAGCTTGACTCGTGGCTGAGAGGAAAAAGCTCAGGTGGAGACAGGAAGATGTTGGATTTCATCATTAAAACTATCAGAAGCAGAATCACAGCGGCTCGTTTTTCCTGATATTGTGCAGGCCTATTGTTGTTGTCGTTTGCTGCTGATACACCTGGGGTCCGTTCTTCGTACGTTGCTTAAAACTGTTGCGCAACTGAAATTCGGCATAACCTTCCATTAAAAGTTTCAGATGTTTCTCTGCTCTGGCACACCTGAATCAGCCATCAAGTAGCCATCATGGAGGCCTTTCTATCACCAGCGTGGAGGCAGAGAAACAGCAAGAACATGCAGGACAGAAAACCGCTGCTCTATAACAGGTCAGCAACCCAATTTAAGTCTGAAGTTTTGCATTTTTAGCTCATGCTCCTTTCATGACTCTGCTTTGATGAAGCGTTAAAGTAAGAAGCTCACCTGGGCAGCTGAGTCAGCAGATAAACAAAGGAATCAGCCAATGAGAGCTGGGAGACGTCCCCTCGGTACGCCCTCAGCTTCTTCACCTGCAGCAGAACAAGCCCAGCGTTACGTCAGCACAGGTGAACACATACATTGTGTTTATGACGTCAGAAACTAAATATGCCAGAGTTTCACCTCCTCTTTCTCTGGGAGCAGCTTCAGCAGCTCCCTCAGATGCTCCGCCCCTAACGATTCACTGTTGCCATGGTGGATGTCATCCACCAACGCCTGATTGGACCTGCAGGGGGAAAAGACTTTATTTAATTAACGGTGTTAAATTACACTCTGAAAGTGCTAAAATGACACTTCAGACGGTGTTAATCAGCTGTAAAACATAGAAATACACCAATCGCATTCTGACAGAGATCAAGGAAAGAGTTTAACGGGAGCAAAATGTAAAGAAATGACGATGGCTCAAGATTTTTTTCACAGCTTCACATGACGATATTTTTATTAGGAGTTTAAGTGATTCATTTATTGCCAGTGCGCCTCCCTCATGGCCGTATGTGTTTACTAAGCAGTGAGTGTGAACATCATAAACACGTTCAGAACACGCTGTAATCCTGCTGGTTGTCGCTCCAAACCTCATCTTCATCACTTCTAGTCCCCATCTGGATTTTATTCTCAGATAGGAGATTTATTCTGCTTTTACATTTCTACGCGATTTCTACGTGTAAATGTATCTCTGGCACCATAATAAACCTATATATATATATATATATATATATATATATATATATATATATATATATATATATATATATATATATATATATATATCCATCCATCCATCCATTTTCCAAACCGCTTAATCCCTCATGGGGTCACGGAGGTTGCTGGTGCCTATCTCCAGCATTCTCTGGGCGAGAGGCGCGGTTCACCCTGGACAGGTCGCCAGTCTGTCGCAGTATATATATATATATATATATATATATATATATATATATATATATATATATAGCTATATATATATATATATATATATATATATATATATATATATATATATACTGTGATATCTATCTATCTATCTATATATCTATTTAGATAAATAGACAGATCGATATCACAGTCAGTCCAAAAATGTTAATAAACTTCATAACTTGACATGTAAAGAAGTTAAACTGAGGTTTTGTCTTTCTAATGAGATTTTCTCTCTGTGCAGAATTATCATGCAGCTAAGTGAAAAATTAGTAGTTTCACCATATCATTTGTTTTTTTATTTGTTAAAATAAAAATTATAAACCAAACAATAAACATTTTTGACATTCTAGAAACTATAACAACCCAGCTCACCGTCTTTCTAACAACAGTCATTCATTCACTGAGTCTGGTTCTGTTGACAGTGAGCTGTTAGCAGAAGCCACAGACTCCCAGACACTGATCACAGACCTGGTCCGTTTTACTTAAAGGCTGGTTCACACGGCAGGATTTTAAAACAGTCGGCCAATTTTCAAAGCCTGAGAGACAAACATCCTGGTTAAAACAGGTTTGTTCGTATAGTGCAGGGCTCTGCAACCTGTGGCTCTTTGGACCTTCCACAGTGGCTCTTAAGAACTTTGGCTATAAATTATATTTTTATGATGGTATTTAAATGTAATAATGATAATAAATGCAGCTTTTAGCAGTTTTTTAAATCAATATTTTTTCATTATGTTGGAAACTATGATTTGTTTTACATCATTATCCACAAATATCAACATCCCATCCATCCTATTTTTTCATTAAACCTCAAAATATACATAAAAGGGCGTTTCTTTAACGATGTCAACATATTTCCTACAGTAGATCTTTATCAAAAATTATAACTTGTCTGGTCTAGTGTGTGGTGTCCGGTCAGACGGCGAGCTCAACACACAAACAGATTTCACTCGGGATCATTCAGATATCAGATATCTTTAAACAAACATGAGTTCAGAGTAAATAAACATGAACGATGAGGAAGAATAATGGCGATAGTTTGTGTACTGACTTTAACTGAGAAAAAAACACAACAAAAAGAAAAGGCGTTGGTTAAAGTTGTGGAGACAACGCGAACATTTGCTGCACTAATATAAGGAGGTGAGTTGGGGGGGGGGGGGGGGGGGGTTCCCTCACCTCGCTTCTGATTGGCTGCACGTCCCATTCAACAGGCTGCCTGCCTGTTTGTCCTCAGGAGACACCCAACACGCTAAGATATCAGCGCAAGACAATCCAACTTAAATATACCCGATAGTCGGTATATTTGCTCTCAGAAGGGCAAAATCGGGCTAATAATCCTGCCGTGTGAACCAGCCTTAAAGTTTGTACCAGAGTCTTACTTCGTCCACATCTGCCTAAGGGAGGCGGTGCCCGGTGGATGAGGGAACAGGGAGGAGGTGAGGGCTGGGCTACTGGAACAAGGTAAATAAATGCTAAATAAACCGACTGAATGTTAAGCGAACAAACGAGAACCTGAAAACGGATAGAAAGATCGCAGAACTCACCACAGAGGCGCCGCTTTTATACCCCACAGCGCCAGAGCTACCGACCTCAGTTATTCTGCGTGACGTCACAATGTGGTTTGAGCCAACAGCCATACTGACTCAAAATTAAAGTGCAGTACACTCGTTAGGCCTTAGGAGGGCGCCACACAGGTGGTTTTTACACACAAGAGCTAGATCTCAACAAATGTGCAGTAAATTGTCAAAATAATGACCAGGACATGTAGACAACCCTACAGGACATAGTTTATGAGCAAAAAAACTATGTAGATTTTTTTGTTGAGATACTATTTAAGCACAGATCTGCTGCTAAAGAAGGGCCCGCCAAGGTTTAGGTCAGGTGAGGAGGGGGCCCCGTGTCATTATTGTTTTATCTCAAAGACTTTTACTGGCCAAACAGTGGAGTACTTCATTGGATACACAGAGGCATTGTGTTAAAATAACGGCCCTCTATCGGGACTGATCATTGAAGCGTTCTCTGAAAACCGACCGTAGGTTTTGAGTCCATCCTGAGCCCTAAAAGGTTCAGCCTTCCTTTTCAGTCAACCTCTGACATAACCGTGGATCGGTCACATGTCGTTCACACCCATCCTGTTTGCATTCCTGCATAACAGAGCAGCATCACCGCATCTGTTTTTACCCACAACACCTCAGGATGAGGGTGAGGAGACGCATCATCACGCAATCACCTCCTGAGTCAGACTGTCGAGACTCTCGACCTCCAGAGGAAAGAAACCTTACTATCACAGTCAGTTTAACGTTTTGGTTCATCTTAAAGGCAGAAAACATGAAGCGTAATGTGATCTTAAAGGGGTTTTCATTGCTCTCTCTGAATGCCTAACAGCTAAAAACCTAATATAATGTATCTAAGTCGGGAAAATGGGAAACACCTAAGTGCTCAGGCTGGATGAATGGTTGTATCCTTCAGAAGCATTAAGCACCACAGCAGACGGATGGGGGAAAAAAAGCCTAAATGAGACAACAACTTACCTCTTGAACTGTTTGAGGAAAATCGCAATGTTCAACGCTCGCTTGGAGTCTAGGATGGAGACCTGGTGTGAAGAAAGAGACGGTCAGTGTCCAGGTGGAAAAGCGTCCCCCGGCAGGCTTCAACAGACAGAAACGGACCTCGTCTTTGGCCTCCCTGAACGACACCCGGGCCTTTCCTCCTCTGATGAGCGAGGCCGTGGAAGCCGGCGGACCGTCGTTCTGGGTGAAGAGCTCCTCGATTGTCTCCACGTCGATCTGGAAGTCCTGCTGGACTTGACCCTGAGTCCAAAGGTTGGCGCGGCCCTTCACCTGAAACAAGCATTTTACTGGCTGGATGGTTGTCGTCGAGTCTGGGAAGTTTCTACAAACACTTAAGCTATCCCCACCTGCTCGGCTGGAATCGTTTTCCAGAAGAAGCTCCTCACTCTCTTCTTCTTCTTCAGGCCGTCCGGATGGCCTCCCGGAGCTGTGGGCAGCAGAGGCGGCGGCGGAGGAGGAGGAGGAGGAGGAGGGGGAAGAGGAGCAGCAGGAGGAGGAGGAGGTGGAGGATTGTCCGGCGAAGTTGGCCCATTTTTACTGCTGTGTGCAAACCTCAGAGAGGACGGTGGGGACATTGCTTCAGCAAGGGCTATGTCCTCGTGAAAGGACAGCCCCTCGATGTTGTTGGCCGGGGAGACGCTGCCCATGACGTGCATCGCCACAGCTGATTGGACAGGAGGGGTGGCGGGAAGCTTGGTAACAGACTGAGGGGTCACCAGGGATACGGGTAACCATGATAACATTCAGGAAGAGTTATCACCTACGAAACATCTTTGGATGAAGATCCGCTGCCTGGTGAAGAGGTAAAAACAAAGTCTGTTGTAGTAAAAAGTTGCAAAGAAACAAAAGTAACTTAGAAAACTATGTCTGTGCTGCAGATGAACACTTGTCGTTGTTTGCTTATGCATCTTAACAACATGCCGGAGAATTAAGGTGTAACAAAAAACCAAAAAAAGTAAACACTGGTTTGCAACACAATACCGTATAGACCTTGGATCCATTTCAGTCAAAGCAGCACAAAATCAATTGAAAATGGAACCTCATGCATTAGTATTTTAGACACAAGATTCTCAAGATGGAGGCGCTGATGCCTGCAGCCGCCCGAGGCTCTTGGCTCTTCATGTTCATCTTTGTGTTTTTGTTTTCTGTTTGCATCCGTCTGACCATTAATCCAGTACGGAAGGGCTGCGCTAGTAGAACTGGGGGGAAACCCTGGAGTTTACGGACCCTACGGACCGCCTAGAGACCTATAGACAAAATTGTAAACAAAAGCGGGTAAAGCGGAGCAGACTGCATGCTAGGCTAAACACTAGCCCATACAGCTAGCTTGGCCCAGTCTCCTCCTGGCCAACGTTAGATCACCTGCCAACCAACTGAATGAGATCCGACTGAGGATTGTCCGTCCTAGACACTCCTTGGTGTCTAAGTGTCTAAGATGGACAGCTGTGTCCCACCAGGTCTTCACGGAGACCGTGAAGACCTGGTGGACCATATTCTGTTTTTGTATTTTTGGGGGTCTTTTCTATAAATGCTCATTCTTCGTTTTTTTCATGGATGTCCTCGATTGGTCTCTGTGTTATATGAGAATTCTGAGCTGGGGTGTCACCAAAAATGTAATTATGGTTACATATTGGCAACAAAGACTCTTGACATTACAGGTATTGTCACAGTTAGCATTCATCAATTTTTGTATGCTTATCTGAGATCAGGTCTGGGGCTAATATCGCCATGAGGGAAGCCCAGGCCTCCTTCTCCCCAGCAGCAGCAGCTAATTGAATTGTTTAAAAGCCTCACGTGTTGGTTTACCAATCTAGCAATTCTGGGATGATAATTACTAACAAAAGTACTGCACTAACAGCTCTGGCTGGACTTCAATACACTTCAGAGAGCTGGAAGCAGATGTCACAATGATAATTGCTAGGTTTGGAAACCTTGATGCTGGTTGAATGGAAGCTGCTAGAAAGGCTATTATCAAGCAGTATATTTTTATTTTCCTATAGTAAAAAAACAAAAGAAAACAAAAGAAAAACCAGAGCAAACTGGTGAAACAAGCTGAAGCACCACAAACGCTTCTACACAGTTTTCCTGCATAATTACATTAATTTCCAGGCTGAAATTTCCAGAATTCTCAATCCAGTGTTTGACCTTTTTAAATCTATACGTAAAAAAACATCACCATGAATTAAAAAAGGTAGAAGTCAGGGAATAAATACAGAATGGATGGATGGATGTAAAGAAGGATGGATGGACAGATGGATGGATGGATGGATGGATGGATGGGTGGATGGATGGGTGGATGGATGGATGGATGGATGGATGGATGGATGGATGGATGGATGTAAAGAAGGATGTGTGGACGGATGGATGGATGGGTAATGGATGAATGGATGTAAAGAAGGATGTGTGGACAGATGGATGGATGGATGTAAAGAAGGATGGATGGACAGAAGGATGGATGGATGGATGGATGGATGGACAGAAGGATGGATGGACGGATGGATGGATGGATGGATGGATGGATGGAAGGATGGATGGACAAATGGATAGATGGATAGATAGGTAATGGATGGATGGGTAATGGATGGATGGATGTAAAGAAGGATGGATGGTTGGATGGATGGAAGGATGGATGGACAAATGGATAGATGGGTAATGGATGGATGGATGGATGGATGGATGTAAAGAAGGATGGATGGATGGAAGGATGGATGGACAAATGGATAGATGGATAGATGGGTAATGGGTGGATGGATGGATGGATGGATGGATGGATGGACAGAAGGATGGATGGATGTATAGATGAATGGATGTAAAGAAGGATGTGTGGACGGATGGATGGATGGATGTAAAGAAGGATGGATGGACAGAAGGATGGATGGATGGATGGATGGATGGATGGATGGATGGACAAATGGATAGATGGATAGATGGGTGAATGGATGGATGGATGGATGGATGGATGGATGGATGGATGGAAGGAAGGATGGATGGACAAATGGATAGATGGATAGATAGGTAATGGATGGATGGGTAATGGATGGATGGATGTAAAGAAGGATGGATGGATGGATGGATGGACAGATGGTTGGATGGATGGAAGGATGGATGGACAAATGGATAGATGGGTAATGGATGGATGGATGTAAAGAAGGATGTGTGGATGGATGGTGGTTAATGGACGGATGGATGGATGGATGTAAAGAAGGATGGGTGTAAAGAAGGATGGATGGACAGATGAATGGATGGATAGATGGGTAATGGATGGATGGATGGAAGGATGGACAGAAAGAAGGAAGGATGGATGGATGGATAGATGGATGGACAGAAAGAAGGAAAGATGGATGGATGGATGGACAGAAAGAAGGAAGGATGGATGGATGGATGGATGGATGGATGGATGGATGGATGGATGTAAAGAAGGATGGATGGATGGATGGATGGATGGACAGAAGGATGGATGGATGGATGGATGTAAAGAAGGATGGATGGATGGATGGATGGACAGAAGGATGGATGGATGGATGGATGGATGGACAGAAGGATGGATGGATGGATGGATGGATGGACAGAAGGATGTATGGATGGATGGATGGATGGATGGAGGGATTGATGGACAGAAGGATGGCCCAGAGGTCCTCAGATCTTCTCCTCCTTCTCCTCCAGACGTCTCTGGACCTCAGAGACGTCACATCTACATCTCTCAGCCTGAGGCTCAGTACAACCCAGAGGGAAAAGGAGAGTAAACGAGCCGTTCAGTCCCTGATTTACTGTCTGCATTCATGCAGCGCCTCCTCTGCTGCCTCCTCTGCTGAGCCACCATCTCACCGCCTCAGACCTTCAGGATAGCTCTGCTGTATAACAGAGTGTGAACGTGTCCGTCACACTCTGCACCGAGGTACTGTTTGCCCTGCTGACTCTCTCCTGGACGGGGGGGTGGAGTAGTGGCAGGAAGCCCAAACATGGCCGACGTCCGACACGGACCGGGTTTAACTATTTAAAACTCCAGCAGGAAGAAATCGCCGTGTGAAGCTCCGGATACAAGTCGGCCGACATATCCGCTTCCTGCCGATGAATTAAAGACGACAGCGAGCGTTACATAACCTAATCTCTCATCACTGGTCGCCTGATTTCTTCCATCAAATTTTCAGCTCAATCGCACTAACAACCGGAACCACCCAGTGTGTGAGAACCAGCGTCCAGACTCTTAAGGCTTTCTGAGCCCTTTGAGTATTCATTCTGGACTTTGGTCGCTTATTTTCTGTCCTCTTGACTGATCATTTACAGAGGAGACGATCCGTTAAGCCAGCAAAGCGACCTTCAGGCACTTTGGTAAAGGTCCTTCTCCGGTTGGATTGATGAAAAATGCCAAATATAAAAGTCTGACCGGCAGGAAACAGGACTTTAGCGCCAACAAGGGGATTCCCAGATAGTTATTAGAATGGAGGATGCATCAATTTGATTTTTGCAATTCAATTCAATTCCATTTTATTTATATAGCACCAATTCATGATACCTGTCATCTCAAGGCTCTTTCCAAAGTCAAAATCAGTCAGATTATACAGATTGGTCAAAAAGTTTCCTCTCTAAGGAAACCCAGCAGGTTGCATCAAGTCTCTCCAAGCAGCATTCACTCCTCCTGAAAGAGCGTAGAGCCACAGTGGACAGTCGTCTGCATTGTTGATGGCTTTGCAGCAATCCCTCATACTGAGCATGCATGAAGCGACAGTGGAGAGGAAAACTCCCCTTTAACAGGGAGGAGAACCTCCAGCAGAACCAGAACCAGGCTCAGTATGAACGCTCATCTGCCTCGACCCACTGGGGGTTAGAGAAGACAGAGCAGAGACACAGAAAGCACAGAAGCTCACATTGATCCAGGAGTACTTTCTGTGTTAGATGGTAATAGCAGGTGATCTGTCTTCGTGGATGATGTCACAGCTAACAGAACGCCAGACCAGGTGTACCTACTATGAAGAAAAAAATGACAGAGAACAAAAAGTTAAAAGCTGAAAAACAACAAACAATGCAGATTGGAGAACAGTAGGAGAACTCAGCAGAGTGAGAGAAATAGACCCTGATGTCTTGCAGCAGCCTAAGCCTATAGCAGCATAACTATAGAGGTAGCTCAGGGTAACATGAGCCACTCTAACTATAAGCTTTGTCAAAAAGGAAAGTTTTAAGCCTAGTCTTAAAAGTAGACGGGGTGTCTGCCTCACCCTTTTCTCCACTGTTTTTACAGAAATGACTTTAAGATGCTGTTCATCTGTAGGAGCCGTCCAGATATCAGGTTTCCTCAGCTTCCCGAGACGTTGATGGCTAAATTACTGTCAGCTAAAAGACCGTTTTCTCTCTGTCAAACAATGATGTCCTCAGGATGGTTGACAGATCCAAACCCGCTTTCTCTTTCTATCAGGCTGCTGGTAAAAATGACAACAGGACACACCTCTTTAAAATAACTAAAAGAGAACAAGGTTTCTCAGTAGGCACGGCGACCCAGTTTAAATCAGGATTCCTCCACGTTTTGATGACAAAGTTACGTTTCAAAACTGAAACATCCTGAATTGTAAATCATTTAAAAAAACAAACTTGAACTAAAAACACAGAGAAAACGTTGAATTTACAGCAGAAAGCAGTTGGGCTTTCAATGCGGAACCTGCAAAACCAGAAACTGAGCTGGATGGAAGGAGCAGATGGATGGATCTAACTTTTAGACATGATCTGAGTAGCCAGAAAAAGCTGTGGAAAGTGCAACTAATTTCACATTTTGTACCCTTTTCTTCCAGAAAAGTGGAGAAAAAGACTTAAAATTGTTGTTTCCCCGTTAGAAAAGGGCTCCTGTCTTCCTGTCCTAGCCTTCTGCATGTCTTCCTTCACCACATTCATGGAGCTTCCCTCCTCCTCCTCCTCCTCCCTACCAGCTCCTCTACATCTCCACCTGCTCTTCCTCTGCACTCGTCCAAACCAGCGGCGTTATAACGGCGTCTGTCCAGAGCGCAGGAGGAGCGTGAGCCTCGGCTGCCGTGGCTACGGGCGAACAATGACGGTTTGTCTACGCGGCGCGCAACAAAAACGGGGTCGCCACGTTGGCATCACAGCGGCGGCTGTTTCCACCGTCTCCGGCTTTCATCCCCCCCGTCTTCAGAGGCGAGCCAACAGAGGAGGTTCCCAGCCTGGCAGCGCCGACGTTAACCCAGAAAAACCATCAGCTTTGGCCTTTTTTCTGCTCTTTATCCACAGTGGCAGTGGTTTTACTGTCAAGATCCAGCAGAGGTTACGGGAGAGTAAAAACGTCTCCATGGGGTTAAGGTCCAGGTTCTGTGCTGGTCAATCCATGTGAGAAAGCCAGGTCTGGTGCTCCAGGGACCTCTATTGCAGCTGCATTCTGGGTACTGTAGTCATCTGTTGTCATCTATGTAGCCGTGCCGCCATGGAAGAAGGATCGTCCTGTTTGTCCGGGTTAACTGGGACTCATAATGTTGCTGAAGGTAAACCTGACCAAAAGACTACAGCGCTGCCTCCACAGGCGCTAAGCATTATGGGTAAACCGTTTCATGCTGCTGGAGCGGGACCACGCGGCCTTCCTGAATCGCCCTAGAGGTCAATCTTTACGCTCTGTAGCAGACTGAAGCTTTTTATAATAATTATCTGCACGAATCAATGGATTTCTTAAAGGTGCGCGGCTGTTTGCTTTCCTATTGAAATTAGCCACGAGTTCTGCAGGTGTTTGGTTTCTCTATCCTTCCAGTGGGTCTGGCCTCTCTTAACCCAGCTTTAGTGGTTTAAGCAATCTCCTGAGGTGCTTTCTGAAACAGACTAACGTGTTTTCCCCGACCAGGACGTGTCCCCTGAAGAAAGAGGAAGCTGCTCGCTGCATCAGTCAGGGTTAATGATCAATGCAGCGACATCCAGAGGGAGGCTGTTATTCATTCGGTTTGTTAAATCCAGGCGGGGACTTTGTTTTTGGACGGGTGGGTTAGTCATAATTTACAGGAATCTTAAAAAAGAGGAAACATTAGGAGCCAAAACCACTGTACAGTTTCACAGAATAAACACAAAACCCGTTTTTAAAACGACAAAAAGAGGCAAAACTATTGTTAAAAGGCCATAAAACAACCGCAAAGACATAAACAGACCACAGAAAAATCCACAAAACCACCAACGATGACTGCAACTGCAAAGAGACCCAAAGAGCTACAGTTTAGACTAGGAAGTGACGAGGAAGTCAGGAGCCAAAAACAGCAACTAAAAGAGATATTTCTGATCAGTCCATCAGAGGGACTAAAAACGAGAGAATAAAACAAACCAGTCAACATAAGACGCTAAATGGCAACGAGGGAAAAGTAACCCTGCAGTAGGTCTGGGCGATGTGGCTTAAATTTAAAATCTACAATTTTATTATACCAAATTTGATTAATCGATTTCTTTCTCCCCCTTTCCTTTCTTAAAAACAAATTAGAGAAATCATTTTTTAAAACCTGCTTTTATTTCAAGCATTTAATCTGAGTGCAGCTAAAAACAAGCTGTGAAACATGCTGGTAAAACAAGATGGCCGCCCTGCCGCTGTAAACAATGAAAATATAGCTAAATGTTGCTGCTAGCTGCTTTATAATAGGAGCTAGATTTGAGTTTACATGTAAGAAAAGGCTTCACTTCACTTAGTGAACTTTAGGCTAACGTGTGCCTCGTCTTACAGTATTTTAACAATATATTTTTCTTAAACAAACATTCAACATTGCAACCTTTTCTTGGAAGCCCAAAGAGTGCATTGGCAAAGAAAAAAAAAATCAAATCAATTAATAAAATGGATTTATCGCCCAGCGCTACCCTACAGATTAATAAACCGGATAAAATTAATTATGAAGACATAAATCAGGTTAGAATATGTAAAAATCACAAAAAGACAGGAAATCCCCCACTGAGCCAAATAGACAATGGACCCCTGACAGCCAAGAGACGAAGAACCACCACCACGCAGAAAAGTACCAAAGGAGACCTAGAACCTCATCAGAGCCAGAACCCAGCATTCATCTGGACCCCTCGGCGTCCTTATCTCATCATCAAAGGCCCCGGCCTCAGATGCATGCTGGGAAATTTACTGTGACAGTAAAGCGTACTCATTCAGAGAACCCAAACTCACGCCGCCAGCCACCTCACCGCTCGACCCGGTTATGATCCAAGCGTCCGTCGACCTCAACGCGGCAGGAGGCAGAGGGGCGGCAGCACCGACAGGAGGACCCAGATCCACGGTTCCCCCAGGAGTCCAGCCACAGAGCGTTGGTCAATGATATGCAGGGAGCCGGGGATAAAATTTAACTCCGCAGAGTTTAAAAGTCCAAACTCCAGTTTTCTGCCTCAGAAATCTGACAGACCTGCAGAAACGATACGCTGGATCCACTGGGTCTGACCCAGAATAGAAACTGTTCCTAATCGGGGCGAAGACATGATGAAGTGCAGGAGACCAGACACCAAACCCCCCAGAGGTGATGGTGATCTGTGGATTTGGGTTATTGTTGCCGTTTATGGGTTCTATACCCGGTCCATTCCTCTGCTCTGAGCTTCTGGGTTCTGCTCTTTGTGTTTTGGGCTTATTTCACCGTCAGTCCTGCTTCCTGTGCTCCTTGGTTCTGGTTCTGATTCTGGTCCACCTCCCTCTCCTGATCTGGTTCTTCCATCCAACCAGAACGTTCCCGCTGTGTGAAGCCTCTGAGCCCAGAGGGGCTCCAAAAGAACCCCGCACCTCCGTCACTCCAGCAGGACACTCGCATCCTGGGAAGGCAGCAAGTTCCTCGGTTTGAATCCCACAGACTGCCACTCCGGGTCCCTGAGCAAGACCCTTAGCCCCAGAGTGCTCCCCGGGGGCCACACAGCGGCACCACTGCCTCCTGGAGGACGGGAGGAATGCCGACGACACGTTTGATTGAAAAGCCCAAAGCTGCAATGACCAGTCAGTCAAACCAGCTCAGTGATTTTCTCTCACATTTGACGAGAAGTATTAGTTTCTATGCTCCTCGTTGATTGTTTCTTCTAAATAACTTCCTTTTTTTTAACTATCACCACCCTACACTGTTAATTCAGCTTTATTTTAGACATGCTCCATGCCTGGAAAGTTTATTAAGCATTAAAATACAGTTGGTGAGAAACAGGCATGCAAGCATCAACATATAATATACTGTAAAACTAGAGGAACTTCAATGTCTTAAGAAACCTGGAAAATAAAATCATAAACAAGACGTGTGATTCCTTCCTGTTTGGTCTAAATGCGGATATTGGTTCCCCCGTGGACGTAATGAGGCGACGCCGGCGGCCGCTGCTCGCCCTGTAAGCTGATTGGCCAACATGGCGAGATGTGAGCGAGTACAGCACAACAAACAGCGGCGCACTCAGGCTCTGAGGAACCTGTTTGAGAAACAAAACCGGGACAAATATTGACACTACAAATCCGTCTGACCTCTCCTGCGAGGCACAGAGGATCACTCACTGATCCGATACGACGCCGCGTTACGAGGCGCTGGAGGCCAATCGGGGCCCCTGGCTCACCTGGGGACCACGCAAACAGGAGGTTCCTTAGAGTAAAACCATCATTACAGAGTTTTATGGTTCCATTATCAGCGGCATAGGGAAAAGTTACACGTTGCTCCAGAGCGGCTGCTCAGAGCTGGAGACTAAAACCTGAACTGATGCGTAACAATTAACGCTTCCGCTGAGAGCGGCAGAACATGAGCAGCCAGAGGACGTTTTAGGCAGGAACCACCTGTTGTTGGTTGGTTGGTGTGTTTTCTAGCCTGTAGAGGAAAAGAAATCACTCAGATAAAAGACTGAGCCTCTAAAATATCAATAAAGAGTTTAAATATGAGCCTTTTTACAAAGGTTTTATCAGCAGGAACTCCCAGTTCTGCTGCAGGTTAATCCGGCGGATGACACCAGATTTAAAGCCGTTTATTAACATCCAGGAAGCTCATAAGGAGAATTTTTAGAAAACGAAACATTACATGTTCATAAAAAGCCCAGAGATCCTCTTTGCTGGCTTTGTTTTGCAGCTGTGAACATCTAGACATGAATATTCTCAATGTTTCTATTCAGTGGCGGTTCTAGACCAGATTTACTGGAGGGGCCAGGGTGGTGGGGCCAATGTGTTGTTTTATGGGGGCACTGAAATAAAGAAGTAACCCACGAAAGACTAGGCAAAATGTAATCGTTTGATATATTAAGTGAGCCAAAGAGCCAGTTGTGCCTCTGGAAATGCAGGTTGAAAACCCCTGAAAACCATGAAGCTGTCTCCATACGGCTGGAGCTAAAAGTGAAACGCATTTATTTTAAAATTATTACCAAAATAAAAATTAAATGGGCCCAAGGGACCAACCAGTTATGATTTCTGCACATATCATCATGAGAAATTAATTCAGTATCATGTCTTCAGCACAGGGGCCATAACAGGGGCCCTGACTTGCTCTACAGGGGCGGGGGCCCCTGTTGGCCCCCGTCTAGAACCGCCCATGTTTCTACGCTTGGGGCCAAACCAGAGTTTGCCATCAGGGACGTAAAAAAAATGCATGTATTTGCTGTCTATGAGGACAAAAAGCTGTGAGAACCGAGCAGCCGTCTTCAGCGGGACCAGTTGTGGAGCCTTTAAGCTGCAGGAGGCTGACTGACGGTGAGTCACGGCCAGCTTTCACGCCGCTCCTTTCTCTCCGGGCGTTCAGGGCGGCCGCTTGTCGCTCGGCAGCCTGACAGCTCCCACGCTCTCTGCGGCGGTGACAGATGTGCAGACGCCCCGCTCAGGCGGAGGACGGCGGCGGCGTTTCGGGCTGAGGAGACTCAGAGGCCTGGTCCAGAAACCCCGAGCCAGCCTCCTCTCTGGGTGGAGACGCTTCTATAGGAACCCAGCCGGGCGCCATGGAAACGAGCGTGGGCGACACGGACGTTACATTTCATCACCGTGTATCGTGGTTTTATCACGATGCCGATAAAAGTGACGCTAACAGTATCACTTTATGGTTGTAAATGCCCCATAAACACAAATGCTGTCCTTAGAAATATGGTTAATAACATAACTACTAAAACACGATTCAAAATAGGCTTCATCAGGACACCACATACATAACGCAGCGGGGCTTTTAATCACCAAACCCCACACAGTAGCTACTATTAATTGGATTTTTTTAATTTATTGATGTTTATTACGGCTTTCAAGGAACCTAAAGTGCAATAAATGGTAAAAATTACAACACTGGCAGTTTTGGGGGTTTTCAGACATCGCTCATTGGAATTTATTGTTGTCACGACAAAACCAAATTCTTGTTATGATGAGAAATTTTCCACGTTAACGATAAAACGGATCAAAGCATTTTCCTCGTTTGGTCGCTGTTTAGCTCCCTTTGCTTTTGTTTTTAAGCTGATCCAGTTTCTAACGGAGGGAAATGACCAAAAACCAGGGAGACTCATGAGGCTCACTCTGGAAGATTACCGCGATAACTGGAGAATAAACCTCCAGCTTTATTAGGGAATAAAGAGAGATTAAACGTTTAAGTGTTTCACCGATGCAGCTTTAAATCTAGTCAACCTCAGGAAAGTGTTGTAAATCTTAGTGACCAAGATCCGTGACAATAGATCCATGTAATACTCAGAAATAACATTGCAACACTTTCCTGAGGTTGACTAGATCTGGTGTTGGCTTCCGGTGAAAGGCCGTCTACCCAGAAACACCTCTGGCAATTAGTTTGTAGAATGTAAATGAAGTAGGGCTGGACGATAATTCAATAACAATATATAATCGATCGATAGAAAAAAGGTTCAATAAAAAGTTCAACAGAATAAAAGTTTTCCTTCCTTCTTCATTCTAGCAGTGTAGGTTAATATTACAGTCATTGCATCCTCCCAACCAATCACAACGCAGACCCAGGAACGCTCCGTCACTAAGCTCCGCCCCCTTCAAAGAGTTCAGAGTTCTGTTTTCTTTTTTAAAAACTTGCAGTTATGGTAAAAAGTTGGTTGAATAAAGGGTTGAGTTTGAATTCAGTGTTTGTGTTTTTATCCACAAATAGGTCACTAAGCAACAGCATAAAATGTCCAGGGCTGCACTTAAAATATATGTTTTAAATTTGTTGATAATTATCAATATTGATCAATCTGATTTCTATTTTATCATTATGTTTTTGTTTCTATATCGTTCAGCCCTAAAATGAAATATAATACCCTCTGACATTTTCCATCGACTGCGCTGACATTATGCTGGAGACGGAACAACTTTTCCTTCCTAAGTGCTCATCTACAAAGAGTAATTACACTGTAATGATCAGATATTTTGGAAATAACGGGAATCACTTTCTTATTGTTTCCTGTTTTTAAAAAAATCAAGAGAAAAGTAGCAGAACCAACATTGAACTTGACCCCAGATTGGCCGATAGATTCCTGATACCAAACCGTCTTTCTTCTGCAACGTTCCTGAGCAAATTCCCAGTTATCGGGTCACTGCAACAGCAAACAGGCTTAAATCGGAGGAAACTGGACCTTCGCTCAGCTCTTTCTGAACAGTTTCTTCTTCTGCAACAGCTTCCGGCGGCTTTTTTATATGTAGAACAGATTACTGGATCAATGTGAGCTTCTGTGCTTTCTGTGTCTCTGCTCTGTCTTCTCTAAGCCCCAGTGGGTCGAGGCAGATGAGTGTTCACACTGAGCCTGGTTCTGGTTCTGCTGGAGGTTCTCCTCCCTGTTAAAGGGGAGTTTTCCTCTCCACTGTCGCTTCATGCATGCTCAGTATGAGGGATTGCTGCAAAGACATCAACAATGCAGACGACTGTCCACTGTGGCTCTACGCTCTTTCAGGAGGAGTGAATGCTGCTTGGAGAGACTTGATGCAACCTGCTGGGTTTCCTTAGAGAGGAAACTTTCTGACCAACCTGGAGGATCTGATGGAATCTGACTTTGGAAAGAGCCTTGAGATGACATGTGTTGTGAATTGGCGCTATATACATAAAATTGAATTTAACTGAACATTTACGTTTCTAACAAAGCGACTACCAAGCACCCAGCAGGACCTGAGCTGTTTCCAGCTTCAGAGAGTAAACGTTTACCTTTACTTCGCTGTTCTGTCAGGTTTAGGCAATAAAAATACTTGGTAGATTAGAAAATATGTCCCTTGGTGAAGGTGAAGAAGCTGCTACCCGCTGATTTATTTAACGATTAGCGTTTTTACAGCCTCACCAAGAACAGTAAAATATTAAAGTCGCCGGTTCAACTCCACAAAACGTATCTAACAAAAATCAAATGGAATCCAAACATTTGTCCAGAAATAACATAGAGGACGTTTTATCATTCTCTTCCTTCTATCTCTTCTTTCTTTCACCCTTTTCTTTCTCTTTTTTTTTCTCTTCTTGTTCTTCCTTTACTCTCCTACTTTCCCATTGTAGTGTCCATATAATTTGAAATTCTCCCTGCAGGAATCACAATAAAGCTATTTACACGCACAAATCAAGCGGAGCATTATGGCGAAAGCTGTTTGCTCCACTTGTGAAAGTAAAATCTGTCGAGCTCTATTTGGCATTAAGATATCAATTTTTATTGCCACATTGCTAGACAGGACACTGGGAAAGAAAAAAAAAAAAAAAAAAAAAAAAAAAGAAAAAAAAAAAAAAGAAATAACATGTTTTTAAATAAATGCTGCCTTGTATTCATACACGTTCTATGTCATCTTCATCTAGATTTAACTTTTGAAACGACTAGCTGCATCAAAGTGCTGGAGAGCAAAAGCTGAATTACTGATAGGAGTCAAAAAATAAAGTTAAATAAACAAAGACAGACAAAAGATATGACAAAAATAATGGGTTTGAAAGGAAATGAAAACAATGTAGAAATTTAAACAATGACGATTAAGGAGAGCATTCAGAAACCAGCTGTAAAAACCCTAAAATAAAATAAAAACATAACTCATCTAAGAACCGACTACAGAACCAACAAAAGTGGACCAAGCAGGACCAGAATCAGCATCACAATCAATCCTGTGATTTCTTAAAATAAATCATTATCCAGGTTACTGTCTTCAACAACAGTTCAGTTCTCCATCCGGGACGGTTCCCCACATCACCGTCCTGGTGGACAACCAAGAGTCGACCCAAACATCAGAATGAGCTTCTCACCCGTCCATGAAGACCCAGCAGCAGAAAAGCTCCACATTAAATCTGTTCTTAGCAACAAACTCTTCAGCGACGCCCTGAGGAGCCAGGAGAGCGGCAGACGTGCTCCAGGCGTGGAGCAGGAAGCATTCGTTCCGAGGGTGGAAGCCGGACCCCCCAGCTGGAGGAAAACCAGGCAGACCCCCCAGCCGCCTGTTTGACGACGTTCTGAGGCTGAGCTGGACCAGATAAAAGGTATTAATCCCTTTTCTCTGCCCTGTTCTCCAGCAGAGGCAGACGGGCCGACCACCGCCTCGTCACTCAGCCAGGAGAGGTCGAGCTGAGCAAAGGAGCTGACTGAGCAGCCCTGGGGTTACTGTGGAGACGGGGACAGACGTCCCCTTTCTAAAATGTCCCCCCGATGGAACCGGTGCCGTGGCCAGAACACTTTATCCTTCTCACTAGAACCCCCTTCAGGCGATTATTGGTCTCCCTCTTTCAGAAGAAGCGGGCTGGAAAATGAACTTGGTGTCAGGAAAACGCTCAGAGGTCCCAGAGCCAGACGATGAGGACAAAACAACGACTTTGTGTTCGTTCAGGGTAGGAGACGAGCTCGTCTGTCAGAGACAAACGTAGACCATCCGACAACTTTGGCAGAGGAATAACTTCACGTTAAAGGTCAGAGAAAACACGCGACGGCTCCACTGCATCTTAAACACGACGACTTCTTTTATTATTAAAATGGATTCCTGTTTCTAGAGTTCATTTCTAGAATGGTTTTAGAAACAGAAATAACAGAAACGTTGACTGTAGGAAGGAAGGCAGGAAGGAAGGAAGGACGGAAGGAAGAAAAAGAATGGAAGGAAGGCAGGAAGGAAGGATGGATCGAAGGAAGGAATGAAAGAAGGAAGGAAAGAAGGAAGGAAGGTTAGATTAGAAGGAAGTAAGGAAGGATGGAAGGATGGACGGATGGATGTATGGATCATGGAAGGAATGAATGATGGATGGATTAATAGAAGGAAGGAAGGAATGAAAAAAGAAAGAAGGAAAGGAAGGAAGGAAAAAAGAAAAGAAGGAATGATGGATGAACATAGAGACTTTTATTGTGAAAGAACTGGGCCAAACGCTGCGTTTCATCATCAGGTGTTTTAGCTTCTAGAACGCTGTGATCTAGATGCGGTTCACAGCTGAACAAACAGAACAGAGCAGCTGTCTTTGTTTAAATCTCTCATTCAGTCACAAAATCAAATAATAAATCATGTTTTCAGAATAAATCTGACAAAGAGCCGAGGAAATAAATTAGACTTTTATTACTTTTATTACTGTCTTAGTCTAATGACTGAACAAACGAGAGCCAAAAAAGGCTGAGGAAAGGTTCTTAAACTTTTTATGCCAACCACTATCTCAGTATATAAGTTTCCAACTACCACCATCCACATAGAAATTTGAAAACATATCGCATTATTTTATGAAAACAACTAAATGAAACAAAAACATTCAGATCTATTTGCACTGTCTGGGTTCCTGAAGGGTGTAATCGAATCACGAGTTCCAGTTTTCCCCCAACGTTTTAATTTTCAAGTTAAGAGTTGTAAAGATTTAAAGAACGGTTTCTTAAAACTTGAAGTAAAAGTGGGAAAGTCTGATGCTGCTTATCAACCCTGGGCTCAAAATCCAACATGGCTGCCATGCATATAAAACTCACTTCTGAGGATTTTTACCTCATTTCATCTTTCTGTCCTGACGATCCTCTTTAAGGAACACATTTCTACGATGTTTCAAACGGTGCAATTAATGCAAATGTTGGTGCCATGGCCTCCAGAGGACACCACAAACCAGAAAAAAAGCCTCCACCTTCAATAAAATTAATTAAAACTAGTGGTTGATATTACCTCCAAAGTGACTAAAGCTCACAGACTCAAATATAAAGCAATGCCTACGTAATATTACTACACATGATGATACCAAATTCATAGAGCGGTGAGGTAGTGGCATCTGTAAAATGCTTCTTTTTGTACATAGTTTTGCATATAAATAGGTATTTTATACATCTTTTGTATTTAGTTATTTTACTTTATTCAGTGTATAGTTATTGCACTGTGTAAATGTATGTTATATAGAGTTATTGTGTGCAAAATGTGTGGTTATTTAATTTTGATGTTGATTACTTTATGTATATTTTTGGCTATTATTATAAATTAATCACTTATTTACAGGGTTTTTATTTCGTGGTAAGAGTATTTATATTGTTTTCAGATTTTTTTTATTTTTTATTCTGATAGAGGGGGTCCCCATATAAAATCTTGCCCTAGGGCACCGGATCAGGTAGGTCCGGCTCTGGCCGAAGGTATGGATAAGTTCCTGGGCTGGGCCCCCAGTGTGTCAAGATTGTAAAAACGCCCCTGTTACAAAGAAGTAATGGTGTGGAAAGATACTAATGAGTTAAAAAAAATGTTGCGTCAGTAAAATATAATTATTTATCATCATAATAACAAAAAGGCTGGTAAAACTAAAGGGAAAATGGGGGGGGGGGGGGGGGGAAGCTAATAACTTAAAATAAGTCACACTTCTGCAGACTAAAACACACAAAGCCGGGCCGTATTTTAAAAACATAAAAGATAGGCTTCATCAATTACAATTATTGCTATTAAATAAGTCAGTAAATGGATCAAATATAAATTGCGCAGTCAATGTCACCAAACATTATTGTTTTTAAATAACATAAAAAGCGTTTGTTTTAAAAAAAAAAACACCAGATAGACGTACCGGAATAAAAGCGTCGCCTTTCCTCCCTGTTTCAACCTTTAAAACGAGCCAAAAACAGCAAAAACATAAATATTCCTGATCCCACCTTTTCCCGCGGCTGCTTCCACACAACCAGCGCGCGCTGCCACACTCTGACTCTGAGCTGCCAGCGCGTGCGGTGCGGGAGAAAAGCCGAGGGAGGCAGCGGGGAATCACGCATGCGCGCTGCCTCGGGCGCAGGGAACCCCCCGCTCTCTCTGGCTCTGTGGAACACGCCCACCCGTGGGTGTTCGGTCCAGATAAGCTTAACCAGCCGGTCCTGCGCGCAAACACGCGGACCAGAATCACTTTTTGTTATCGCTCAACAGGAAAGGAGACTTATTTATTATATTTTATGCATTTTTCCCTCTAAAACTCACAAATTCAGAAACTGAAGAATACTAAAAGACCCAACTTTCCTGTGCGGCTGAATTAATATTTGGTTATAGAAATACTGTTTATTTGAAAGCTTCACATTAGGCACATATGAACAGTGGGATGACATTTATTTCTTAATTTTCCCTCAGAAACAGCATATTTAATGCCTCTCAGTAGCTTTTCTATTAGATTGAGGTTCAAGCACTCCAAAAGGTCAGCCCTCTTGTTGTTCTGGAACCAAGACGAAGCTCTTTCTATGCGTTCTTGGGGTTGCTGCTTAGTGAAAAGCCCCATTTTAAATAAGTTTCCAGCATTTACAATGTCTTTTAGCCTTCTTATGTATTCACACTGACCCATGATCTCTCGGAGGTGACACATCAACTTTTTAATGAAAGGAGTGATGGATATAAGAACGTATATAGCACAGATTCAACAATAAATGTCATCTCAATCCAAAAAACATCCAGTTTATATCCAGGAATATTAAATCAGTTTAATCAAGTCATACTGACAGAGGCATGGGCAATTTGATTGTAGCTATTGACTAACGCAGTCAAGTTCTGTTTATAATTCAAATTGATAAAAAGTTTTCTGACTGATTGCATTTATTCACTGACTTGCAGCAATCCCTCCACCTGGATGAGCATATGAATTGAGTTAAGCATTGTGTCGGTGACTTTGTCGCCATCCGTCATAACAAGCATGCATATAGCGACAGTGGAAAGGAAAACTCCCCCGAAACAGGAAGAAACCTACAGCAGAACCAGAACGACCCACCGCCACAACCGACTGGGGGTTTGAGAGGACAGAGCAGAGACACAAAAGAGCACAGAAGGTAAAGACCTAATGGCAGCAGTAGCTTCTCCGGCGGCTTGTTTATAAGCTCTAAGCTAGTTGTTAAACCTAAAGGATAGAGTAGTTAACACAGGTAGTTACAGCAGTAGCTCCTTCCATCACGTTGTCTAGGAGAGAGTTAGGGTCAGACACACAAAGACGGGTTATTTCTTAGAGAACATGAAGCCACTGGCAGCAATAGCTCAGCCAAACTCCCCTCCAGGAAGGTGTAATGACTACTGAACCTAACCTGTTAGAGGATGAAATGCTGATGACTCGCACAACTCGTACAACAATGCCATAAAAATGCAGTTTTTTACCAGCCCTTATCTTTAAGTGTCACGTCTGTCAGGAGATCTTTATGGGTCTTATATCCCCAGCAACACTGACCCAATGATAGAGTAATGTTTTATTGAAACATCTCATCCCAGAACCACATGGCATTAGCCACCTGTTTGTCTAAAAGCGCGTTATATTGTTGTATAACAGGGATTTTGTCTACTTTGCACAGATTTGGCGGCTTCAGGGAGTCTTTTCACTTTGGATCCAGTCCGACTCTTTGTACAGGACTTTCTCCAAGTAGCTAATGAGGCGCTCTTTCTGAAGAAAGCTCCGTTCTCAGACCCAAACAAGGGACTGAGCCTGGATGCAGCAGAGCAGACATTCAGACTCGGACGGACAAACAGCAGGGCTGCTGGTTGCTGCCAGGTGGATAATTATCTGTTTCTGAAGCAATCAGGGCGACGCAGACTCCTACCAAAGCCTTGGCGCACAAATCACTGCATTCATCTCCTGTACAAAGAAAGACCACGGCACCCTAATCCACTCTGATGTAACTCAGCGTCGTGTTTAAACTGGAATAACAATCCAAGCGCATTTAATTTATTTTTTATGTTTTTGTTGAACATGTTAATAAAACTTCCAGTTTGGCACACCTGATTTATTTCTAGGTTTTGCTTTGCTGATGAATGCTGACTCATTGATGACTCTCAGCAATCCCCTATTATCCCAAGCTTTGAAATGGTGCGAGACAGTTGACTATTGGTTATAATTTGTGGTCATGTATGCATAAAGTTAGATGGCTTTTCATGGAAAACATGGCCGGACCCATAAATAATGGTAAATGGGTTGTACTTGTAAAGCGTTTTGTCAAGTCCAGCGACCCCAAAGCGCTTTACACCACATTCACACCCTGACGGTGGTGAGCTGAGTTTGTAGCCACAGCTGCCCTGGCCGCCTTGGCACATCTATTCACTTGTTTGATTGTACAGGCAAAATGAAAATCAGCTAATCATGTGGCAGCGACTCAGTGCATTTAGGGATCTAAAGACGACTGGCGGAAGTTCAAGATGCGCACCAGGAAGAGGAAGGAAGGAGGTTTAAGAGACTTTGAACGTGGCATGGACATACTGTAGGTTGGGAATTGCTGATCTGCTGGGATAGAATGCCCTGATGCTGTCAGAGAAGGGCAGGTGACAACAGAGGCTCAGACAATGTCTCCTTACAACCAAGGCATGCAGGATACCGCAGGATACTGAACACTGACCACCCTAAAACAGACTGTTTTTACTCTCAAGTATGCACATTGTTTGGGCCTGCAGCTGGTAGCAGTGTTGCCTTGCAGCAAGAAGGTCCCGTGGTCACGCATGAGTTCTCTCTGGGTACTCCGGTTTCCCCCACGAGTCATGACTGTTCGGTCAGTTGGTTACTGACAGGTGGATGGTTGTGTGTCTGCGTTGCCCAGGGATGGACTGGTGTCCAGGGTGTTCCCGGCGTCTCGCCCAGCGACCGCTGGGGATAGACACTCGCCTTCCTGCGACACTGCTAGCATAGGTTATGATAGACATATAAATAGGTTTTTCCACCACTTTGCATTAAAATGTGCCTTTAGAGCCTATTCTAGCTTTTTAAGAAGCCCTGGGTGATTAGCATCACACTGATTGTAGCATATGCTACAGTGGCAGGTGAATTAACGAACATTTAATAACTTTAAAGAAAATTAAAATGACCTTATATTAGTTTTGCAGATACTGGCCAAATAATTGAATGATTTTGAGATCCACCTATAGCTGAGGAGCATTATTTTTACTTTAAAACAGCATATCAATGGAGCTCTGGAAATAGCTTTAATGGAAAAAGTCATGTTGGCCCGCAGCGAGTAGAAATACTGCTTAAGCAAATCTGTCCCCTTTCATTTTCAATCAAACTTCACAGGTTTCTACAACTTATTCAAATGTGTAACTGCAACCAGCAACCAGAAAGTAAAAACATAACACAGCCCATCTAAAGTCTGTCCTTAAGCCAAGGTTTCATTTTTTGGAGGGTAGTTTCCTTTTTTAATCACAGCACTCTTCAGACTTCAAAGTGAAAGCCAAGATGAGGAGGGAGGTAAACTCCAAGCCGTGGAAAGTACCTGAAAACCAATCAGCTCAGATTAAAAATCCCACAATATCCAACCAAAAATGTGCAGTCAGTCAGTTTTGCACTCAAACACGCTCAACTCACACATTTCTATCAATAATAGAAAAACGTGGTATTTTTTATACTGGATATTTCTTCTCATTCATCCTCCAATCAGCTGTAAATTGCATAATTTGTTACGTCAGTAGCTGAGACTTTGACACATCCGGAGCGCATCAGAGAAATCCCAGGAAATGACCAACCCTGCTGTTGATGCTGGAAACTGTTGTGGAAGAAACAACAAAAACCCAAACTTTACCCGGATGAAAACCCCCATCAGGTAAAAACAGCAACCAGGTGGGTCTGCAGCTGAAGTTGAGCAATAACTAACCAACTTGACAAAAGGTTGAGAATAAAAGAATGAGAACATTTTGCTTTATTAATCCAATAAATACTTGCCATTTATGTTTTAATAAGCAGATGCAAACAAAAGACAACGGTTTCCACCCAATACTCAAACAATTAAGAAAGAATAAACTTATTTTAAGTCATTTCCCAAAGTTTTTAACATCAATTTGCTTTTCCCTAATGTAAAAATCTGACATTTTGCTCCATAATGACCTTACACCAAGATGTTTAGGCCACAAAACAAGAAGAAAAGAAACCAAGCCCACTTTGATTTAAAATTAAAAGAACATGAACAGAATCAGTCAAACAGCAACATAAAGAAATAGTTTGGGAGTCACAAAATAAAGGATAAATATAATTGCTTGATATATATATAATTAAACAGCACCAATCTGTCAGATTCCCTCTCTGACTTCACTTCTAAAGCCTGTTAAGTTAAACAAATCTCCCATAAGGTGCCATTTATTAGAGGCAGCTCTTTGTCAGATATTGGCAGCTTACGCCTAACTACACTTGGGGTTTTATTGCACACAGGCATCCACAGTCTTTGCATAGAAGTAAAAATGAGAAATACATTCATAGCTGTTCAGACGAGAGCAAACGACGCAGAGCAAGTCGTCAGGAGGAACACGAGGAGCGGATCAAAGTTCGAAACGAATGAAAAACCAACGAGAGTCCATTAGAACTAAATGACAACAATTCAGATTATAATAACCACCTAAAGCTCCTGTTTAACATAGATTTAACAAAGACTACATGTTGGTCTTTATCTGGTCCCAGATTTACTGACTATATTTATTCTGTGACTGTTTTAAAGGTTTCGGTGTCGAAGGAGTGCTCAGATAGCGACACCGCAGTCGTCTAATACAACAAATCCCCTCACTTGATCCCTAAATGAAGTAATCTACTGAAGGAAACAACAAAGGCCTGGAAATAAACTGCCGTTTTATTTATGTGTAAAGATTACAATGAAGAAAGTGCAGAGAGCTGTACGATCTGGAGCGTGCCGATGTGTGAAACGCTGAGGCCAGGCTGGGAGATTAAAAAGGTAAAAAAAAAACATCAGCACACGGAGGGTTTTCGCCTCGGTGAGATTTACGCGGCCATAACAACAACATGGCGCCGACTTCACGACACATTTCAGAGGGTGGAAGATCCACAAGGGTTTTAAACGTGGACAAAACTGTCCTCCCACCTCCGCTACATTAGACTTCTGGGAGCAGTGTGGTGCTGGCAAGGCGGCTCTTAGTATATCAAGCTTTGAGCCGAGCTTGTAGCATAGCACAAGAGTCACGCTGGGTCGTAGCCCAGGCCATGGTGCAGTGCTACGGTCTTTCCTGGAAGGTGCTACCAATGAACAGCGCGGGGTAACCGAGTAGAAGATCTATTTAGGGAGGTGGAAAGACCTTAGTGAGATCTTTGGGGGCGTTTTAACACTTCATTACGTATTTGGAGCGAGAGAGCGATCCATGAGGTCAAAGAACACGCACAAAACTTAAATAGGGAGTTTGATCACACTGGTTTCATTGTGGAGGCGTGGAAAACCGGCACATAAAGACAGTTTGGTGAGCTTTGTAGGCACCACAGCAGCAGCAGGGTTGTCCAAAACTCTGAAAGAGGTTTCCCAAATTTGCTGCGATCCAGCCATGTTCTCGTAAATCATGGGGATCACAGGAGGGTCTTCATCCAGTGAGGGCATCCTTAACCAATGCTAAGGACAGATAGACTATTAACTCTACATTTTACTCCCACTTTAGTTAGCTGGTTGGTGTTATAGGCTGTAGTATCGTAGTATCTTTAAAAACTGCTCAACCTGTTGTAAGCAACAAACCTCCTACAAAGAAAGCAACGTCATCAACATATGGTGATATTTTGTTTCCCTTTTTGGCTTGTAGCGAACAATAAGTTGTATTTGTCTCTGATTAAGCTTGATAAATAAGGCTAAAATAAAATTGCAAACTTTTTAAACCTTCACCCTAATATAATTAAAGTTGCTTGAAGAGAGCCACTGAATTAACAAAGAGGTTTGGCTGCAGACGAAACGTTGCAACAAACATGACTTTGGCAAAAAAATAAAAAACAATGAAGTCGCAACAATTTTTAACCTGGAACGAGTCGAGTGCTTTCAAAGTCAAATGTTACAGAAAATAAATACACACACAAATGTTTTCTGACAATGTTCCCTGGCAGAACTGCAGCAAACGAGGCGACATTGACGACATGCAGCAACGTTTCTTTTGGTCTGTGGCAGAAAAAGGAGCTTAAAGAGTTGCTGAGCTTTCAGTCACATGTGGGTTTCATCACATTAAATATGAGGCTTGCAGGTAAACAAACACCTGAGGTCGCCTGAAAAAAAAAAAAAACAACAACAGCCGAACTTTAACAACAAAGACAACGTCGTCATCAACATAGATACAAGGCAGGTTTTAGTCTTTGGTCCTCCGAGATGAGCCTACTGAAACTAAATCTGTGTCCAGCAGGATCAGAATAAACCTTCAAAGAAATCCAGCTCAGACATGCCTTGATCCAAACGACAGCTGGAACAAACTAAACCATTACTGGTCAAAAAAATAAAACGTTTTAAAGCTGAGTCGGTTGCTAGAAGTTAGGTTGCATCAGGCCTGTGAATCTAAGATAATTTAAACCCCGCCTCAGATATCAACTCTAATTAATTAAAACCCTGCATCTTTGGTTCAGCTTTTAAAACCCATTTTCCTTCAGAGCTGCCTGAGTGTTCAGTTTTCTAATAAATGAGGAACAAACAGGTGCGGGTTTTAATCGTCGGATCCCTGATCCACGCTGAGGTTGTTTTCCAGCGGCGGCGTTGAGGCGTCTCTCTGACTGCAGCAGATTTCCCGAGTTCAAAGAGAAGCTTAGAGCCTCACAAAGGATTAGTTGGATTTGAGACAGAGCCGAGGAAACAAAGAGGGCAAACCTTTACATTTGCTGCCCCCCCCCCCCCGATATGTTTGTTAAATGATATATCATTTAAAAAAAAAAACGGACAACTCAAGAATTATTAAACAATAAATGTAATTGTAGAACAACGTTACAAGTTCTACGACATCTCTGAACCCAAATGTCCCATTTATCACCCAAAATAAATTACCTTTCTTCTACCTCGCAGGTTTTAGAAGATAAAGAGACGAACGACATTTCAAAGACACTTTAAAGTCACTCAAGCTGATCCTGCCGGGCGTCAACTCTCCTCCAGCCAGGAGGGGGGCTCCACACTGGAGACGCTGAGGTGTTCGAGGGCCTGCTGCATGTTTTTCTCCAGGAAACTGTGGCACGACAAGCTGTGAGCGGCGACGGCGCTGTGCAGCAGCCACAGCTGGTTGTGGAGGACCTTCACCTGCAGACAGAGGGGGGAGGGCGAGGGTCGGTTACCCGGACGCCGTGTCTCACTGCCCCGTCTTCGTCTTTTGGTCTGAAGCCAACCCAGAACTCACCCTGTTCTCCTCCAGCAGCTTGACTTTGACGGCCAGGTCGTCGCGGACCTTCTCGTACCGCTCCCTCTGGCCCTGGAAGGTTTTCTGGGCCTGCTCCAGTTTAGGCAGGGTGGTGGCGTCCCGTGGCCCCATGTTCAGCTCCTCCAGGTCCACTCGGTAGGCGTCGTACTCGATCCTGGAGGTCAGGGGATGAACGTGGTCGGTTGAAAGCAAGGGTGGGGTGGCGCAAAGATTACGTTTCTGAAACAGCTCCTTAGCAGAAACCAAGGGGGAAGCCTGCTGAGGCGCTTCATTTTCTATTCTTAGACCCGTTTCTAGATTTGTCCGCCTTACAGCGCCCTCTACAGGTATCCTCACACCATGTAGACATGATTATAAAGCCTCAAAATAAATAAAGTTATATTGAAACAGCCAAATCTCAGAGAAATGTAGCAAAACCCACCCATTGATTAGTGTTTATTTAGTTAAGTGGGGGGAAAAGAGCTGTTGTAATAGCAACAGACAGCCTAAAATGTTACATAAAAAAAATCATAATTTAGAAATTACAGACTAGGTCACTCAGAAAATCCGTAGGAAAGTATATTCTTGTGTGGAGAAAACTAATCCTTTCTGGGATACACATATTTTGCTATTTTGGTAACTTTGTGTACTTCAGACACACAGATACCAGCATAGCACAAACGTCTACGTTGGGTCTCACCACACTCAGGCCCTTTTATCTTAGCCTATCTTTTATTTCCCCTTGGTTTGTCAAACTTTAAAAAGACGTCCCAGTGTTGAATTTGTTGTGAATTAGAGGCTATCGGAAATGGGCTGGCATAGTAAATGATAACTGAAAGAAGAAAAACAAGAAAATGTTGCATTAAAACGCATCTGAAGCTTTATATTTTAGGCTGATCCAGGTGTCTAGGGGCCTTTTACTGACCATGACACAGGCGTCCTATTATTTGACCTCTTGTCAAAATGGGCAAGACCAGAGAACATTTAAGGCCTGTTCATCTGTCACAAGTCAGAAAATGGCTATAAAAACGACCAATCTGCTCAGCTAAACGTGCCTTTAGGTCAGAGAAATGAGTAAAAGTTTAAAACAACGGGCTCTGTGGCAGACAAGGCTGGACGAGGAACCGTTTTTACCTTCCCACAATGCACCACGAGGAGGAGGACGAAAAACAACCTCCAAAGCTCACTGATGGACAAGGGAGGCGAAGAGTCTCCATAACTATTAGACAACATAAAAAAGCCTTTTCTGTTCAACTGTGGCAAACAACAAGGACTTTAAAGGCACGACTTGATCAGACGAGGCTAAGATGGAGCATTTTTCCCCACACGGTCCAGGCTGGTTTGCAGCAAAACGAACAAAGAATACATGGAAAAGCCCCACATGGCCACTGCTCAGCATGGTGGAGGACCTGTGATGCTGTGGGACCGGTTTTCTTCCAAAGACCCTGGGAACCTCATAAGAGTAGCACAGCATCATCGCACTTTGACATAACTATATTTTTTAGATTATAAGACGCACTTAAAATTCATTAAATCTTCTCAAAAGTTGATGGTTTTCCTTATATCTGATCACCGTTGTGCTTACGGGCCGATTTTATGTGGTACAATGAGCTCAAAAATCTGTTAAAATGTGCAAGTATGACTTTGGTTAGCAACGAAGCATTACGGTAGACTGTGTCACTACCTGAGGACCCCTGAGCTGTCTACAAGACTGCCTGACTGTAATGTCTAAACTAGAAGTGCATTCATGTAGGGCAGCCTGACAACAATAAACCTAGTAAGTTAATTAAATATAAAAGTTATGTTTATTTTGGCCTTATGATAAAAACAGAGCAGCGTAGTCCAGCTACGGATAGAGAGCTGTGGACATGAAGGGCCAGAGTGATATTACACACTTGGGGAGAATATTTAGTGCGCCTAATGGCCCGAAGAATGTGGTATTTGGACATCAAAACGCTTGTAATTGATATACATTTAGTCATTAACCAGTTATTTTACCCTACATCTAAAGAACTGGGACGCCCCTTAATATTAATAATGCAGCTCATCTATAATGCAGCAGTGTTTTCCTGAGGGACTCCACAGCCTGTGGCGCCCTGAGGACTCCTGGGAGAGGCAGATCCTCCATTGGAGGCGAGCAGAGACGGGGAGCCGGTGGAGGAAACGGAGGACTGGAGACATGTGGTCATGTTTTTCTAGTTGTTCTCAGGATTTTGACTGCAACGTTCCGAGTAGACTGAAGCGTAGCTCTCAGCGTCAGACAGACATCAACAAAAGGAGCAATGTCAACATTTTTTCTCCAGCTCTTCAATACGTTAAATTATTTTTTACATCAATCTTTCTTCTTCTATTTCTTCTTTTATTTTTTTACATTTTGCATAAATTGCTACGTATAAAATAAATAAATGAATAAACGAGATAAATCAAAATGTCCAGACCTGGGAAACTTAAATCCTGGGAAACATTTCAGCTAATCTGTGTCTGACATGAACGTTTGTTTCTGCTGTGATGCTTTCGTGTTGAAAGCTCAATAAAGCGGCGGAAACGTTGCTCATACTCCATCTCTGAACCCGCCCCGGTTACGTCCTACGTTTCCCAGCATGCCCCTGGAGGCTGGTAGAAAAGGGCTCCCCCCACCTTGCGGCCTCGTACTGCTTGGCGTTGATCATGGTGTCCTCGATGGTCTTGTTCACCAGCGTGTTCATGTCGCAGGTGAAGCTGTTGATGGCCGCCGTCAGGTTCTCGGTGCTCTTCGACAGAAACTTCTGAGCCTCGGCGTTCATGCCAAACTCCACCTGCGGTGAATTTACGACCTTCTGTGAGTTCAGATGTGTGGAAAGGTTAAAGTGCGGCTTTTAAACATGGAAACCGGCTGTCTGCTGGATGTAGGGGACAGGACGGGTTACGTTCAGGACTCACGTGTAGGTCCCTCGTCTTGAAGCTGAGCTCGCTGAAGGCGTCCCCCAGAGTCTTCTGGGTGACGGAGAACTGGGCGAACTGCCCGGCCAGCGTCTGAGCCAGCTTGGTCATGTGGTCGTAGCGCTGCCGGTCGTCTCTGAGCAGCTCGAGGCGCGGCTCCAGGTCCAGGTCCACCGTGCGGGAGCCTCGGCCGAGCCGCTCGGCCAGAGCCTGCCGGGTGCACTGCAGAGGGAGAGAGAGAGAGGGAGAGAATCAATCACTTAATCTGGATGGCATTAAGTTGGCCTCTGGTAATAAAGTAAACAAATCTTGGTGTTATTTTTGACCAAGACATGTCATTTAAATTCCATATTTAACAGGTTTCCAGAGTTTCCTTTTTTCACCTCCGGAATATCGCCAAAGTTAGAGTTCTCCTACTCTTCTCCAATCTGCATTGTTTGTTGTTATTTCATCTTTTAACTTTTTGTTCTCTGTCATTTTTTTCTTCATAGAAGGTACACCTGGTCTGGCGTTCTGTTAGCTGTGACATCGTCAGGGGAAGACAGATCATCCACTATTACCATCTAACACAGAAAGTACTCCTGGATCAATGTGAGCTTCTGAGCTTTCTGTGTCTCTGCTCTGTCTTCTCTAAGCCCCAGTGGGTCGAGGCAGATGAGCGTTCACACTGAGCCTGGTTCTGGTTCTGCTGGAGGTTTTCCTCCCTGTTAAAGGGGAGTTTTCCTCTCCACGGTCGCTTCATGCATGCTCAGTATGAGGGATTGCTGCAAAGCCATCAACAATGCAGACGACTGTCCCTGTGGCTCTACGCTCTTTCAGGAGGAGTGAATGCTGCTTGGAGAGACTTGATGCAACCTGCTGGGTTTCCTTGAACCTGGAGGATTTGATTGAATTTGACTTGGAAAGTACCTTGAGATGACGTGTTGTGAATTGGCGCTATATAAATAAAATTTAACTGAATTGAAACGTTGCCGCTGATCAGATCGGGGGTCCGTGCAGGAAGCTGCTGCGTCAGGCTCCGCCCACCTTATATTTGCTGACGCTCCACTTGCGGACCCTCTCCAGCTTCTCGCTGGCCGGGTTCTTGCTGCTGGCTTGGATGATCACGGGTCCGCCGTTGGGTCTCTGGGGTGTGGCTGTGACCCCTGGGGGGGGGGGGGGGGGGGGGGGGGGGGAAACACCAACAGCTTTCACACTGGAGCACCGCGTTCTCCTCTATGTTCTTGCTTATATCGACTGCATCAGTGGCTAAAACGTCCGCCCTTCACTTTTACCTTTGCTTTGGTCCGTCTCCACCGGGGGATCTGCTGCTGCCTCGGCCGAAGGGTCAGGACTGTCCTCGTCTGTGTGGTCGCCGTTTGCTTCCTGCAGAGAGAGGCGAGGCGGGTAAAACAGACGCTGCGTTCGGGGAGGTCGGCGTGATATCGGCTCTAATAAACCCACAGGTTCCTCATCTGGCGTCACAAAGCTACCGGCTAGCTGGTCAGAGTTGATGGGAGAGGCTGAACACACGATGAGGTTGGAAGAAAACCTGTTGGAGGCTGCAGGAGACTGGAGATCAAGGTGGAGGCTAGGATTGGATGATAATTCAATAACGACATATATCGATCGATAGAAAAAGGGGCAATGAAAAGTTCAATAGAAAAAGTTTTCTTTCCTTTTGCATTCTAGACTATCATGTAGGTTAATATTACATCATTACATCCTCCCAACCAATCACAACACAGACCCAGGAACATTCTGACACTAAGCTCCGCCCCCTTCAAAGAGTTCAGGAGTTCTTTTTCATTTTTTAAAAACTTGTAGTTTTTGGTAAAAAAGTTGAATAAAGGGTTGAGTTTGAATTCAGTGTTTGTGTCTGTATCTAAAAATAGGTTGTTAAGCAACAGCATAAAATGTCCAGGGCTGCACTTAAATATGTTTTGAATTTGTTGATATTTATCTATATCGATCAATATGATTTCTATTTTATCAATATGCTTTTTTTTTCTTATATCATCCAGCCCTCGTAGATGCTCGCCTTCCAGCAGGACGACGACTCTAAACATACAACCAGAGGGTTTAGGTCAAATATCCTCATGTGGTAGAGAGACCTAGTCAAAGTCCAGACCTAAATTCACTTGAGAATCTTTTCCAAGGCTTCAAAACTGACGTTTGCAGACGCTGGAGCTGTTTGGTAAAGACAAACCGGCCAACAGGTGAGCAGCTGCTAGAGCCAAACCCCAGGAGACTGGCATTCATACGATAGGAGGTACTCCAAAGTACCGACCCGGAGCTTCACCCCGACACACGCCACACTGCCCAGATATGCATTTATAGACATTCAAAACACTTATTTTGTTGTTTGCGTTCAGCTCACAACTACGCGCTACTCTGTGTTGGTCAATCACGTAAAATCCCAATGAAACACATGTTGCAACTTATGAAAATGTGAAAAAGTTTAACGTTCGCCAAAGCTCTGTACACGAGCTTACAATGAACTGAAAGTAATCAGAACAATGTAAATGGTAAATGGCTTGTACTTGTATAGCGCTTTAACTAGTCTTGACGACCTCCAAAGCGCTTTATGTATCTTAATCCAAATCGTTAATAAGCTAGGCAAAGCTAACAGAGACCCGGATCAAAGCCCAGTAGGGGTGCCATGTTGGCTATCGCTCCCTGGGGCCCAGAGAGGTCAGAGGTCACCGACACGCTGAGGGTGCTTTAAATGTGCAGCAGCAGCAGCACTGGAAGGCGAGGACCCGGTCGGAGGAAACCGGCTCACCGCTACTGCTGCTGCGTCACACTGAAGAGGCAGAGGAACGTGGTGAGAAAACCCCAACGAGCCCCACAGAACCAACGCCTTCCTTAGCAGAGGTTACTTCAAACTCCTCCCGTCTCTACTGACAGGACCGTAAACTGACGGACCTCTGAGAATCTTCTCCATCTTTCAGTCCAACACCTGGTTTCCTCTTTAAGCTGGTACGTTCATGACCCCTCACCTTCGGAGGGCTTTCCTTCTCCTCCTCCTCCTCCTCCTCGGTGGGGTTGGACGCTGCCCTGACGTCTCCTATCTCCTCCGTTGCCTCCATCATTTTCTCTCCGTCTGGACAGAAGAACAGAGACAAATCTGTTTTAAAACTCTTAATCATGAGGCGGATCTCGCCCGGTCTCCTCAACCAAAATAAAAGGAGAACTTCTTGGCTGGATTGGGGGTGAAATACGTATAATTTTGGACCCAAAATCAAGATATTAGATTAAAACAGAAGGGTGTGGTTTGTTAGAGTTGGTATCAAGATGTGTTACTGTGTTAAGAGTGAGTTCACCTAAACTTTTATATCGATCTAAATGATTTAGAATGAAAACGTGTTTCAGTTAGAACGACTCGATCGGTTTAATAGCAACAACGTCGCGTCTGCATCGACGCAGCAGCTTTGTAGCGTATTTTATTTTGGCGACGTGAGAATCAGAGCCAGCTTTAATCACCGAGCTGCTTCATACAACAAAGAATTTGACTTTACTCTCAATGAAAACACTAAGCGCAACGTACCAAAACTTTAACGTGCCACTCGCCATTAAGCAAACTTTGTATTTTCTAGATTAACTGTATAAACTGGACCAAGCGTTGCTACTTTAACGATATCGTCACAGTTTTACGTGAACTTGTTTAGTTCTTCTGCAAAAGTCGTCTTAAAACCGTCTCAGTGCTGCCCTCTTAGGGTTAAACATGGACATTGCAGTTGAATTGGTTAAAACGGCTCGTGTTTCCGTCACCATGCGGTTGTTAACTCTGACGTCGCGGGTGAACTTCCATTTCCACATCAGCTGTACATAGGGCTGTGTTTTATGCTTACGGTTAAGTCTCAAACTTGTATTTATGCTTTAAAATGTCAAACGTTAACGTCGTATGCACTGTTGTTAGCATATGTGACACGTTAGCTTAATGCTAATGAGGCGAGTCAGCAAAAATCGCACCATTTTAATAATTTCCTGGAGAATAACTTAGCTCATCAACTGCAGCCATCTGCTCTTCTCCTTCTCATCGTACTGGATACGAAAAAATTACAGCTGGAGTTGTTTTTTTGTCTCCGATCTATTAAGACGGCGCGGTACACAGCACAGCGGAAGCAGTGGTAGATACGTCACGACTTAATGGACCCATAGCCCAGGAAGGTCAAAAACAAACAAACAAAAAATAACACGCCTTTTCACACTTCTGTGGCAGAACCACCAGACGTCCGGGTAACCGTTTGTTTCAGCGGCTACTTTGTAGCGAATAGCGCTCTGTAGCGGCGACCTGACCTGTCTGACCAGTTTGAGTTCAGGGTGGCGTTTCTCCTGCAGCTTTCTAGAGTCGAGGGTCCTGCTCAAGGACCTAAAGTGACAGGCTGAGCTTTGAACCGCTGACCTCTGAGACCACCACTCCAATACAGAACTTTCACGATGAACTGTCTAAATAGGACGTTTATTCGACAAAGCGACATAACGCTGAAACTGGGCCTATGAGGACAATCTGGACCAATTTACCGCTTTCTGGACTAACCTTAACCAGCTTTAATTTAACATCTGTAACACCCGTATTCACTAAATACAATATATGTCAATTATTTAAAGCACGGGTTTTGCTTTTGGAAGTTTACCTTTATTCTCTTTGTAAAAAAACAACAACAAAAGTTAGCAGTTATGATGCGTTTTTAGGTTTTAGTTTATACGAGCCAACCACCTCTGACTAGGGCTGTGCATAAAAAAAAAAAAAAAAAAAAATCGACAAAAAGATTATTTTTTAAAACGATTTAATCGATCGACATACCTCCCAACCCCTAGGGGGCGGTGTTACAGCGCACCATTCCTGTTGACAGCGAGGAACAGCAAGACGAATTTTCGGAACGGCCAACAGGATTTTAGAAGCTCCTTCGTCCCTAAAATCAGACGTTTTGGCACATTTTTGGCTTCAATGCGTTAAATTAGTTGAACCGAATGCGCGTTATTTAAACATAAATATAATATTTGGCTGGCTTTGTTGATTGAATGACTTTGAGCATTAATTTGAAAGTAATAAATATCGATATTGGAGTCAAATCAAATCAAGCTGAGCTATGTATCGAGAATCGTGTCAAATCCGCTCATCCCAGATGACACCCAGCCCTTCCTCTGACCTATGATGAGCCATTCGGGCATAAATGATTTACCGGTACTACCCATACTGCACTTTTCTCATCCCTCAGTGTGATCCTACCCGTCTAAACATGTCATACAGCTCCCTTCCAGTGGTCTAAAGGAACACAACATCCACATCTTTATCCATAAATGAGGGGTTTTTTGCTCACCTCATGCAGAGGGAAACCAGTCTGAGGACTTTAAACACACCCTGCGGCCTGAAATCCCTCGTCAGAGCGTCTGAGAGCAGAAGCCGAGGCTCAAACTCGGAGGATAAACCCTGTGAGTCAGAGGCAGCAGACAAACCTGCAGCTCTGACGCGCTTACATCTGCCTTCATGGTCAAACTGAACACTTTATATGTGCTGCTGAGGACAAAGTGCACAGACCTCATTTCTGAGGGAAGATAAGACAGGAGACTCTGACCTTTGACCTTGGCGATCCAGAGCGAGTGCAGCCATTGTTGTGTAGCAGTCAAGTGTGGCTGCAGCATAAATACCCAGCAGGTATTTTTCACCTACTTCTGTTTTACGAGGAGGAAGATGTTCGGGACTTCCGCACGGAGGCAGTGAACGCGGCACCGTGCTGCGTTCACTGCCTCCGTGACCTGAATAAGAGCAGGAACGTTCAGCCTTATTTTCTGCAGAAATCCTCTAGTTTTGGTGTTTTATTCACCCAATGTTTATCTGTCAACACAGACAAGACGCTTTAAAAAAACAGAATCTGGACGATGTGCACATGCAGGAGCAACAAGTTACCGCACAGAACCAGAACTTCTGGGTGTTTAAGATTCTGGCTGCTTTTTTCCATCAATTTTAACACTTTTAAAAACAGCAAAGCTCTGGAATAAAACCACAAAACATCACATGAGGTCACCTGACAGACAGAAACGTGCATTTAAGAAGCAACCAATTGGTTCCTGAAGAGCAAGGCTGCAAACTTGACCCATAAATAAATGTTAATGAGGTAAAACAACAGTTCTTGTCTGTCTTCCTGAAAGGGTGTGTTCATTTTAAGGAGTTAACTTTACTTCCACATAAACTTTAATTCATAATTTAAAGAGAAAAATAAAAAAAAGACAGTTTTACCAGCGGTAAGCCGACCGTTGGGACATTAAAACAGACCGCAACCAAACAAAACTTGTTCTTTTTTACCTTTTTAAGGCTGTTTCAAACCGACTCCTCCCGTTTTTCCACCTTTTTCCCCCTCAACTCGCCGTCTGTCTGGTTTTCTCACGTCAACTCCTCATCTTTACAGGCTTCAGACGGACCGATTCACTAAGTTTGCGTTAACGCCAAAAGTAGCGAAAAAAGAAGAAGAAAAGCCGAACACATCCGGAAGTGTTTTCTGGACGAAGCGTTTGTCACAGAGGGTGTTTGGTTTCCTGTCCGGGGCTCACCGGAGGGGCGGTGATATTCTCAGGTGAAAGGTGGTGCGTTCCGCATCGGAAGGAGTCCGTCCGCGGATGACGTCACTCACACGAGTTCAGTGTTTTATCTAGCCTTTTTCTTGTTTATTTTTTATTTTATCTTATTAGAGATTCAAAAATATTATAATAAGGCATATTCAATTCAATTCAATTGTATTTATATAGCGCCAATTTATGAAACGTGTCATCTCAAGGCACTTTAAAAAGTCAAATTCAATCAAATTATACAGATTGGTCAGAAAGTTTCCTCTCTAAGGAAACCCAGCAGGTTGCTTCAAGTCTCTCCAAGCAGCATTCACTCCTCTTGAAAGAGCGTAGAGCCACAGTGGACAGTCGTCTGCATTGTTGATGGCTTTGCAGCAATCCCTCATACTGAGCATGCATGAAGCGACAGTGGAGAGGAAAACTCCCCTTTAATATTCTGCAAACAAATTATAGTAATTTAACATATTAAGGGGAGCAGAGTATGTATAAGAGAAAAAAAGAGAAAACATGTTTACAAGAAAAAAATAAAATAAAAAAGCAACAGTATCAGAACATAACCAGAAATTGTCTATATAATTACAAGAGGAATGGCTAAAAATGACAGACATTTACCTGGGTTATTGAGCATAGATATAATTTTATTACGCAGTAAGATTAGTTAGCCACCGCACTGTTCAGTGCTGATTCCAATTTATCATCTGCTTATTTTATTTTTTTTGTAAATTATGTTACAGTTACTTACATTTAACACATAAATCAATCTGTGTAAGATTTTCATAGTACCTCACTCAATACTTTGTATATATTACATTTGGTCTCACTTTTACAAAGGTAGTCATCTGTAAATATTGTCCATTTGCCATAAAAACAACCTGTATAGCAGCTATTTATCCTGCATATACTAAAATGTTAACCTGTACTTTGTTGATCTGGAATGGCCTAGTCACACGTGTAATGACAATAAAGTTGAACCTAATCTAATCAAACAACAAATGCAGGTTGAACCAGTTTTCCAGTTCTTTTAATCAAATATTCACACTGAGTTTCCATAACGGGATGAAACTTTAAGAGCCAGTAATATGTTTTTTAATCTATTTTTCTTGTAATTAGTTTGGAAACTATGGCCTCTTTTTCTGTTTTTACATTGTTTCCCACAAGTATCCACACCCCATAATAGATAATGCATCTGTTCTCTTTTTGCAAAAAGTTTTTTTTTTTTTCATTTTAAAACTTGAAAATAGAAATAAAATAGTCGTTCTTTATAAATTAGAACACATTTCTTACAGTAGAAATGTATCAAAAATTATAAGTTGTCTTTTCTCAAAAAGTCGTGTATCCAGTTTAATTCAGCTATCTCGGATCAAAGAGGGAGCTAGCTCTCTCTCTCTCTCTCTCTCTCTCTCTCTCTCTCTCTCTCTCTCTCTCTCTCTCTCTCTCTCTATATATATATATATATATATATATATATATATATATATATATATATACACATATATATATAGTTTACAATAGTTCAGATCAAGGCATGCTAGAATGTCCTAGTCAAAGCCCAGACCTAAATCTAACTGAGAATCTGTGGCAAGACTTGAAAATTGATGCTCATGAGGGAAACCCGTTTAATCTGACTGAACAGGATCTATTTTGCAAATGAAGAATGGACAAACATTTCCATTTCTACAAGGCTGGTAGAGACAAACACCTGCAACTGTAATTGTAGTGAATTGTGGTTCTACAAGGTGCTGAATAGAAAAGCAAACCACCGTATTTACATTTTTCTTTTCTTTTTTTAAAAATTGTTGAGTTTATTTAATTCCGTTTAATTGTAGAAATATATCTTACCAAGAAAAGGCAGCAAACAAAGTTGGGCCAAATTAAAATATGTATAGATTTGTTGAAGCAAATGAAGAAAATATCTCATAGTGGGGGAAAAAACATAGTTTTCTTGATTTTTCTCATTTCAATGCTCACATTTAAAATCCTGCACTTTATTTTGCACAATAATAAGTGCAATGAACATGGAAATTAAACTAATTTGTTACGTACAGGGAAGAAAACCGAGAGATGTCGCGTACATCATCCTACTGGCTTAAAAAAACATTTTTAAGGGTTGTAAGGGGGGAAAACAACTACAACCTGTTGGTTAAAACAAAACAAAGGTGTAAAACTCTGCTAAACACGCAGAAAAGTTGTAAACATTTAAATATGTTATAACCAGGCCGTTTCATACAGTAAATAGCGGGTTTAAATGCAAATGTGGTCGATTATTTATCAACTTTCACAGGTTTAAACAGCGTTGTAATCGAGCGCCATCTTGTGGCCCGGTGCTAGAATGCACAACCAGGAAACTGCAACTCTCGCGATGCTCCACCTTTCACCCCCCAGTCTCAAGTCCAAACAGACAACTACCGGATAAGTGGGTTATGGTCTGAAAAAACAACTTTTAAAACCGGTGAGTAATAAAAATAAGCATTTATAGCTGTTAGGCAGCAACTCTGTGGACATTTAAAGCTATGAGAGATGATTTATATCAGGTTTAGGCTGGTTTTGGACCAGTTTTCCTGGTCCTGACAGCAAATTAACGGTGACTATTAACTTAAAAGGGGTGTAACAGTTGCAAGAGAGTAAATGCATGACATTTTGGGTAAAAGTTTAACCAGTTAGGTGAAACCCCAGCTCTAAATGTAGTTATGAGCTCTGTGCTGTGCACCGTGTTAATGTTTTCCACCTGGTTAAATGGTTTTAAGGTAAGTCCGTGTTAATTAGAAGAGAAAGTAACCACCAGTCTTTCCTTTCCTTCAAACAGAGAGGCTTTCCTCTAACTTTTCCTACGGTGTTTCTCTAAATGACTCTGCAGCTATATTAATATGTGCAGAATTGGTTTCACTTCCCCTTTAAGCCAATTTGAATCAAAAGATTGTAAAAAAAAAAAAAAAAAACAGCACCATACTTCTGCACAGCTCTGTCCTCTCACACCATTGCAGCCTAACCTCTGACAACTTGCATTGCTATTTGCTGAAGCGTTTAACTTTAGTGTAAGCAGCTGCACTAGCTAAATAACAACAGACACACACACATATATATATATATTGTGTTTTTCCTGAGTGTTTTTGCCTTTACTGCTGACGTCAGCTCGGTTCAGTCACATGACCAGCACAGGTAAAGCTGTAAAAGTCACCGCCTCCTTGTGTTATCGATAGGCGTGGGCAGGTATTTGATTCCAATTTTATTAAACGGGGTTTGATATGGGAACAGGTAAAAATAAACGTAACACATTCCGTTTTGAACACAAAAAAGACAATAACAAAATAAAAACAAAAAAACAATATGATCTTTCCAAAAAAAAACTAAAACAATTTACTGCAACGTGAAAAACTAAACATGGGACGACCAACTATCCACATGCCTCTTTGGAAAAAGCAAGCAATAAGGGGAAAAAAATAGGGATGCACGATATATCGGTCGATGTTAGTAATTTTTTTAACATATCGGTATCGGTCCGATAAGTACAACTAGGCCGATATTAACAACCGATGTTTATTTCCAACTTGTTGCCCTTGGGGCCAGAGTTTCAAGAGGGGGAGGTGAGGGAGTTGATCATGGGGTCATGTTAAGTAGGCCTGGACGACATAGAAATAAAAGCATATCGATCAAATAGAAATCATATTGATCGATATCAATAATTATCAACAAATTCAAAACATAGATTTTAAGTGCAGCCCTGGACATTTTATGCTGTTGCTTAGCAACCTATTTTTAGATACAGACACAAACACTGAAAGCAAACTCAACCCTTCATTCAACCAACTTTTTACTAAAACTGCAAGTTTTTAAAAAAGAAAAAAGAACGAGTGAACTCTTTGAAGAGGGCGGAGCTTCCTGGGTCTGCGTTGTGATTGGTTGGGAGGATGCAATGACTGTAGCATTACCGTACATGGCTAGAATGCAAAAGGAAGGAAAACCGTTATTCTATTGAGCTTATTATTGATCCTTTTTTTCGATCATGGATATACATCTATCGATCGGTATATTGTTAATGAATTATCTCCAGCCCTATGTTAAAGTGACAGTAATGCATCACAGCCAGGATTGTGTGTTTTTTTTTTTTTTTAACGAAGCAGAGATAAAAAAACAGCGTGTAAGTTAAGCATCACAGAAATATAAATGTGTGTCTGCACACATATCGGTCAATATCGGTTATCGGACATAACAGCAATATTAATATCGGAGATTGATATCGGCCCAAATCTTCATATCGGTGCATCCCTAGAAAAAAAATAAATAATAATACACCCCTCCACTGACTTTAGATTAGATTAGCTTGTTTTTTTTTCCATTACTGTAAACTAAGTCTGTGTCTTTGCCCGAATGTGCCCATGGTGGGACATTAAAGGAGTTTCTTATTGTACCAAGTCTCTGCATTTCATTATATTTTGACAATGTACTGTTTAACTCTGATTTAACCTTTATTTATACAGGTTTTCTCATTCAGATCCATTTAAAGGAGAGACGTTTTGATAAAAGTCAACGAATAAGCCACAAACGCAGCAAGAGCAGAAATAATTAAACCACCTGATTCAGATCGAATAAACTGATAAAACATCAGAACCAGAGCTCTGTTTCTCTGTCTTTCTTAGAATACATTTAAATGATCCCAGAGGAATCAACGTTTTAGGTTCTGCTGAGGTCCAAGGTAGCAGGGAAGACTAAGAAAATGCCCTTCTTCCAGGTTCTGATGGTACCAAAGGAGCGCTGGAGGAAATAAAGTCCTGAGAGGAAAGTCTGAGGCCAGACTGGCTGAGTTAGGAGGATAAATCAGGTGATAACAGTGCAAGGACAGCTTTATAGGTGGAAAATGTGCCAAAGCACCAGTTTATGGTTTGATAATGATGGTCAGCTGACCTGAGAATATAAAATAATTTCTTTTTATTAAAAATGAATATAATAATTGAACTTTATTGATCTCACAATGGAGAAATTCACTTCTGCATTTAATTTGGGGAGCAGTGGGCTGCCACTGTGCGGCACCCGGGGAGCAATCTGGGGTTAAGGGTCTTGCTCAGGGACCCAGAGTAGCAGTCTGGGGGAGTGGAACCCAGAACCTCTGGGACCCAAGCACAATGTTCTAACTGCTAGACCACCACTCCCCCATCATCTGTTTGTCCAGACAGATTTATTCCACAAACAGAAATACAATCGTCCACCAGACTAGTTCAGACTTTAGGTTTAAAATAAATACATAAATAAATAAATCTCTGATCCTCTCAAATTATGAGTACACATTTTCATAATAGATAATATTTTTAAATTTACCGATGAAGTGTTATGCATTTTAAACCAAGGAATAAAATGTAGTAAATTTTTCCTTCAGTAGAATAGGAGGTAGATTTTGTTCATAAAGCACTTTTCACTGTGTTTTACAATAAAACACAGAAGATAAAGACATGGAAGTAAAGATGAAACCAGTAGACGTCTGGTATTCAGCATGACAGAGAACTGTAGAAGGTTCTCCGTATGAAAGCGACGGAACATTTTAGTCTCAGCAGAACCTCTTGGCCACGCCTGAAAGCTGATTGGTGAACGTGAGGAGTCTCTGGTGACCGTTGTCTCATTTCTCTGCCAGCAGCGAGGCCACTTCCTTGTTCCTTCAGGAAACGACGAAGACTATGATGGAGCTGTGAGGAGGATGGAGCGGAGGGAGAACCTTCATCCCCTGATGGTCCTGTCTGCAGACAAACGTCTAGAACCCCCAGAGGGAGGAAAGGCTGCGGGTCGGTCACAGAGGAAACGGCTTCGCCTCCATTCTGTTTCCTACTCTCATCATCATATCCTGATCTCTTCTAATTCACTTGATCTGATCTACTCAGAGCTCTTCTAATCTGCTTAACTCTTATCTGTTATATCATTTGCTGTTCTGGTCCAATGTATTGGGATTTATTGCTTTAAACCATCATTTTCTATGTCTCTGACTGTTTAGCCCCAGTCGGGCCATGAAGACGTTTAAAGACTGAAAACTTTGAAAATTGAAACCTTTATTTGGGGCATGAGAGGAAAAAAAACAAAAAGAATCAATGTCAGAGAGAAAAAAGAAAACAAAAATAAGAATAATGATCAGACACAGAAAACAAAACTTTCATATTCAGCTGGAAAAGGGCAGGAAGAAGCCGCTGCTTCTTCAGATCCTGACCCCCAGGTGACCCGTCCAGCGCATACATTGTGCATTTCAGTCTACAATAGAGAATCTATGTGAAATCCCTCATTATAGATATTTACACACCTAATTTATCCTCCATGCCACAATTTCTACACTTTACTGATGTGTCTTTACAGTTAGGTTATTGTTATGCCGTCTAGGCCATCTGTTCTGTCTACAGCCTCCTGTAAGTTATCCACAGAACTACAATAGTCTTTAATTCAGTTCAGTTCAATTTTATTTATACAGCGCCAATTCATGATACATGTCATCTCAAGGCACTTTAAAAAGTCAGATTCCATCAAATCCTACAGATTGGTCAGAAAGTTTCCTCTCTAAGGAAACCCAGCAGGTTGCATCAAGTCTCTCCAAGCAGCATTCACTCCTCCTGAAAGAGCGTAGAGCCACAGTGGACAGTCGTCTGCATTGTTGATGGCTTTGCAGCAATCCCTCATACTGAGCATGCATGAAGCGACAGTGGAGAGGAAAACTCCCCTTTAACAGGGAGGAAAACCTGCAGCAGAACCAGAACCAGCCTCAGTGTGAACGCTCATCTGCCTCGACCCACTGGGGGTTAGAGAAGAGCAAAACCACCAACAACCTTCTACAGTATGTGACCCATTTTAGGGACCCAACTCATTGCACACTGGTGCGATTTCCCTCAGCAGATGATGGTAACAAAAGCCATTCTCATCTCTGTTGTGGATAATAAAGCGGGTTCTGGTTTCCCTTCACGGCCATAATGTTGCCTTTCACGTAGAGAACGGACCAGGCGGTGTGGTACTTCTGCTTTTCAGTCAAATCAGCAGGAATAATATTATCTCTCTGTTTCCATCCTCTGACTGGACCCAGCCCAGCTTCCTGGAACGTCCCGGCTGTCTGCAGCGCACCGGCTTCCTGGTTCATGAATTAAAGCGCAGATCACCGCTGCGATTGTTAGACGTAGAGCAAAGCCCGCTGTTGCTCCTGTGTTGCAGGGAGTGGCACGTCTGCTGGCGCTGAGCGCCTCTGTCGGCTCGCTCAGAAGGAGCAGGAGGGCCTCAGAAAGGCTGGACAGCAGGAGAATGAGCTGCTTTCTAATGTCTGAACTGTCCTTGCAGGCTGGAGGGCAGGAGAGATGTAATGTCAGCAGGCTTCCACAAGATGGCAGAAGACTAAAACGTGAGTAAGGAACGCAGCTTGGGCCTGGCAGCGCGGGACACGTGACCAACACTATAAGGCCCGTTTACACTACCCTTTTTTAACCGTGCCGAGAACGGTCCAAGCTCGGTAACTGAGATAACTATCGAGTGTAAATGGATCGCAAACTGAACCGACCCGAGCCAGACACAACCAAACCGCACTAAATCTAGTACCAGTTCAATAGGTGGGCTCGGCCCGGTTCATCACTGGCTCGGTTCTCTGATAACAAAGAGCGCATGAGCAGACCGCGTCATCTCCTTACAGCCAGCTGACTAAACAGTTCTATAAGCACAACAAAAATAAGGGGTACTTAAATAAAACTGATAAATATATAATAAAACTTGAACAGTCGATGAAAGCAACAGTTGATAAGCCTCCGTAAACATGAAATTTCAGACATTAATAAAAATACTAGCTTCCCTATCGTGACACACGGTTTCCAGTGATGATTCTGCTTAGCAGTGTGATGAAACTCAACGTCTGTTGTTGTTTCCTGCGTCTGTAAATCCTAATTAGACGTTCGTTTGTCTTATCCACTTCCTAAAAGCCGACTCTGTCAAGTAAATTCACCAAAAGTTGCCATCTTCGCCTGACTCTCCGCAAACAACCAAATATCACAATTATAACCAAACATAACTTCCTGAATGTTACGGGCGCCGCCATTTTGATTTGCTTGAGTCCCTCCTTCAATCCTAGAGAGCAGTAGTACCGCAGATCGCCACTAGGAGGCGAGGAACCATGCTAGGGTGATGTGTAAACGGTCGTCAGAACCAAGCTCGGCACAGTTAACTGATCCAAGCTCAGACCGAACTCGGCATGGATCGGTTTAACAAGCTAAATGTAAACGGGGCTTATGATGACGTCATACGTTTTAATTTAATTAAGTTACACCAGTCACTGTTACTGTCTTTTACTGTCTGACCTGCTTCTGCTGTTCCACTGTAAGGCCCTCTGTGTCTGCAACGCTTTAGTTCCCCATGAATCGGCTCATTATGGGAAAGGGCTTTAAAGGAGAAGTCCGGTCAAAATCAGAATTCAAACTGCTGAAAGTACTTTAAATATAAAACTACTACATACTGTGCAAAAAATTATAAGTTTTTTTAATTAATAATAATTCTCATTTAATCATGTTTATGTGGAGGAATCCATCTTGGTCAAGAATAGTACTGTCACCTCCCATTTTTTGACGTCACTCGGCGGACCCGCTGTTGAGCAAGTTTCAACGCTCTCTTTGTCACGGCGCACTATTTTCCAAGATCAAACTCAGTCGGGTCCTACAGTATATATCTATACACGCGTGTGTGTGTGTGTGTGTGTGTGCGCGCTCCGCGCAGCACGGCTTTGCCGCCGCTGCAGCAGAGCGCGCACACACACACACACACAGCGGAGGAGAGATCGCTGAAGTGACTTAAGTTAGCTGATTATTATAGTATAAGTATTAAAATATAAGAGCATTCCAGCACATGCTGGGCTGATCACGGCTTTGCACCGGCGCTGCAGCTGAGCGCGCACACACACACACACACACACACACACACACACACACACACACACACACACACACACACACACACACACACACACACACACACACAGCGGAGGAGAGATCGCTGAAGTGACTGTGTTAAAATAAGCCGTTTTTTCCTCTTTTACCAGTTGTGTTGGAACATCCGATGGCCATGCACGTGGGCATTGTTGCTTCAGCAATAGCTCTTGGGAATGTCAGCGGTGAAGTCCTCTGGAAATCCGAAATAATTATTGATGATCGCAGCTGTGTAGAACGGCTCCTATTGACTTTGCATGGAAAGCGGAGAGAAATACTGTCGCCGCTTCCGCTCTTCCACGTCGCAGGATGTGATGTCAAACGCCCCTTACTGCCCATATTTGGGCAGTCATGTCAGCCCCCATACACAGTGATTCAGACGACAATTTATGTTTTTATTTTCTTATTGATTAAAGATAAGTTCATTAAATAACCACAAACGTATTAGTTTTAGTTATAGCTAATGATCCCCTGATTTTTCCTTGTTGACCGGACTTCCCCTTTAAACATAAACTTGCCTCACTGCACAGCATCAGTTATCACAACTCAGCAGTTTATAAAAGGCATTATTTCACCTTGTTGAAGTTTAATAAAACTGCAAAATCTCAGCCCTGTGACAGGCGACCTGTTCAGGATGGACAGCCACATCCCCGGCTCTCGCTCATTAACCCCCCCCCCCCCCCCCCCCGCATCACCCTGTGTTACGTTTAGCTGCGTTTCCCCATCATAAGAAGCAGCTCAACGTAACACCTGCACGGCAAACTGGGTAGAAAATCGATGGATGGATGTTAAACTTTTAAAAAGTTTGTCAGAAAAAAACCTTCACTGGCTTCAAATGATTAATACTTTTTTTATAGTGTCCTGTGTCTAGCAGTGTGGCAATAAGAATTGTTGTCTTAATGCCAAACACAGATTTTACTTTCACTAGTGGAGCCGTACTGGTTTCGCCATTGTGCTCCGCTTGATTTATATATGCAAGTAGTTTTATTAATAAAAGGGAGAAAATGATAAAACAACACCAATCTGCTTCTTCACCTGCAAAGAGAGATGTAAAAAGAACAGCACGACCAGCCCATAAAGTGTTACAGATACAATGATTTGTATCTGTAACACTTTAAGAACACTTTTTAAAGCTTATTAGAAAAACTTTTGCGTAAAGTTAAACATTGTTTTTCTTGTTGCTGTAGCTTGTCTGTCTGTCTGGTGTTTTTGGGTTGGAGTAACAATGAGTCCATAGATCCACAGGAGGCTTTCTCAGCTGCTTCACGTGGCGCTCTCCTCCATGAAAAGTTTAAAATAACTTTCCAAAAGGCTCCCAGGGAATCTTCTTTCTGCTGCGTAGTTTCCTTAATGTTCTGCATGCGTCTCAATCCCTGTCCCTTTATTTCACGAGCGTCCTGCTGCGCCGCTGCTCGCCAGGCGGGACGCTGCGGCGCCGATCGGCAGCCGACGCGGCGCTCACTGCACTGACTACGCCTGCAGCGCCGTTCCAGAAAAAAAAACGCACGTCCAATGCATTTTTTTGACTTTTCCAAACCTGAGCCGGTCAAACGCGGAACATTGTTTCAGCTTGTGGGACATGTGGACATCAGATGATGTCTGAGTGAACAGATCACAGTTTAAGTCGACTCTGTTACCGTTTCAGCTATTTATCTATTTTATTGTTCTTCTGCCCCTCTTAGCCAGATCCGCCCAGTATACGACGGCAGCACAAATAAAACCAAGAACCTCTGTTGTGGTTTAGGTTTTGGTGCCCAGCGCTCTGAGCGGGGCCCCGTCAGGTCATGGGTTGCTGGGTGGAAACCTACTTCCTGCCGTCACACATGGTGTAGCCAGGAAAGGACCCAGACCCGTTAGAGGGACCGCGCCACTTTGTGTTTTTTTTTATCTGCACAGAATCTCACAGAGCATCATTTCGGCTGCAGGTTTACAGCGTGTCGTCAAAGAGGAAGTGAATTTATTTACTGCTTAACCACCAACGCAAACTAAACCGGGGCTAAAACTTCTGCTTTTAGCTCTAAAGACGGTTTTAGGCGCATTTAAAAAGCTGCTCTGGTTCCGCTTCAACCTTTTTTTTTTGAGGTTTCTGTCATTGAAACATTTCAGTAAACCCTAGTAACGCATCGTCTCTATAATGTAAAAGTAAAGCCTTTAACAATAAAGTTCAAATAGAAAGGAGTGCGTCTAGAGCAGTTTTATCGTGTGTGATGGTAGATTATCGTTTTTTTTCTCTATGTGATCGAAATGGCGATAAAAATGCTCCAAGTAATAAAAAACGGGATAATTTTACAGTATGCTGGGCGCCTCCAGCGAGAGCAGTCACGTGACGAAATCATCCTCGATCGTGTGCCGAGAACCACTACTTCACGCATTAAGCGCTCTGAAAGGATCGTTAAAAAGTCGTTAAAATGGTCTGTTGTTCTGCTGCCAATCGTAAGATGGCTTTGGATCGGGGAAAGGAATGTTTAATTATCCGACGGACCCGGGTTTGCCTCAAATTTGGATCCAGAAAGGCCGGGTAACGCTACCCCTGTTGAATCCCTATCCCTGCTATGCTGCCTGCTAGCGTCATCATCATCATCGCTACTACTCAGAAGCACATGGCTGGACACGGCACTCTTCGTTTCTAACATCCCATTGGCTAGCTTCGTATTCGTCTTCGTTTAAGGTTAAAAAACTCCATCACAAAGGTGACTAAATATTGACTCACTACGTAAAATGATTATATCCTGATATCGTGTTTGACTAAGCTGACGTCACGGCATCCTACAGCGCCCCCTTGTGGCTAAGACAGTGGGTCACGTGACTGAATGAGGAATTTAGCGTCGTCTGCTATCTTAGTGAATTTTTTATGCTACAAACAACAAAATGCTGGATTTTCTTTGTTTTTCACTTGTGATGTATTTAATTTTGTACACAGAAACTATAAGTATGTGGTTTTCTATTTGAGCATTAAGAGGGGCTCAGGAATTATTGAAGCACCGCTGCAGCAGTTTGATGTTTTTATTGGAGCTGAATTCTGGATCATCTGGAAATCTGTCTCTGACTCGGGCCTCTTCATGTGCGCCGTGATTATTTAAATAAATCCAACCGGTGGCGGCTTAACGCACAGACTCACACTCACCCCACCCCCCCCCCCCCCTCCTCCAGCAGCAGTGCGGGTTGATCGTCACGCCTCGGCGCTCCGAGAGACGGCGGCATGGATTCTCTGAGGAGAGGCTTCGCCAACCTGCGGACGCTCATGGAAAGCCACGGTCAGCCGCCGCACGCCGGCGCAGAGCGCGGCGAGTGGAACAACAATCTGGAAGCTGCATGTAAGTGTCCGTAGGGCTAGAGCCCGTCTCAACCAGCCTTCTGCCTCTAGAGGCTTCTTTTTTTACTCATTTTCTCTTTGCATAATGGCTGCAGATCCGTCTGGTTGGACGCGGCGGGTCTGTGGAGATCAGCTTCACGGCCTGGCCTTCATTCCCGGTTAGATTTAGGTCTGACCTGATCCCAAAAGGTCTGCGAAGTGTTTTAAAGGACTCGTTTTGATCCATCCTAACACGTTTTGCTCTGAGCCGGTCTATCCTGGCCGGATGTTTACACTGCAAAAACCGAACTGAAAATAAGTAACATTTTCTTTAAATGAGTGTATTTGTCCTTGATTTGAGCAGGTAAATAAGATGACCTGCCAATGGAATAAGTCATTTTACCCCTAAAATAAGATAATTAGATATACTGCACTTAAAATAAGTTGATGGAGATGAGTTCTTCCTATTTTAAGTGCAATAAACTTTTTCCAATGGCAGATTATCTTAATTACCTGCTAAAATAAAGTACAAATACACTCATTTCAAGACAATTTGAACTTATTTTTAGTTCTGTTTTTGCAGTGTAGGCTCATTGGAAAGTGAACCCATCACTGCAAAAAGGGAACTAAAAGTAAGTAAAATGTTGTTGAAATTAGCATATTTTTCCTTAATTTGAGCAGGTAAATAAGACCATTTGCCCATATTGACCATATTGAGTATTCTTACCCCTAAAATCAGATAATTAGACATCCTGCACTTGAAATAAGATGATGGAGATGAATTCTTATTTTAAATGCAAAAATATGTTTCCATTGGCAAATAGTCGTATTTAGCTACTCAAATCAAGGAATAATATGCTCATTTCAAGAAAATGGCTTTACTTTCGTTGCCTTTTTGCAGTGCTGTTCCAGTCTGAAGCCTTCTGGCCTCCTACAGGGTTCCTCCTGGTGTCTCCGTCTTCCCTGTTCATGCCGACGATGCCCACAGCATGATGCTGCCGTCCCCGTGCTTCCCCCTGGGGTCGGTGTGTTCAGGGTGACGTGGAAAACGTAATAATCGTCCCACCCGAGCTGTGGAGCTCTGCAGCTCCTCCCATTAATGCTCTCTTTGTGTGGCTTCGGGGGGACGGCCCTGTCTCGTTAGCTTGGAGTTGTTCAGACTTTAGGATGTTGTTTTATGAGCTGACTCTGCTTCAAACGCCCACCTGAGCCCAGCTCCTCGCTCTTCACGGAGCCGTTTGTTCAGCAGTCAGCTGAGCTGCTGGAGGTACCGACGTCTGAGAGGACGCTCAGAGGGGCGGGGCCCAGTGGCGCAAAAAGTGGGTATGCACTATATGCAGTGCATAGGGGCGCAGCACCATGGGGGCGCCAAAGTGATGGTAAAAAAAAAAAGTTTTGGTATTTTCTATATGTAGCTGCTATTGTGCTTTTCTTTAACATTTCTGAATTTCCTCAATGTTTTAAATAACATTTTAGAACAAAACATGTTAGAGTAGACGCCCTATGTCATAAGATTCCACCGTAGAATTTTGACACAAGAGGGAGCGGGGAGAAGCATCCCGCTGCAGCCTGCGGGAAGGCTGCAGCGGGATGTAGGCTACTTGGGAGCGGGGGCGCCGTCAGCGCTGAGCGAGCAGATAGAATAGCCTACGAGTAGTGAGTTTAGTTGTCTATGGAAAATGGATAAATCAAGAAAGCTGTGGGGGGCGAAAAATAAAAAAAGGAAGAGGGAAAGGGAGATGGCATGTCAAGGGATGCAACAGCAGTTAAACAAGTGGATGGTGAAAGGCAACAGGTAAGAATTAAAGTTTGACGGCTGTGCTTGGAGGCTTGCAAATAACGTTATTCACGTTAAGAGACTAGCTAGCGATTACTAACGTAGCAGCCAAATGGGGGCTCACAGCTTGCTTAGAATGTGCAAAACCGAGGTTGCTGAGTTGAAAACTGGAAAATATAAGGCAGGAATTTGCTTAAGCGAGGCGGTGAATTGGCGGGGCGACAAGTTTTGCGCGGATCGACTGGGGGGGGGCGGGGGGGGGGGGGGGGGCGGTAGCGTGAGTATAGCGCTGCGGGAAACCCTGTAAGGTAGCAGGTACAATACAGGACAAGAATCTGGAAAACAGATACATAAACTGGTTTATCATGGAATCATTAATATATTTAGTTTTACCATTAGCTGTTGATGTATATAACTAATGCAATGACTTTGGTTTACCATGGAATCATGCATAGATTTGCTCCCGTTACTTAGGCTTGTATATTCATACAATATGAATATATATGAACAGACTAGCTTGTGTTTGCTAACAGTGGGAATGTAGCAGCCAAATGGGGGTTTACAGCTAGCTTCTAGCTTAATGCAAAACCTATGTTGCTGCGCTGACATAGTGGAAAATATAAGGTAGCATGTACAATAAATGACCAGAATCCAGAAAACATAACTTATGCAGTAACTCATGCATAAATAATATGCAATAAAGATGTTGTTTTACCATTAGCTGTTCATGTTAGCTGTGCTGTCAGACATGTAGGCTGCTTTACATTTGTTGGGTGACATGGAAGCTGTAATTACAGGGTCACATCTCTCTCTCTAAAGGTCTGTGCTAAGGCTATCCATATTTCTACTTTTTAAAATCCAAAATGTGAATGTAATTTCAACAGCAGCAAAACTTGTCTTATCTGATGCCATCACTAGGCTGATTTAGAAAGGCTGCATTAAGTTGCATTGGTTATAATGATAATGTTAATGTTTGTCAATTTGCAACTGTTTATTATGTGTTAACATTGTTAATAATATACCATCTAATTATTATTATGGCAGGCCTACAGTGGCTGATATACTTTAAAATAAACCTTTATTATTTAAAGACCATACATGATGATGTCTGGCACTTATTTATTTATTTTAATCCAGGGGGGGGGGGGGGGGGGGGCGCCAAAACTGATGCTGCATACCCCTCTTATACTGGGTAGTTGCGCCCCTGGCGGGGCCTTTTAGGTTGTTGGTCCTCAATTATGGAATAACGGCCCCTGCACATCAGAGAGGCTCCCTCACTGCCTGCCTTTAAAACTCGCCTTAAAACGCACTATTATGCTTTGGCTTTTACCACTAATGAGCCTCAGATTTCATTTTAAATTGGTTTTACTCTTTTAAGCGTTTTCATGCATTATCTTTTATTTTATTTTATTTCTTTTCTTAATGGATGCGTTCTAGCTTGTAGCGATGTACAGCTCTCCGTTTCAGCTGCTGGCTGTTTTTAAGCGCTTCATAAATAAAGAGGGTGAGGTAAAAGCTCTGAGGCGCATCCCGAGACTAAATCACACTCTGGAGGACTCTCTTCAGTCGTTAGGGGACTTGTGAAGACAGCTGGACTTTATTTAGGAGTATCAGAGTCAAAGAGGCTGAACACAAACCCGTGAACTGAAGTCTGAACGGTCTGACGCTGTCGTGTTGTTCTGTGACCACAAGGTGGAGCCCTAACTGCGCCTCAGCTGCTCCTCGCTCTTGGTATGTTGCTGCAGATTAATTCACTTTGCTCACTCGAGGCCAAGGACCCACTAATCCTTCTGCATTTTATTCATTTCTCTCCCAGAGTGCCGAGTTGTGGTTGCCACCGCAGCCAAAGTCAAAATTCACGTTTCCACAGTCGACGCCCACGACGTCAGGAAGCACTGCTGCACCCAGACAGTGAAGGTAAACTCCTTCAGAGCGTCTCCAAAGGCCCCGCCCTGTCCCCCCTCTGTCCCTCCAGGCCTGCAGGGAGACGCGTGCCTCTATGTTTCAGGCCTAGAACCAACGCTGGCGGCCTGGATCCTGGTTCTAAAACACGTCAGTCTGGCTGGTTTGTGTTTACAGAGGTCAGAGGACGGCGCGTTTCGAGCCTCGGTGCGTTGCAGCGTCGACCCCGAGCTGCAGCACCACGGCAGGATGGAAGTGCGGCTTTACAGGGAGGAAGATTTAAGGCCGCGCTGCACAGTGAGTGTTTTACTACAGCTGTGTGTGTGTGTGTGTGTGTGTGTGTGTGTGTGTGTGTGTGTGTGTGTGTGCATGAAGGACTGTGCAGATAAGAAGATTAGGGATGAGGATGTGTAAAACTGCACAGACTGACTTGATTTCTCTGCGGGTTAATCTCCAACACACATGATGGAGGGATGGATGGATGGATGGGTAAACGGAGGACAAACTGAATTCATTTGCATTTTTTTTCAGCTCAGTTTCTGCCAGCCAGGCGCTTTTTAATCTCCAAGTTTCCCGTGGTGCACAAGGGGGGCGTGTTTTTTTTTTTTATTTTATTTTTTTTAAATCCTTCTGACTGTGACGCAGCGGGAGGAGGAGGAGGAAAAAGTGACAGAGCGAGGAGGAGAAACACTCAGCTGCTTTGCAGACTGGGGAACCAGGCCGAGTCATTCCTGTTTTTAGCTGCTCTGCAGACACTTTTCTCCTCAGATGTGTGGAAACTTTTATTTCTGCCGCCTCCGATCTGAAGGACGCATCTTCTACCTCCGATCTCTGAGCTGCTGCTGTCCGGCGTTAGTTTGACTTTAACGGTAAAACGCTCAGTAGGCTTTAAAGTCGATGGCGCTCTAAGATGCAGGTAGGAACGTGCAAACAGGAATGTATCCTTTCTTAATCCTTTAAAGCTGTTTAAAGCTCCGTTTTATTTCCCTCTCTGTGTTTAGATGTCCTGATCTCAGGGATCAGAGCGTCTGATCATAAAGCCGATAAAAAAACAAAAAGATTTTTCTAAGTTAAGCCATTAAACAAACAGCAGCAGCAGAATAATTGTTTTCTACAAGCAGAATTAACATAATTATGTTTAAATTAAGGAGGGAATCAGTTTATTCTTCCAACTTGCTACTGGAGGTTCTGCGTTTTATTTCATTTCCTGCAGCCCGGCTCTCGTTTCTCGAGCTCTTTACCTGTAAGAACAGAAAAAAGTCAGTTTGTTAAGCTTCACCCGTAAACGCCCTGCGGTGAAGAGAGGATGCAGAGGGCGATGATGGCCTGCACCGACTGCCTCCGTCCACCGAGAGACAACAGCTCCTCTGCTGGACAGGTAGGGCATCACACCCAGGTGACAAACGCGTTTAAAGACAGAAATACCAAACTAGCGCCGCTTCAAAAGCCACACACTGCAAAAATGGATCTAAAAATAACTAAAATGTTCTTAAAATTTGTGTTTCTGTCCTTGATTTGAGCAGATAAATAAGATTATCTGCCAATGGAATGAGTATTTTGACACATAAAATCAGATAATTAGACATACTGCACTTGAAATAAGATGATAGAGATCAGTTGTTCCTATTTTAAGTGCAATACTCTTATTCCATTGGCAGGTCATCTTATTTAGCTGCTCAAATCAAGGACAAATACACTAATTTTAAGAAATTTTTACTTATTTCTAGTTCCGTTTTTGCAGTGCACATTCAGTCATGATGGAAATATGCAGCAGGGGGCGGTGGCAGCATGTTGAAGAGGCGCATCGATGAAACGTCTTCTCCTGCAGGAGAATGATCACAAACGGATCGAGTCTGGTTCTGGAACGGGTAAAATTAGCTAACGTTGAGCTTCCCTGCAAAAAGGGAACAAAACGTAAGCAAAATTGTCTTGAAATTAGAGATTTGTCATTGAGTTTAGCATTAAATAAGATTATCTGCCAATATAATGAGCATTTTTACCCCTAAAATAAGACAAATAGGTTTACTGCACTTGAAATAAGATGATGGAGATGAGTTGTTCCTAATTAAAGTGCAGAAATCTTTGTCTATTGGCAGATCATTTAAAGTTTCTGCTCAAATCAGGGACAAATACACAACTTTGGAGAAAATTGAACTTACTTTTAGTTCCTTTTCGCAGTGTGATGGTCTCAGCCTCAGTCCCGTTAAAAACGTAAACTCTGCTGACGCGGAGGATTGAATCCAACCAGTTTAAGAGGTGCGACTTGCTAAGGATGGTCTAACCAAGTGCGGTATGTAGAGATGGTTCAAATACTTAAATAAATCCACTTTAAATGGCATTTATGGCCATGATGAGTGGAGGTGCAGCCCTGACTGGGTTAGATGCTCTTCACTCTGTTGATTTGCTCATAAAAGCTTGTTTGACGGTGGGAGGAGGGTTGCAGAGGTGTTGCTTCTTTAAACCACGTGTGAGTGAAGTCTCAGTGCACGTCTCACACTTCTGCCCTCCTCCACCTCTCTGTTTGCTCTATCAGCTGTGAAAAACGTCTGTAGCGTTAGGAAGGTCTGCAAGTCTAGTTACCTGTCACTAAACATCCATCTGGACACTTCCCCAGCAGGAGCTTCATGTGTCGGAGCGTCTTTATCCAGCTTCAGGAATCTGTCCAACCCTCACGCTTCCAGCAGATATGCTTCATATCGTAGAACGTATAGAAATCAGGTCATCTAAGCACTTTCGTGGCCACGGGTGTGTGAAACAAAGCAGCAAGGCGTGCAGACTGGTCCTGCCAACGCTTCTCAAAGGATGGGTCGCTCTCAGTGAACTCCAGCATGGTTCTGTGACAGGATGCCAGCCGTGACGTATGTGGCGTACCTAGTTAGGCTGGGGAGGCGGGGGCAGCGGGGGCAGCGGACGCCCGGGGTGCACAGAGGTCGGCAGCGTTCTGCAGACGCCGTCTCTGCAGATGAGCTCAGGGTCAGAGAGACTTAGACAAGCTTTATTGTCATTTTGTCTGCACAGAGTGAATACAAAACGACATTTAGTTGCCTACAGCTTACGACAGTGTAATGAGATTGCAGTTCAAATAAAATAACATTACAAAATAAAGTGCAGCAGTGCAGAGGAATGTTGATGTTTATAGTGCACAAATAGTGGTGCAGGAAGGCATTAATTTGAAAAGTTCAACGTTGGCGGTGCAAGATTATAATGGTGCAAAAATGCAGTTTTATTATAAAATGGATTTTAAAAGTTCAGTTCGCTGGGTTTATGCGGCTGAGCGTCTGCGTCCGAGCCACACGGTCACCCAGTGCAGAGCAGCAGATGTAGCGGTGCAAAGGAAGGCGGGTTTATTTGTAGCACGTTGCAGAAACCAGAGCATTCAAAGCGCTGAACATGAACAGAACAGAACAGAAAACATTACAGAGGAAAGCACAGCACTGCAAAATGGCAACTAAAAGTAAGTAAGGTTTTCTTACAATTAGTGTATTTGTCCTTGATTTGAGCAGGTAACTAAAACTATTTGCCAGTGGAATGAGTATTTTAACCCTAAAATAAGATAATTAGACATTCTGCACTTGAAATAAGATGATTGAGATGAATTGTTTTTATTTTAAGTGCAAAAATCTTATTCCATTGGCAGGTAGTCTGATTTACCAGCTCAAATCAATGAAAAATACATTAATTTCAAGGGGATTTTAGCTACTTTTAGTTCCCCTTTTGCAGTGAGTGCAGTGGAATAGCAGCAGCAGGTCAAGATGTAAGACAAGTTGGACTACAAACTTAATCTAACGACGTTTCAGCACTGCGAAAGGGAACTAAAAGTAAGTAAAATTCTCTAAAAATTTGTGTATTTTTCCTTGATTTGATCAGGTGAATAAGATTATTTGCCAATGGAATAAGATTTTTGCACTTAAAATAAGAACAATTCATCTCCATCATTTTATTTCAAGTGCAGGATGTTTAATTATCAGATTTTTGGGGTAAAAATACTCATTATATTGGCAAATAGTTTTAGTTACCTGCTCAAATCAAGGAAAAATACCCATAATTTTAAGAAAAAGTTACCTACTTTTAGTTCCCTTTTTACAGTGAGTGAACTACAACAGCCTGAGTAGAACATTAACATTTAAAGGCAACTCTAAACGAACAAGGTTGAAGCAACTCAGGCTTTCGGCACCTTTACAGTCTTCATAGGAACTAAATGCTGCTTCTCCGTGTCTGGTTCTGGTTCTGGTTCTGGTTCTGGGTGTGCAGAGCAGCACTACACCCAGGTTCCCGGCCTGATCGGCGGTTCCTGGCTGTGAAGCAGCTGAAGCTGTGTGCTAACCCTTCATAGCTCCTCTGTTGCTCCAAAAACCACCTCTTCAGCTTTGTTTTTATCCAACTGCAGACCATTTTGGACTCTGGAGTAGAGAAAGGAGGTTCTGGACAACTTCCAGCTTAGTGGGAACGGTTTGGAGACGGCCTGTTCCTCTTCCAGCAGGACTGAGAGCAGCGAAGCACAAAACAAGGTCCACAAAGACCTGGAGGAGAGAGTGTGGTGTGGATGACCTTGACTGGTCCTGACCTCGACCCGACAGAACACCTTTGGGTTGAACTAGAACCTATTTCATTCTTATTTTTAGTCTTTTCCACTTTCTCTGCTGAGCTTTGGCTAAAATCTTCCGCTAGAAAACGAACTGGCGGAGCTTTCCTCGTGTTTCCAGCTGTATCTGAGTACGTTTGGTCACGCTTCCCTCCTCCGGATTCCCCTGACAGGAGTGAGCGAGCTGGATTGAACCCGACGGCTGGTTGTGGCGCCCAGCTGCGGCGCTCAGCGCGTCGTGTTTCCAGGTTTGATGAGGATTAGCGCGTAATCCGGAAAGCCTCTTGTTTGGCCCGGGGCTCATTGAGAAAGATCGGCTCGGCGTGTCTTTGCACGTCGGCCTTTTGTTGCACAAACGCTGGGCGGCGGGCGAGGAAATGAGGCAACGGCGCGTGCGTACGCACCTCTTTCACACTCTGTGCCAGCGCTGTGGGGAAGTTTTAGACGTTTGCAAGACTCTCTGACTCAGAAGGCCTTTTGTTTTTTTTTTAAGTGAAGAGGAAAATTACCTTGCTGCATTTTTCTAGACTTAGACTTAGACTCAACTTTATTTATCAAGTTGCTCCTTCAGGGAAATTCTGGTTCCAGTAGCTTATACAGAGTACAAAGGGCAGAATTAGAGCCATTAAAGAGTGCAACAGACAGTAAAATACAATATAAAACAGACTTCAGAGGAAATTTGTGCTTAAGAGGAAAAGAAAAGGCTGGAATAAGTGAAATTAGGATGAATTGGTTTTATCTGAGGTCTAACGTGGAGGTAGCAGGTCCAGGAGGGAAACCCATAGGACTCAGTGAGACGCTGCAGCTCGTTCTGTGAGGTGTTCCCAGCAGGGATGTATTTAGGGTCTACACCAGGGGTGTCAAACTCATTTTGGTTTAGGTGCCGCATTCAGCTTAATCTGATCTCAAGAGGGCCACACGAGTAAACTCATTGCAAGATTAAATAGAACTAATAAAAGTGGACTTGTTGTTGATTTTTATATTAAATGAATTTCACTTTTACACAATATATTATGAATAACTTCAGCGTTTTTAAGTATGTGCAATTTCAACAATACTTTTACTCCGTTAAACATTTACTTAAGTGCATTATGCTTTAGAACTGATCACAGTGATTATACAATGTTGAAAAACATTTATTCACATTTTTTGGAACTTAAAAACACTGTCCTGCATGACAAAATACATCAAACAGATAAAAATGAAGAAATGATTTAAAATCAATTTTCCACATCTGAAGCTCAGTGCTACCATCTGCTGATTAAAACACAGCGCCCCTCGTGGACAATATAGGAACTGCAGATTTTCAATTAAACGAAGTACATTTTTTTTCAATAATAGTTTTATCATTCTCTTCCTTATATCTCCTCTTTCTTTCACCTTTTCTTTTTTTCTTCTTGTTCTTCCTTTCATCTCCTACTTTCCCATTGTAGTGTCCATAACATTTGAGATATTCCCCGCATGAATCATAATAAAACTATTCACATTCATAAATCAAGCGCAGCACTATGGCGAAAGCAGTTCTGCTCCACTTGTGAAAGTCAAATCTGATGAGCTCTTTTTGGCATTAAGACAACAATTCTTATTGCCACATTGCCAGACAGGACACTGAAAAAAAATAAAAAAAATCATTGTTGAATAATGATAATGCATTTAGCCACCGGGCCGGACTAAATTGTTCGGCGGGCTGGATCCGGCCCGCGGGCCGTATGTTTGACACCCCTGGTCTAGGGGGTTCTAGAGAACCAGGAAAACCTGCAGGAAGCATCTTGACAAGCTGCACAAACCGTCTGCGGTGACTTTTGATGCTCCCCCTGGATTAGTCCAGCCTCATTACACTGCAAAAAGGGAAGGGAAGGGAGGGTTTTTGTCCTTGATTTGAGGATAAAATAGGACGATCTGACAATATAATGAGTATTTTACTCCTAAAATAAGATAATTAGTTATACTGCACTTGAAATAAGATGATGGAGATGGGTTATTCCTATTTTGGTGCAAAAATCTCAAATCAAGGGGCAAATACACTTATTTCAAGAAACTTTTGCTTACATTTAGTTCATTTTTGCAGCGTATGAAGGAAGCTCATCACGGCTGCTTGTTTCTGGAGTCTTACACTGCAAAAAGGTAACTAAAAATAAGTAACATTTTCTATAAATGAGCGTATTTGTCCTTGAGTTTAGCAGGTAAATAAGATTATCTACCAACGGAATAAGATTTTTGCTGTTAAAATAGGAACAACTCATATTATTTTAAGTACAGAAGATCTAATTATGTTATCTTAGGGGTAAACACACTTGTTCTATTGGCAGATAATCTTTTTTAGCTGCTAAAATCAAAGACAAATGCACCCATTTTAAGGAGATTTTACTTATTTTTAGTCCCTTTTTGAATGTATGAAGGTAACTCATCACAGCTGCTTGTTTCTGGAATCTTAAGCTGCAAAAAGGTAACTAAAAATAAGTAAAATATGCTTGAAATTAGTGTATTTGTCCTTGATCTGAGCAGCTAAATAAGATGATCTGCCGATGCAACGAATATTTTTGCACTTAAAATGGGAACAACTCTTCTCCATCATTTTTTTTCTTATTTATCTTATTTTAGGGGTCAAAATACTCGTTCCATTGGCAGATAATCTTTTTTACCTGCTAAAATCAAGGACAAATACACCCATTTTAAGGAGATTTTACTTTTAGTTGATTTTTACAGTCGATGCTTCGGGTTGTGATCCATGCTAAGGTCGTATATCAGACTCGTAAAGTTAATCAAGAATGTGTTTTTTTGGGTCGGCTCTTTTTGGAGCAGCGAGTCACGTTCCAGTCCAATCCGTCCTAACATCACTCATTAGCAGTGGTGGGAAGTAACGAAGTACAAGTACTTCGTTACTGTACTTAAGTACAATTTCCGTGTATCTGTACTTTACTTAAGTAGATTTAATAATGGATACTTTCTACTTTTACTCCACTACATTTAACAGTAAGTATCTGTACTTTCTACTTCACTACATTTCTATACAGCGTTTCGTTACTCGTTACATCCAAGACGCATTTCGGTTTTTTGATTTGTTCGTTAGTTTGAAAGTATCCAATGGCGAGAGCAGAATCAATCCGCTGAACCAATCCAAAGCGGGAAATAAACATTAGGCCCTCCCTCAAGAAGAGCAGCACAGTACGCAGGACCTGCAGAATCATTCTATTTTTATTCCATATACAGAGGCTACAGAACTTTATGTGTCTGTTCCAAGTTGGACTCCTCTTCCTTGATTGAATGTCCTCAGCCCCTTTCTGTTAAGAGTTCTCTCAAAATAGCTGGCAAAAAGACTAGATGTTTCCAAATCGCTTGATGTTTGTTAGGTCAGTTTAAAGTCCCTTTTTTCAGGGAAACAATTTTCTTTTGAACATGTTTATATTGAATTAAATAAAACATTTCAAAGGTATAATAATTTCTCTCATTTTGCCTAATTACATGTAACCCTGCAGGTCATCCCTGGAATTCTGATGCATAGAATAAAATATCTAAATCTAAACTGTCACAGGGGGTAAACACAATAAAAACATGCTTTATCTGCAGCATTGCTCATTAAAATGGTACATTACTGATTTATTAAAACTAAATACGATAGGTACACTTAATGACACTATATAAGCCGTTAGGTATTATGGTTGGCAAGTACTTTTACTTTTAATACTTAAGTAGTTTTAAAAGCTTGTACTTTCTTACTTTTACTTAAGTAAAATAATAATGTGGTACTTTGACTTTTACTTGAGTAAATTTTTGTCTGTGTATTTCTACTTTTACTTAAGTACATTGTATGAGTACTTTCTCCACCACTGCTCATTAGCAAGACCGACCTCTGACCTTAGGGCGCGGTTCACCTTTTCCTGGTGGAGAACCAAGAGTCCACAGGCGGAGGTCCTGACGCTCATCCCGCCCTCTTCACTCTCTTGAAAGGAGCAACAGAACAGGCATCTGCACAAAAGCAGAGCTTCTTCCACCATTTCTCTCTGAAGCGGGCCTTGATCTTTTAAAAAGAGGATTCTCTCAGTGTCGCCTCACCTCAGCGCCGTGACGTTCCGCCGGCGGCCGATTTTAAGCGCTTTTCACCCGCCGAGCTAATCCTCTGAGCTGCTGATCATCCCCGCAGCACATCCAGCGCTTCCGCCGCGGGCCGCTGCCACTTCGCTCGGCGGCTCTTTCATCAAAGATGGAGGCCGTGGGGTCGTGGCGCGGCTCAGTGCGGAGCAGGAGCTCCATGCGCCGGCTTATCTTGTGGTGTTACATAAGTTTAAAGGCACGAAGGGGCCGGTGGAGCTGGTGTTTGATGGGCTGCAGTTCTGCAGGACATGAAGCGTCACGTCGGCAGTGACGGTTCCCTCACTTCTGCTTTTAGCTTTGCATTGATGGATGAATTTGATCATCTGGGACGGTGATTTCAATGCCCTGTCGGTGACCATGTCGTTATTAGCTGGATTCATCAGAATTAGGCGAGTGAGTCTCAGTCTGTGCAGCCAGAACATTAATTTATGCTCGTATTGGGTCATTGCTGCCATCTTAGAGTAACAAGTGGTGAGCTAGACATCAGATCCACCAGCCTGGTGATCAACCTTGTATGTGTTGTTTTCCTGCCTCTGAAATGAAAGCTAGACACACAGCAGCCCGATCGAAGCTCTGAGCTGAAGAGGTTTGAGGTTTACAGATGTTTGGGATGTCAGCCATGCCGCCGTCTCCGTTGTTCCTGTTAGAAAACGTTGTTTTTCTCTCTCTGTCTCTTGCAGAGAAGCTGTCTGGGCTTCGCGTCCTTCTCCATCGCAGATCTCCTCAGGTCCAAGGAGCCCAGCAGCTCCCAGAAGCTCAGGTAAACCTCGTGTTTCACGGCTACGCAAGTTCAACGAGTTCAGAAGCTTCTCTGAGCTTCTCATGTTCCTCTGAAGTCGGTTCTGGGAGCCAGCGCTAGAAATCTCCGCTCTCACCTTGTTGTGAAAGAACCCGCTTGTAGTCGACGAGGCTCGTTTTACAGAGACCTTAGACGGGGTCCAGAGTCCCGTCTCCTGATTGGCCGTCGCTTGGATACCGTTAACCAGAAGAGGAAGTGAGATGGGGCAGCGTGCGTCCCCGCCTCCAGAGAGGAGAGGAGAAGAAAAACACAAACAGCCTCTTCCTGTTCTGGCATCACAACACCTCCAGCGAGACGACGGAAGAGACGAGGGACGGGATGACGGACGGGGAGTGAGGGACGGAGGTGGACGTCTGGAGGCGGACAGCGGGAGGATCCGTCCTGGCACCTTCAGCTCTGAGCACCGACACATGCGCCGGGCTTAGAGAGAGAACAACACGCGGGCCGGTTCGTTCTTTCTCTTCATCTGCCGCGTTGGGACGATCCAGATGCGCACCGTACGGTCTCACGTAGCGTCGCTGGAGCTCTGACGGGTGGGCGGGGCGTTTGGATCCCGGTCAGAACTTCTTCTGGTCGTCAGATCCGTTGTGAAGTGTGACTGTCACCTAAAGACACAGTAGGGTTGTCCAGCCTGTGAGACGTCCAGAGGGGCTCTCTTGATCCGGTCCACATGCGGACCGGCGGAGACGGTTCAGCCAATGTAGACGTGGCTGTTAAATGTCCTGAAAGTCGATGTCTGTGGCTATAAATCCACATTTTGCTGAGTCGCCACGTTCTTCTCTGTCGTCTCGGTGCTTCCAGCTCTCGCAGTGACCTTTAGAGGTCGGCCAATCAGTGGCCGGTCTCTCTTTATCGGCTCCGATTAGGACAAGAACCCGAAGATCTGTTGGTTTGTTTCCTGCTGATTAAATGCATGGAGGCTATAAACGCCTGTATGCACATCAGCAAACAGTTTAATGCACCTTTTTAGTAAAACTCAGGGGCTTTCATGCAGATATGAGGACAGTCGTGTAGTTCTGTCATCATCCTGCAGCAGATCTTTATCTTTTATAGGTTGGAAAAGCTAAGAAAGGCCTGATTGGTGCGTCTCTAACCTCTCATCCAATGACTGGGATCTGTGTCGGGTGTGAGCGGGGCTCCATGCAGCAGGTGGGACACTTCATAGAGGTCTATGACCAGGACTATGACTGCAGCAGACGTATCCCGTCCTCTGCAGTATTACTGCTGCACACACCGGTGGTGGTGCGAGGACAGCTGGGACATAACGTCCTGTCCTTAGGAGGACGCAGTAGGGCCTTATGGCAGCTTCCCAACATGGCGGCACAGCCACTGAGAACAATGGGTCCAGTGGTCGCCCGGGCAATGAGGGATGGACGTCAACAGGCCGAGGACGTAATGGACAGGTCTGCGCTTCGTCTCCGTCTCCGTCCACACGCTGAGCTCCCGTCCAACGACTGTTTAGAGTTTCTCGTCGTTATGATCGGGGCGTTTTCGTCCACATTCGTCCTCCCTGATACACGGACCAGCTGTCGGCTCAGCGCTCGGTTCAGACGGCCGGCGCCTCCAGAGGCGGCCATCTTGTTGGTCTGAAGGAGGCCCGATGTCAGAACCAGAACCGCTCAGGCTTCACATGTCTGATCCGCCTGTTATCTTGGTTTTAGTTTAGTTTCTGGATGTTTACCGTCAGCCGATGTTTTCCTGCGTGCCTCGTTGTTTCTGGGTGTTTTCACAACGTTCGCAGGTTTAGTTTCATCTCATCTCTTCATCTCTTTTTTTTCTTGGAGCGCTTTTCTTCTTCCTACCAGAGAAATGTAGCTGTCTTCATCTCACCGTCGTTTTGTTTGGAGTTAATTTCAGTTTAATTTGTTCTTTAGATCGTTTACCGACTGCCTTCACCTTCCTTCGTTTTCTCAGGCCGCAGAGACCCGTTTGTGTTTAGTTGTCTTGACCTATTTGCTTGAAAAGTGCCTCTGAGCAGCAGACGGAGGGTCGCTGGCAGGAAGTGGAAGTCTTTCTTTGACAACTTTTTTCACGCTGACAGCGGCGCCTCCACTCCTCCTTCAGCTTCACCCTCTCTCCGTTTCTCTGTCCCTTCCTCTCCGTCTGCCTCAGGACGATGGACGGCGGCGCCGGCGAGGTCGGCGAGGTGACGGTGTCCCGCCTGCAGGTGGAGGAGGAGCAGGAGGACGAAGGTCCCGCAGACAAGGTGGGGGAAGAACAACGTTGTCTTCCTGGCTTCAGTGTTTGGCTCAGTGTCAGTTTGTGGTTTCCTCTCTGCCGCCTTTAAGCTTTAGCTCAGTGCGTGAGTCAGTGTAGCTGCAGCTTAAATAGTCCGACCGTGGTAAGAACCAGTAAGTGTGTCTGAGGGCATGGGGGGGGGGGGGTTCTGTCCGCTCCACTGCAGCTCTGGCCGTCTCCTCTCGTTCCAGCGCTCCGTGCTGTGCGACGTGCTGCACGGCTCCGTCCAGGACAGAGACGACAGTCCGCTGATGCGAGCCGGTGAGACTCTGAGGGTCTGCGCTCACCTTTCCGTGTGGCTCCTCCCCCTCTGACCCACACCTGTGTACCTGTGTGTGTGTGTGTGTGTGTGTGTGCAGCCCTGTGCTCCCAGGTGTGTAAGGTGTACCGCTTCCAGACGGAGGACCGCAGGTGGCTGCTGGTCAGGGAGCAGATGTCGGAGACGCCGCTGTCCTTCTCGCTGCCCAGGCAGCTGCTGAGCGCGCTGGTCCAGGAGCACGAAGACAGGTGGGCAGGACGCAAGCTAGGGCTGGATAGAGAAAACTAGCATATCGATAAAGTAGAAATCATATCGATCGATATCGATAATTATCAACAAATTCACAACATAGATTGTAAGTGCAGCCCTGGACATTTTATGCTGTTGCTTAGCGACTTTGTTTTAGATCCAGACACAAACACTGAATTCAAACTCAACCCTTTATTCAACAGCCAAAGACGGCACAGCACGGATTATTTTTAACAGACAGGTTCAGGTGAGGCCGTTTTTAAAACCAGCGGAAATGAACGTCTTTCTGTTTCTTGTTTCTTTTGCAAGCTGTGACGTCGCTTGAGGCCACAGCAGCTCCATCCTCTGCTCTGCCGCTGTCTGCAGGGTCTCCCCGTCTGTCAGTGCTGCAGCCTGGCCTCTGACACGTTCTCCCTGGAGTACCTGTTACTGCACAAAGGGAACTGAAAGGAAGTGAAGTGTTCTTGAAGTGAGTGTTTTTGTCTTATATTTGAGCAGGTAAATAAGATTATCTGCCAATGGAACGAGTATTTTTACCACTAAAATAAGATAATTAGATAAACTGCAGTTGAAACAAGATGACGGAGATGATTGGTTCCTATTTTAAGGGCAAAAACCTCATTCCACTGGCAAATAATCTAAACGTGTTGCTCATATCAAGGACAAAAACCCTAATTTCAAGAAGATTTTACTCACTTTTAGTTCCCTTTTTGCAGCGTGGTCTCTGACACGTTCTCCCTGGAGTACCTGTTACTGCACAAAGGGAACTGAAAGTAAGTGAAGTGTTCTTGAAATTAGGGTAGGTGTCCTCGATTTGAGCAGCAAGTTTGATCTGCCAATGGAAAAAGAGTTTTGCACTTATCATCATCTCCATCGTTTTATTTCAAGTGCAGTTTATCTAATTATCTTATTTTAGGGGTAAAAATACTCGTTCCATTGGCAGATAGTTTTATTTACTTGTTCAATTCAAGGACAAAAACACCCATTTCAAGGACATTTTACTTAAAAGACGAGACATATTTCAGAGCGTGAACAAGAGTTATTCTGAAGTATCAGTGAAATCGCTGATACCTGATTGGTTCCTCCTGGCAGATAGACATCTTTTACCCAGTAAGTTCCAGGAACTCCGTCCCCCATCCAACACTGAATTCAAACTCAACCCTTCTATTCAACTTTTTACCAAAACTGCAAGTTTTTAAAAAACGAAAAAGAACCAATGCTCTCTGGACTCTTTGAAGGCGGCGGAGCTTGATTCCTGGGTCTGTGTTGTGATTGGTTGGGAGGATTAACGACTGTAATATTAACCTACATGGGTAGAATGCAAAAGGAAGAAAAACTTTTATTCTATTGAACTTTTGTCGATATACATCTATTGATCGATATATATCGTTATTGAATCATCGTCCAGCCCTATGAAATCATATTGATCGATATCGATAATTATCAACAAATACAAAACATAGATTTTAAGTGCAGCCCTGGTCACATTATGCTGTTGCTTAGCAACCTATTTTTAGATACAGACACAAACACTGAATTCAAACTCAACTCTTTATTCAACCAACTTTTTACCAAAACTGCAAGTTTTTAAAAAACGAAAATGTACCAATGCTCTCTGGACTCTTTGAAGGGGGCGGAGCTTGGTTCCTGGGTCTGTTTGTGATTGGTTGGGAGGATGTAATGATGTAATATTAACCTACATAACTAGAATGTAAAAAGAAGAAAAACTTTTATTGTATTGAACTTTTTATTGACTGTTTTTTCTATCATCGATATACGTCTATCGATCGATTATATATTGTTGTTTATTATCGTCCAGCTCTACTTTCCACTAGTGCTGGATTTTATCTTAATCGTTTACTAGCTCGACATGATATACTGCCGATTAAACCGTGTTAACGGGTCATCGACAGCATTAGTCAGCTTAAACACTTCGTTTGGAAAAAAGCTGATCAAAGTTTTCTGCCTGTGATCCGCGGCCTCAACGTTAAAGACGGCTCAGAGAAACGGGCGTAAATGACGGATTAAACGCTTGTAGCGGCTGGAAGAGAGGGTGGAGGACTAAGGGCACGGATGCAGAGTGAAGGGGGGGGCTAGTCCCACCGGTCGCCCCCCCCCCGTCCGTTACGCCCGTGGTGACGTTTCAGCTGGTTGATAAAAAATACCAGAGTTTGTTTCTGTTCTTCCAGAGTCCTGGAGGTGATGGAGCTCAGCGAGCTTTCGCCGCACTGGGACGGCCTGCGCCACGACGTCATCGCCCACTGTAACCAGCTGACCAGCGCCTATCGGCACACGCAGGCCGAGCTCGACAAGCTCTCCAGTGAGTAAACGAGCCGCTCGGGGGTCTCTGTCTTCGTGTTTTCCTGCTAACCTGCCCCGCCCCTTCTCACCTTCCTCCTCCTCCGTCCAGCAGCTTCGTCCTGCTTCAAGGCGAGCAGCAGCAAGTCCGACAGACACTTCCAGTTCATCCCCACCAACCTGCACTCCCAGAGGATGGAGGTGACCGGCCCCGACAGCGCAGGTACCACCCAGGAGCCTCTCCTCCTTCCTCCTCTTACGGCCGCCTTGTCTGTCCTCATCCTGACGCCTGTCCTCATCCTGACGTCTGTCCTCATCCTGACGTCTGTCCTCATCCTGACGTCTGTCCTCATCCTGACGTCTGTCCCCCGTGTCCAGGTGTTTGGTACGAGGTCGTCACGTTCGGCGCCCCGGCCGACCACCACCAGGCGTTCAGACACGGCGGACTCAAGAGGCTGATCAGCAAACACGCTGACCGCAGAAAGAGGTGACCCCTGACCTCTGCTGCTCAGACGCAAAAGTATTCACACCCCTCAGGCTTTTTCAAGCTAAGGACCCCTTAGTTTAATGTACTTTATAGCAGTGGTTCTCAAACGTTTTGTGGCCAGGGGCCCCTTAGCAGCGGTAAACTTTTCCCAAGGATCCCTTTAGATTCCTCATGCTGATAGTATTTTTAAACAGGCTTTGTACTTTACAGTACAGTTTGTACAGGCTTTTACCTTAAATGATGAAGTGGGAGGAGTTAAATATTTGTCCGTTGTGTTACTCAGCTCAACCCCAACGTATCATCAGCAGCGCCTCCTCAGGCCCAAAAACAGGCGTTTCCCCAACCTGTGGTTCGTGGACCCCCGGTGTTCCGGGGACCCCAGTTTGGGGGCCGCTGCTTTATTGGCATTTTATGTCTTAGAACAACACAAAGTTGAACATATTTGTGAGATGGGAGGAAAACTGAAGATGGTTTTGAAGTGAATGAAATGAAAATCTGAAAAGGGAATGTTCATTTTATCCTCCCCCCCTGTTCTCTGATACTCCTACATAAAATCCAGGGTTCCCATCAGAAGTCACCTAATTAGTAAATAGTTGACTTGTCTGCCTTTTATTCTTAAAATCACTACTAATGAATGTTAAATCTGTCCTTTATGGACAAGCTTTAAGCTCTGTGTGCAGTTTGCAATGAGCCATGAAGGCGACTCAGATTTAACTAAATAAACGGAGCAAATTGTGTCTTTGAGACAAAGAGCAGCTCTCAACGAGCCTAACCCAGTTCAGCTCAGGAGGTTTTTGGCTTCAGGGATTCCTCCCTCACTAAGTGTCCTGTAGAAATGATCAGCTCCTGGGGTGGAAGCAGCAGAAGAAGAGCTTCCTATGACGCCTCTTTATAACGCCTCATCCCTCTGCAGCTCCGTGTCATATTCCCGAGACGAGACCCGCAGAGCCAGGGAGCTGCTGGCCAGCGTCGCCCGGCTGCAGCCTCTCATCTTCGGGCTCGCCGAGGAGCTGCTCTCCGTGTGCGTGGAGGTAAACTTCGGCCGCCTGCGCGAGGCGCTGGACAGCCTCAAGGAGCAGGTGAGAACAGGAGAGCGCACGGCTAACAGGAAGGCTCTTTTAGACGCAGATAAAGCAACCCTTACGTCCTTCTCCCCTCAGACCTCGCTGTTCATTCACGCTCTAAAAGACGAGCTGGTTAAACGCGCCCTGCTGGACATCCACGACCAGTCCGCCTCCAACAACCACAGCGACCACGTGCACAGCAACGGCTTGCTCTGCGAGGTCGCCCCAGCTGACCAGGAGGGGGCGCCGTCGCTTCGGCCGCAGGACGACGGCGAGGAGGAGTGGGCAAGTTGGAGCGGGTGTGGCCTGCAGTTCTGGCGTCGGCGTCTGTACTGCCGGCGGTGGCGTAACGGTGTGTGTTTGGGCAGGACCGGACGTGGGAGAACGTGGGCAAGTGTCTGGACTGCATCCTCGCCATGGTGGAGCGGCTGCAGGGCCGAGAGCGCCTCCTGCAGGAGCAGTCGTCACCGGGGGACGCCAGGTCCCAGAACGCAGGTGGGACAGAGGGAAATGTTGCTGAAACACAAGGTTCTCTAAAGAGGTTCAGATTTAGCGCATTTTTTAACTACAGGTGACAAAATTTCTTCTAATTGAGGTTTTTTCAGTTATTTTAATCACAAATTGTGTTTCAAAGTAAAAAATAGTAATTCAATTCAATTCACTTTTATTTATATACGAACGACAATAAATGACGCTGATTTCGTCTCTTCCTTTCCTCCAGCCTCTCCTTCCTCCTGCTCCTCCTCCTCTGTGTCCTCCTGGCAGGAGCAGCTGCTCCCCCTGGTGGTCACTCTGAGAGACTGCGTGCGGGAGGCGGTGACGAAGGCTCGCGCTGCCATGACCTTCGTCGTCCTGCAGGGGGCAGTGGCTGCGACTGTTGCTCAGGGTCCTGCACAGATAGTCCAGCGGCGCCACGCTGTCTTCAGCCAGGGGGTGAGTTTTGCTTTTTTCTGTTTTTTCTGTTTTTAATTATTATTTTATTTCTTTTCTTAGAGAGGAAAAGGTTTAGTTTTTTTGTCATAATTCATTTTTTGTTTAAAGTTGTTTTTCTTTCATGTTAATTCAATGTGTTGTTTAGTTTTTTCTTATTTATAAGAATCTATATATGTTTCTTTTGTTTTCTTTAATTATTATTTCCTTTAAGTTGGTGGTTTTTATTTTTATTATTATATTTGTATCTTCAGTTAGCTCAGTTTTGCTTTATTTGATCTTATTAATGTTGTTTTATTTTTATTTGCACATAAAGCAAACATGTTAAAAAAAACTAGAAGACATATAAAACATGATTTCATTTGTTTTGATGCTGAATCAATTTCAAATTCATTAAATAAAATATATATTCTGTGACGGCCTTGTTTAATATGAATAAATATCTAAAGAAAACTTTAGGCACTGAACTGAAAAGTTGCAGGTCTAGTGCCCCCTAGTGGCTGAACGTTACATGTTGCTGCTTTAACGAAGTGAAACTGGTCCTTTAACCTCTAGTTTAATTGTGACAGTCTGTCTCTCTGTGCGTCTCCCAGCTGTCAGCCGTGGTTTGTGGCTTCATGCTGAAGCTTTTTGGGGGTCTGGAGGATCCAGAGTTCCTGCAGCAGCTTCTCTCTGTAGGAGTCCTGGCTCAGTTTGAAGGCCTGCTCAGCACCCACGGTACGGTTCCTGTCGGGATGGCGGCACCTTTCCATCAGGACGACGGTGCCAAACACGCATCAATCGAGCATTCAGAGCGTGTTCCTCTTTATTCTGGTCTGAATAATTCACAGCGTGTCTGTGTGTGCGTCAGGTGAGGAGGTGGGGATGCTGGAGGACATGGAGGTGGGCGTGGCCGACCTGAGCAGCGTGGCGTTCGCCATCACCGAGGCCAAGTCAGAGCAACCAGACGACCTGCTGCCGACGCTCAGGGGAACATGGTGAGAACACACACACACACACACACACACACACACACACACACACACACACACACACACACACACACACACACACACACACACACACACACACACACACACACACACACACACACACACACACGTTGGTATGTACATCACTGTGGGGACCTACCATTGACTTCCATTCATTTTCTACTCCTTTCTATGCCCTGAACCCAACCCTGTATAGAGCTAAAACCTATCCACGGAAATACAAAATAAAATAAATAAATAAACAAAAAATTAAATTAATAAATAAGACAATGCTTAAAAGAAATAAAACAAATGTTAATCAAAAACTAAGGTTCACCAGTGGTAAAAGCCAAAGAATAATAATGGATTTTTAGTAAAATTTTAAAGATGGGCAGTAAAGGAGCCTTTCTGGAGTTCAATTACCTCAGTTCTCTTATTCTTAAATCTCAAAAGGTTCAGCACTAATTAAACCTTAAATAATTTAAAGCAGTCCAATAGGGACAATAGGAATATTTTAGACTATTATATTCTCACCTGGGCAGACAAAAGGGGTTGAGCTCATGCGTCGGCCCGTGCCTTGCCTTTGACTCCTTACACCAAACTTTTTCGGTCAAACGACTGAATTAGGAGGATGTCAACGTGATACTAAATCCACCTAAACCTAAGGTCACAGGTACACACCTAACCTTAACCTTAATCTAAACTGAATTCACACCTTAGCCCTAACCTTAAGCATTAGCCCAATTTGCATTGTGTGGATCTTGGAAAATGTCCACACAGCGTTGGTCCTCCCAACGATAGACAAACCCGTACACAGACACACAGAGCAGCTTAAGCATGGTGTTATTCTCTCCTCCATCCAGGGGCGGGTTTGTCGTCCAGGTGCCGCTGCCCCCTGAAACCTTCAGGTCGCTGCCTCAGGAGCTCCAGGCGGGTCGTTTGATCCGAGTCGAGCCTGTTCTCTTCAACATCGGGATCAACCAGCATCAGAGTCTGGCTGACAGGTACAAACCCAGCAGCTCTAAACGCACATATAGGTCAATCGCTTCACATGTTAAGGAGGAAACACACCAGGCGCAGCAAAGCAGCATGGCACGCGTCAAGAGATTTACACTAGATCGGTTGTTCTCAAATGCTTTCTGTTGCGTCCCCCCTTTAAAAAAGGAAAGACTTTCAGGCACGTATACACTCCTATTTTGGAAGGAATAAACGGGAAAAAAACATCCTGTGTCAAAGTTCACTTCCAAAAGTGTCCAAAAATAATGGTTGAGTCTCAGTTTGGCCACAAGGTGGTTGGAAGTCACTTTGTTGGTGGTGCTGCTGATTGGTGGGATGCACCGATTGTCGCTGAGCACTCTGCCTTAACTCTCTTAGCACCAGTGTATTTACTGCTTTAGCAAATGTAAAATAACATCCTAATGTTGAGAAAAATGTCTTGACCCACCACCTTTCCATCAGAATTTCTTCTTTTTTCCTCTTTTATCTTAATGCTTTTCTCATTTTCCTGCTCATCTGATAAGTTCTGTAGCTAGTCTGGCTTCTTGGAACAAAAATCTGAAGAACAACTGTGTGGAACAATAATTTGTGCACTAGTACATCATAGTATTACTGGTGACTAAGGCCTTGCTTTCTGTCGTTTGCAGGTTTGGAGACAGTTCGCTGCAGGAAAGAATAAATCAGCAGAGCTGTGAACGTGTCAGAGCTTATTGTAACAAGCTGAGGGACAAACTTCCTAACACGGGTAAGACTCAGACGTTTGGAGACATCCGACAAACCGTAAGGGCCAACGGAGGTCTCTGTTATGAGAATAATATAATTATCACACAGGGTTTTTCCTAAAAAGTCCTAAATTCACTGAGTTATCCTGTTTCTTTAATGGTCTTAATTTTCATACATCCACGTAACGCTACCTGAAATATGCAATAAAACGCTGCTGAATTCTGCTTTACTGAACTTGGTGCCCAGATGCCTGGAATACAAGTTCACTAAGCAGCCAATGGCTTAATGGAGACAGTAAAGAAAGCAAATATTGCATTTAGCAAGCATGCTTACTGACACATTAATTATATATTAGTATTTGGTAAAGTGGCTACTCAGGTAGTAACTGATCATAACATCTGAGTCAATATTTCAATAGATAACCGGGCAGACACAAATATAAGGTAATGTGCAAACTGTGGAATCTTACAGACTAAAATAAAAATTATACAAAAATAACAAATTCATGCAGAGGAAACACATTTTTTCTGCATTAAACCAATGAAACCAATACCTAGAGTAGGTAATAAAGTCTATTTGTCAGAACAGTGCTAAGTCTACGGTTTTATTCACTTGGCCACTAAATAGCAGAGCAAGTCTTAGTAATGGGGAAATAACATTAAAACAACAAAGCTTGTGTATAAACAAGACGTCTCACTTTAATTCAATTCAATTCAATTCAATTTTATTTATATAGCGCCAATTCATGAAACATGTCATCTCAAGGCACTTTACAAAGTCAAATCAATCATATTATACAGATTGGTCAAAAATGTTCCTATATAAGGGAACCAGTTGATTACATCAAAGTCCCGACAAGCAGCATTCACTCCTGGAGAAGCGTAGAGCTACAGGGAGAGTCGTCTGCATTGTACATGGCTTTGCAGCAATCCCTCATACTGAGCAAGCATGAAGCGACAGTGGAAAGAAAAACCACCCGTTAGCTGGAAGGAAAAACCTCCAGCAGAACCGGGCTCAGTATGAACGGTCATCTGCCTCGACCGACTGGGGGTTACAGAAGACAGAGCAGAGACACAACAAGAGAGACAAAAAAGCACAGAAGCACACATTGATCTAGTAATCTGTTCTACATTAGATGGTAATAGTCGGTGATCTGTCCTCCCTGGATGATTTCACAGTCAACAGAACGTCAGACCAGGTGTACCTACTATGAAGAAAAAAGAGAGAGAACAAAAAGTTAAAAGCTGAAATGACAACAGTCATTTCAATGTAATGCAATGCAAATCTGGAGAACAGTAGACTGGAGAACAGTAGAAATCAGTAGAGTGAGAGAAATAGACCCTGATGTCCTCCAGTAGCCTAAGCCTATAGCAGCATAAATATAGAGATAGCTCAGGGTAACATGAGCCACTCTAACTATAAGATTTGTCAAAAAGGAAAGTTTTAAGCCTAATCTTAAAAGTAGACGGGGTGTCTGCCTCACGGACCAAAACTGGGAGTTGGTTCCACAGGAGAGGAGCCTGATAGCTAAAGGATCTGCCTCCCATTCTACTTTTAGAGACTCTAGGAACCACCAGCAGACCTGCAGTCTGAGAGCGAAGTGCTCTGTTAGGAACATACGGAGTAATCAGAGCTCTGATATATGATGGAGCTTGGTTATTAAGGGCTTTATACGTTAGAAGAATTTTAAATTCTATTCTTGATTTAACAGGAAGCCAATGAAGGGAAGCTAAAATTGGAGAAATATGCTCCCTTTAACATAAAGTGTCTCTCTGGTGACGTTTTGCTTTAGACGAGCCTTTCTAACAGACCGTGACCTGAAGCAGCTCTTTTCTCTCCCTCAGCTGGTATCCAGTCACTATTAGACCTGCTGTCGTCTCTTGACCGCAGTGTGGAGGCCAAGAAGAGGAAAAACGTGGAGGTGCTGTGGATGGCAGCTTTCGTAAGTCCTGCTGGTATCTGCTGTGTAATCACAGCTGATCATTTTAACTGAGCTTCCATTAAGACAGCAGAAACGGTTAGATTGGGCTCATTAATGAGGGACGACTGAGTGAAAGAAACAGAGAAACGAATGTTTACGGCCTTAAAAGTAGAAAGGAAAATCTTTCAGTCCAAAATATATTCTTCTATGTACGTTTAAAACCTTTTCGCTAACATTCACTATAGTTTTTGTCTTCGCTTTTATGCAGGAAAATCTCTTTAAGACTCCAGGATTCAACCTTTGTTCAGTTTTTTTTAGAAGATTTTCAGCGTAGGACTTTAAGGAAGGATTTTCATCAGTTATTATATTGTGTTATTAAATAGCAGGGAGAGCTGCAGGGAATATTTGTTTTTGTTTGAAAGCAACAAAGCTTTTGTCTTTTTAGTGTTTAGTACCAGTTTGTGGAGGAAGAAATGTGACTGGGTAATGTCAAATACAATGACAGGACAACTGTGTTTGCATAGCTATAAATAATTCAACATTAAGATGAAAATATGAGTCGTGTAACATTTTGGGGCAAATTGTGAATCTATATTGTAAAACGTGTTAGCATAAATACTGAGCCCTGAGGCACACCTTATGTAAAATTTAAAGGTATACTATGCAACCGGGGTTGATTTTCCAGCGAGGCTCCCCCCAGAGGGCGAAAGTAAAAGTGCACTGTCGTAAAGATGCTCAGCTGTTCTGGTTTCTCCGTCAAGACAGGCGCGGTTGTTTTGAGCTTAGCAGACAGGCGAACGCAACGAAAAGTGGAAAAAACGGCAGCACAAACAATGACTAACACAGTGAAGGTATGAACATCAAGCTTCCCGCAGCGCTATCTTGGCGAGGCGGCCGCCGCCGCCGCTGCCTCGCCAAGCCGCGGCTGCCGCCGCCTCGCCAGTTTCATTATTATTATTATTATTATTTTTTTTTTTTATGTTGGCGAGACGCTACCGCCGCCGCCTAGCCAAGCCGCAGCCGCCGCCTCGCCAAGCCACAGCCGCGGCCGCCACCTCGCCGCGGCCGCGGTGGTAGCGTCTCGCCAACATAAAAAAAAAAAAAAATAATAATAATAATTAAAAATAATAAAACTCGATATGCTTGCATGTTTATTTGACGTTAACACGCGGTTCTTTGTTGTTGCTTTCGCGCGTACATATAGTGAATGGCAGGGCAAAAACACACAGAAGTCTCGCCATAAAGCGAGACTTCTGTGTGTGCGGGCCGAGGGCTCTTGCATTGCAAGTGCGGTATTTCCCCTACAGACCCCCAGGGCGGCCGAGAAAACCTTTGTTCAACCTGAAATGACTCATTTAATCATCCAAAACGGTATGGAACACATTAATTAACTGAAAAATGTTGCATAGTATGCCTTTAAGACACAAAATTAAAGTTATAAAATTAAACAGATGATTTCCAAGGCATTAGCTGGAAACTGATTCAACTAATTTTACCTTTTAAAGCAGGTTTTATTTTTTACTTTGGATTCCTGTACTAAACGCAGCACGCCACCAAGCGTAAACGGCCTGCAGTAAAAACTCCACTTGGCGCCTGGTGAACACTAACGTTCATACTTCATTCCCAACGACATTCCAAGCTTTTCCCTCTTAAATCATATTTTTTTTGCGTTTTTTTCCACTGGATCTTGGACCATTCTTCATCGTTTACCTGGTGAGTGTTGGCCTAGTGGTTAGAGCAGCGCGCTTGCACTCAGAGAAGGTTGCAAGTACCCGGTTCGATCCCCAGCGCCTGCACTCTGGGTCCCTGAGCAAGAGCCTTAACCCCAGAACGCTTCCCGGGCGCCGCACATGGCAGCCCACTGCTCCCCAAGGGTGATGTGTTAAAAGCAGAGAACAAATTTCATTGTAATGTATGTTTCAATGTATGTTTCAATGACAATAAAGATGATATTACTATTACTATTACTATTAATAGCCGTTAGCTGCATGTATGTGTATACTTCCGTTAAAATTGTGATTAACCACGAAAGGCTTTATTTATTAACACAATGAGCAAAAACAAATCATAAAACACCAAAATAACAACTAATACTGCAGCAGGACGTGATAATCTTCCTAAAAACTTTGTATGCAACCAGCGTGAGCTACTGACTTATAAAAAAAGTCAAATAACGTGGCTATGCACCTTTAACCTGCAGCCCGTTGTGCTAACAGTGTCTTCATGTCTGCTTTCATGCACAACTTGGAGATGTGTGCGTTCATCCACTGGTGGAAGCCCTGTTTCACAGGGAGCATAGCACATCCAATCCTTTTTATCTCTATGTGGAAAGACTGAACACGGCGCTATTACTGTAAATCATGGATTTTTGTGTCACTTGCCTGTTGACGTCCCTGTTGCAGCGTAGACAGTTGGAGGCCTCCGTGTCCACAGCACCTGCCACACCAAAAGCATTGCAGTAAATTAGGCTCCTTGGAGCATCGCCTGTTTTTTTTGGCTTAATGACGCAGCTTCGGCATGACGCCTGTGAGGCTGGTCCTGCTTCGCTGTCTGATGATTAACCCACACAGGAAACAGCATCACGGCTGCTTCTGTTGGAACCAGGTCCATCCATGCAGCACCCAGGAAGCAGAGAGGCTGCAGTTCCAGAAATGAACCATCAGGATCACAGAATGAAGGTCCTGTTCATCCACAGAGCTGCTGAGGAGTGTATAATGTCTGAATTTACCCAAAAGGAAAAGGATTTGTCGATTTAACAGCCGGGGAGTGTGTGTTTGTGGGGAGGGGGAGCACGATGATGCTGGAAGCAGAGGGTTTGCCTGTCGATGGACTTCTCCACAGGCTGTGAGGGTGTTTCCTTGTGTGCAGGTGTGCCGTAAGGTCAACGGCGTTCGCCTGACGAGCTGTAAGAGCGCGAAGGATCGCACGGCGATGTCTGTGACGCTGGAGCAGTGTACGATCCTCAGAGAGCAGCACGCTCTCAGCCAGCAGCACTTCAGCTCTGCACTGGACAGCATGAGGAGGTAAGGCTCATTAAACTGCTCCTCCTCGTCTTCTTCGTTCTCACTGCGTCTCTGACCTTCATTTTCTGTTCAGTCTTTCAGTATTTCTTCTTTCTTTTAATTTTCTTCCCTTTTCTGTGTTTTGTTTCCTCTTCCACCTTCTCTTCTTTTGTCCACCCCTGCACACAAACGCTCCTCCTGCAGGTCTCGTCTGTCCTGGGGACAGATGCTGGGCTGTTACGGCCACTCTGGGCTCTCTATGTCGGGCTTTGATCCCACAGAATGCCGCTCAGCTCTCCACGGCTCCTGGCTTCAGCTGTGTTTGGCTTCCAGAAGACACTTTTACCCGTTAGCCTTCCTGCTGGTGACCTCTCACCTCCTGGTGCTCTGGCTCATATTCAGCCCGGTGGTTCTGCTGCCTAAGTACCAGTAAACGGCCTCAGCGGGAGGAGTCGATGATAAACGTTCTCCCAGGTCTGTCCAAAGCGGCATTGGGAGAACGTATGTGCCCAAAGAAGCTTAGAGCTTATTTATTTATATATCTGAACGTATTACCAACCAGTTTTACTGTAGAAACATTAGTTTTTTTTTCTCAGAAAGCAAGATTGTTTTACGTATTTTTGCACAATAGTTTTGGGGATTATTTTTTTATTTAATCTGAGATTATTTTAGATACAAACCAATTGGAATATATATTTTCAGCTTCACCTACTTGCCTTTAATCCACTTCGAAGCTTCAGCTTTGGTCACTGCATCTTTTTTTTGTCTGTGGTCCCGTTTTTCTCTCAGATTGACCTCAGGTTTTTGCTCCTGAAACTGGAAGTGAAGGACATCCATCTACATGTTGCACTTCAGATTAATCATGTTTTAAATGCATACATTCACCACCGTGTGCTGCCGCTGACGGAGGGAGAGGTTCTTCAGTGTAGCTCAGATTTAGGCTGCAGGTGTTAGATCGACGGTCAGAGTCAGTCTGACCATCCATCATCTAGACCTGCTGAAAGTTGTCCCCGGTGTTTCTCCAAGCCCTCCGCTCCCAACTAAATATCTTCTATTGAACTTGTTTACAGTTTTCCTGCTGCAGCTACAGAACTTTTTCAAGGTTTCTGCATGTTAACAGTAACATTGGGTTCATTGTAGTTGCACAAGTTGCTGCTTTTCACCAATAGTGAGCTCCAATTTTTTTAACCAAATCTGGTTAATCGATTTTCTTCCATTTTGTTTCATAAAACCAAATTGCTGAAGTTATTTTTAAAAATTTACTTTTATTTCAATAATCTGACCTGGGAGTTGACCTGAATTCAAAGTGCAACTTCTTACGAGCTTTAAAACATGCGTATAAAACAAGATGGCAGGCCCCGCCGTAGTAAATAATGAACATATAACACAAAATGTTTGCTGCTAGTCAAGCTGCACTTCACTTGTGTAACTTCACACTAACTTAAAAATGACTATATGACTAAATTAAAGCTTCTTGTCTTAGGGTAAAAAGGTTTCCTCTTCGGACTATTTTGACAGTATATCTTCCTAACCATATGTTCAACATTGCATGCTATTACAAAAACAGTTTCCCCTTTAAGGACTGATATAGTCCAAAGTTTCATGGAAGCCCGGGAGAAGGCATTGGCCAAAATAAATACAGTAGAAAAGATTGTTTTTCCAAAATTAAATCTTTAGGAGTTGCAAATTCAAATTAATTGAGAAAATCAATTTATCACCCAGCCCTACTGCCAATAAAAATACCTTTTTGGAAAAAAGTTTTGATTCCTGTGACGATCAGATTTATTTCTCTTCTCAAACACCAGTTTCTGATTCCCAGATCATTTCTGTAGGAATTAGTAGAACCGTTCATTTATCCACTCTTAGTAACAGTTTTCATTCCTGGGTTTATTTGTTGAGTTTTGCTGCCACCTACTGACCAAACTGAATGTTGTGAGTTTAATTTAAGGCGATAAAAGATTTCTGTTGCTGGAAAGATCAAATGCAGCGCTCTGGATCACCTTAAATAAGACATTTGTCCACCCTGTGTGACCCAGATCTGAAACAAAAGGAAATGTCACAGGGAGAGAAATCCCAACAGTGTATAAATGTAAACATATACTGTTATAATTATAATTTCCCCATTGTTGGACAATAAAGGAGTTTCTTATCTTATGTAATTCACTAATTTCAATAGCAATACTACTTGTGTATTGTTTTAAAGCTCCTTTATACACTTCAGCGTTCAACTTATCTGCCAGGTGATGAATGAAAACTATAAATATTAATACTTTAAAGTTGTTGCTCTTGTTTATTTTGGTAATATTTTCTTCTTCTTTAGTGTTGGTGCTGCACTAAACTGTTGGATGAGTTTGAAACGGATGTGTTTAGTTAACTCTGCTGTAGCTCAGCGTAAAAACATCGCCATGTCTGTTCAGGTCGCCTCTAACGGCCTCGTAGGACCACAGATTTAGTAAAGTACGCCTTTTTTATCCACTACGGAGCAGGACCTGTGTTTTTCTGCCGGCCGTTGTCGCCTGGTTGCTGATCTGTGGCTGTCTGTGCTGCTGCGTGTGTGCAGGGACGGCTGCAGGACGGAGAACGTCCAGAAGAACGTCGGCAGCAGGAAGTACGCCTTCAGCAGCGTCCAGCTCCTTACCTTCCCCAAACTCTACAGACCTCCAGACGGCAGCTACGGCTAGACGCGCTCACTCTTTCAACTTGTATTTAAGTCCAAAGATAGTTTATTTTTCTCATGCGAAGCGTGCGTGTTTGGCGGGCGATGTCTGCAGATTGTTTTTGTGTGTGAGTGAGGACCACGTAGTTGACTGTGTTTCAATTGCAAACATGTTTCTGCAATAAAAGACTGAACTCTGTCAAACCGTTCTTCTGACATGAAATGTAAATGACAAGAGAAGGGTTGTTCAAATTTACGAGCAAATGTACATTTTAAAATTCACGGTTTTCATTGAACATTAAGCCTGACTAAAAAAACGACACAAATAAATTCAGTTTACTCAGATTATCAGATTTTTACAATAAAGTAGCATCCGATTGATTCGGTAGAGAAAACCTGGCAATCATGACTGTTGTATAAACTCACAAAGCATCAGTTTAATGGATGTAATTTAAGCAGTTTACTGAATAACTCCTTTCTGAACCTCATGTGTACATAAGCAGGAGGAAATAACTCCTCAGATAAATGTAAAAATTAAGGGACGTCTTCATGTGGACGTCTTATACAGTTTTCTGTAAAGCTAAAGTGTCTTTCCACCCCTTTACCTCACATGTAGACCCCACAAAGGATGCTTGTCTTATTTTCTAAGGTCAAAAGAAGACAAAGAAACTTTTACTCATCAACCAAGCAGAGACATCAATAATATCTCCATGATGTCTTTGTACGTCTTCAGAGTTCCCTGTTTAGGACCTCAGCTGATATATTAACTAATCTGGGCTTAATTGGATCTTATTTAATGACATCAGTTGGATTTTATCATTTAGAACTGATCATGAAAAAAAATTGTTGTCCTGTAAAGTGCTGTGAGGTGTTCATTCATGTCTTTTCCATTTCTTCTGCATTATGAAGCAGCCAGTTTTGGGCCTTTGGTGTTTCATGTTAAATTTTAGACAGCAATAGATTTACTCCTCCGCTTAAGGTTTCTATGCATACAGAGGCTTACAAAAGTATTCATACCCCTTTAACCTTTCCACATCTGGAAATGGAAAGAGTACGGCACAACTGTAAACCTACCAACACGAGGCCGTCCACCTAAACTTACAGGCTGAACAAGGAGAGCACTGATCAGAGATGCAGCCAAGAGGCCCCATGGTGACTCTGGAGGAACTGCAGAGAGACACAGCTCAGGTGGGGGAATCTGTCCACAGGACAACTATCAGTCGTGCACAAATGTGTTTATGGAAGAGAGGCAAGAAGGAAGCCGTTGTTAAAAGAAAACCATGAAAAGTGCTTTTTGGCAGGAGCTGTACTGGAAACACAGCTAACGTGGAAGACGAGACAAAAATGGAAAAACTATGTGTGGAGGAGAACTAACACTGCAGGTCACCCTGAACACACCATCCCCACTGTTCAACATGGTGGTGGCGGCAACATGCTCTGGGGGAGCTTCTCTTCAGCAGGGACCGGGAAGATGGATGGAGACAAATATCTCAGTCTTGGTTATTTGGTAATGCATTTTTTACCTTCTTTTACAATTACATATTTACTTATATTGATTTACACATGAACAAACAGGAGCAGAAGGAAGATAAATCCTGCGTTATTTAGTCCTTGGCAAATAAATAAACAAAAACAAACCCTTTAATTTCTATCCCTTCTCCACCTATTCACCAAATGTCTTGTGCTTGTCTAAAATAGTAATACAACTCTTATATTTCAAAAATTACCATAATTAGTTTTCTAATTGTATGTATTCAGCATTCACTTCAGATTTTCTTGTACTAAATTAAAAATTATGTACACAATTGACGACACATGGATGAATGTGTAAAGGTGAAACCTTTTAAAGATGCGACTTTAAGATATAATAAGCTTCATAAAACAAGATGTGCATGAGCAGAAATAGGGAAAACCGCTAAGAAAAGTATTCAGCACCACAATGTTCATTTACGTGATGGAAGCATAACTTAATAAATATGACAATAACCAGGGTTGACAACATATGAATATTGGTAATTGTAGCATCAATATGAAGGTAACTATATCAAAATACTTTGTACGCCGACTGGTTCATTCTGACAGCTTGAAATGGAGCGAGCAAACCTGTCCACAAGGAGGCAGGATAGACAAATAACTAAAGACTTTAACTTTTTACTTTTACCCTTTTTCTTTTATTTTACCGCCTCCAGGGCTGATTTAATCAAGTTAATTTATAGGACTGTTTTGATTGAGGGAATGTAGTTAGTAGTAGTAGTAGTAGAATGTAGTATAAGTACAACAAAGTGTGATACATAGAGGGGCCGTCTCAGCGTTAATAGAAAATGTATGCCATTCAGATGCTATGAGAAAAAAGGATGTAAATGTATAAATAATAATTAAGAAAAAGGAAACCTTGTGGGTGAAGTAGTTGAAGTGGACATTACATCAACAGGTAATAAGATAAATGAATGAATGAACGAATGAATAGATAAGGTGAATATTTCAATATAAGCGCAATAAATGCTGAAACTACACAACCTGCTGATGTGAAGGAGAAATTGCAAACACCACATTTACTGGATATCTTGAAGTAACTAGAGGCCCAAATAAGAAGCAAATAATTAGGATACCGCTAAAATCTGCCACACCAGGAGACACATGTTGTGCCATCAAGCCATGAAGAAAAATCAGGCTGAGTTGTCACTAAAGAAATTTGAGACTTTTACAGGCAGCAGGAACTGCCCCCCTCAGCAGGGTGCCATTGCTATGAAGCCAGGCTACAAGCCAGGCTACACCAGATCTTCTCTCTGCCTGTGGACTCTCGAGGAAAGAGTCTGTGCTGGGGAGACCAGTCACCGATGCGTGACATTCATTATTCAATTTTATCATACCTTGTATCTTCACGAGGTCCCTTAAAGGTAGTTAAGGGATGCTTTTTGAGAATGCTCTATGTGTGACCAGAGTAAATACTGGGTGTTCCTGCAGAAATAACACAGCCCAGGAAAGACACATTTTCTGGCAACTTACAATTTATCTGTACTGACCTTAAAACCATGTTGATGAAGATGTCTCAAAACTAACTCCGTGGCCTGAAGGCAGATCTCAGCAGTAAGAGAAGCCAACCGCAGGTCATTAACTTACTGAATTAGGGTGTTGTTTCTGGGCAGAGGACATGTCTGTAAAAGATATTTTATAACCTGATTAAAAATACCTGGTAATATAGCAAATCCTGGTGGCCGTCTGGTACATCGTAGCTGGCAACTTTTATAAGTAAAATAGAAAAAAAATATCTCAATTCTTCTTCAGCTAATGGGAAATAGCATAACATGAATTTTTAGCTCTAAGCTCATGTGTGCATTCCAGGCTGGGGCAGAGAGTCGTAAAACTGCCACTGCAAGGAAGCCGTGCTGATCTCAGCCCCTCTACCAAAATTTATGGCACCCCTAGTCAACTGAGAGAGACGATTCAACACTGACCTCAAATGTAACTGGAGCACATGAAAGTAATCCCACCCAAGTGGATTTTCCACTCTTAATTGTGATGGCAAAGTACACCTACTTCTGCTTAATGATGATCAGGGGTCCGTTCTTCGTACGTTGCTTAAAACATCCAAGATCAAATGAGACATCCAAGATGATTTCATTCGGCTAATCATGATCCGGCTAATTGGGTTCTTTGAACACACCTGTTGTTTATGATTAGTATGGCTGGATTGAGTTATCTGAGACAACTGCGCGTTCATGTGTTTGTTTAAAAGGGGAAATGTATCGATAGTAGAAACAATGATCAGCAACGCTGCTATTGGCTGTTCAGCATGGCCAAAGAACGCCCACAGTTTTTCTCCCAAGCAGAACAAGAGCTTTTAATGGAAGGTTATGCTGAATTTGAGTCATTAATTAAAACACCTCAAAATCTGTTAAAGCCAGGAGAGAGGGCTGGCAAAAAGCAGCAGACAAATTAATGCGTAAATACTGTCCATGGTAGATGTTTCTATCACTTTCTACAGTATGAATTTTTGCATTTTAATAATCTCATATTTACTTTGTTCTTTTATGTCAGAGCCTCCACGGGACCCACTAGAACATGGGGACAAGTAAAAGTGAAATACAAGAATATTCTACAAAATATTCTTTTTCTTTTCTTTTCTCTTCTGCCTCTTCCCTACAGCCTCGTCATCTAAGCTTCTTGGCTCTTATTCTATCTTTTTTCTCTATAGCCTCATCATTTAAGCTTCTTGACTCTTCTTCTTGACTATCTTTTTTATTTTCCTTCATTCATATTTTATAGTTTTTATCTTAGTTTAATTTTTTGACGTAGACTTAAAACATAAATCCCATTCAATCCTTCCTCGGTTTCAACATAAATTCCATTCAAACCTCTCATACTAGTTGCTCTGTTTAACCTCTGATATTTTGAGAAGAGGGCTTTTCATCCACAGCACCACTTGATTTAGCCTATTCGTCAAATTTTTTGCCAATGGAGAATCAAAAATCTCCTTACCTTTTTTCGGGTCGACCCTGTGGTGCTGTAAACGATTACTCCTTCGTGCCCAAATTCAAAAGGTTCCTCCACTCACTGTCAAATCCGGGTCACGGCTGACCAAATTGTGGATATTAATAAGGGCTTGCTCCTGCTTATTTCTGGAGGCCCGTCTTACCCCGGTTTAAGATTTGGCAGTAAAGGAGAAACAATTATCAGAGGCAAACATTTAAAATATGCATATTTAATTCATTTGAAATTCCAAAGAGACAAAACTTACAAGCTCATTGTCACCCACGTCCTTCTCCCAGGCATTGCAGTTTTGTCTAATCTAAGGTTTGCAAAGACATCCTTTTATCACACTAACTAACCCCTCCCGATTAGGTTGAGGGTTTGTCGGAGCAGACACTGTGGCTCCAAGCTCTGATCTACTCTCAAGGTTCCCCTGCAGTACGACTAATTTATTACTCAAACCGTCCTATCAAGGGTCAAGCCAAATGGCCTCAAAAGCCATAAACCAGCTCTCAAAACATCCTGTAAGCTGCGTGCTTTCGGCCTAAAAGGGGAGACCCAGTTAAGAGGCCAGGAGTACCTTATTACTTTCCATACAAGTGCCTGATTAATATAACAACTAAGATATTTTCCTCAACAGCTCCCGCTAGCTTCTTCGAAACTACGCCATGCTAATGTAATTCGAGTGTGTTTTTACGGTTATAACAAACATTATTCCCACAAAGATTTTATACATTGATGGGATAATGATTTTGTGTTTTCCGGTCTGCTCAGTACGACTAAATGGAAATTAAAGCTTATTAAAATTAGTGCCGAATGTCTGCTAGCAGAATGCTATTTGCTTCCAGATAACATACCAAACAACTACGGTTTGTTTAAACATAAGGTTTGTTTGAATTCGCTCCACCATCATTCGATGGTGCTTTGAGCATTATTACCTCATTAATATGGAACCTTAATGTGTATTTAGAGGCATTTTGTATAACTTTAGGATTAACCCATTTAGCGACCGATCGCTACACCGACCCCTAGCGTCCCGGAGGAATAATAGCATTATTAAACCAGGCGTCCTAAGTTACTGAGCAACCGGTTTATTTTGTCTTTTTGTTTCTTTTGTGTGTACATAGTTCCTTAGCTTATTTTTATCTTTATTTTGCTTAGTAGTTTCAGTTAAGTTTCACTAGCCTAGCAGAAAGGATTTGTTGATTGAAATATAGTGTTCTTTCAGATAAACAGCGTTCTATAGGGATGTTCTCTGCATGTTCATTTTATTTCTGTTAATAAATTCTTGAACTTGAAGAGAAGTTGTCACTCCTTATTCTATATGTGTGTAGAGTTTGCTGTTAAAAGAATAGCAGTGCTCTAATCATTCCATTCAACTATTGTCCTAATATCAGCGCTTGGGCTAATTTTCACCAGACAATACCTAACAGACCAAGAGTTATTTATTAAACATTAAATAACTTTAAACATTTCGTAATAGCTCTACACAGTTAAAAACTAGGTGCTTTCGAGAAAAACTTAGAAAGAGATTGGAACTCAGAGGATTTTACCAACAAAAGTTGTAAACTTTACAAATTTAAAGGTAATATTTGTATATACTATCTGATCAAAACGAAACAAAAACACTTTTCTGCTCTTTTTCATTCATTTCTACAATCAGCTTGATCCATAATCTAATCTTCATCCAATAAAATAATTACTGATGTCCTGATTGATGATCATGATTCTTACAATTTCCATCAGCTCATCTTTACACAGATTTGAACAACATTTGGTCTGACAAAGCAATACATGTAAATATAATTAGTTAAGGTGAATAAAAACCCTCCTGAGCAGCGATAGCATCCTTGACTGAACAGAAACAGTTGGGGTCATTAGCCAAACGTACCCCAACATCAAACACCAACATCAACAAAACAACACAAAAGGTTACAAAGTAAACTAAAGAAACTAAAATGCACATTTTAATCGACTGGACCTCAGATAAATTCCGCCTATTTCAGTTTAACAAACTCAGCAGAGTCTCCATTATAAAGCCCAACTCCAGCATATAGAGGCTGCGTGAATCTGGTCTGGACTCTGTAGAGGAGAGTCATGGTGTCAGAGACGCTGTAGAAAGACAGAATACCTGCTCTGTGATCCAGGTACACTCCTATTCTGGAGGAAACTGGACTTGATACTGGAGTTTGAATGTCATTTTGATACAATGTAAAACGGTCTCTGTAACAGAATAATGACCAAGATTTGTCATTAGCTCCAAATAAACACGCATCTGACCCTCCTGCTCTGCTGATGTTCTTGTATGAAACCGCTAGATCAACTCTTCCTCCTCCTCTCCACTCCACCTCCCAGTAACAACGTCCGGTCAGAGTCTCTCTGCTCAGGACCTGAAGCCAGTCAGTGAATCTGTCTGGATGATCAGGACAGGCCTTTTCTTCTTTCATTAATGTTACTTTTCTGCCCCCCTCAGATATTAACAAATATTTGTGTGCTGTGTTTGGATCCAGAGTGATTTCTTGCGAATATTTTAGGATTCCAGCTCTGGTCTCAGGTTCTGGTTGTGGCAGTAAAACATCCACTTCAGTGACTTTCAGTGAGATGTTTGTCCCTGCGTCTCTCAGGATGTCCTGTAGTTTCTCTCTGAGCTCTGACACAGCTGCTGTCACATCCTCAAAGTATCTCAGAGGACGAATATTGATGCTGGATGAGTCTGTAGACTCACTGAGTGCTGACAGTGAGGGGTAGTTGAGGAGAAACTGGCTGTGATCCTCTGTGTCTGAGAGCTGCTTCAGCTCAGCGTCTTTCCTCTTCAGCTCAGTGATCTCCTGCTCCAGCTTCTCCTGAAGCTCTTTGACTCGACTCACTTCAGTTTCCTGCTGGGATCTGATCTGCTGCTTCACATTTGAGCTTCTTTTCTGGATCAGACGGATCAGCTCAGAGAAGATCTTCTCACTGTCCTTCACTGCTTTATCAGCAGAGACATTGATGGCCTCCACCTCCTGTTGAAGCAGCTTCACATCTTTCTCTTGGTCCTGGATTCTCTGCTGGATTTGTTGTCGACTCACCTGGAGCTCCTTCTGCTTCTCAGCCCTTTCTGCTGCAGCTGGGACTGTTTCATGGCCTTTATGTTCATCCAAAGTGCAGAAATAACAGATACACTGCTGATCAGTACGACAGAAGATCTTCATCACCTCATCATGATGAGTGCAGATGTTCTGCTGGAGTTTAGCAGAAGCTTTCACAATTTTATGTTTTTTGAAAGTAAAGGATTCATAGTGAGGTTGGAGGTGGTTTTCACAAAAAGAGGCCAAACAGATTAAACAGGATTTAACAGCTTTCATCTTCCTTCCAGTGCAGACGTCACAGGCCACATCTTCAGATTCAGCATAGCAAAGGTCAGCTGGAGCAGCTTGGAGTCCAGTCTTCTTCAGATCCTCCACTAAAGCAGCTAACATGATGTTTTTCTCCAGGACAGGCCTCGGTAAAAATTCCTTTCTACACTGAGGGCAGCTGTGCTTTCTCCGCTGATTCTCTCCATCCCAGTGGTCTATAATACAGTTCATACAGTAGCTGTGTCCACAGGGAATAGTCACCGGATCCTTCAGTAAATCCAAACAAATGGAGCAGGAGAATTTCTCCTGGTCCAGCAGTACTCCTCCCTGAGCCATTCTCACTAACAGAGATGTGAGTTGTATTGACTCACAGCAGGAACTGCCTTAAACTCTGATATTCACAACATGTCACTGCCGTGAAAGTGGTTACACCCATCACCGGATCTAAAAGGGGTGGGAACCAGGATATGTACTGTGCTTCATATTTCTTTACCAGTCCAGACAGGTATACAGTACCTTAAACCACAACAACAGAAACCGTTGGTTATATCTGACTCTCCTGTCTGCTTCTTCGTCATTACTGACACCCTCTAACTCCCTAATTTATAGTACTGAACAAACAGGTTAACAGAAAATAAGCGCAGTGTTTTACAGGAAAATACAATTAAAACACTTCAAGAAACAAAATAATATTTAGTATTATGATTATTAAATTCTATAAACTCCTCTTATTTGTCTTTGTTGTTTGTAAATAGTTTGATACAACTGATTTATTTTCTTCTTTGTTATTTGAGTATTAATGGGTCACCCCCCTCTAAATATTAAGTTTATTTCCTTCAAGCCAAGGCCGAGGGACACACACATGGCTACATCTCACATCTCCCTCTCTCTACCCCGTATCTGCCCTGCTCTTACTTCTGCTTCTATCAATCTTTTTAGGAGCTTCATTTTACATATATGTTCAAATTGTAGATTATGGATCTGGTCAGCTGGACTCTCAACACCATTGATCAAATTTTTTTAATGAGAAGACTGGGCTGGAAGAGGCTCCAATCAGCTGGCAGAAGGCCTTCCAGAATCTGTCGGTGAACTGAGGACCCCTGTCAGAGACGATATCCTTGGGGACCCCATGTGACCAGACTACATGCTCTTGAAGAAGTTCTACTGTCCGTTTGGCAGAAGGAAGGCCTGGTAGCGCAACCAGATGCACTGCCTTGAAGAACCAGTCCACAAACGTCAAGATGTTGTCAAGACCATCCATTGATGGAAGACCAGTGATGAAGTTGAGTCCGATGTGGGACCACAGTCGTCTAGGAACAGGAAGAGGCTGAAGGTCCCCTACAGAAGGTTGGGAGGAGGACTTGGCTTGGGCAAAAACATCACAGGCTGAAACAAATGTTTTGATTCATGGAGGGCCACCAGAAGACATTGTTGAGGAAATAAAGTGTCCTCTCTGGACCAGGATGGCCCGAGAGAAGAGAGGGCCCAGACCAAGGCCTCCTTACGACACTGGGAAGGAACATAGAGGTAATAGACACTTTTCACATGACGTCACTCAACTTCCGTTTTGAAGCAGAGCAGGGTATCTTTACATCCGGCTACATGCTTTTACATAGAAAATTCGGGAGGTGAAGACGTGTTTCACTGATAATCATCCCGATTTCATAAGGTAAGACTGAGACCACAATATTAAGCGTGTCGCATTGACTATCTTTATTTTCCTTTGTATTGGTAGCGATCGTTGCTGTTATATAGATGCTTTGATCGGGACAGTAACATGAAGATCAAAGCTAACATGCAGCAGCTTGTTAGCTTACTTTACCTATCATTAATCTGATGTAGATGTTATAAAATGATTACTGTAGCTTTGCTATTATAGAAATAAATCTTGTTTTTCACTGAGTGAAAAAAGAGACATTTATCTGCTACATTGTTCCCCTTCCTTTATTATGGTGACGTGTTATACATAATTGCAGTCACTGAATTAAAAAGATCTTATTCCATTTGAATCTTTTTGTTCATTCCTAAAAAAAATTACCGTGGGTCTATTGGACAGTACTTCTGTTTCTAAATTTTCTGTGTATTATTATGAATTTTCCTCATAATATTATTTGCACTTATATTAATGCATTTTTTTCTTAGTTTTTGTGCAAAATATTGTATATTTTAAGTAGAAGCCTGAAATTGTTTTATTATACTGTATTAGTAATGACATGTGCTGCTGACCTCTTAGTCAGATCAACCTTTAAAAAAGAGATCTTAATCTCAATGGGAGTTTATCTGGTTAAATAAAGGTTTTAAAAAGTATTATAATTAATCTATTTTTTCTCCCCTTGTCCTCCTTGTGTCCATCTCTCAGTAGCATCATATCCACCAAGCATGGCACAATCACAGGGAAACTGGTACTGCAGTGTCCCACAGTGTTCGAACAACAAAAGAAACTTTCCATATCTCGGTTTTCACGACTTCCCGGCTAATGCTTAGACTTGAGCCTATTGGGTGACAGCAATAAGAAGAGACGAGGGGCCAAATTTTGAAATCCTTCGCAGCAGCACTTACGTCTGCAGTCAGCACTTCTCTTCCGAGGAGACCTACGTTTCTGCAAGTGGTCTTTAACAAATTAAACTCCATCTTTATTTATTTAAGATAATTGAGTTATAAGTTTATTTAGCTTTTCCCAAGATAATTTCGGTGGCTCACCACATACATTTTTATTAGAGCTGTCAAAATCAATTTGTTAATGAAAGAAAATTAATCTGAGAAATTAATTAATTTCTGCATATACAAATGGTTTTTAAAAATACTCACCTGTACACTGTGATCGCACACCGTCTCTTTCTCCTGCATTGTTTACATTTCAATTGTTTACTGTTAAATCACTGCTGCACTTTATCCTGTAATTTACTGTAATTCTCAAGCTGTATGCAAACGGAATTTCGTTCTGTACGCACTCTGTGCATACATAATGACAAATAAAGTTGTCTAAGTCTAATTTGTCTATGGATGAACCCAGAACCACACACACGGGACTTAAAATGAAAGTCTTTATTGAAGGTTTGATGGGATGGAGGGTGATGTAACCAGCGAGGTAGAACTGCACGGGAAAAGGGTGATGGTGTTGGCAGGAGCTGACGGCCCGGAGAGAGACTTCTTGGAACCAGGAACAGGCAGCAGGGTCCACAGCTCGGAAGAGAATTGACAGTTCAGGGGAGAACCCACCAGAGCTCGGCAGCAGGCTCTTCTGTAAGGCAGAGGGGAACCGGAGCAAGGCAGCAGGATAAACAGGGCAGGTAAAAGGTAAAATGGACAGAGCTGCTATGAAGTATCTATGTAATAAATAACTAAAATATATGAAGTGTGATGTCTGAAGTTTTTTAAAATCCATGTTTTTTTGGTCAGTTCCTGAAAAATAACAGTATAGGACACAAGGGGCTTGCCCCGACAGCAGCATAATCCATAAATACTATAATGAACTGATTATTAGTGTGCATGCAACATTATTGACAACGTCTTTCTCAGTCTTTGATGTCCTAAACTATCGCAGTTTTAACAGGAATAGGCAGAATTATTTTATTAATTGAGGCTCCAAATCTACCGACGAGACTGAGAAACACACTGAACCCACAGAGGAATTTTGTGTGATTCTGCAACCTCAGTAAAATACTACACACAAAAAGAAAAAGCTGGAGGGAATGAGGCTCCTCATTTTTATTCATAGAGGTGTGACAGCGTGCTCTAACTGTGACCAAGTGGCCAAAAGCATTGACACTGTTCCAAAACAAAGTATGAAAAGGCTCAACATTATACATCAACTATATCCCTGGTGAGACTCATTGGCTAAAAGCTGTGAAACAGATAAGCTGATATAGCAATAAAGCTAGCGTAGCAATATAATGGAGAAATAGAAAACTAATAAATGACAAAAGTCCTGTTGGTAGCATTGCTATCATTATCCTAGCATCTATGCTAACAACAGAGCTAAGAAGACAAAGCTCTTACATTAATAATCGAAAAGGTATTGTTCCACAAAGAACTTGTCATCTTTGTCGAGTTTGGAGGCTGGTGTGGTCGAAAGCTTTTGTGCCAGTCTGTGCACGTCTCCCAAACGAAATTTTGGTAGATTGGTGAGGGACTGTTTGAATTCCCTATGTAAAAACACTGCTCGCGGAGAAAGCGGAAGTAAAGATACCATGCTTCACCGCAGAACGGAAGTTACATGACGTCACCGTGAAAAGGGTCTATTGGCTAGAGTTTCTGGAGGAGCTGGTTCTGCAGGTAGGATGGAGTCATCCAAAGGCCAGCGGAGAGGGGCCACGATACGGTGAGAGGGTAGTATGGGGTCCAGGTACCTGACAAGAGTGGTATGGGAAAACTGCTTGGAGAGGGCCTCTGCCTTAACATTGTTACGACAATAGGCAAGGTTGAAGTTATAGGACTCAAAAAAACAGAGCCCAACCGCCTGCCTGGATTGAGTTGTTTGGCTTTCTGGATGTGCATGAGGTTTTGATAGTTGATCTACATGAGGAATTGTTAAACTGTACCAAGAAGCCAGTGCTATCACTCTTCCAAGGCGCATTTGATAGCAAGCATCTCATGGTGTCCCATCTCATATTTCTGCTGTGTTGGGGAGAATTTCCTTGAGAAGAAGCAGCACAAGTGGAGAAGAGCGTTGGGGCTGCGTTGGGAAAGAACCTGCCACCACCCACATCAGAGGCATTAACTTCTACCACAACAGGTTTGTAGTAAACAGTTGAATGAGGTGTTGAATGGCTTTCAAAGCCTCAGGGGGGAAGCAGAATGGCTTGGGTTGGTTGCTGGTTTGGTGAGAGAAGTCAAAGGAGAAGCCACAGAGCTGAAGCTGTGAATAAAGCGTCTATACAAGTTGACCTGAGAGAATGAGTCGAGTGTGGTAGAAAGCAGAGAGAGCAGGATTCAATTCTTTATGGCTATCTTGTTCAGCCCCTATCGTCAATTTAGGGACAGAGCCCCCCTCCCTATCCTTCTTTGTATCAAAGAAAAACCCTGCAACATTTAGGGAGGTGGAGGGTCGGATAAAAACCTGCTGAAGAGCCTCTCCAATGCATTCTTCCTTGGCCTTATATACTTCTCCGAGGACCGAACAAAGAGACAACCCCAGGGCGGGACAGTTCCAGAGAGGAGCTCAATAGCCATGTCGTAGGGGCAGTGTGGGGGGAAGGGTAGAGTCCTGCTTCTTACCTCAGAAAGATCCCGGTAAGCCTGAGGAATTTTCTCCAAGTCAATGGCCACTGAAGCCTGAGGTTTAGTGTGACATTCCCTATTGCTGAGAACAAGACAGTGATGGGAACAGTTGGGACCCCAATTGAGGACCTACCAAGAAGACCAGGAAACATGACAGTCGGGCCTGCAGAACCAAGGGTAGCCCAGAATCAGGGGGGAGGATACAGCCTAAACAACAAGAAATTGGATCTCCTCCCAATGATCCACTATAGACATTTGTAATGCTTGGGTGCGATGCCGGATATAGTGGGGCTGAAGTGGATCATCAGACATCACAAGAATAAAATGGTGCACTCATGCAGTAGCGTGGGTTCGAATACTACTGGGAACCCATGATGACGGCATGCGTGATGCTGATCACGCATGCCGTCATCTCTCTCACTCCTTCATGAGTCTTTTTGTTTTGTTTGTGTTCCTCAGTACATACATTTCTCTATAACCATTTAAATGGAAATATTTGTGCTTATTGTTTGGTGCTGTGCAGTACAGTACATTAAACATGGCTAAATCTGAACTGTTTTGTCTAGCTCTAAACATGCACAAAATAACTTATCTCACTACTCTGCTTACTCAGAGAAATGTTCAAATGTTGACCGGAAGTCAATTCTGGTTTGCCTTGACCCCGATAGGGAAGCCTTACACTTTCACCAATTTGTGTCAGGGCAACTGTGAGAGTGTCACAACTTTTAACTCAGCTCTGAAGGCAAATTTGGATCCTCACCCATCCCTTAGGTTCTGTCCTGCTACAATAAGCTGATGTTCTGCATTTTTCAAAGAAAATGTGTCTAACAGTTTAACAAATCTTTATTTATGTGGGGTATATGCAGGTTTCTTGTTTTAAAAGAAAACTGCACCCTATCCTGAAATTGTATGTAAACGAAATTTCGTTCTGTATGCACTTTGTGCTTACAAAATGACAAATAAAGTTGTCTAAGCCTAAGTCTTAGTAGGAAATCCACACTTTGAGTCTTCATAAATGATGCCCTGTCTCATCTCCTTTAACTTACACCCTACCTGTGGGGTGTCAATGTACAATGCTGTTTTTTTTTCATATAATTTTTTTTTTTGAGTATGTCAGAAATGAAGAAGCACCAGAAAAATAAATCAGATCCAACTGATGGTTTCTGTTCCTTTCTAGTTCCTGGTACTTCGACGTTCTACCTGTCTGAACTCGTAAAGAAACATGCAGTTAAATATATTTCCTTGTTCCCTCCCCATTTAAATTTGTCCATGGGTGTAGCCACTGACGCTGACTGCATTGACATGCTGTGTACCTAAGAGTTAACATCAGTTTCTGTTTTCAGTAAACTGAACTCAGACGTCCCTGTTACTGAGAGGTGAAATGGCTGAGAAAGGAGTTAAGCTGGACCAAGAAAATTTGCAAGCAGCTCTATCTGATCACTTCTATGCTGGACCTGAAGATGTGGCCTGTGACGTCTGCAAGGGGAGGAAGAAGAAAGCTGTAAAGTCCTGTTTGTTCTGCCCTGCTTCCTACTGCAGGGATCACCTTCAGCCTCACTATGATGCTCCACCATTAAAGAAACACAAGCTGGTGGATCCATGCAAGAACCTCCAGGAGAGCATCTGTTCTCGTCATGATGAGGTGATGAAGATCTTCTGTCGTACTGATCAGCAGTGTATCTGTTATCTCTGCACTATGGATGAACATAAAGGACATGAAACAGTCCCAGCTGCAGCAGAAAGGACTGAGAAGCAGAAGGAGCTCCAGGTGAGACGACAACAAATCCAGCAGAGAATCCAGGACCAAGAGAAAGATGTGAAGCTGCTTCAACAGGAGGTGGAGGCCATCAATGTTTCTGCTGATAAAGCAGTGGAGGACAGTGAGAAGATCTCTACTCAGATGATGCGTCTGATCCAGAAAAGAAGCTCTGATGTGAAGCAGCAGATCAGATCCCAGCAGGAAACTGAAGTGAGTCGAGTCAAAGAGCTTCAGGAGAAGCTGGAGCAGGAGATCACTGAGCTGAAGAGGAAAGACGCTGAGCTGAAGCAGCTCTCAGACACAGAGGATCACAACCAGTTTCTCCTCAACTACCCCTCACTGTCAGCACTCAGTGAGTCTACACACTCATCCAGCATCAATATTCGTCCTCTGAGCTACTTTGAGGATAAGACAGCAACAACACTCAAAGAGAAACTGCAGGGCCTCTTGACAGACAGATGGACAAACATCTTACTGACCGTCACCAAAGTAGATGTTTCACTGTCTAAACCAGAACCAAAGACCAGAGCTGAGTTTTTAAAATGTTCCCAAGAAATCACTCTGGATCCAAACACAGCAAACAATTATCTGTTATTATCTGTAGGGAACAGAAAAGTGACAGTAATTAAACAACAACAGTCTTATCCTGATCATCCAGACAGATTCTCCCATTGGCCTCAGGTTCTGAGTAGAGAGAGTCTGACTGAACGTTGTTACTGGGAGGTGGAGAAGAGAAGTGGAGGAAGAATTAATGTAGCAGTTTCATATAAGAACATCAGCAGAGCAGGACAATCAGATGAATGTTTATTTGGATGCACTGACAAATCTTGGTCTATAAGCTGTGAAACAAATGGCTATACGTTTTGTCACAAGGACATTAAAACTTCACTATCAGGTCCAGTTTCCTCCAGAATAGGAGTGTACCTGGATCACAGAGCAGGTATTCTGTCTTTCTACAGCGTCTCTGAAACCATGACTCTCCTCCACAGAGTCCAGACCACATTCACTCAGTCTCTATATGCTGGAATCAGGCTTAGACCTTCTTTGTTTGGATCCTCTGCTGAGTTTGTTAACCTGAAATAGTCTGAAGTGATCAGAGGTCCATGTGGTTAAAAATTACAATTATTATTATCATTGTTGCTGAGACTCATTGTTGTCATTTCTTTACTGCTTAGAGATCAGCTCTGTTTATGGAGCTACTTTGTCATCTTATGTTTTTTTGTTGTTGATTAACTAGCTAGACCCAGAGTGGCAGTCTGGCATTTGAACCCAAAAGCTTGCAGCCTGTCCAGGATGCAAGTGCCTTGATCTCTAACCACTACACCACCACTCCAATTTGTTGTATTATTATTATTAGAATTATTATCTATATAATAATTTTAATTATGTATATGGCGCTGTTATGATGATTCCTTGGATGCAGGTCCTTTGTGGATTCGACTCCTTTACTGAATCTATTTGTAAATAAATCTTCTTCACTTAACTGGGGCTCATTCTTCATACGTTGCTTAAAACATCCAAGATCAAATGAGACATCCAAGATAATATCATCCGGCTAATCATGATCCGGCTAATTGGGTTCTTCGAACACACCTGTTGTTTATAATTAGTATGGCTGGATTGAGTTATCTGAGATAACTGCGCGTTCATGCGTTTGTTTAAAAGGGGAAATGTGTCGATAGTAGAAACAATGATCAGCAGCGCTGCTATTGACTGTTCAGCATGGCCAAAGAACGCCCACAGTTTTTCTCCCAAGCAGAACAAGAGCTTTTAATGGAAGGTTATGCCGAATTTTGAGTCATTAATTAAAACAACCTCAAAATCTGTTAAAGCCAGGAGAGAGGGCTGGCAAAAAGTAGCAGACAAATGAATGCGCAAATACTGTCCATGGTAGATGTTTCTATCACTTTCTACAGTATATATTTTTGCATTTAATAATTTAATATTTACTTTGTTCTTTTATGTCAGAGCCTCCACGGGACCCACTAGAACATAGGGACAAGTAAAAGTGAAATACAAAATTCTACAGAATGGTAGCCTTTAATTGTTAAACCGTATTTCAGTGGCGTATTAAGGCCATTTTTAGGGGTGCTCCAGCACCCCTAAATCTTAGCTCAGCACCCCTAAAAAATTACTGATTCGAGTATTCCTGGGTGTCAGTTCGGCTCTGCCAGACATGCGTACATGCACAGGTTTACCCGGAGCCACGGTGTCAATTCAACACTGCTGTGTGCCGCTTCACTGCCTGCTTTTTCTTTCCTGTCCCTTTAAATCTGCAGCACACGTGACTGTGCTGTGTGCTGCTTAACTCCACTCTCATTGGTTGTGCTGCCTTAAATTCCGCCTTCCCTCTTCCTGATTGGCTGTTTTTTATTGCATGTGTGTGCGTGCATGTTCGTACGTGCTTGGAGTGCGAGATTTAAGTTTTGATTCATAATGGGATAATGCTGTTACCACAATCAATACTAGACTACGAAACTAGTCCCAGTCAAGAAACTAAATATTATCAGCACTAAAATAGGTGAAAGCTGCTCAACGCAGTTCTGAACGGAAGCAGGAGAGAGTTTTGATTTGTTGAACTTGAGAAATGTAAGTAACCAACGTTAGCATCTCAAAATAGCATTTAATTCATTTCAATACATTTTATCAACACAAATCTAATCTGTTTTATAAAACTAAATATTCTGTGCCAGGCAGGAGTTCTGAAGCCTGCTGGAAAGATGGAAAAGCAAAGACTGAAGGCTATTAAAAATTCAGATTCTTAGCCACAGCCATCTGAAAAAGAAAAGGTGAGGGTTTCCCTTTTACCAATATTTCATTGTTATTATTGTCTTAGGATGAAACCGGACACAGCACGCACACACAGAGCAAGTTCTTTAAAGTGAGTTTATTGCATTGTGGATGACGATGAAAGGAACAAGAGTCTTTTAACAGACGGAGGTGTAGGGTGCAGAAGCTGGCCGGCAGGAGGAGTGCTGAGAGACTGACCGGGAGGAACTCTGGCTTTAACAGATTTTGAGGTTGTTTTAATTAATGACTCAAAATTCGGCATAACCTTCCATTAAAAGCTCTTGTTCTGCTTGGTTATTCAGTATGGCCAAAGAACGCCCACAGTTTTTCTCCCAAGCAGAACAAGAGCTTGGAAGGTTATGCCGAATTTGTGTCATTAATTAAAACGAACACCTCAAAGTCTGCTAAAGCCAGGAGAGAGAGCTGGCAAAAAGCTGCAGACAAATTAATGCGTAAATACTGTCCATGGTAGATGTTTCTATCAACTTTCTACAGTATGAATTTTTGCATTTTAATAATCTCATATTTACTTTGTTCTTTTATGTCAGAGCCTCCACGGGACCCACTAGAACATAGGGACAAGTAAAAGTAAAAGACAATAGTATTCTACAAAATGGTAGCCTTTAATTATTATACTTTATTTTAAAAAGGCACTTGTTATGTCAAGAGATCCAAATTTCAGTGTCATTCCTTAGACACTGGAAGTAAAGGACCCGTGCAAACTGGGAATTTTAACAAAAAAAATCTTTATCCATAAAAATGAAGTTCTTCCTTTTCCAAGTCATCCACAATTTACACGGTAAAACTGTATTGCTCCGTGTCTAGATAATCCATCCATAGTTTTTTCTAATACAATATACGACTCGACAGGAAGCAAGCCTTTCAAAGTAAAACTAAACTTCACAATAAAATAGCCCGAACAAATCTTCTTACTGAATAGGATAAAAATAAAAAGCAAACCATCATACAAATAACTTAAATATTTTTTATTTATGGCTCTAACACCACTTTTTCCTCTTTAAAAGCCGCTGTTAAATGATGTGTTTGTCTGTTTATAACAGCCACCAAGAAAATCTCTCTACAATTACACTGTCGTGCTGCGCTAAAGGATCCTGTCTATTGCGCAATACGCGATTAAGTCGAAAAACTCTGCAAATTATTCTTGCACCTTCCGCAACAGGTTGCTGTCGTAAAAATGGACATGGCTACGGCAGACTTCCCTATCTCCTCCGCTTATACAGCTGTGACCTAATCTTGTTTACATGAAATAAGCCTGCTCTCGAGCAGGCTTAAGCTGGCGCACATGTTGCTATGACAACAAGTGCAGGATGTCTTTCGAAGAACCAAACGATCCAAGATCATGCCAAATCGTCAACAATGAAATCCTGCTAACTGAGTTAGCGACGTACGAAGAACGGACCCCAGGACGGAACATCAGAAGTGGAGAACAGGAGTTGAGAACTTGTGAGCAGGACGGAACAGTGTCTTGGGTGAGGCTGGGCTGAAAAAAAGCTGAAGTAAAGTCTTCTGGCTGACAGTAACAAAACAAAGCTAAAGAAAAGTCTTCTGGCTGACTGGAACAAAAACAAAGCTGAAGAGAAGTCTTCTGGCTGACTGGAACCAAAACAAAGCTGAAGAGAAGTCTTCTGGCTGACTGGAACAAAAACAAAGCTGAAGTAAAGTCTTCTGGCTGACTGGAACAAAAACAAAGCTGAAGAAAAGTCTTCTGGCTGACTGGAACAAAAACAACTGAGCTGACACAAGGTTCTGGCAGAAACTGAGCAGGAGTGAACAATACGGACCGGCAACGAGAACAGAATGAAGTGAGTATATATGGAGGAGGTAACAGGTGGAGACGGATCAGTGATGATTGCAGCCTGACAGGTGAAAGCAATCAGGCTGCGCAGGGAAGAGAGAGAGAAAAGGAGGCTCAGCATGCAGCCCACAAGCTGCATCCTGACAATTATTGCTTTCATTTTTTGTCGACCCTTTGAGGCAGTTCAGGTATAAATAGCAGATGTAATTTCTTTTACATGATATACAGTATAAGAACACTAGATGCCACCTAAACTATTTTTTGTTTAGACTTTGGCTTAGTTATAATAGCATGATTAGGATTCCACAAAATAATAGTGCTATTTATTTGACTATTTCTACTTCTAGAATTAGGATAAAGACAAATAAAACAGAGGAACACTATTTACATTGGTTTTATTTTACATAGATTTCCACACTGTCCATTAGTAAATTAGTACAAACCAGGGGCGGAGCTAGACATTCTTATCATCAGGGGCTTAGCCCACAACATATTTCATCATTACGAGGGTAATTTGGTGCATCTAAAAAGTAAGAAATTATTTAATCTGTTGATGTGGTCACAAAATTAATTTAATATATGCCTTTACATATCTTAAAGTTTAATCTGCTGTTCTTTAATAGTCATACTAGTATATACCAATAGTATAATAATATGTTCTCATTTCAATAATGAAATGAACAACCACTCATGTAACAATTCAGTCTTGGTGTCACCAATCTTACCTAAAGTACAGTATTAGGTCCTCCGTGCTGCTTATGTATTAAGATTTACTGCACATTTAAACATTGACAACTCACTATTGTTAGGAAAATAATTAGTTATCTGAGAGGATGTAGGTAAAGAGAAGCTGTTATCTGCATTTCAGATATATGATGTAAGAAATGTGTTTGGAATGTTAAGATAAATTACATGAAATGGGCTAAAGAGAGTAACTACAGCCCAGTTGTACATTTGTTGTTTGAATTTAATATTTGAAATGCTACTTCTAGTGCAGAGTAAATACATGAAATTTATTTGCTGTCCCTTGAATGTATAATTTTGCTGTGTTTTATGATACAGAGAGAGTATCTTAGATAAAAAATAAGGGTGGGGTTTATCTCTGCAAATTTCTATATCTTCAAAAGAAAATACAGGATAGACAACAGACATCTTCTGACTATATTTGGTTAATTAGGCACATATTTACTGTCTGTCTCATTTTCTGGTAGTTCAAATGGAAAAAAGTCCCAATTCGACATTCATCATATCCTGTGATGCTTTAAACGTTAACAAACAGCATCTAGTGTGTGTCGTGGTTATAAAATTTGTATAAATGTAGCAAGAAATACTTTTCTCTTTAGACAGACGAAACGTGCCCTGATGCTCAAGTCAGGCATAAAAAAATAGGAGCATGCATATTGTGTAGGACCAATGACGTCAGACCAGGGAAGGTTTGTTTGTAGGTGTCCCTACCAAAGTTCAAATCAAACCTACGCCTTTCCATCTTTGTTTCACAATCAGACCATGATGGGACCACAGATATTTTTAGTTGCTAAAAACCCCCAGAACTCAGCTATTCTTGCCATTTGGATCTATTTCTATTCAAGCATTTTACATCTGCAGCTATATTCTTTTCTGCATATGTGGCATCTGTGTCCGAAACGCTTCAGCTGTTCTAATGAATTGTTTGTAAACATGAGCTCAGTAGATGCAGTCGTGGATTCAGAATGCCTGTCTGAAAAGTTAAATCTGAACTGTATGTTTTTTCCTAAAAAGGAAACTATGTCTCTTAATCTGAGTTTTAAAAAGACAAAGTTCAGTATGCAAATTCATAAAGGAAATGTGTAGGGATTTATTAACTCATGAGCAATTTGCTTGACAGAAGACATGGACTGGTCATGAGACTGCCATTTAGGGCGACTTGTGGCTTGATGGGTTGAGTAGTTGTTTGGTAATCAGAAGGTTGTGGGTTCAATTCCAGCTTCTCCTTGCAACATGTCAACGTGCCCCTGGGCAAGGCACTTAACCCCAAATTGCCTACCGAGCTGCATCTCAGTGTATGGGGAGTGTTGGCCTAGTGGTTAGAGCAGCACGCTTGCACTCAGAGAAGGATGCAAGTACCTGATTCAATCCCCAGCACCTGCACTCTGGATCCCTGAGCAAGACCCTTAACCCCAGATTGCTCCCCAGGCACCACATAAATATATATATACAGCTTGTTTGACAAGCTTTAGCTCAAAAATGAGTCTGTAATTCCTGGCATGAACAACAGGCTTTCCATTTTTAGTCCAGATGTATGATTCTTAGAGTTGACTCATTTTTTAGCTAAAGCTCGTCAAACAAGCTGTATATATATATATATATATATATATATATATATATATATATATATATATATGAATCACAGTCAACACTGTGGGCTGAGCTCCCCTAAAAGTCAGATCCTAGAATCGCCCCTGCTGTATTTTAAAAAGCCACTTGTTATGGGAACAGATTCAATATCGGTGTCATTCCTTAGACACTGGAAGTAAAGGACGCATGCAACCCGGGAATTTTGACTAAAAATTCTTTATCTATAAAAAATGAAGTTTTTCCTTTTCCAAGTCATACACAGTTTACACGGTAAAACTGTATTGCTCCGTGTCTAGATAAATATTAGTTTTTACTAATACAATATACAAGCCTTTCAAAGTAAAACTAAACTTTACAATAAAATAGCCTGAACAAATGTTTCCCTTAATGCGGAAATATCCTCAGAAGAAATACTCTGTTCTATCATATATATGCAAAATGGGGAAACCCCAGGACCAGATGGATTTGGAATTTAATTTTACAAGAAATTTGCAAATCAAATACCTCCAATTCTATATAGGATGTTCTTACACTCAGTAGAATCTGAAAGTCTTCCCCCAACCCTGTTTGATGCTAATATTTTGCTATTGCTGAAGCCGGACAGAGATGAAACGGAGCCTTCATCTTACCGTCCAATTTTCACGCTCAACCTATATTTTAAAATATTTACTAAAATTTTACAATATGTGGAATATATGTGTAGAATCCAATATCCACACTGATCAGACAGGCTTCATTGGAGACTTTCTTTAACGTTTGGCGTGCGATGAACATTATTTACTGTCCCTTTGACAAAACCTCTAAGAAGGCCATTCTGTGTCTAGATGCAGAAAAGGCTTTTGACCAGGGGTCCGTTCTTCGTACGTCGCTAACTCAGTTAGCAGGATTTCATTGTTGACGATTTGGCATGATCTTGGATCGTTTGGTTCTTCGAAAGACATCCTGCACTTGTTGTCATAGCAACATGTGCGCCAGCTTAAGCCTGCTCCAGAGCAGGCTTATTTCATGTAAACAAGATTAGATCACAGCTGTATAAGCGGAGGAGATAGGGAAGTCTGTCGTAACCATGTCCATTTTTACGACTGCAACCTGTTGCGGAAGGTGCAAGAATAATTTGCAGAGTTTTTCGAATCAATCACGTATTGCGCAATAGAGAGGATCCTTTAGCGCAGCGCGACAGTGTAATTGTAGAGAGATTTTTCTTGGTGGCTGTTATAAACAGACAAACACATCATTTAACAATGGCTTTTAAAGAGGAAAAAGTGATGTTGGAGCCATAAATCTAAAATATTTAAGTTATTTGTATGATAGTTTGCTTTTTATTTTTATCATATTCAGTAAGAAGAGTTGTTCGGGCCATTTTATTGTGAAGTTTAGTTTTACTTTGAAAGGCTTGTATATTGTATTAGTAAAAACTATGGACGGATTATCTAGACACGGAGCGATACAGTTTTACCGTGTAAACTGTGGATGACTTGGAAAAGGAAGATTTTCATTTTTTATGGATAAAGATTTTTTTTTGTTAAAATTCCCAGTTTGCACGCGTCCTTTACTTCCCGTCTCTAAGGAATGACACTGAAATTTGGATCTCTTGACATAACAAGTGCCTTTTTAAAATAAAGTGTAATAATTAAAGGCTACCATTTTGTAGAATATTCTTGTATTTCACTTTTACTTGTCCCCATGTTCTAGTGGGTCCCGTGGAGGCTCTCATATAAAAGAACAAAGTTAATATCAAATTATTAAAATGCAAAAATTCATACTGTAGAAAGTGATAGAAACATCTACCATGGACAGTATTTACGCATTAATTTGTCTGCTACTTTTTGCCAGCCCTCTCTCCTGGCTTTAACAGATTTTGAGGTGTTTTAATTAATGACTCAAATTCGGCATAACATTCCAAGCTCTTGTTCTGCTTGGGAGAAAAACTGTGGGCGTTCTTTGCTGAACAGCCAATAGCAGCGCTGCTGATCATTGTTTCTACTATCGATACATTTCCCCTTTTAAACAAACGCATGAACGCGCAGTTATCTCAGATAACTCAATCCAGCCATACTAATCGTAAACAACAGGTGTGTTCGAAGAACCCAATTAGCCGGATCATGATTAGCCGGATGAAATCATCTTGGATGTCTCATTTGATCTCGGATATTTTAAGCAACGTACTGTCATTCCAGGTGGAATGACAGTATCTTTTTAGGGTTATGGAGAGGTTTAGCGTGGTCCCATCTTTTATCTCTTGGGTGCACATGTTCTATTCACAGCCTAACTTCTCAGTTATCAACTCAGATAGGTCACCCGTTTGCTTTAAAGAGGGGGACACAGCAGGGATGTCCCCTCTAGCCGCTTTGGTCATTGAGCCCCTGGCAATTAGCATGAGGGAGCATGTGACATGTTTTGGGAGACGTTGTTGCAGGACCCAAATGCAGAGAGACCAAGGCAGGGAGCCATTATGAGTGAGTTTAATGAAAAATCCAAAAACTTACAAACACTGGAGAGAACGCAGGAGACAGAGCAAAACGTAAACGTAGACTTGGGGTATGCACGAAGAAACAATCAGACAAGGTGACAGGAAACAACAGTAGAAACTAGTGATGAGTGAAAAAAAGAAAGAAGTTTAAATACTGGGAGGATAGGAGCTGGAACAATGGCAGGGGTTGATTGTCGCAGGAGCTGGAGGGAAAACTCAGGAGAGAGAGAGAGTGCTAGTGGCAACAGGGGCTGAGATAGGACAACAAAGGAACCAGAAAAACAATCTAAATGTAGCTGAGGAAAACAAGATACCAGGAATCAAACTACATACAAAAACCAAGAACTGTGTAAGTAAACCTTGACAGCATGCCTTCATTAAACCTATAACGCTGGGTGGAGCTGATCATAAAATCTTTTTATATGCAGACGATGCGGCCCTTTTTGTGTCAGACCCTGAATAATCTATTCTAAATCTGCTCAAGGTTGTTGATTCAATTTTAAAGGTCTCCAGTTACACCATTATTCGGCAAAAGAAAAAGCTTATATCAATAGCTTTTCTCCAGGGTGGAAAGTTTGATTTCATGATGAAAAGTATGGGCCTAAAAGCATGACATGACTGAAACATTGACTGAAACTTTTTATTTTGTTCCTACATTTTATTCCTACTCGTTTTATTCTGTTTTATGTTCCTATGTTTTAATCATGTAAAGCACTTTGCGTTGTCTTTGTACTGAAATGTGCTACACAAATAAATTTGCCTTGCTTTGCCTTGCCTTGCCTTAGCTAATGACCTAGACCCATTATTTCTGGCAATTACACCTTTTAAGATAACCTCTGAGTATGTAAAATACCTGGGTATCAAAATTTAAAAAAAGCCAGAGAAACTTTTTAGTTTGAATTTCACAGAAAAACTTAAACTCAGGGAGAACATTGCCAGTTCTGAGTGTGTCAGTGGTGAAGAAGCAGCAGAAAGGTGAGTCAGATACAACTGATGGTTTCCATTTTCTTCTGGTGCCAGATATTTTGACTGTCTGACCAGTCTGGAATTTTAAAGAAACACACAGTCCACCACATTTCCTTGTTCCCTATCCATTTGCATCTGGCAGTGGGTGTCACCACTGACACTGACTACAATGACATGCTGTGTACCTAACACCAGTTTTGAAAAAATTGAACTCAGACGTCCCTGTTACTGAGAGGTGAAATGGCTGAGAAAGGAGTTAAGATGCACCAAGAGAATTTCCAAACTTCTCCAGCTGATGACTTCTATGCTGGACCTGAAGATGTGGCCTGTGATGTCTGCAAGGGGAGGAAAAGGAAAGCTGTCAAGTCCTGCTTGTTCTGCCCTGCTTCCTACTGCAGGGATCACCTCCAGCCTCACTATGATGCTCCACCATTAAAGAAACACAAGCTGGTGGATCCATGCAAGAACCTCCAGGAGAACATCTGTTCTCGTCATGATGAGGTGATGAAGATCTTCTGTCGTACTGATCAGCAGTGTATCTGTTATCTCTGCACTATGGATGAACATAAAGGCCATGAAACAGTCCCAGCTGCAGCAGAAAGGACTGAGAAGCAGAAGGAGCTCCAGGTGAGACGACAACAAATCCAGCAGAGAATCCAGGACCAAGAGAAAGATGTGAAGCTGCTTCAACAGGAGGTGGAGGCCGTCAATGTCTCTGCTGATAGAGCAGTGGAGGACAGTGAGAAGATCTTCACTGAGATGATCCGTCTCATCCAGAAAAGAAGCTCTGATGTGAAGCAGCAGATCAGATCCCAGCAGGAAACTGAAGTGAGTCGAGTCAAAGAGCTTCAGGAGAAGCTGGAGCAGGAGATCACTGAGCTGAAGCGGAAAGACGCTGAGCTGGAGCAGCTCTCAGACACAGAGGATCACAACCAGTTTCTCCTCAACTACCCCTCACTGTCAGCACTCAGTGAGTCTACACACTCATCCAGCATCAATATTCGTCCTCTGAGATACTTTGAGGATGTGACAGCAGCTGTGTTAGAGCTCAGAGAGAAACTAGAGGACATCCTGAGAGAGACGGGGAAAAACATCTCACTGATCGTGACTGAAGTGGACGTTTTACTATCAGGACCAGAAACAAAGACCAGAGCAGAGTTTTTAAAATATTCACAAGAAATCACTCTGGATCCAAACACAGCATACAATAATCTGTTATTATCTGCAGGGAACAGAAAAGTGGCATTACTGAAACAACAGTCTTATCCTGATCATCCAGACAGATTCTCCCATTGGCCTCAGGTTCTGAGTAGAGAGAGTCTGACTGAACGTTGTTACTGGGAGGTGGAGAAGAGAAGTGGAGGAAGAATTAATGTAGCAGTTTCATATAAGAACATCAGCAGAGCAGGACAATCAGATGAATGTTTATTTGGATGCACTGACAAATCTTGGTCTATAAGCTGTGAAACAAATGGCTATACGTTTTGTCACAAGGACATTAAAACTTCACTATCAGGTCCAGTTTCCTCCAGAATAGGAGTGTACCTGGATCACAGAGCAGGTATTCTGTCTTTCTACAGCGTCTCTGACACCATGACTCTCCTCCACAGAGTCCAGACCACATTCACTCAGCCTCTATATGCCGGGATCAGGCTCAGGTCCTTCTTTGATGGATCCTCTGCTGAGTTTGTAAAACTGAAATAGTCGGAATTCTTCTGAGGTCCAATTGGTAAAAAATGTGTAATTTAATTTCAGTCTCTTTAGTCTCCACTGTTGTTGCTGAGAGCTCATTGTTGTCATTTCTTCACTGCTCAGAGATCAGTTTTCTTTATGTAGCTACTTTGTCATCTTATGTTTTGTTTTGTTGATTAACTAACTATATTTACACCATCACAGTTGGCAAAGTTTATAATAATAATTTTTATTGTCTTTATAACATGCTTTCCAATAAAAGTGTCCTCTTCATCCGGGGACTGCCATGCAAATGCATGGGCAGAGCCTATTACTATGCACCTAATAAGGGTTTCTTTCTTTTAATTTATTTTTCTTCCGTCCGTTTCTTCCGTTAATACAGCCCGAACCGTAGGGTCTACCCCCACAAAGTATATATCAAAACGTGCGTCTCGATGCCGTGAAGTGTGCTATTTGTACTTCACGCCATTTCCAGTTACCATGGCGACGAAGTTAGCGAAAAACCATCCCAAAAAAACCCATAGGAATGAATGCAGTCGGGTAGAAAGAAAGCCTCAAAAAGCCTCCAAATGACCCTTTTCAAGGCTGTACTGTATCGTCATGCTTTCACCTACAAACACCGTTTGACTTCCAGTTTGTAGATATATCTTTGAACTACTCAGAAGTGAAAACGGGATGTGGATATCTTTTATCGTCTCTTCACAGTTACTCCTCAAAGCTCATGTCCAAAAATCAGCAGAATCATCGTTTATAATGAAAGTCAATGACGGAATTCTTCAACCGCCAGAGATGCCCACTCTGGCATTTTCAAAGATTTCAAAACTCCCAACAACTTCAGCCTACTCACTCAATTTTTACTTTACGTACACAAATTATACACCAAAACGTAGGTATTTTTGTCTGGATTCAGGAAATGTAACCCTCATTGCTGTACGATTTATAGATATTTTTGCAAATCACCTCAGAGCGACACCAAGTCAAAACCCTCTTCATTCATTTCCTATGGAGCCGTTTTGAAAAATTACACCTTAAAATCCCAAACAACACATGTTTTTGCATCGCCTCTACTCCTAAACCGTTTCATGTACAGGCATGATACTTTCACACATGAATGTCCAAACCCTTCTGGGACTCACAAAAAAGGAATTTTGTGGATAACTGTTACGGTTTTGCCACAGGAAGAATTTGTTCGGTACTAGCGAATGTGCAAAATCCTGAAAACGCTTTGGACCTGCATACTTCCACATGATCCACTTTTTTACATTGTTGCTGTGCCTACACCCATTTTTGTACAAACATAAAAATAAGCACCATAGTCCTCAATAGCCTGCTGATACTCACGGTGAAAGAATTATTTTGATATCTCTTATACTTTTTCAGCTACAGCAATTTGTTCAGGACCGTTTTTAAAGCATTTTTGCATTTCCATAAAAATCCCTTTTATATCATAATTTTTTGCGCCTTTATTAAAATATTTCCAGCAAAAACCCATAGCTTGTTCCCCTGTCCGTTATGAAATAAACGCAGAAAAAAATTATGTCTCTAGCATTTACCGTTCCCGAGAAACGAAGTGCTGCACACCGCCATCTCTCACCCAATGCTCTTCAATGGCCATGTATACAGTTATGATCCGCCAAATGCAAGTCCATATGTGGCTGGGGTTTGGTCCCGTGGCTAACTTGTGGGACTGGCACTACGGAGGTTGTAGGATCAAAACCTGGTCTGGCAGGTTAAATATATTACATTTTCACCCCATAGTATACATGTCAGAAAGTGCCTCTTCATCCAGTCAGGTGCTCTTTTTGTATAAGCCGCCATTTTCAGTTACCATGGCGACGTAATTAACAAGAACCATGCAAAATCATATTATCTTCCTTTCTGAGGCACTTCCCAGAACAGGATTTGGACCAAACTAACAGAGTACCATCACCCAGTGATACTGAACACAACCATGTTAGCGGCTAATGGTTAGCATGTTGCTAACAGGAAGTAGCTCTAGGAAGGTCGTACAAACTTCTGCTTGACTGAGTCTGTATTTCCGTTAGAGAGAAAGTTCCACAACAAATCTGGCCCATGTCGGATAAAGCATGTCTATTTTATGAGGTGTCAAACATTAATTTTTCACCCCTTTTTGCCTTTGCTACATGCTGCAGAAATGCTACAAAGACACTAAAATCACACATTCTACTCAGTCCCCCACATGATAAAGATAATGATGAGTAAAACAGGGCTGCAGCTGTCAGTGAGTCTCCATGACAACGCTGCTACCAAGAGGCTCCTAGGAGGTCAGGGACATGCTCCATTGACTTAACATGGCACCTTTCGAAGGCCACTGCGAGGGCTGTGAAGACCGTAGGAACCTGACATTTGCGGTGTTACTTCCTGTTAGTACGGTACGCACCACGAGACAGGCGCCTTGCTAAATTTCTTCAGAAATTTTCTAGTTTAACCTATCCTTTTGGGAACAGCGGGTTCTCTACGACGCAAGTGCCTTGATCTCCAACCACTAAGCCACCACTCCCACTCATTATTATTATCATTATTGTGTCTATATTGATTTGAATTATATCTATGAAGCTGTTATGTTTACTTGGATACACATATATGTAAAAAAATATTCTGATAAGTGACATGTTATTCTGCTTGTTTAAAAATCCAGTAAGCTTTTGAAATCACCCGTAATCAATTTGTGATCAGTCATAATAACCTTTAAAAGTTGAGCTGAAGGATTTTGGATGTAAGATATTCTTGTTGGACATCTGCAGCTCCAGTCTATCATATTGATATTGTTGCACATATTATGGAAATGTTTCCACTCAAAATGTAAGTAATTGTGGTTCAAAGGAAAATCCATTTTCAGCCTCGCCATGTAAAGGCCATACTAAGGAATTTTTGAGTGGGGCTTCCCCTACAGGACCTTTCAAAAATAGCACTGTCGTTAATACTCGCTCCCGTCTGCGTCCCCCCACCCTACAGCTACAGCACACTGTCACTCTCAAAGCAGCTGAGAGACGGAGAGAAGAGAGAGAGATATGTGTATGCGGAGGGATAGAGACCGGTTCCCCTGAGCCCATTAAAAGGTAGTGTGGGTTAGTCTATTTTGAGCTTTTGTTTATTTAGTAGAGGGATGGGGACAAGGAGGTGGTGAGAGAAAGAGATAGATGTGAGTCACTGGCTTGCTGTCGGTAGAGCAGCTGGAGTTGGTCTATTTATAGCTCTTGAATTAGTTAATTAGTTTGCTGACCAAATATAAGACTTCATGGTGAAAAACAAGCCCAAATAAACCACAACCTGTGACTCACAAAATTTACAATAGACTTAAAGGGACAAGCCAGATGTCGCTTATAATAAGCAGACTTGTTTACACTGCCATTGATGCCAATGGCCTTACATTGGGCTGTCGTAAAGCTCTTCGTCTTGGTGCCAGAACGACAACAGGGCCACAAGACTGCTTCCAGGTCGGCGCACAGAAAGTTGCAAGTGTAATTTTTCGGTCAGAGACACTAGGGGGAGATGGTAGACCCATAAACACTTAGATTACCATCATAGGGACTTAGAAGAGGATATATTAAGGTATAAATGTTACTGTGGGAGAAAGACAACAGAAAAAAGTAGAGATGCTACTTTTTCAGCCAGCGCGGGATTTATTTCAAGATTTACAGTCACATCTTCATTCAGCAAAATCCCAACATGAGCCTCACAATCACAATCCCTTTTATAGGGTGAGAGTTACATAAATGCGAATGTGATACCTTACTGTCCACATGGACCTCTTAACCCAAAACAGATGTTTCCTATCATCCCCGGACAGAATGCTTAAATGAGTGTTGTACTGTGTATAACAGAGAATAGGTAAGCATTAATCACCCTTGACATTGTTAGGAGGACGTTCAGTGTTGAGAAAATAGGGTTCAAACTTGGCAATAACAAAAGTTTAGAGCCTTACTAGTTCTGAAACTTTTCAATCTCCTTGATCAGATCTACACAGACACAGCTGTGCAAAACTGCAAGTGGTCTCCCCAACCTCATACACTTTAACCAGATGTAAATACAACTTCATAAGATTCAGTTTTCCATCAGATTGGATGCTAATTCAGATTTGGTTAGTCTCAGCTTTAACTCACACCCTACCTGAGGAGCGTCTATGTACAATACTACACTCATTTTCAGATAACATTTTTAGTACTATAAACTATGCAGTTTTGAGTGTGCCAGTTGTGAGGAACCAGCAGAAAGGTGAGTCAGATACAACCGATGGTTTTTGTTCCCTTTGGCTTCAGGTACTTTGACTATATACCTTGTAAACAAACATGCATTCATATTTCCTTGTTCCCTCTCCATTTACATGTGGTGATTGGTGCAGCCACTGACATTAACTGCATTTACAGATCACGCCAGCCCGGTTCCTCGCCTCCTAATGACGATCTGCGGTACTACTGCTCTCTAGACTGGCGTACTGCAAGCGAGCTATTTTTAGAAACGTAACGTCACGATGATGTCACATCACGTGGTACGTAGTAGGACAAACTCCCAAACCCGCCGCTGTTTTGCTGTAGAAGAGACGTGCGTTAGCCTAGGTTGTACTCGTTTAAAAGACTGCTTTTTTCAAAATCTAAGACCATGGTTTACAAACATTGTTGCTATGGAACATGCAACAGCGACTCGAGGTACGCTGATCGGCCCCATATGAAGGATGTTTTCTTCATTGCTTTCCCGAAGTTCAGGACTGCCAAGGAGAAATGTGAGCGTTTTGTAGCTACCTTTTGGCAAGATATACAGATTTCTGGACGGTGATTACAAACAAACAAAAAAGGCCGACTAAGCCATGAACGCCGAGCAGGAATAAAAAACAAAGCTTACCGTTCGATCAACTCGGCCCGTTTTCCGGTCTTTTTCAGCCCTCGACACTCAAGCCACCGTTTCAGCTGAAGGTTGGTGTGCTCTTCCACAGTACGACCAGTAAACCGTGCGCCTGGGACAACGTGTTGGGTAAGTTTAATGGCTGCAAAGTCGGTCATGTTGCTGGTTCTGTTGCGCGTGTAATGGCTGGTTTGTATGTGCGTTCTCTATCTGTTTGCCCTACCGAAGCGGCAAAAGGGGCGTTGCTCTTGAGGCGGTGATGTCACGTGCGCGGTACCCCATTGAAGGAGGGACTCAAGCAAATCAAAATGGCGGTGCACGTAACATTCAGGAAGTTATGCTTGGTTATAATTGCTTTTTCCGGAGAGTCGGGCGAAGAAGGCAACCTTTGGTGGATTTACTTGACAGAGTCGGCTTTTGGGATGTGGATAAGACAAACAAATGTCTAATCAGGATTTACAGACGCAGGAAACAATGACAAATGTTAAGGTTCATCACACTGCTAAGCAGAATCATCACTGGAAACCGTGTGTCACGGTAAGGAAGCTAGTATTTTTATGAACGTCTGAAACCGCAAAATTAGTCAGCTGACTGTAAGGAGATGACGCGGTCTGCTCATGCGCTCTTTGTTATCTGAGAACCGAGCCACTGAAAAACCGGGCCAAGCCCACTCATGGAACTGGTACTAGATTTAGCGTTGTCCGGTTGTGTCTGGCTCAGTTCAGTTCAGTTTGCGATCCATTTACACTCAAAAGTTATCCCGGTTACCGAGCTCGGACTGGTCTCGGCACGGTTAAAAAAGGGTAGTGTAAACGTGGTATATGGGTTCAACTTATCTAAATGTGTAGAGTTAAACCTTTGAAGCTACAATATCGCAGTACATTTATCTGTTGGCCTTTCTACTCCTCTTAAGAAACATGTCCAGCTCATGTCACAATAAGCCTCTGTTTTCCAGTGAGAAGATCTACTAGCTGTTCAGCCAGAGAAGTCAGAATCAGAATCAGAAATATTTTAATAATCCCAGAGGGAAATTACAGTTCCAGTACAACCGTCCGAACGATTGACTGAGGCCTTGCTGCCGAGGAAACGCATGCAATAATTATTTACCTGTATTTGCATTTTGTAAATGAGTAAAGAAAGGAGTCTGATGTCTGCACCTGTGGATATGATCAGTTAAACCTATCTGTACTGTATGGGGGAGTATATCCAGGTTTCTGCATTTAAATGGATGCCACGTATGGAGGAGAGGGTGTAGAGGCACACAGAAAATACATTACAAAAGACAACTCAGGCAAAAACGTCAGATTATGTCCAGCTGACAGAAGAAGTATTTATAAATAGCACAACGAAGAATTATACACTACAGAAGCATCGTCTTACATCTAGATTTCTCAAAGATTGGAATACAAAAAGGCACACATACAGAATTCTAAACAATTGTGTATTGGAAACATTTTGATCAAGCACAGACCACTATCAATATAGTATCAATCCATTTGCTTTATTAGTTACTTATCCAACAATATACAGATATTTTTAACAAGGTTATCTCCAATGGTAAGAGTGGCGTAAATGTAAGTAAACACAGAACATTAATTGTTAGTTAGCTTTACGATGACATCCGTTCTTTTTCTCCCACACATGTTGATTATTAAGTATTAAGTATTCACACAAGAGTATCGACGGCAAATCCCCCCAGCTTAAAGAAGCCAAGGAGAAAACATAAATCTAGTTGTTGATTAAAATTGAAAGCTCAAAAAAATTGCTCTTTCACTTGTTTTCTGTCATGATTTGTAGCTGTTTGTTTATGGGTTTGATTTAGATTCATGTTTTTCTTTTAATTTATTTATGTTATTTATGTCTTGCCATATAGGTTATTAGTTTTGCTGTTTGGGTTTTGCCGTAGAATTTGCTCCATCTCTTAGATTTGTTAGGTGTTTTCCCAAGTTACTGCATTTTCTTACTTTTTAACTTCTAGTTGTTTCTTGCATTCATTTTTACATAAAGTCTTGCATTGTTTTCATTCATTATGGTCTTGTATATCCACTCAGCTCCATTCAGGTTTGTCAGCTTTTGCCGTAGCCCCAACCAATTAAGCATATTCAGTTCTCATGTTGCTTTGTCATCACAGTCATGCTTACCACCGGTTTTCTTTGCTATTTATGCTTCCATTTTTCAGTTACTGCCTGCTGGATTATATTGTTTGCTTTGCTGACTCTGTTTTGTCCATGCCACACCAAGCAAGCTAATTAGCATTCATGGTGTTTTATGTTTCATGGCTGTCATCTGTAAATTGCTTTTTATTTTGTTAAATTCGACAATTCACATTGCTGCTTCTGCCTTCCTGTCAGCACCTGGGTCCATCTTTAGAACCGTTCCTGACAGTTTTCTGTACTTCTGAGCTCCTACGGTGGTTAAGAACGGTGTTTATTGAAATGTTTTTTTGATTATTTATTGAGCTGTGTGTTTCTGGGACGATCCTGGTTGGAAATTGCACACAGTTTATCTTGCGAGTCAGGGATTTTATTTTGTATTTTCTCCAAAGCAGATGTGTTTTACTTTGCTAAGGTGTCTCCTTTCCTGTCTGACTCATTTCTTTCCCATTAAACTACTAAATAGTTCAGACCAAGATAGACCAGGGGTCTACTTTGATCAGAATTACTAAGACATAGTTGTGCAGAACTGCAAGTTGTCTCCCTGGACTTGTAAACAAACCATATTTACATGATCCCTCCCTTATTTCCTTCTGGAAATGGGTGTAGCCACTGAAATTGACTGTGACGGCATGCTGTGCACACAAACGTTAAAACCAGTTTCTGTTTTGAGCAAAGGAAACTTACTGATCCCTGTTACTGAGAGGCGAAATGTCTGAGAGAGGAGTTCAGGTGGACCAAGAGAAATTATCCTGCTCCATTTGTTTGGATTTACTGAAGGAACCGGTGACTATTCCCTGTGGACACAGCTACTGTATGAACTGTATTACAGAACACTGGGATGCCGGGGCTCAAAAAGAAGTCTACAGCTGTCCTCAGTGCAGGAAAGAGTTCAAACCAAGGCCTGTTCTGGAGAAAAGCATCGTAATAACGGGTTTTTTGGAGGATCTGAAGAAAACTGGACTCCAAGCTGCTCCAGGTGATCTCTGCTATGCTGGACCTGAAGATGTGGCCTGTGACGTCTGCACTGGGAGGAGGAGGAAAGCTGTCAAGTCCTGTTTGTTCTGCCCTGCTTCCTACTGCAAGGATCACCTCCAACCTCACTATGATGCTCCACCACTGAAGAAGCACAAGCTGGTGAACCCCTCCAAGAACCTCCAGCAGTACATCTGCACTCGTCATGATGAGGTGATGAAGATCTTCTGTCGTACTGATCAGCAGTGTATCTGTTATCTCTGCACTATGGATGAACATAAAGGCCATGAAACAGTCCCAGCTGCAGCAGAAAGGGCTGAGAAGCAGAAGGAGCTCCAGGTGAGACGACAACAAATCCAGCAGAGAATCCAGGACCAAGAGAAAGATGTGAAGCTGCTTCAACAGGAGGTGGAGGCCATCAATGTCTCTGCTGATAAAGCAGTGGAGGACAGTGAGAAGATCTTCTCTGAGATGATCCGTCTGATCCAGAAAAGAAGGTCTGGTGTGAAGCAGCAGATCAGATCCCAGCAGGAAACTGAAGGGAGTCGAGTCAAAGAGCTTCAGGAGAAGCTGGAGCAGGAGATCACTGAGCTGAAGAGGAAAGACGCTGAGCTGAAGCAGCTCTCAGACACAGAGGATCACAGCCAGTTTCTCCTCAACTACCCCTCACTGTCAGCACTCAGTGAGTCTACACACTCATCCAGCATCAATATTCGTCCTCTGAGATACTTTGAGGATGTGACAGCAGCTGTGTCAGAGCTCAGAGAGAAACTAGATGACATCCTGAGAGACAAAGGGACAAACATCTCTCTGAAAGTCACTGAGGTGGATGTTTTAATGTCAGAGCCAGAACCAACGACCAGAGCTGAGTTTTTAAAATATTCACAAGAAATCACTCTGGATCCAAATACCGCAAGTAGAAATCTGCTATTACCTGTAGGGACAATAAAAGTGACAGTAATTAAACAACAACAGAACTATTTGGATCATCCAGAAAGATTCACTGATTGTCCTCAGGTTCTGAGTAGAGAAGGTCTGACAGGACGTTGTTACTGGGAGGTGGAGAGGAGAGGAGGAGGAGTAGTTGATGTGGCAGTTTCATACAAGAACATAACTAGAGAAGGAAGAACGCCTAAATGTGTTTTTGGGTTCAATGACAAATCTTGGTCTTTACGCTGTGAAACAAACAGTTACACATTATGTAACAACAACCTTCAAACTCCAGTATCAGGTCCAGTTTCCTCCAGAATAGGAGTGTACCTGGATCACAGAGCAGGTATTCTGTCTTTCTACAGCGTCTCTGAAACCATGACTCTCCTCCACAGAGTCCAGACCACATTCACTCAGCCTTTACATGCTGGAATCAGGCTTAGACCTCTCTTTGAAGGTTCTTCTGCTGAGTTTGTTAACCTGAAACATTCAGAATTAATCTGAGTTTCCAGTTGATTAAAATGTGTATTTTAGTTTCACTTTCTTTAGTCTCCATCTTTGTTACTGATTTTTCTAATATTTTTACTGCTTGGAGATCAGCCGTGTTTATGTAGGTACTTTGTCATCTTGTTTTATAGATAAACTAGTTGCATTTTTATTTAAATCACCATAGGGGGACATGTTTATAATTATAAGAATTATAAATATTAATAGCTGTATTTGTCGTTGCAACATACTGTACATTCGGATGAAATTTTTCCTCTGCAATTGATCCACTCCTTAGGGAGCAGTGGGCTGACATTGTGGGACTCCCGGAGAGCATTCTGGGGCTAAGGGTCTTGCTCAGTTGCCCAGAAGGGCAATCTGGCATTTAAATCCAGAACCTTGCAGCTTCTCCACAACGCAAGAGCCTTGCCCCCTAACCACCAGAACAACACTCCAACCTTATTTTCTTCTATATTGTAATTATCTTTATAAGAATTATAATTGTCTATAAAAATGTTATGTTTCCTTTGATGCACAATGATGGGCTGACAAACCTTGAACCAGAACCCAGTGATTGTGTTGTTATTCCCTTGAACTTGTAGTTTTGTTCACCATCTGATTTCTAAAGTTCCTGCCAACTGTGTTTGTTTTTCATTGCTGCACCTGCTATAGAAACAGGAATCTGGCTCATCCAGGAAGTTTGCTTTGATCGAGTTGTTTACTTTTGGATTCACACTAAGGCATTCAGAGGCCATATCCATGGGAGTGACTGTCGACCAGTTTAAGGAAGATGTTCCCCGTTAAAGAAATGCCAAGTGTCTAGTTTGTTTAGTTTTTTGCTTTATTTAAATATAGCACTATTTTTACTTAGAGATAAAACATTTTACGCAAGCAACTGATTTTGATATGATTGAATTTCATTTAAGGTGTTGATCTTGTGATTTTAAGAATAAACATGGATTTGTTATGTAAAAAGTGTGTGAATAATTAATTAGCATTTTTAATTGATACATTTAATGACCAACTGCTTATTAGGCTGCTCCAGTCCCCTCAGTTGCTTTTTCAAACCAAATATTGTTCACCTTGATGTACATATGAGCAGATGAAAATTATAATGACCATGATCATAAGGAGATCTGGATTATGTTTTGTACATAGCTCAAATTGTGAATTTAATTCAATTCAATTTTATTTACATAGCACTAAGTCACAACACATGTCATCTCAAGGCACTTTACAAAGTCAAACTCCATCAAATCCTCCAGGTTGGTCAGAAAGTTTCCTCTCTAATGAAACCCAGCAGATTGCATCAAGTCTCTCCAAGCAGCATTCACTCCTCCTGAAAGAGCGTAGAGCCACAGTGGACAGTCGTCTGTATTGTTGATGGCTTTGCAGCTGATATTAGGACAATAGTTGAAAGGGATGATTCGAGCACTGGCGTTCTTTTAAACGCAAACTCTGCACACATGTAGAATAAATGAGTGACAACTTCTCTTCAAGTTCAAAATTTACTACCAGAAATAAAATGAACATCCAGAGAACATCACTATAGAATGCTGTTTATCTGAATTAACAATATATTTCAATCAACAAATCCTCTCTAACAGGCTAGTGAAACTTAACTAAAGCTACTAAGCAAAATGAAGATAAAAAAAAGCGAAGCTAAGGAACTATGTACATGCAAAAGAAACAAAAGACAAAATAAAAGTGCTTATTTGATGAAATAACATTTTAAGGAACGGATTACTCAGTAAACATCAGTAAACTTCTAGAATGCTCAATTTTATTGATGCGATTATACCTGCGGGAGCTAAGGGTCGCTGTGGCGATCGGTCGCTAAAATCGGCTAATCCTAACGTTAAACAAAACACCTTTAAATCAACATTAATATTCCATATTAATGCGGTGATAATGCTCGTAGCATCATCGAACGATGGTGGAGCGAAACAAAACAAATCTTATGTTTGAAACGAATCGCAGTCGCATATCTGGGAAGAGTGAAAGTTACTGGAAGCTAATAGCATTACGCTAGCGGACATTTGCTGCTAACTTTAAAAAGCTTCGGCTTCATTTTAGCCATAATGAGTGGACCGAATAACACAAACATCAATATCCCATCAGTTTATAAAACCCGTGTGGAGATAATGTTTGTTATAACCATAAAAACACACTCGAATTACATCAGCAATGACATGGTTCGAAGAATGCTAACGGGGCTACCCTGTAGGCTCTACGTGTTTCAAACACGGTGAAAATACATTACGTAAACCTTCTAAATAAACCATTTAACTTTCCCTGTTTGTTTCTCTGCCAAACCTGTTGGTGCCTCTGTGTCAGTTCGCTTCACTTTGGGCATCCAGTTGCAAGAAGACATACGGCAACTGCAGGGACAGAATCAGTCTCATAAACAGTAAATCATTAAATATATCACTTGAGAATGATAATTAATTACTCACACACTTCAATGATAAAAGCATGTTTATTCTTAGAATCACACGATTAATACATTAATTGAAATTCAATCATATCAGAATTAGTTGCTTAGGTAATAAACATATAAAGAAACAAAACAAAACTAAACAAATGAGCTGACAGAATATCTGTTCACTCTGCTGTTATTCAGCAAATAACATCTCCCTAAAACTGGTCGTCAGTCACTCCCATGGATCTGGGCTCTGAATGCCTAAGTGTTGTTAAGATTTAAAGGGGCCCACTCCTGTTCATTCCCCACGGCCCATCTCACCCCGGTTCAAGATTTGGCAGTATATAGCACCCAGATGTCCTATCAGGGGGTCAACCCAGATGACCTCAAGTACCATAAAATGGCTTTCAGACCTTGAAACAAACACCCTGTAAAGCTGTGCATGTTTTTTCCCTCAGAGGGGTAACCCCAGGGATTAGAAGGTAACTATTGTTTTCCAAAAAAAATGCCTGATTAATATGACAACTAATTATATATTTCCATAACAGTGTGAATACTATAGTAACAAACTAAATCAAAGCAAACATCCTGGATGAGCCACATTCCCGTTTCTATGGCAGATGCCCAAAGGCAAAACCAACACAGTTAGCAGGAACTTTAGAGATTAGATGGTGAACAAAACTACTAGTTAAGGGGAATAACAACACAATCTCCAGTTTTGAATATATTGAACACATCACTGGGTTCTGGTTCTGTGTCCGTCAGCCCATCATTGTGCATCAAAGGAAACATAACTGCTTTATAGACATAATTATAATTGTTATAAAGGTAATGATTACAATAAAAAACACAAAGAAGTGGGAATGGTGTCTTGATGGTTAGAGAGCAGGGTTCTTGAGTCCTGGAGAAGCTGCAAGAAGTGTCTATGTGCAATACTACACTTGTTTTTAATACCACCAATTAGGCAGTTTTGAGTGTGCCAGTAGTGAGGAAGAAGCAAAAAGGTGAGTCAGATACAACTGATGGTTTCTCTTCCCTTCTGGTTTCAGGTACTTCTACAATATACCTGTCTGGACTTGTAAATAAACATGCAGTCAGACATATTTTCTTGTTCCCTCCCCATTTATTATTTCTGGCAATGGGTGTAGCCACTGACATCAACCTTTGTTGGCATGCTGTGCACATAAAAGTTAAGGGCAGTTTCTGTTTTGAGCAAATGAAACTTAGACGTCCTTGTTACTCAGAGGCGAAATGGCTGAGAGAAGAGCTCTGCTGGACCAAGAAAAATTCTCCTGCTCCATTTGTTTGGATTTACTGAAGGATCCAGTGACTATTCCCTGTGGACACAGCTACTGTATGAACTGTATTAAAGAACACTGGGATGCCGGAACTCAAAGGAAGGTCTACAGCTGTCCTCAGTGCAGGAAAGAGTTCACACCAAGGCCTGTTCTGGAGAAAAGCATCGTATTAACTGGTTTTCTGGAGGACCTGAAGAAGTCTGGACTCAGAGCTAATCCAGTTGATCACTACTATGCTGGACCTGAAGATGTGGCCTGTGATGTCTGCACTGGTAGGAAGATGAAAGCTGTCAGGTCTTGTTTGCTTTGCCCTGCTTCCTACTGTAGGGATCATCTCCAACCTCACTATGATGCTCCACCATTAAAGAAACACAAACTGGTGAAACCCTCCAAGAACCTCCAGCAGAACATCTGTTCTCGTCATGATGAGGTGATGAAGATGTTCTGTCGTACTGATCAGCAGTGTATCTGTTATCTCTGCACTATGGATGAACATAAAGGCCATGAAACAGTCTCAGCTGCAGCAGAAAGGGCTGAGAAGCAGAAGGAGCTCCAGGTGAGACGACAACAAATCCAGCAGAGAATCCAGGACCAAGAGAAAGATGTGAAGCTGCTTCAACAGGAGGTGGAGGCCATCAATGTCTCTGCTGATAAAGCAGTGGAGGACAGTGAGAAGATCTTCACTGAGATGATCCGTCTGATCCAGAAAAGAAGCTCTGATGTGAAGCAGCAGATCAGATCCCAGCAGGAAACTGAAGTGAGTCGAGTCAAAGAGCTTCAGGAGAAGCTGGAGCAGGAGATCACTGAGCTGAAGAGGAAAGACGCTGAGCTGAAGCAGCTCTCAGACACAGAGGATCACAGCCAGTTTCTCCTCAACTACCCCTCACTGTCAGCACTCAGTGAGTCTACACACTCATCCAGCATCAATGTTCGTCCTCTGAGATACTTTGAGGATGTGACAGCAGCTGTGTCAGAGCTCAGAGAGAAACTAGAGGACATCCTGAGAGACAAAGGGACAAACATCTCTCTGAAAGTCACTGAGGTGGACGTTTCACTGTCTAAACCAGAACCAAAGACCAGGGCAGAGCTTTTAAAATACTCAAAAAAAATCACTCTGGACCCGAACACAGTAAACAAAAATCTGTTATTTTCTGTAGGGACAAGAAAAGTGACAGTAATTAAAAAACAACAGTGCTATTCGGATCATCCAAACAGATTTACTGATTGGCCTCAGGTTCTGAGTAGAGAAGGTCTGACTGGACGTTGTTACTGGGAGGTGGAGTGGAGAGGAGGTGGAGTAGTTGATGTGGCAGTTTCATACAAGAACATAACTAGAGCAGGAAGATCATCTAAATGTATTTTTGGGTTTAATGACAAATCTTGGTCTTTACGCTGTGAAACAAACAGTTACAAATTATGTCACATCAACATTCAAACTCCAGTGTCAGGTCCAGTTTCCTCCAGAATAGGAGTGTACCTGGATCACAGAGCAGGTATTCTGTCTTTCTACAGCGTCTCTGACACCATGACTCTCCTCCACAGAGTCCAGACCACATTCACTCAGCCTCTATATGCTGGAATCAGGCTTAGACCTCTCTTTGAAGGATCTTCTGCTGAGTTTGTTAACCTGAAACATTCAGAATTAATCTAAGTTACCAGTTGGCTAAAATTTGTATTTTATTTTCATTTTCTTTAGTCTCCATCTTTGTTGTTCTTTACTGCTTGAAAATCAGCTGTCTTTATGGGGGCACTTTGTCATCTTGTTTTGTAGATAAACTAGTTACATTTACATGTAAATCATCATAATTGGCTATGTTTATAATTATAAAAATGACAAATTTTATCATCTTGTCATTGCAACATACATTTGGATGAAATTTGTCCTCTGCAATTGAGCCACTCCTTAGGGAGCAGTGGGCTGACACTGTGCGACTCCTGGAGAGCATTCTGGGTCGTGCTCAGGTACCCAGAGGGGAAATCTGGGCTTCAAACCCAGAACCTCGCAGCTTCTTATTCAGAGGCCATATCCATGGGAGTGACTGCAAACCAGTTTAAGGAAGATGTTCCCTGTTGAAGAACTGCCGAGTGTCTAGTTTTTTTAGTTTAGTTTTTTGCTTAATTTAAATTTATCACTATTTTTACTTAGAGATCTTTTTTTTTACACAAGCAACTGATTTTGATATGATTGAATCTAATTTAAGGTGTTGATCTTGTGATTTTAAGAATAAACATGGATTTGTTATGTAAAAAGTGTGTGAATAATTAATTAGCATTTTTAATTGATACATTTAATGACCAGCTGCTTATTAGGCTGCTCCAGTCCCCTCAGTTGCTTTTTCAAACCAAATATTGTTCACCTTGATGTACATATGAGCAGATGAAATTATAATGACCATGATCATAAGGAGATCTGGATTGTGTTTTGTACATAGCTCAAATTGTGAATTTAATTCAATTCAATTTTATTTACATAGCACCAAGTCACAACACATGTCATCTCAAAGCACTTTACGAAGTCGAACTCCATCAAATCCTCCAGACAGGTTGGTTAGAAAGTTTCCTCTCTAAGGAAACCCAGCAGGTTGCTTCAAGTCTTGACAAGCAGCATTCACTCCTCCTGAAAGAGCGTAGAGCCACAGTGGACAGTCATCTGCATTGTTGATGGCTTTGCAGCAATCCCTCATACTGAACATGCATGAAGCAACAGTGGAGAGGAAAACTCCCCTTTAACAGGGAGGAGAACCTCCAGCAGAACCAGAACCAGGCTCAGTGTGAACGCTCATCTGCCTCGACCCACTGGGGCTTAGAGAAGACAGAGCAGAGACACAGAAAGCACAGAAGCACACATTGATCCAGGAGGAGTACTTTCTATGTTAGATGGTAATAGTGGATGATCTGCTTCCCCTGGATGATGTCACAGCTAACAGAACGCCAGACCAGGTGTACCTTCCATGGAGAAAAAAATGACAGAGAACAAAAAGTTAAAAGCTGAAATGACAACCAACAATGCAAATTGGAGAACAGTAGGAGAACTCAGCAGAGTGAGACAAATGACCACGATGTCCTCCAGTAGCCTAAGCCTATAGCAGCATAACTATAGAGATAGCTCAGGGTAACCTAAGCCACCCTAACTATAAGCTAATTTTGGGAATTGGGGTTTTCGGTTTTTCTTTGAGTTTTTTTTTCTGTTTGCCTGCTGCTTTCACCTTCATCCACCAGAGGGTGACATGTGGCTGCATACCTGGACACCCATTGGACATTTTGAATATCTGGTCATGCCATGTGGTTTGTCAAACGCACAGGCATTCAGTGTTGTTTTCGTCAACGATGACGAAATTATTTCGTTGACGCCCCTTTTTTCATAACGATAACGAAAACTGACGAGCTTAACGTGGATCTTTGATGACGAAAACATGACGAGTCGTGGGTGTGAGTTTTCGTTGACAGGACTGGACGAAAACATTAGTGGATGGTTTGTCTGAAATTAAAAATGCATCACATTTCTGCCTATTGTGCTGTAATCTGTTTGTTACAAGCTAAGAAGTATCAGCCCTGCTGTTGTGTGCTGTTTGGCCTCGCCCACCACCTGGCGTGCTGCGGGGCACATTCTGCATGACCAGATTGACGGACCATGGCAGTAGCGACAACTTACGGAGCCAGTCTGGTGTCATGGACAGAATTTTTTTATACACGATGTCCACGCGTTACTAATGCGTGGCAACGAGATGCCTTCGGTTTAGCCTCCGAAGCAGACGGGAGTGGATCCCCAGCGCCTGCACTCTGGGTCCCTGAGAAAGACCCTTAACCCCAGAACGCTTCCTGGGTGCCGCACATGGCAGCCCACTGCTCCCCAAGGGTGATGGGTTAAAAGCAGGAACAAATTTCGTTGTAATGTATGTTTCAATGTATGTTTCAATGACAATAAAGATATTACAATTACTATTATTACTTAAAATTACCCTTAAAAGTGCGCACCTAAATTACATGTAACGTATTTTTGCGCACCTGAATTCAAGCGCAAGGCAGCATACCTTTTTATAAGAACGAAACTTATAAACAGAATAGGAGGCTTTGTGGACTGGATGTGGTTAGCAGAACTGTTTTCTGATCCAGCGTGCAGCCATGACTGGTTCTGATTGAAGGGTTTATCTGGCAGTCGCTCTCCCACTTCCCTCCTGCACAGTGAATTGCAACACAACACTGACTAAAACTAGACTAAAACCTTTTTGAATTTTAGTCGACTAAACTGGAATAAAATTATTTTGTTTAGTAATGACTAAAATGTGACTAAAACTAACAATAATTTTCGTCCTGAAGACTAAACTAAGACTAAAACTTAACCGGACGCTGCTCGCCCTCCTCGAATCTGACTCTCCGCCTGACAACCACCACCTCCACTCCAATCATCCAAACTCACTTGGCAGCCACATCCCTGCTGCAGCCACAGCAGTCTCCCAGCCTTGGGTGTCCTGCAGCAGCCGCTCACTCTCCCCCCGGGCGAATCATTCATTCAGCCGCGGTGAGCATCTCACCACCCACTCCTCCCGTTCTTACTTCGGTGTACTCACGCCTCTCTCCGTTACAGTTCAACGCCTACCTGGCTTCGCTCCCTGACGGCCGGAGGGCTCTCTGTGCCTCCTCTGAGTGTTCTGCATGTGGGTCAAAAAACTTGGTCTCATGACAGACATGGGGAAAGAATCAAAACAGATTCCAGTACAACCGTCCATCACATGCACTTAACAAACATTTTGGGGGAACGATTGACTGAGGCCTTGCGTTGCCAAGGAACGCAGCCAGTCGGCCGCTGCTACATCAGCGCAGCCGTTAGGCGCATTCCTACAAACTGCCCCGGACCCCGCCTACACGGTGCCCACAGGGCGCTGCCCTTGAAATCTGTTGAAGGAAGATTAAAAACGTGGGGGAAGTGGAGGGAGAAAAAGACAAGAATTTATCATACTCTAACCTCTCACGATACAGTAATAATAACTAGAATCGTTCAACTTCTGAAGAAGTTGAAGAAGGCGCCCGCCTGGTGGTGGGCGTGACCGTCAAAGGCAAAGCTTCCGAGTTCCTTGGTCGTAGGCTCTCATCGCTTGGGGATTTTAAATCAAACCTTCTGAGTGAAAAGGATTTGTCTTCATCAAAACCTGCCGACCGGGAAAACTCTGCGTCTGCAGAGCTGCAAACTGCGTACTTCGATCTGAGACGCAGCTAATGAGCTAATTGGCGACAGCCGACGGTCAACGTTTCCCATTCATTTGCTACGGTAGTCCTAAACCACTACTGACATAATACACTTTTTGACCACAAGCGTCATTTTGGGGGCATTGTTTCCACCTCTTCTCTTAGAGCCGTTTTTAATAGAAAGAAGAAAAGGCAAAAACGGTCCAAACAAAAGGTTGTAACGTTTACATATGTAACCTCTGCCTTACATAAACACTAGAATTAAATCTTAATAAATAAAAGTAAAGACAATTATTTCAGTAACTCAATTCAGTAAGTGAAATACACTATATACAGGAGTTGGACAATGAAACTGAAACACCTCTCATTATAATGTGGGAGGTTTCATGGCTAAATTGGACCAGCCTGGTAGCCAATCATCAATAATTGCACATTGAACCAATAAGAGCAGAGTGTGAAGGTCCAATTAGCAGGGTAAGAGCACAGTTTTGCTCAAAATATTGCAATGCACACAACATTGGCAACAGTGCTACCCACTACGCCACTGTGCAGCCATATATATATATATATATATATATATATATATATATATATATATATATATATATATATATATATATATATATTTATTAAGGGTGCTCCGATTGATCGGTCACCGATCGTTATCGGCCGATAAAGGCTTTAAATAGTTTGATCGGCGGTCTCCATAAAGGCCGATCAGATGGGCTGATGAGACGCGCTAACCTGACTCTCCTGGAAACCTTCCGTTGAAGTAATTTTGGGAAGGGGCGAAAATACTGGTTAGCTCATTGGCCTATGTTGGTGATAGACGGGCCAAATAAACCAATCAGATTAACGAAGCATATGACGTACTAACAGAGCGACGACGAAAACAACCACAAGCCAGGCTACACTTGCTGCTGCAGGTAAAGGCTCATTAACTCAGCAAATAAGCAACATGTCGGCAAAGAATATTTGCCGTTTGCTCTTCTTTCAGTGAAGAAATACTCTGTAATTCCGATAAAACTTGCTCGATAGCCACGCTAACGCTAGCTAACGCTAGCGCGACAGCGCTTCTCGTTGCGTCACACCTCAACCTGCCTCAAAGCCAACACTGATTGGACGTTCGTTTGGTGAACGGCTCCAAATTTTCTTTAACGGAGAGTAGCCAGACTCAGACATATATAAAGATATTATAGATATTATATATATATATATATATATATATATATATATATATATATATATATATATATAATATTATATTATTATATATAATATTATATTATTATATTATGTCTATGGCCAGACTGATCTGCGAGTGAAAGCTCGCGAGATCAGGATGGTCTCACGAAGCTAGAGACGCGCTACTCGTGAGAAGAAAAAAATCTACGCGCAGCTAAAATGGCAGCCTCCCTACATTCAACAGTCTGGCTGTTCTTTAAGGTGTCTGACAAAGACAATACATTAGCGATTTGCAACGTGTGTGCCAAGGAAATTCCACGAGGCGGAAAGCTCCAAAGACAGTTTAACACCACCAATCTCATAAGACATTTGAAGGTTAGTCACAGGAAGGAATACGAGGAGTTTTCAAAGTTAGCTAGCGCTAAGGCAGAGAGAGAGCGGTGTTGTGTAGCAGCTCCGGCGCCACTTACTCAGCTGTCTGTAACGGAGACATTGCAACGACAGCAACCCTACAGTAATGACAGCAAGAAAAAAAAGGAAATATCAGCCAAAATAATGAAATTCATATGCCCTGATCACCAGCCGCTGTCAATTGTGTAAGACGAAGGGTTCCGGCGACTCATGTATTACATGGATTCCCGCTACACTCTGCCCGGGCGTAAATATTTCACTGATGTTTGCCTGCCGCAGTTATACCAAACCATGTTTGCACATGTTGACACCCTGATGAAGGACAACATCACATCAATCAGCTTCACAAGTGACATTTGGAGTTCAAATGTACACTCACCGGCCACTTTATTAGGTACCCCATGCTAGTAACGGGTTGGACCCCCTTTTGCCTTCAGAACTGCCTCAATTCTTCGTGGCATAGATTCAACAAGGTGCTGGAAGCATTCCTCAGGGAGTTTGGTCCATATTGACATGATGGCATCACACAGTTGCCGCAGATTTGTCGGCTGCACATCCATGATGCGAATCTCCCGTTCCACCACATCCCAAAGATGCTCTATTGGATTGAGATCTGGTGACTGTGGAGGCCATTTGAGTACAGCGAACTCATTGTCATGTTCAAGAAACCAGTCTGAGATGATTCCAGCTTTATGACATGGCGCATTATCCTGCTGAAAGTAGCCATCATGGGTTGGGTACATTGTGGTCATAAAGGGATGGACATGGTCAGCAACAATACTCAGGTAGGCTGTGGCGTTGCAACGAAGCTCAATTGGTACCAAGGGGCCCAAAGAGTGCCAAGAAAATATTCCCCACACCATGACACCACCACCACCAGCCTGAACCGTTGATACAAGGCAGGATGGATCCATGCTTTCATGTTGTAGACGCCAAATTCTGACCCTACCATCCGTCTGTCGCAGCAGAAATCGAGACTCATCGGACCAGGCAATGTTTTTCCAATCTTCTATTGTCCAATTTCGATGAGCTTGTGCAAATTGTAGCCTCAGTTTCCTGTTCTTAGCTGAAAGGAGTGGCACCCGATGTGGTCTTCTGCTGCTGTAGCCCATCTGCCTCAAAGTTCGACGTACTGTGCGTTCAGAGATGCTCTTCTGCCCGCCTTGGTTGTAATGGGTGGTTATTTGAGTCACTGTTGCCCTTCTATCAGCTCGAACCAGTCTGGCCATTCTCCTCTGACCTCTGGCATCAACAAGGCATTTCCGCCCACAGAACTGCCGCTCACTGGATGTTTTTTGTTTTTCGGACCATTCTCTGTAAACCCTAGAGATGGTTGTGCGTGAAAATCCCAGTAGATTAGCAGTTTCTGAAATACTCAGACCAGCCCTTCTGGCACCAACAATCATGCCACATTCAAAGTCACTCAAATCACCTTTCTTCCCCATACTGATGCTCGGTTTGAACTGCAGGAGATTCTCTTGACCATGTCTACATGCCTAAATGCACTGAGTTGCCGCCATGTGATTGGCTGCTTAGAAATTAAGTGTTAACGAGCAGTTGGACAGGTGTACCTAATAAAGTGGCCGGTGAGTGTATGTCCCATGTCCATGTTGAGCCTAACTGCGCAGTTTATTAATCAGAACTTTGAGTTAAAAAAAGTTGTTCTTCATTCTCAAGAATTTTCGGGGTCACACACCGCGGAGGCTCTTGCTGCCGCATTCTGCGACATGTTTCGCGCATGGGGAATCCCGAAGGAAAAAGTGCACGTTATTCTCACGGATAATGCCAAGAACATGGTAAAGGCCATGAGGGATGCAGATCTACCCAGCCTGCCGTGCATGGCTCATACACTGCAGCTTGCCGTTGCCGACGGAGTTCTATCACAACGCAGCATCGCTGATATAATAGCCTGTGGAAGACGCATCGTCGGTCATTTCAAACATTCCCAGCTTGCCTACTCTCGACTTCAAAATATTCAGAAGCAACTTGGCCAGCCTATTAAGAGGCTGCAACAGGATGTACCTACCAGGTGGAACAGTACAGTTAATATGCTACAGAGTCTGATGGAACAGAAGCGTGCCCTATGTGCTTATGGAGCTGACTATGACTTGCCTTCCATGTTCACTGGCAGCCAGTGGAAATTGGTGGAAAATATGATTTCTCTACTAGCCCCGTTTGAAGAGCTCACGCACCAGATCAGCTCATCAACTGCATCGGCTGCAGATGTTATACCATCCATCAGAGCCTTAACCCGTCTTCTGGAGAAAGCCGCTGAGACGGACCACGGTGTAAAAACTTCAAAAGCAGCATTGTTGGAAGCGGTCCAGAACAGATTCAGTGACATTCAATCGAAGCGCCTGTATACCATCGCAACAGTGCTCGATCCGAGGTGAGAACTTAATTCACACAACTCTTTTTCTCTCTGTGTCTCGTGTAAATATTAATTGAATATATTGAATTCTTAAGTAAGTTTCCAAATTCCTCTCGCAAGAAAAAAATCTATCTTGGCCTAAATGACTGATACATGCCTGAAATGATTAGTGTTCTAATCTTTTAGTAGGCAGGCTGGCTGGCATTTCATTCAAATGTACCAGAAAAATAAACATTTGGAAGAAGAGTTAAGACTACAGAGTAAAAATGCAAATTTGGAGTATGCTATTGCCTATTTGGCCAAAACTAGTTCACTAATCAAAACAAGAGCAGAGCATAAACTATGAAATATATTAAATAATGGAACAATGTCTATGTCCTCTAAAAAATAGGTATAAAGACCGATATTTCTCCGACGCACTCAAGCCCCAGATTCGCGGGCTGCTTTCTGATGTCCTTGCTACTGGACAGGAGCAGCAAAATGGAGAGGCAAGTTTGGAAGCGACTGGCACCGAGTCCCCAGAGAAAGTACCACGAGCTGGCTCCTTACACGCTATGTATGCTGAGTTGTTGGATGAAGACGGGGAACATGGTGGCGGTGACATCAGCAGCTCAACATCGCAGATGAACCTCTACCTATCAGAGCCAGTCATCCCACGGAGCGGACAGCCGCTTGTTTTTTGGCGAGACAATAAAGGTCGTTTCCCCGCTCTCGCACAAGCAGCACAAGCCTACCTCTGTGCTCCATGCACAAGTGTAGATAGTGAGCGACTTTTTAGCACAGCAGGGAATATTGTAGATGAGAAGAGGAACAAGCTGTCTGCCAAAAATGCAGAGATGCTTATATTTCTAAAGAAAAATCTGCCATTGATGCTTAACAAGTAAGCTTTAAGAGAAATGGCTTTACTAATCTCTATTCCTCTTCTTTCTTTCTCATTGACTCATGATTTCCATGCTATGCACTTTAAATGTATGTAGATTTAAAGGAGCTAAAAGAACATTTAAAGTTGGCATTTGTTGGAAATTTACAAAACTTTATTACTACTGAAAAATGTCTGCAGTGATTAAAAGGACATTTTAGAGCCAAAGAATTACTGATACATTATCTAAAGATGTGTGACTGTTCCTTCATGGTTTCTATTTTCAGTTAATTACCACAGGACAAGCCTAAAATACATACCTTATGCCTTTTATCATGGCATCCCAAAATATTTGATTTTGTTTTCTTTGCTCTGCACTTTAAGTTTAAGTACACTTTAAGTTTGTGTAAATTAACATTGACAGATTTTTTTTATCTTATTTAGAAATAACAAGGCTTATTTGTTAAGCTCTAAGCTGTTTAAAATGTTTCTAAGGAAATAAAATGTTGAACGTTTCCTGTCAATAAAAGTATACAGTTGACAATTCACAATACATTATCTTCTGTTAATTTTAATACATATACATTTTTGTTAAGACTATCAAAATTTAATATATGACATGATAAATAGAAGGCTTCTGATAGACCCAGTGATCGGTGACCGGTGATCGGTATCAACCAATACTGCTTTCAGCAATCGGTGATCGGCCCCAAAAATCCTGATCGGAGCACCCTTAATATATATATATATATATATATATATATATATATATATATATATATATATATATATACAACCTAAGGATAGCAGTTTAACTTATGAACATGAAGCTTCATGCATGCTCAGTATGAGGGATTGCTGCAAAGCCATCAACAATGCAGACAACTGTCCACTGTGGCTCTACGCTCTTTCAGGAGGAGTGAAACTGCTTGGAGAGACTTGATGCAACCTGCTGGGTTTCCTTAGAGAGGAAACTTTCAGACCAACCTGTCTGGTCAGCACATATAACAATTGGCTGCAGTGTTTGAAATCAATAAAACTTTTAATGTGAAGTCCAAATATTTTTTAAACATCCTATTCTAATAAAATTGTAATATATATATATTTTGAAACTCCTCATATACTGTTCTTTTTTTTTTAAAGCGACACATCTTGTTTTCTTAATATGGTTCTTGGCTGAATTAAAATATCATTAGATCTGATCATTTTGGCAGTAACTTTATTCTGTGTTCATTTGATCACACTTGGAATCAGCTTTATATAATCCATTCATGCGGGTCTATCCACAAAAAAAAACGAACAAGTAGACAGCTGTGATGGACTCAGGAAGGTGGGGTTTTAGTTTCAGCAGACAGACATGCAACAATCTAATGACATAAAGCTAATACTTTCGTGACACATCTGGAGATGACCACAGAGCCGTTTACTTTATCAGAACGTGTTTTACTGAGTGATCAGTCTAGTTTTAACCGACATAGCAATCCCTTACGATCGTACTAACAAGTGTTACGTTTTCAATTTTAACCCATTAACTGAACGATAATGTAAAGGCACTATTCCTATATTTCGCTAAGAGAAATAAAACATCTTGATTTTCACGCCGAATTGGCTGGAAATGAGGCAGAGTTTACTGCGTTCAGCAAGCTGAATGCGCGCTCCCGACGCAGGGGATACAAATCCTGGCGGGGATACCTAGTTTGGCACGACAACTGTCGCCAGCTTACCTCAAGTTCTTTCTGTAAAACTGGCAGACCGTAGTAGTCATGTTTCCTCAGCCATGTCTTTCTCCAAATACGTCGTCGCCTTTTCTTTTTAGGGCTTTCTGCACACAAAATTGCACATATTGCCAAAGCAGCGCGTTTCTCTCCGGTAATGTTTACAGTAGCCATCGACACTTCCGTCTTCTCCTTCTTCTTCTTCTTCTTCTTCTTCTTCATCTTCTTCTTCTACAGTATGAGCACTCCGGTGGCGTCCGAGCGTTGCGCCGTACACAGATCGTCAGCGGTGAACTTTTAAACCCGCGGTTCCGTCGCACAGTTTGAGATGTATATAAGCACCACGACTGAAAAACTCGTACAGTGTATGTCCGGCTTAACACACTTACCATAACAGCTCCGCATCACCGTTTATGACAACGAACTTCCACTTCTTCTTCTGTTTTAAAAGTGATGCGCCCTTCTTCTTCTTCATGTTTTAATGGGTGCTGAAGACATCCAAAAGGATCATTACCGCCCCTCTAGGTGTGTGCTCTGTTCCTCATCTTTATATTATCAGCAGCGCAACCAGCTACCGTAACACCTGTTAAATGTATCACTGTTGTAGCTTCGAAGGGCCAGAAACTCATGTGTGCTATAGCGTAGCAACACGGTGCAGTTTTGAAAGAAAAGATACCCAGTGTGGTGTTAGCTTTAGCCTAGCACGCACCCCCCTCCGCGGTTCACAGGCTTTGTTTATGTTCCGGTCGCCGGCTGAGTTGCACTTCCGCCCGGCCGGGAGAAGTCGGCAGGATCCAGTGTTCTGGAGATCTCTAGGATGACGGGAATATCGGCGATAATAAATGTATCACTGTTATTGCTCCGAATGTCCAGAAATTCCTGTGTGCTATTGCGCAGCACTGCGGTGCAGTTTTGGAAGAAAAAGTCCGGTGAAAAATAGATTAAAAAAAACTTCAGGAAAACTGTTGTTTTTTGATGTGAGACGGTGCAGAGCTGAAAAGTCCATATTGCGCCTGCCAATGAGCATTAGTTCTTGCTGTTGCAATTTTTTTCATCATTCATTTATATCAGTTGTTCAAATTATTTATTTGTTACTTGTAAAAAAATATATATATATATATATATTGGGTATCCCCAGCGGGTTGCGAACCTGCGACCTTTGGTGCACCAGCCCAACACCTAAACCACTGTACCAAAAAAAAGTGTCATGCTGAGCTCTACATTATGGAGAGGTCAACTGTGTCTAGGAAGTGGTTTTGAGAAGTGGTTTTTTGTTAATTTTGTCACCACGTTAACTTTAAATGGCGTCAAGTACAAAAGGCCCGCTTCACGGCGTCGAGACGAACGTTTTGATATATAGTTTGTGGGGGTAGACCCTACGGTTCGGCCTGTATTAACGGTGACGGATGAAAAATAAGGAATAAAGAAACCCTTATTAGGTGCATAGCATAAGGCCTCCACCATGCATTTTCAATGCATAGGCGGGCGCCTAATAATTGAACTTTATTGATCTCACAATGGAAAAATTCACTTCTGCATCTTAACCCATTCCTTGGGGAGCATTGGGCTGACACTGTGCTGCGTCTGGGGAGCAATCGGGGGTTAAGGGTCTTGCTCTGGGACCCAGAGTGCCGGCAGCGCAAAGCACTGTCTCCAATGCATTTGCATGGAGGCACCTATTACTATGCACCTCAAAACGTTTTCGGAAATTAATGCGGCCCAAACCGTAGCGTGCATCCCAACAATATAGGTATCAAAACGTCCGACTTGGTCGGGAATGGTGTGCTATTACTTTTATTGGGGTTTCGAGTCACCATGGCAACGCAATTAGCGAAAAACCACTTCCATAGGAAATGAATGACATCAGGTACAGAGGAAGCCTCAAAAAAGCCTCGAAATGACCATTTTCAACGCTGTACTGTATCGTCATGCTTTCACCCATGAACACCGTTTAACTTCCAGTTTGTAGATATATCTTTGAACTACTCAGAAGTGAAAACGGGATGTGGATATATTTTATGGTTTTCTTACAGAGCTTTGAGGAGTCTCAAAGCTCATGTCTAAAAATCAGCGGAATCATCGTTTATAATGAAAGTCAATGACGGAATTCTTCAACAGCCAGAGTGGCCCACTCGTTTTCAAAGATTTCACAGCTCCGAACAACTTCAGCCTACTCGCTCAATTTTCACTCTACGTAGACTAATTTTACATCAAAACGTAGGTATTTCTGTCTGGATTCAGGAAACGTAACCCTCATTGGTGTAGGATTCATAGATTTTTCACAAATCCCCTCAGACCACAACAATCTCAAAACCCTCCTCATTCTCATTAATTGTCTTGTAAGTGTTTAATTTGTTCCAACCTCACTTTATATTAATCATATAGGCTATATGTATATTTCCAGCTGAAGTAAAGGTAGTGTTATTTAAGTGGAGAAATGTGCAGCAGACGTAACAGTGTTGGGGGGGGAGTAGGTGAATGGAAACTAAAATATATAAATAGAACAGTAGAAATGGAAGTCCCAAAATTTGACACAGAATAAATTATTGCTTTCATTCTGTAAAGTTCTGTTATTAATCTTGTGGGTCTCTGACTATGGAACACCTTTAAACTATAACTGAGTGCAACAGTAACATCCCTGACAGCACGACATACAGCTGCTTCTGAAAGATTTTCTGTGTCCCCTATGTTATTAAAAAGCTGTCGTTGGTATATAAAAAAAGAGCAGCACAAGGAAATTGTTCAGAACTGAGAGTGTTCCCTCGTTGTGTTAGAAAAGCGATGTGCAGCTGAGAATATTGAAATAAATCATCTGACGACCCCAAAGTGCTTTAAACTGGTCAGTCATTCACCCATTCACACCCTGACGGGGGTGAGCTATGTTAGTAGATGGATGGATGGACTGGGCTATTTCGTCTGGAAACAGATACAACACCTTACGGGCGCAGCCATGATGAACTGGTTGAACTTGCATGGCTGACAATACAGCGATATGAATGGCTGAGCAGCAAAACTCGAATCATGTGACCTCTTGGACCGGAGCGCAACGGTTTATATTTTATATGGGCTATAACGTACTAATATGCAAGTGAAAACATGGGAACATTGGTGTTTTGAGATCACTGCTATCTGTAGCAACTTATCCAAGTGAAAGAAAGTTGCCCCCTGACAGTTCATACAAAACGTCACCCTACATATTCTGACCCACAGCCTAATTTGCACAAAACCAAAGAGAAGAGGATAATGCACAGAAATTAAGCTAAAGCTCTATTGTTTTATTTTATATACGTTACCTTTTTAAAGGGCTTCTGTTTTATGGCACTTTGTTGCCAAAATAAGGGGCGCGGGGGGGGGGGGTTATTATGTTAGTGAGCATTAAATATAACTGCACTTTATTTTCATGGGGAAGTCTGAAGTTGTAGGACGCCTATTGTGCATGTTTCATCGTTTTTTCGAATCCGCAAAATAAAAATTACATAAAAAACTAATTTCTTCATTATTAATCAACGCAATGAAATATAATACATTAATATTGTTATGGAAGTTAAATTTAAAGCCTCATCATAGAGCAGTATAGTCAAGTTGTGCTTTATTCTCTCCAGGAAGTGCTGCAGGGAAAATAAAACTTAAACATGAATGCTCATTATGTATTCGTAGCCTACTAAGCCATTTGATAGTAGGCTAACATAGCTAATATAGACACAGCCCATGTTGCCTTTATTATAAGGCTTATATCAGACTTTTAATTTTTTGTGGCTCCAGATAGATCTTTTTTTTGTGTTTTTGGTCCAATATGGCTCTTTAAACATTTTGGGTTGCTGACCCGTGCCCTATCCGTTATGAAATAAACGCAGAAAAAAATTACGTCTCTACCATTTACGGCTCACAAAATATCGAGTGTTGCTCGAGGCAAAGTATTCCATTCAATTCCAATTAGACAGACTCTGACCTAAAGTGTCTGCATGCAACAAAAGGTGTGAGTGAGTTTCTATGACAATGGAGCTCTGCTGGCCAGAGGTTACTACAGGCCAGGGACATGTGCCATTGACATTGCATGGCAACTTTTGACGCCCACTGCAGTGGCTGTGATGAATGTAGGAATCTGAAATTCGCACAGTCACTTCCTCTTAACATTTTAAAATTTTCCTGTGATTATCAGGCATGTGTCACATGGAGCTTAAGCGAAAATTCAGACTGAAGAAACTCTATTGCCTACCTCCATTAATCAGAGACTCATCCGCCTCCGACGCAAGCCAATCAGCTTTGAACTGATCCTCCTTGAAGCCAATCAGCATCCTGGGTTCATCTTAAAAGAACTCCACATCCTTGTCTTGGCCTTCTCCTCAGCGAGCAAGCGGTGGCTGCGCGTGTCTGGTTTGGACTCTGATGACCGGATTCAACCCACCTCCATCCCCTTCTCCACCATCGTAGCAAGCTCCGCCTGGCTTTCCTACGGTCCTCCTTCAACCTCGTCCCTATCAGAGTGTAATTCCTCCTGGACTCTTATGGAATTCCCAGTCACTCCTTAAAACGGTCCGGCAGAAGACCGCCATGTTGAGCCTGGTTCTGCCAGAGGTTTCTTCCCAAAGGGGAGTTTTTCCTCTCTATAGTCCCTTCATGCTTGCTCATCATGAACAGTTCATGCAAACCTGTGTTCATCAAGTTGGACATCTAGCTCAAACAGATCATCATATGGACTGAACAAACTTTATTTATCTCCACTCCACCACCAGTTTCAGGCCTGGGGGGAAATATCCCTATTCTCATACGCCTGCTTATGCATATTGAAGTATAATTCAGCGTGAATTTTTCCTGCCGAGGTCTGAGCGCCAAACTCTTAAAATATTGTGTCAATAAAATTCTTCTAATTGCCTTTTCTTTCTGTGTGAGTTTTTCAGATTGAATTTTCTGTTCTTTTTTGGATTTCACATGCTTTCCTATTGGGCCTCTGACTCCAACAGGACCTGGCAGGATGCCCAGACCCCCCCCCCGGCCGATACAGCACCACCCACCTGTGGGACATGGCACTACACACCATTTTGGTCAAATATTAAGTTCTGGGCCCAGATTTGGTGAGGCTGTGTTGCTAAAGAACGCTGTTGTGCCAGTTCAAGACGTGACGACTGTATTAATTCGGGACATGACGGACTGCATTTCCCATGATGCAAGGTGGTCAAAATGGCCACCAACTCCCATCATGCAACTCGGCCCAAAATGGCCGCCGTCCCTAACGACGGACAGAGAGATAATGTTACCAGGGGGAAAGGTATTTATTGCGGCCGAGGACCGAAATCTGCCTTCTTCCCTGGCGCGCTGCCAAGCTGAGGAGACACACAGCTGTTTCACTTCGTTGGGGTAACCCCCACGCCACGTGCTCGATAACTCTTTGCTGGTTTGAAGAGTACCGGAGCAAAACGATTCCCTGTGCGGACACAGGAGGTCGACTCAAAAAGGTACCTTTAATTCCCTCTGATCAAATACTGGAAGCCGCCTTATCTCCCAGTGATCGAAAGAGGATGACGCGTTGTTTGGCCCAACAAGCGTCTGGGAGCCCAGAGAGAGAAAGACGAAGGAACTCTCTCAGTCTGGTCCCCGCTGCAGCCTGCGGACACCTGCGTTCGTCAAGACGCGTTCAGGACGCCGAGTGATCCGGAGCGCTCCGGATCGAAGCCGGGACTTTCATTCGGACCACCTCAAAGTAACGGGGTTCTCCCCTTTTATTTCTTTTCCATCCATAGGATGTTTAGAAGTGCCTGGGCAGACGTTAGAACTTTGTAGGTGCAGGTTAATGCTTTTATTCCACGACGAAGTTGGAATTATTTTGCTGAATATTTTCTTTGTATGTGCATGCATTTTACAATTGATTTTGCTGTGTTGATTTGTGATTCATCAATAACCCCGCCGTGGGTCATTGCTTCAGTTCTGTTCCATCTTCTTCCCTGCTTTCCCCCCTCTCTCTTTTCGCTTCTTCTTATCAGTTTAATCTCTTTGTCCGAGCTCATTCCGCGGTCTTTGCTTTAAACTCCCAGTTAGCCGCGCCCTCTCGAAGCGAGGCATTACCCCATCAGCGTAAGCGTGGTTACGTCATTAGGACCTCCCCTCACGCTTCACGTAAATTGGTAGACCATACGTCATCGTAGCAGCCATCTTGGGAGGGTGTCGGATGACTGAACTGTAGGTAGCTTAGCTGATAGCTTTGTAAGACATCAAAGCGTCCGGTGGGACTCTCAAAGCTGTTCTGTCTGTCAACGCTGCTATGTCAAATGCTGATGTTCTGAGTGTGGTTTAAACAACCGTGAGCTGAACTAAGATTTGCAACCGCTCATTTTAATCCATTTGTTTTTTTTTCCTTTTGTTTTGTTTGTTTTGTTTATTCTTTTATTTCCACATATATTTTGCATGTTAGTTAGTAGTGAGTAAGATTTCCAAAGTCGTTGAATCAGAGAATTACTGTAACAGGGAATTGCTTTTGGTTCAATAAAACACCATTGCGGAATAGAATTGGTTTTGTGTTCAGTCTAATTCACAGTTGTATGGTTATTCAGAAATCAGAGCTAACCTCCTTTGGAGTTAACATCTGACATTAATACAGAGACAATATCATTGGATGGTGATAAAGGAAAAAGGATTTAAACTCTAATTGCAGTTACATTGGGGTTCTCACAGCCTGCCGGATAAACCTCGTCGGTCACAAGTCCGACCAGATCATTTATCCCAGCATAAATGAGTTCATAACAGCAAATTAACTAATGCATTAGTGGTATAAATACTTACAAGCTTATAGCTAACATCACCACCATTTGAACTATATTTTGTGATAGCGGAATTTTGAGTTGAATGATTTATTATTTAAATTATAATACCAAATTATAATTAATAATAATAATAAGCATATTCAACCAGCTGCTGGCATAACAACGCCAATCTGACCCATGATCTTTTTGAGGAATTTCCCAGTACAGGATTTGGACCAAACTAACAGACTACCCGGTGATACTGAACACAACCATGTTAGCGGCTAATGGTTAGCATGTTGCTAACCGGAAGTAGCTCTAGGAAGGTCGTACAAACTTCTGCTTGACAGAGTCTGTACTTCCTTTAGAGAGAAGGCTCCACAACAAACCTGGGCCCTGTTGGATAAAGCATGTCTATTTTATGAGGTGACAAACATTCATTTTTGACCCCATTTTGCCTCTGCTACATGCTGCAGAAATGCGCAAAAGACACTAAAATCACACATTCTACTCAGTCCCCCACATGATAAAGATAATGATGAGTAACACAGGGCTGCAGCTGTCAGTGAGTCTCCATGACAACACTGCTACCAAGAGGCTCCTAGGAGGTCAGGGACATGCTTTATTTACTTAACATGCCACCTTCGACGGCCGCTGCGGGAGCTGGAAGACCGTAAGAACCTGAAATTCGCAGTGTTACTTCCTGTCACTATTTTTGACGGTACGGTACGCACCACGAGGCAGGTGCCTTGCTAAATTTCTTCAGAAATTTTCTAGTTCTTTAAAATGTTATTTCCTCAAATAATGTTTTTGCAACTCTGGATTTGCATTGTGAATGGGTTGAAACACATACCGAATGTTGTTCTGAATAAGTTAAGCTGATTTAACCTCAATTCACATTCTTTAAGATGAACTTTGGTTCTTTAACTCAAACAAAATGTTATTTCATCAAATAACATTTTGTTTAACTCAGGGTTCGCATTGTGAATGGATTGAAACACATGACAAATGTTGTTCTAAATTAGTTAAGCTAATTTAACTTCATTCCATGTTTTCCTTATGTCAGATCTGCAGTGAACAAGGATTCACTGAACTATTCTGATTATGATCAACCACTTTGTTTGTCTTTTTTTTGCACGTAAATAGTTTCTTAGCTTCTTTTTATCTTCATTTTGCTTAGTAGTTTAGTTAAGTTTCACTAGCCTAGTAGAAAGGATTTGTTAATTGAAATATTGTGTTAATTCAGATAAACAGCATTACATAGTGATGCTCTCTGGATGTTCATATTATTTCTGTTATTCAATTCTTGAACTTGAAAAGAAGTTGTCACTCCTTTATTCTATGTGTGTGCAGAGTTTGCTGTTAAAAGATCGCTAGTGCTTGTATCATCCCTTTCAACTATTATCCTGATATCAAGTTTAGAGCTGATATTCACCAGACAATACTTAACAGACCGAGAGTTATTAAATATTCAAATAACTTTAAACAGTGTATAATTGCACAGCAATGGGATATAATTAAAATTCATTTATCTGAGCTTTGTACAAAACACAAATCAGAGGCCTGATTGATGATGATCATGTTAGTTATCATCATCTGCTCATACTATGTACATCAAGGTGAACAATATATGGTTTGACAAAGGAAGTATATGGACAGGATCAGCCTCATAAACAGTGGCTCATTACATATATCACTTGAGAATGATAATTAATTACTCATACACTTTATAGATAAGAAAAAGCACATTAATTGTAATTCAATCATATCAGAATTATTTGCTTGCATAATAAACTTAAATAAAGAAACAAAACATAAAACTAAACAAACAGTCCGACACAGAACATCTGTTCACTCTGCTGTTCTTCAGCAAGGAAGATCTCCCTTAAACTAGTGGGCAATCCCTCCCACAGATATTGCTTCTGAATGGCTTAGTGTGAATCCAATAATAAACAACTAAATCATAGCAAACATCCTGGATGAGCCAGGTTTCTGTTTCTACGGCAGATGCAGCAAGGCAAAACAAACACAGTCAGCAGGAACTTTAGGAACAAAACTACAAGTTCAGGGTGTAACAACACGATCACCAGTTTTGAAAATGTTGAACACAATCAGTGGGTTCTGGTTCAAGGTCTGTCAGCCCATCATTGTGCATCAAAGGAAACATCATAACAGTCTCATAGACATTGTTTTAAATATAACAATTTACAATAAAGAGCAAAAAAAGTGGGAGTGGTTTGTTGGTGGTTAGAAACAGGGCGCTTACATCCTGGAGAAGGTGCAGGGATCTGGGTTCAAATCCCATATTGCTCCACTGGGTACCACAACAATGAGCTCTCAGAAACGATGATGAAGGCTGAAGACACTGAAACTACAACAAACATTTTAACCACATGGATTCTGATCACTTCTGACTATTTCAGGTTAACAAACTCAATAGAGGATCCATTGAAGAGAGGTCTAAGCCTGATTCCAGCATATAGAGGCTGAGTGAATCTGGTCTGGACTCTGTGGAGGAGAGTCATGGTGTCAGAGATGCTGTAGAAAGACAGAATACCTGCTCTGTGATCCAGGTACACTCCTATTCTGGAGGAAACTGGACCTGACACTGGAGTTTTACTTTTGTTGTGGCAAAATGTATAACCGTTTGTTTCAAGGCGTAAAGACCAGGATTTGTCAGTCACACCAAATAAACATTCATTTAACCGTCCTGCTCTCCTGATGTTCTTGTATGAAACTGCTATATTAACTCTTCCTCCACCTTTCCACTCCACCTCCCAGTAACAACGTTCAGTGAGACTCTTACTACTCAGAACCTGAGCCCAATCAGTGAATCTGTCTGGATGATCAGAATAAGACTGTTGTTCTTCCGTAACTGTTACTTTTCTGTTCCCCTCAGATAATAACAGATTATTATATGCTGTGCTTGGATTGAGAGTGATCTCTTGTGAATATTGTAAGAACTCAGCTCTGGTCTTTGGTTCTGGTTCTGACAGTAAAGCATCTTCTTCAGTGACTTTCTCTGAGATGTTTATCCACGTCTCTCTCAGGATGTCCTGTAGTTTCTTTCTGAGCTCTGACACAGCTGCTGTCACATCCTCAAAGTATCTCAGAGGACGAATATTGATGCTGGGTGAGTGTGTAGACTCACTGAGTGCTGACAGTGAGGGGTAGTTGAGGAGAAATTGGCTGTGATCCTCTGTGTCTGAGAGCTGCTTCAGCTCAGCGTCTTTCCTCTTCAGCTCAGTGATCTCCTGCTCCAGCTTCTCCTGAAGCTCTTTGACTCGACTCACTTCAGTTTCCTGCTGGGATCTGATCTGCTGCTTCACATCAGAGCTTCTTTTCAGAATGAGACGGATCAGCTCAGTGAAGATCTTCTCACTGTCATCCACTGCTTTATCAGCAGAGACATTGATGGTCTCCACCTCCTGTTGAAGCAGCTTCACATCTTTCTCTTGGTCCTGGATTCTCTGCTGGATTTGTTGTCGTCTCACCTGGAGCTCCTTCTGCTTCTCAGCCCTTTCTGCTGCAGCTGGGACTGTTTCATGTCCTTTATGTTCATCCATAGTGCAGAGATAACAGATACACTGCTGATCAGTACGACAGAAGATCTTCATCACCTCATCATGATGGGAGCAGATGTGCTGCTCGAGGTTCTTGGAGGGTTTCACCAGTTTGTGCTTCTTCAATGGTGGAGCATCATAGTGAGGCTGGAGGTGATCCCTGCAGTAGGAAGCAGGGCAGAACAAACAGGACTTGACAGCTTTCCTCTTCCTTCCCTTGCAGACATCACAGGCCACATCTTCAGGTCCAGCATAGCAGAGATCAGCTGAAGCAGCTTGGAGTCCAGTTTTCTCCAGATCCTCCAGAAAACCAGTTATTACGATGCTTTTCTCCAGAACAGGCCTTGGTTTGAACTCTTTCCTGCACTGAGGACAGCTGTAGACTTCTCTTTGAGTCCCGGCATCCCAGTGTTCTTTAATACAATTCATACAGTAGCTGTGTCCACAGGGAATAGTCACCGGTTCCTTCAGTAAATCCAAACAAATGGAGCAGGAGAATTTCTCTTGGTCCATCTGAACTCCCCTATCTGCCATTTCGCCTCTCAGTAACAGGGATCAGTAAGTTTCCTTTGCTCAAAACAGAAACTGGTTGTAACGTTTGTGTGCACAGCACGCCGTCACAGTCAATGTCAGTGGCTACACCCATCGTCAGACGTAAACGGGGAGGGAATAAGGAAATATGGTTGACAGCATGTTTGCAAGTCCAGACAGGTATATAGTCAAATATCTGAAACCAGAAGGGAACAGAAACCATGTATCTGATTCAACTTTTTGCTGCTCATCATAACTGACACACCCAAAAACGAATCTGGAAAGAAGCGTAGTATTATAAAGTTACACTCCACAGAAAGGTTTAGAGTTAAGTCTGAGACTAAATAAATCTGAATTTACATCTGAATTTACATATGATCTAACAGAAAATGGGTTTAGGTGGAAGACATTTTAGGAAATAAGAAATGACTGACCGCTTTTACACAGATCTGTCTTCTAACCAAGGTTTTGTTGAGTTTCTATCCTGACCCTATTATCTCGTAATTTCCACGCCTACTTAATGGATGCTTTTTGGGCACATCAGCAGGGGGACTGTTAGAGATTATGAGATTACACAGACCAGACTGAGAGAGGCAGTTACCATGGAAACCACAGATAAACAACAGTCACTGGAGGCACAGAGCCTGATATACTTAGATTGGACAGAATGTCTGATTAGGGGAAAACGTGTCAGCTTGGACACTACATTAAGTATGATCTTCTTCACCAATGTGGTGAACGCAACACTGATATCATCCTGTTTACGCCCCTGAATGGGCGTTCACAATTCATTAACTTAAATACGATATGCTGAACCAGAAAAAAGAACCCAATATCTGAGCCACACACAGTGTTGCATTTAAAAGGTTTATTAAAAATAATAAATGCTGGAAACAAGTCGGTGGGACCTGCTTGGATAATGAGCAAAATGCAGATGTTGGCCAGCAGATCTGATGGGCTTGGCAGGGTCTGTGGTAAGGAAACAGTCCAGGTTGATGTCCAGAAAACAGAAAGACAATGAAGTGTGCACAGAGGATGCAGTCTCCATAGCACTGCACTCTGTCCTTTCTCACCTGGACAGCAAGAACACTTACGCCAGAATGCTGTTCTTAGACTTTAGTCATACTGTCATCCCATCACAACTCATTACCAAACTCACAGACCTCGGCATCAGTTCACTCATGTGCAACTGGTTGCTCGACTTCCTGACCGGTCGACCCCCAACATGTTCGGCTGGACCACCACTTCTCATCCACCATCATTATAAACACTGGAGTGCCACAAGGTTGTGTGATGAGTCCCTTCCTCTACTCTCTCCTCACCCATGACTGCAGACCTGTCCCTGGCTCTAACGGCATTATCAAGTTTGCGGACGATACCACCGTGATTGGCCTCATCAGAGACAACGATGAGGCCGCCTACGGGGACGAGGTGGACCGTCTGGCTGAGCGGTGCGACAAAAACAACCTGCAGCTGAACACCGAGAAGACCAAGGAGCTCATCGTGGACTTCAGGAGGAACGCTGACCTACACCCACCCATCGACATCAAGGACACAGCAGTGGAGCGTGTGGACAGCTTTAAGTTCCTGGGAGTCCACATCTCCGAGGACCTGACCTGGACGACCAGCTGCTCCAAACTCATCAAGAAGGCGCACCAGCGCCTGTTCTTCATGAGGACCCTGAGGAAGAACCATCTGTCCTCAGAAATCCTAACGAACTTCTACCGCTGCACCATTGAGAGCATCCTCACCAACTGTATTACAGTTTGGTACGGGAAATGTTCTGTCGCCGACTGGAAGGCGCTGCAGAGGGTGGTGAAAACTGCCCAGCACATCGCCGGGGCACCGCTCCCTACCATCAAGGACATCTATAGGAAGCGGTGTCTGAAAAGGGCCGGGAAAATCACCAAGGACTTCACTCACCCTGCACACAGGGTGTGCCCTCTGGGAGGGGGTTACAGAAGCTTACGGACCAGAACCACCAGGCTGAACAGCTGTGGGAAAAGAACAGCTTCTTTCCCACAGCTGTCATGCTCCTGAACGCCTCCTAATACAACTATAAGGACTGTAACCCCCCATCCCCCCATACAATGATAACATAATAACATATGGACTGTCCCCACACACACACACACACACACACACACACACACACACACACACACACACACACACACACACACACGCACACACACACACACACACACGCACACAGACACACACACACACACACACACACAGGGCGACTGTGGCTTGATGGGTTGAGTAGTCGTCTGGCAATCAGAAGGTTGTGGGTTTGATTCCAGCTTCCCCTTGCCACATGTCGATGTGCCCCTGGGCAAGGCACTTAACCCCAAATTGCCCACCGAGCTGCGTCTCGGTGTATGGGGAGTGTTGGCCTAGTGGTTAGAGCAGCGCGCTTGCACTCAGAGAAGGATGCAAGTACCCGGTTTGATCCCCAGCGCCGGCACTCTGGGTCCCTGAACAAGACCCTTAACCCCAGAACGCTTCCCAGGCACCGCACATGGCAGCCCACTGCTCCCCAAGGGGATGGGTTAAGATGCAGAGAACAAATTTCGTTGTAATGTATGTTTCAATGACAATAAAGATGATATTACTATTACATACCATGGACTGTTCCTCTCACACACATATACAATCTGTATAGATTCTGTAAATCTTATCTGCCATTATTTATCTTGTATTATAAACCCGCTAATACATATATAATCCTGTATATTCTGTATAATCTGTGCATATAGCTCCCATATTTATATTTATACACAACATTTTATTGTCCCGTACTATTACTTTTTATTTATACATACACTTATAAATAATATTTATATCCTGTATAGCACTTCTGCATAGATGCAAACCACATTTCGTTGCTTTGTACTTGTGACAGTGCAATGACAATAAAGTCGAATTCTATTCTATTCTAAGTGTCCGACAGGGGCAAGGTGAGACAAGGAATCCAGAAACTAGAACAGGATCAGAACTTGACAGGGCAGACAATGAATGCTAAACATCTGCTTTAAAAAGGGCTTTCAATAACCTGGTATTGAGTGACTGTGGAAACCCAGGATATAAAAGCAGACAAACAGGTGAACCAAATGAGTCTGACTGCACGATAGCAGAGGACTGGAACTGCAGCCTGTGATTTAGATTACCGGTGCATCAAAGTCAGATCAAGACAGATTAAGACATGGTTACATTATTTATTCTCACGCACATAGTTTCTTGGAAGTACCAATTCACTTGTTTTTAGAATCAGCAGTATGTATTTAAATCAACAAATAGACAATACATTTTTTTTTACTATTAATTCATGGTAATCCTGTATTTAATTTAACAATTCAAACAATAACTTATATCATAACTATAATGTTTCAGGCTCGGTTGTGCAAAACACAGAGAACTAATGTACACTCCACTGGTGAACATCTTACACCTCCAGGGTATAAAGACTTTATTCCTTGATTATGAATCTTGGATAATTTTCACATGGAAACATGAAATGTTCTCACCTAATTTTGACAGTACGTCAAGGCAAGCAACAATATTTGGTCTAATAAAACAACTGCAGGGACTAGATCAGCCTTATAAACAGTGGATTTTTCAAACGATCTGGCTACTGTGCTCTGGTCCAGCCTTCTCTTTAAACCCCTCCTGATGAGCCTAATGAGCCACGGCTGTAGGGGATGCACCTGTGAGACGCACCCTGAAAGAGGGATAGAGAAAGCAGCACCAAAACAACCTCTGCACAGATCTGTGGACATGACAGGATCATTGAATCGATTGATAGGGCTCTAAAATATTAAAATACTTTGTACATAAGAATCAATATAAAAGTATGTTTACCCATAGAATCAAAATATTAACACTTCAAGTGAAATTTAATCATATCAGAATTAGTTGCTTACATAAGGAAATTATTAACCCTTAGTGATAAGTGATAAATAAAAGCAACAAATATATAAACTTAAACAAGTCGACAAAGACTCGACACACAGCTGTTCTGCAGCAGGAAAGATCTCCTTTAAACTGGTCAGCAACAGTTTCTAAACATTATTAAATCACTGGGACCATCTGTGTCCTGTTCTGACTTAGTACTAGAGCACAAAGACACCCCCCCCCCATTCTGATGTCATCAGGTAATGGTGGACTTTAACCCACCAGTGTTTGTGACACGTTAGCATAGCAAGGCTGAAAAATATACATTTTATTAAACTATAATAATTTACATTTTCAGTTGAAACATTTTCATAATATGGACCAGAATATGACAGACAGGAGCTGCAGACATCCAACAAGAAAATCTAACATCCTTCAGCTCAACAGATTAAAGGTTATTATGGTTGATCACAAATAATAGGTCATTTAAAAAGTTTACTGGGTTCTCAGCTAGCAGAATAAGATCAGTGAATTATCTGAACGTTTTTGATATCCATGGACGTAAATCAAAGGAAAAAAACATAGGTATAAACATAGCACACTATGATTCTTTGAATAAACTAGTTTATCTACAAAAGAAACCCCAGAAAGATGGCAACATAACTCAATAAAGACAGCTGATATCTGAGCAGTAAAGAAATTACACAACAAGGACCAGAGAAATTAAAACCAAAATACCCATTTTAACCAACTGGACCTCAGATCAATTCTGACTAACTCAGTTTAATGAACTCAGCAGAGGCTCCTTCAAAGAAGGACCTGAACCTGATTCCAGCATATAGAGGCTGAGTGAATGAGGTCTGGACTCTGTGGAGGAGAGTCATGGTGTCAGAGATGCTGTAGAAAGACAGAATACCTGCTCTGTGGTCCAGGTACACTCCTATTCTGGAGGAAACTGGACCTGACACTGGAGTTTGAATGCAGTTATGATAAAATATGTAGCCGTTTGTATCACAGCTTAAAGACCAAGATACGGCATTGATTCCAAATACACATTCAACTCCTGCTCTACTGATATTCCTGTATGAAACTGCTACATTGACTCTTCCTCCTCTCCACTCCACCTCCCAGTAACAACGTCCAGTCAGACTCTCTCTACTCAGGACCTGATTATAATCAATGAATCTGTCTGAATGATCAGGATAAGACTGTTGTTGTTCTATAATTTGTATTTTTCTGTTCCCCTTAGATAGTAACAGATATCTGTGTGCTGTGTTTGGATCCAGAGTTATATTTTGCAAATAATTTAAGAACTCAGCTCTGGTCTTTGGTTCTGGTTTTATGTCGGACAGTAAAGCATCCACCTCAGTGACTTTCAGTGAGATGTCTATCCCTGCGTCTCTCAGAATGTCCTGTAGTTTCTCTCTGAGCTCTGACACAGCTGCTGTCACATCCTCAAAGTATCTCAGAGGACGAATATTGATGCTGGATGAGTGTGTAGACTCACTGAGTGCTGACAGTGAGGGGTAGTTGAGGAGAAACTGGTTGTGATCCTCTGTGTCTGAGAGCTGCTTCAGATCAGCGTCTTTCCTCTTCAGCTCCGGGATCTCCTGCTCCAGCTTCTCCTGAAGCTCTTTGACTCGACTCACTTCAGTTTCCTGCTGGGATCTGATCTGCTGCTTCACATCAGAGCTTCTTTTCTGGATCAGACGGATCATCTCAGTGAAGATCTTCTCACTGTCCTCCACTGCTTTATCAGCAGAGACATTGATGGCCTCCACCTCCTGTTGAAGCAGCTTCACATCTTTCTCTTGGTCCTGGATTCTCTGCTGGATTTGTTGTCGTCTCGCCTGGAGCTCCTTCTGCTTCTCAGTCCTTTCTGCTGCAGCTGGGACTGTTTCATGGCCTTTATGTTCATCCATAGTGCAGAGATAACAGATACACTGCTGATCAGTACGACAGAAGATCTTCATCACCTCATCATGACGAGAGCAGATGTTCTCCTGGAGGTTCTTAGAGGGGTTCACCAGTTTGTGCTTCTTCAATGGTGGAGCATCATAGTGAGGCTGGAGGTGATCCCTGCAGTAGGAAGCTGGGCAGAACAAACAGGACTTGACAGCTTTCATCTTCCTCCCCTTGCAGACATCACAGGCCACATCTTCAGGTCCAGCATAGCAGTCATCAGCTGGAGAAGTTTGCATTTTTTCTTGGTCCAGCTTAACTTCTTTCTCAGCCATTTCCTCTCTCAGTAACAAGGACGTCTGAATTCTGTTTACTCAAAACAGAAACTGGCGTTAACTCGTAGGTACACAGCTTTTCAACGTAGTCAGCATCAGCGGTTACACCCATTGCCGGATGCAAATCTGGAGGGAACAAGGAAATCAGTTTGACTGCATGTTTCTTTACAAGTCCAGACAGGTAAGACAATCAAAATACCTGAAACCAGAAATGAACAGAAACCATCAGTTGTATATGATTCACTTTTCTGCTGCTTCTACATTGCTGATACACTCAAACAAACCTAATTTGGAGTACTAACAACAATTATCTGAAAAAGTATTAGTATTGTACAATGATACCCCACAGGAAGGGTGTGAGTTAGAGATGAGACAGGGCAAAATTCACAAAGATTTTTGTGGATTACCTACTTGAACATTGCATACATTTCAATCCAGAAACCTGCATGGACCCATCATAAAACATAGACTGATTAAACTGTTCAAATTCATGGGTCCAGAAACATTTTCTTTTTACATTTCAGTGTAATGAGAAGATGCTGATTTATTACTTTATTACTAATTACTTTTAAAATTACTTCTGTTTTAATGAAATAGTACAGGTAACCTCCAAGGAGTGTGGACAATTTAAGATGTCTAAATGAATCTTCTATGCATGGAGGAAATAGAAGGGCTCCTTTCTACTTTGTTTGCTACCCTCAGCAGGCTAGGCTAGCGCTAGCAGCCTGCTAAAAGCTTCATGTAAAACAGCACAAGCTTTAAATCAGATGCTCAGATATCCCACAAAGCAGTGTGGTTGTCACCCTTTCAAGCCCCATAATCAATTTAATGTTTCTTGACCAAATTGGACATATATTTGTTTTGTGATATCTACTGTTGTAACAAGAAAACTGTCTATAAACCCCTGGGACTAATTCATAGCATCATAATCAATGTTTTCCTCTAAACTCAGAGCAGGTTGACGTTCACCACCCCTAAAAGGAAACAAAGTCCAACACTACTTCGGCGACCAGAGGTTGTTCAGAACAGATTCAAAATGCTAAAAAAATTTTTAACAAATTCTCATTAAACAAAGCTACTATATGGATGTTCATATGCATATTATACGAAGTAGTGTCAGCAGGACTTCCTGGGGTTTTTTCCCTTCTTCAGTTAGTTTTAATGCCATGTTTTCTGCAAATAGATCTGTCGTAAATTACCTATGTGGAAATTTAACAGAAGCCCCTGCTGCAAGTTTTGATACTGGAATTGTTAGTGTTGGAAAACAGCATCTAAGAGAAACAGGAGAGAGTGTCATGATTTGGGTTTTTGTGTTGGGCTATTTTGGGCCATTTCTCTTACTCCATGCTACACTACTTTGCACCCTAATCAGCTACATATGCTGCCACTAATTACCCTCATGTCATTCCACGTGGTCATGTCTAGTTCTATCTGCAACACCTCACCTGCTTTGTATCATCAAATCAGTCTTTGCTTGCATCATCTGATCGGTTCTGCATCTGCCTGCATCGCGTGATCATCTGCACGTCTGCCATATTCACTTGGTCTAACCTTACTCTGAGGACTCCAGCCACTCCAGCCTCCCTGTCTCATCTGCCGCCATTCATGTAATGCATCTTGTTTTAGACCCGATACTTCAGCCAAACACAAAGAGCAGATTGAATGTCTGTGAAGAGTCTACCTTAATGAAAAGGAGGGGAGAGGATGCTGGCATGATGTGTTCACTGCATCTCAGCCTAAGTGAATTAATGAACTTGTCTTATTGTTTACTGCATGGTCTGCTGCTCTTGGGTCTCCCTGTGATCCAGGGTCCTGTTTCTGCCTCCTGATTCTCTGAGCCTTCCTAACCTCTGTCGGACCTGATTGTTGTGCTGTCTGGATCTTTGACCTGCTTGACCACTCATGAACTAGTTTTTTTCAGCATTACCCCTGGACAGAATATTTCTCATTTTGTCAATATTCCAGAGGTAAAAAAAGAAAACCCTGGAAACCTGTTTAAAATGGGATTTGAATTACATGTCTTCCAGTCGATCGAACCTGTGTCCCTTTAACTATTTATATTTTCTGGAGTACCATTTCAGCTGGTGCTGTTGGTTTTCTTTACTCATTTCATATTGATCATAGACAAAACGTTCTCCGTTATAACTTTCACATAACTAAAGAAAACCCACCCAAGTTTGCCACAATTTATTCTGATGGTGACAGAGAAAGAGATTTGGATGGAAATGGACAAAGAGGATATTGTTAACAGAATAGCCAAGAGCAGTGAACAACTACGCTGCGTGCAAATTCACTAGAAGAAATTATGAAAATGTATTACTGACTATTCTAAGTTGTTTCACATTTTTTTAAACACAAATTAGGAAAATATCTGTGGTTGAATGCTAATGTTATATGTTATTAAATGTATACATTTTGTTTGTTATAGCGAATAAACAGACACATCTGCAATTCACCACCTTTGAACCTCTCATTTGATGTATGATGCTGATTGTTGTTGTCCTTGTGAGTTTATAAGGGTTTATACATAGCATTACGTAGGTGAAGATATATAATTTGAGTACATAATATTCCACTACAGAAGAAACTTTTGTTTTGTAAGTATTCCGAAGATGACACTTAGAGATGTTGTGCAGTTAACATGTAATCAATTTAACAACCTTAGTAGATAACTTCAATTCACTGGTGGTGGCCTGGAATGGTATGAAATGCCCATAATTTATTATTGTCCCAGTCTAACCCTGTGTTGTGCCATAAAATAGCCAATCGGACTACGGCTCCCAGAATGCAACGTGGTTTTGGATCAAGACTCTGATAACTGTGATCTTTGCCTGGGCAGAATGTATTTAGATAAAACGTTTATTGCCAATGTTTTTAAATGGTGAATGGTAAATGGCTTGTACTTGTATAGTGCTTCAACTAGTCTTGATGGCCTCTAAAGCGCTTCACACTACAGTCAGTCATTCACCCATTCACACACACATTCACACCCTGGCGGGTGTGAGCTATGTTAGTAGTCACAGCTGCCCTGGGGCAGACTGACAGAAGGAGTTGTTGAACTGTCTTTAAATGTTTTACATGTTGTGACTGCATTCAGGTGATAGGCTACTTATTGTTTTCTTTTATTAGGTGCCTGCCATAGTAAATGCAGGGGGAGGCAGTCCTTTGCGAAGCATTTGCATGGAGGCACCTATTACTATGCACCTCAAAACGTTTTTGGAAATTAATGCGGCCCAAACCGTAGCGTGCACCCCAACAATATAGGTATCAAAACGTCCGGCTTGGTCGGGAATGGTGTGCTATTACTTTTATTGGGGTTTTGTGTTACCATGGCAACGCAATTAGCAAAAAACCACTTCCATAGGAAATGAATGGCATCAGGTACAAAGAAAGCCTCAAAAAAGCCTTGAAATGACCATTTTCAACGCTGTACTGTGTCGTCATGCTTTCACCTACGAACACCGTTTAACTTCCAGTTGGTAGATATATCTTTGAGCTATACAGAAGTGAAAACGGGATGTGGATTTCTTTTATGGTTTTCTTACAGTTACTCCTCAAAGCCCATGTACAAAAATCAGCAGAATCATCGTTTATAATGAAAGTCAATGACAGAATTCTTCAACTGCCAGAGTGGCCCACTCTGGCGTTTTCAAAGATTTCACAACTCCGAACAACTTCAGCCTACCCGCTCAATTTTCACTCTACGTAGACAAATTATACAACAAACGTAGATAATTTTGTCTGGATTCAGGAAATGTAACCGTCATTAGTGTAGGATTTATAGATTTTTCACAAATCCCCTCAGACCACCACAAACTCAAAACCCTTCTCATTCATTTCTTATGGAGCCGTTGTGAAAATGAAAATGAAATGAAAATCCCAAACAACACATGTTTTCGCATCGTCGCTACTCCTAAACCGTTTGATGTACAGGCATGATACTTTCACACATGAATGCCCCGACCGTTCGGGCACTCACAAAAAAGTAATTTTGTAGATAACTGTTACGGTTTTGCCGCAGAAACAATTTGTTCGGGAGTAGCGAATGTGCAAAATCCTGAAAACGCTATGGACCTGCATACTTCCACATGATCCACTTTTTTACATTGTTGCTGTGCCTACACCCATTTTTAGAGGATTTTTGCATTTTCATTAAAACTCCCCTTTATATCATAATATTTTGCGCCTTTATTAAAATATTTACAGCAAAAACCGATAGTTTGTCTTGTTCCCTTACGAAATAAACGCAGAAAAAAGTATGTCTCTACCATTTAATATCCAGTGTTGTTTGAGGCAAAGTATTCCATTCTATTCCAATTAGACAGACTCTGACCCAAAGTGTCTGCATGCAACAAAAGGTGTGAGTGAGTTTCCATGACAACGGAACTATGCTGGCCAGAGGTTACTACAGGCCAGGGACATGTGCCATTGACATTGCATGGCAACTTTCGACGCCCACTGCAGTGGCTGTGATGAATGTAGGAATCTGAAATTCGCACAGTCACTTGCTCTTAATATTTTAAAAACTTCCAGTGATTATCAGGCACGTGTCACTTTTCTGTTCCTTTTTGGATTTCATATCCTTTGCTATTGGGCCTCTGACTCCAACAGGACCTGGCAAGATGCCCAGACACCCCCCCCCCCCCCCGGCCGATACAGCACCACCCACCCGTGGGAAATGGCACTACACACCATTTTGGTCAAATATTAAGTTCTGGGCCCAGATTTGGTGAGGCTGTGTTGCTAAAGAACGCCAATCTGACCCATGATCTTTGCTGACCTTTGGTGACATTAAGTATTTGCACCCTTTTTGAGGCACTTTCCAGTACAGGATTTGGACTAAACTAACAGAGTACCATTACCCGGTGATACTGAACACAACCATGTTAGCGGCTAATGGTTAGCATTTTGCTAACCGGAAGTAGCTCTAGGAAGGTCCTACCAACTTATCCTTGACAGAGTCTGTACTTCCTTTAGAGAGGAAGCTCCACAACAAATCTGGCCCATGTCGGATAAAGCATGTCTATTTTATGAGGTGTCAAACATTCGTTTTTTACCCCTTTTTGCCTCTGCTACATGCTGCAAAAATGCTTCAAAGACACTAAAATCACATCACATCACATGAAAATGTGAACAAAACACAGAGGACCCATTCTGGGCCCCTACTTATGTTGTACCTGGGGTCACATCAGTTTTTATTATCTTTTAAAAGGATGAAGTTTTCTGGGGAGTAAAAGGCCCAGCCTGCCCTCTGATGCCCCACACGGGTACTCCTAGATTTGTCGGGTATGAAAGTGATGGATGATTGTCCATGGGAATGGGGAATGGAGAACCAAGTGGGGATTGACAGGGTGGGGTGAAGAGTAGACGGATTCGACCTTGGTTACTGAACAGGTTTAGCTTACCTAGTCTAATGTAAATTTAAAATAATGTGCGCATAGGTACTTAAAAAAGGCCTTACCTAAATAGATGAACCCTAAATTGTAGATAAAAGCTAAACCTTTGATCTTGTGTGATAAAACTCTATGAAGCATTCATGTGGATCTGTACTAAAAGTTCCAGCACATCCCGGTTCCAACACGGAACCTTTTGGGTCCCATTTTACGTTTTTACAGAAATGGTTCCTCTGTGTTTTGTTCACATTTTCATATGATGGGTCATCTTGTTTTGTCTTGATGCTGACGACGCCATCATAAAAAAAAGAGAGGAATGTTATAAGAAATATTATTCTGAAGTCACTATGGCCTCACACCACACGGACGTGGGAGGCCTGTAGACCTGATGGCTGTGTATAAGTCTATGATAGACTGTCTTTGTTATGTCTCAAGCCAAGGCCACTGTGCAGTATTAGGGGAAGCCGGAAAAGTAAGACAGGCAGAGACAGCGCAGACGGAGACCGAAGCGGAACCGTGGGGTGCGATTACTTTCCATCTATGTGATCTCTGCTCTGTTTCTCAATAAAAGTGCTGGAACTATATCACCGCCATCTCCTCATTTAGTAAAGATGGGAACTCAGTTACTATTGTTTAGAATTCCATCTACAATTCCCCATAACACTGACTTAACGTGCCACCTTTCGACGGCCGCTGCGGGGGCTGTGAAGACTGTAGGAACCTGAAATTCGCAATGTTACTTCCTGTCACTATTTTTGATGGTACGTTATGCACCACGCGGCAGGCGCCTTGCTAAATTTCTTCAGAAATTTTCTAGTTTGATTATCATTATTATTAATAATCATAACATTATTAGTATCATTATTATTATTGTTATTATTATTATAAACGGGTGCGTCATCAGTGCCTGGTTTAATCTTAATGTTATTGTTAGAATCCCCATTGCCTCTAGTTTAATTTCTTCTCTTCTCTCTCTCTTATGCTACTTTGGATTTTTGTGTGTTCATTGGGTCAGCTAGTGGCCTTTGTGTCAGGTTAGCCGCCCTCAGTGACATCACATGCTTGCTGTTTCTAAATTGTAGCTGTGGTAGTTCAGGCATAAACTGTAGCCATTTGGAACTGGTAGGTTGGCAGCCAAAGCCAGCTCATTGCAGCCACTCGGCTAGTAGTAGGCCTTGTTTTAAGGCAGTATATTTCAACCACTGTGCCGCGGCACACTAGTGTGCCATGAGTAATTGACAGGTGTCCTATGGAAAATTAGCCCATTTCATCTAATTAGTCTGTGGCATTCATTCAACCTTTCCTCGGTTTCAAGATAAATTCTGTTTAACACTCTCATTCTAATTCGTTATGGTTTCATCTCTAATATTTTTGAGAAGACAGTTTCTCATCCACAGCACCACTTGATTTAGCCTATGTCTAATTTCAGCCAATAGGAGAATAAAATCCACTTATCTCTTCTTGGGGTAGGCTCTGTGATAACATTGTCGTAAGCTGTATGCAACGAAATTTCCTTCTGTATGCACTCTGTACATACAAAATGACAATAACGTTGTCTAAGTCTAAGTTGTCCAAGATAATGTGTGATGATATCCTGCTTCGCGCCCAAATTCAAAGTCCTTCCACTTACTACCAAATATTGGTCACGGCACCATTTTAATGAGGTGGCATCTAGTTCTTCCTATTTAATTCACTGCGGCCCATCTGGTTTCGTAGATTTGGCACCAAAGGAAGAAAACTGCTATCTGTTTTTTGTCAGAGACAAAAAAAAAACGGAATACACATGTATTTATTACAATTCGAATTCCAAAGGGAAACACACAGAATTTTCTCCTAAAATCCCATTATAGTAAAGCATGGAGTCCACTCTCCCAGGACAGCTGCAAACATGTGTCTGCCTAAAACCCCCAATCGCATGTCTATTATAGGCCATTCCCTCAGTGAGTGAGTAACGGGGAGGACACCATACACACTCATTTTCTATCGGTGCTTGTGTCCTCACAAACAAAACAGATCATCTGTCCAGTGTCACCTCAGGAGCTAACTTTTTGACCAGGTGTTTTTGAATTCTACCAAGAAAAACATTAAGAACAATAAAAAAAGCTTTTACCACAAAACCTTCTTGATGGGTACCCCCATAAAACCTCAGGTGACTCCCACTAGTATTCCACAAGACAGTTGAGTGAATCTATAGCTTTACGCGACCCTGCAGACCCCCACCTATGTAGACTCCAGGCCACACAGTTTACATTATTACCCAAAACATTGGTAACTTTTACTGCTTAAAAAATGGACATGATTAATACAAAAACTGATTATATATTTCCATAACATTTAAGAATATAAGTACATAAGAGACATTATTTTCCTTTCCATTTGGCAAATCATTCCAAGTGAAATTATACTTCAAGGTTATTAACATTTACTAGTGGTAAGTTGGGGCTGCACAGTGAAACAGTGGGTAGCGCTGTTGCCTTGCAGCAAGAAGGTTCTGGGTTCTGCATGTTCTTTCTGCATGTTCTCCGTGTGAATGCGTGGGTTCTCTTCGGGTACTCCACAGTCCAAAAACATGACTGTTAGGTTAATTGGCTTCTCTAAATTGTCCTTGTGTGTGAGTGAGTGTGTGTGTGTGAATAGTTGTTTGTCCTGTCTGTCTCTGTGTTGCCCTGCAACAGACTGGCGACCTGTCCAGGGTGTACCCCACCTCTCACCCAGTGAACGCTGGAGATAAGCACCAGCAACCCCCGCGACCCCATGAGGAATTAAGCGGGTCAGAAAATGGACAGATGGATGAATAGCAGCAAGTCTACTTCAGTCTTACGACTGACTACACATCCATCTTTCATGTTAAATAAGATAGATAATTGTGGAGTAATAAACCAAATTGCTAGTTATCATTAAAGACTGGGAGCTTTTAATCACAACCATTTGAAACATATTTAATTGTCGCTTTTTCTTGATTAGAAAAATATCATGAAATATAATATTAGATTATAATTATTGATAATATTCATAATCAAATAGGTTAAATTGCACAACACCTGAATGTTCTTGCACACATCAAACCTAATTTTACATTAGACAACATCAGCTGGACCCCCTGAGCCTTTAACATGTTATTTATTTATTTAAGTTATTTATTATTTATTTAAGTTATTTATTGATCAATTATAATTAAATATATCCACTGAGAAATAATTATTGACACAGTTTATAGATCATCTAAAATTATCTTTATTCTTTTAACCACAAGATTAGCAATATAATTGAAATTCAATCATATCAGAATTAGCTGCTTGCATAAAAGAAATCCTTAACCTCTGAGCAAGCATGCTGATAAATTTAAATGAAGCAACAAAAAATAAACGTCAACAAAGAAACCAACACAGTATATCTTAGCTATATTTCAGCAGGGAAGGTCTCACTTAAACTGGTCGGCATCCTCTCCCATGGATCTGGCCTCTGAATGCCTTTGTATAAATCCTATAGTAAACAACTCGATCAAAGCAAACATCCTGAATGAGCCAGGTTTCTGTTTCTAGACCAGATGTACCAAGGCAAAAAAAAAAAAAAAAAAAAAAAAACAGGGTTTACAGTAACCTTACAAATTACATAGTCAACAAAACTACAAATTACAAGAATGACAACACAAACACCAGTTTATACACATGTTATTAAACCCCTGTGTTCTGGTCCTGGGTGTGTCGGTTGATCAATGTCCTGTAACTTTCTTCGCCTAACCCGGTACTGAAGCACACATAACAACCCTATTCTGATGTTATCAGGCACTGACTAATTCAGGAGTTCAGCACACCAGTGTTCATGGCACGTTAACATAGCATAACAAGGCTGAAACATTTATTTTTCTTTGAACCACAATAATTTACATTGGAAACATTTCCATAACATGGACTAGAATATGATAGACTGGAGCTGCAGACGTCCAGCAAGAAGATCTAACATCCATCAGCTCAACAATGTAAATATTATTATGAATGAATTACCCAAATGATAAACGGACTAAACTTACAGAGTATTTTTCCAGTCATATTACCCACTGAAAGCGCTTTACGCTATAGCCACACTCACACCGATATGCAGATTGGCAGGCAATTTGGGGTTAAGTGTCTTCCCCAGGGGAAGAATTACTTGTGACAGGGAAGCTGGAATCAAACCCACAACCTTCTTATTGCCAGATGACTACTCTTCTACTACTACTACTACTACTACTCCTCTATTCATTGAGCCACAATTACCCCTTGTTTTCTCTAGTACATTTTCTTGATGGCTATGCATCCAAGAAAACACCGTAACAGAGAAGCTGCACAGTCCTTGTACAACACCCTTAGCCCCAGAATGCTCCCTGAGATCTGCACTGTAGCAGACCACTGCTCCCCAAGGAATGGGTTAAACACAGACAACACATTTTATTGCAATGTATGTTGCAATGACAAATAAAGATGATAATAATAACTATCATTATTAATAAAAACATTGCCAACTAGGACAATGTAAGTATAATTCTAAGTATGTAAGTATAGAGGAAGTGGTGGCCTAGAGGTTAGAGCATTGTGCTTGGGTCCTGGAGGTAACGAAGTTCATCTCCCACAGACTGCCACTCTGGGTCCCTGAGCAAGACCCTTAACCCCAGACTGCTCCCTGGGCGCTGCACAGTGGCAGCCCACTGCTCCCCAAGGGGATGGGATAAGATGCAGAAGTGAATTTCTCCATTGTGAGATCAATACAGTTCAAATTATGATCATTATTATCATTAATTAAGTAATCTACAAAACAACACATAAAATGAAAGGGTAGCTCCATTAATACAGCTGATCTCTGAAACGTATGACAACAATGAGCTCTTAACAGCCATGATAAAGACAAATTAAAACAAAACTAAAATACACATTTTGACCAACTGGACCTCAGATCAATTCTGACTACTTCAGGTTAATGAACTCAGCAGAGGATCTATCAAAAAAAGACCTCAGCCTGATTCCAGCATGTAGAGGCTGAGTGAATGTGGTCTGGACTCTGTGGAGGAGAGTCATGTTGTCAGAGATGCTGTAGAAAGACAGAATACCTGCTTTGTAGTTCAGGTACACTCCTATTCTGGAGGAAATTGGACCTGATACTGGAGTTTTAATGTTGTTGTGACAAAATGTATAACCGTTTGTTTCATAGCGTAAAGACCAAGAGTTGTCAGTTAATCCAAATAAACTTTCATCTGACTGTCCTGCTCCGCTGATGTTCTTATATGAAACTGCTATATCAACTCTTCCTCCTCTCCTCTGCACCTCCCAGTAACAACGTCTCCTCAGACTCTCTCTACTCAGAACCTGAGGCCAGTCAGTGAATCTATCTGGATGATCAGGATAAGACTGTTGTTTGTTAAATAATGTTACTTTTCTGTTCCCTTCAGATAAAAACAGATTATTGTTTGCTGTGTTTGGATCCAAAGTGATTTCTTGTGAATATTTTAAAAACTGAGCTCTGGTCTCAGGTTCTGGTTGTGGCAGTAAAACATCCACCTCAGTGACTTTCACACAGATGTTTGTCCATGTGTCTCTCAGGATGTCCTGTAGTTTCTCCCTGAGCTCTGACACAGCTGCTGTCACATGCTCAAAGTATCTCAGAGGACGAATATTGATGCTGGGTGAGTGTGTAGACTCACTGAGTGCTGACAGTGAGGGGTAGTTGAGGAGAAACTGGTTGTGATCCTCTGTGTCTGAGAGCTGCTTCAGCTCAGCGTCTTTCCTCTTCAGCTCCGGGATCTCCTGCTCCAGCTTCTCCAGAAGCTCTTTGACTCGACTCACTTCAGTTTCCTGCTGGGATCTGATCTGCTGATTCGCATCAGAGCTTCTTTTCTGAATGAGACAGATCACCTCAGAGAAGATCTTCTCATTGTCCTCCACTGCTTTATCAGCAGAGACATTGATGGCCTCCACCTCCTGTTGAAGCAGCTTCACATCTTTCTCTTGGTCCTGGATTCTCTGCTGGATTTGTTGTCGTCTCACCTGGAGCTCCTTCTGCTTCTCAGCCCTTTCTGCTGCAGCTGGGACTGTTTCATGGCCTTTATGGTCATCCATAGTGCAGAGATAACAGATACACTGCTGATCAGTACGACAGAAGATCTTCATCACCTCATCATGACGAGAGCAGATGTTCTCCTGGAGGTTCTTGGAGGGATCCACCAGCTTGTGCCTCTTTAATGGTGGAGCATCATAGTGAGGCTGGAGGTGATCACTGCAGTAGGAAGCAGGGCAGAACAAGCAGGACTTGACAGCTTTCCTCTTCCTCCCACTGCAGACATCACAGGCCACATCTTCAGGTCCAGCATAGCAGTCATCATCTGGAGCAGCATAGCAGTGATCAGCAGGAGCAGCTTGAAATTTATCTTGGTCCAGCTGAACTCCTTTCTCTGCCATTTCACCTCTCAGTAACAGTCTGAGTTGCATTTACTCAAAACAGAAACTGCAGCTAACTCTTATTTGCACAGCACGCCAATGCAGCCAGTGTCATTGGCTACACCCATTTCCACATTTAAATTGGGACGGAACGAGGAAATATAGTTGACAGCATGTTTCTTTACAAGTCCAGACAGGTATATAATCAAATACCTGAAACCAGAAGGGAGCAGAAACCATCAGTCGTATCTGACTCACCTTTTTGCTGCGTCTTCAGTACTGACACACTTAAAACTGCCTAATTCCTAGCACTAAAAACAATTATCTGATAACAGCTTAGTGTTGCACATAGACATCCCACAAGTAGGGTGTTAGTTAGAGATGAGCAAGGACCTCATTTACAAAGACTCGTATGGATTACCTGTTTGATCATGACATCTATTAAAACCCAGAAACATGCATATAACCCCAAACGATACAGATGGGTTAAACTGTTCATACATACGGGTCTCTGTACATCTCAATCAGGGAAAGGAAAGAATATCAGACCCCTTTACATTATACAAATACATGAAAATGAGCACTGCAAGTGTAATTCTCTGATGGAGGATATAGCCCAGTTGTAACGAAGACTATAGTGATTGTTATTCAGATAAGCAATCACTTCAGGGGTCGTGTTAGGACAGCAATTGTATATGTCCAGGTGAGTTGCGAAGAAAGAATAGATTGTCCATATCCACATTTTTAACCAAAGTTATTTTTAATTCCGACTTAAACTTTGCATGTAAGGAAAATGGATCTGTCTCTGTGAGTGTGGTTTTTACAAGATAGAGAATAAAAAAATACTTCTCTTACAACTTTAATGTCTACATAGAAATAAACATGAATAAAACCTGGCTATGAAGTAGCTGTAAAATTTACAACATAAATGCGTATAAACCAACTATCAACTATTCCAGTAATTTATTCAACATATAATATGTATCAAATTAAAACTATATTGAGGCATTTCAGTGAATATGAGCCACGGATATGTACTCTGCCATATAAGCAGGTCTATAAGCCTCCATAAGTGATGCTAGTTGGCTAGCAGTTAGCTTTCCCAAACACTTGTAAAAAGGCTTCAAACAATCATTAGACTGATAAATCTTAATGCAGATATAATGTTGTGTGGCTTACACAAACAAAGAATAAGCACAAATAATGTTACTCACTTTGAAAAGACGCATGCTGTTAATGAAACAGATTATAAAGAAGTCTGTGTCACACTACTTCTTCATTTGTGAAAAGGATTCTAATGCATTGGTGGATTTGAGGTGGAGTTTGGTTATCTATTGTCCGAAATGAGAACTACAGGAATGCCTAAACTACGAATAACCTGAGGGCTGAAAAAAGGCAATAATCTTTTGTAAAGCTGCCCCCAGATTAGGTTTGCAATTTAATGAGACGGACGACACGTGTAGGTCTGATCCTTTTCTTGTCCTCAACAGGGCCCACAATGATGTCATCAGGGAGTGGTGGCCTAGTGGATGGAGCATTGCCTTAGTGTCCTGGAGGTTCTGGGTTCAGCTGCCACTTTGGATCCCTCAGCAAGACCTTTAACCCCAGATTGCTCTCCGGGCGCCCACTGCTCCCTAAGGCAATTGTTAAATGCGGGGAATGTATGTTACAAAGACAATAATGATAATTTTATATAAATGTAAAATTATATTTGATCTTCCATTTCTGCTGGGCTTGTAAGGTTGGCACAGAGTGGCTGATATAAGGCTTCCAGAAGTGATCAGCTAGAACTTGAGAATGGCGTCATCTTTTCTGGCTTAACAGTTCTTACTTGGCATTGACCACTTGTGGAAGAGAGTCTGGCCACCCAATCAGCACGCAGTTGGGCGTGATTGGATCAGGGTCGGTCAGGTCAGACCAAAGGCTTCGAGTTTAGTATACCCTCTACATTGATGAGGACTGTTCGGAAAACTTCTACTGGCACTGTCTCAGCTCCTAGAGTGGTGAGGAGGGTGCTCTTTACAGATCTCACCTCTCACTCTCATGACCCACCAAAATGGGGAGTGTTGGGGAGATTAAAACATGAATTTTTTGAGCACCAAGTTGTTGCTTAACTGTGGGTTCCATGGCATGAAAGGCTTCAGGCAGCTCTTTGTTTTCTCGTTTGAAGTTTGTGTCCCGGTCTGAGAGGATCTCGTGGACCTTACCTCTGCAAGCTATGAAACATCTGAGTAACATTATGAATTGGAGCAACTCTGGATCTAGCTACTAGGAGTGCTACTTGAGTTTCATATAGAGAATCATATTGTTGGGTGAGAAGACGATAAATATTGCGCATATATAGTGTGGGACAGTCACTATGGTAGGGTGACCAGACGTCCCCGATTTCCGGGGACTGTCCCCGTTTTGGACCACCTGTCCTTGGCTAAAGCTGTCCCCGGAAATGTCCCCGATTTTCCGAGGGGGAAAATGTTGTGTGTAGGCTGTTATTACGGTAGAGCTGTTGCGCGCAGAAACAGGTGTTACGGTAGCTGGTTGCGCTGCCGATAATATAAAGACGAGGAATAGAGCGCACCACTAGATGGGTGGTAGTGATTCTTTTGGATGTCAGCTGCCATTAAAACACGAAGAAGAAGAAGAGCGCACCACTTTTAAAACAGAAGAAGAAGAAGAAGAAGAAGTGGAAGTTCGTTGTCACAACCGGTGGCAAATGATGGGGAGCTGCTGTGTTATGGTAAGTGTGTTAATCGATTAATTTTATTTGGATCGGGCTGATCCTGTGATAAATGTTTGGTTTGTGTCCAGGTTAAAAAATAATCAATAAAAAGTAAGACAAGACCACGAGTTGCTGCTCACATTAGTAAATGACACATGTAACAGAATGATTGAAAACTCTTTGCAGTGTTGTAGTCAAGTCACTTTGCCTCGAGTCCGAGTCCAGATTCGAGTCTCCAGTGTTCAAGTCCGAGTCAAGTCCAAGTCATTAAAAAAAAATCAGAGTCGAGTCCGAGTCAAGTCCACTACTCATCCGAGTCAAGTCCGAGTCGAGTCACTATTGATCAAGTCGAGTCCAAGTTCCGCAGTGAAAATTAACGTTCGTTGTAGGAACATGCCGTGACGTGTGATGTATGACATGAAGCACTAACATTCCATTGCACTAATAATTTAGATATTAAAATCATACACCAAATAATATTCTAATGACATATTAAAATTATAGCCTAATGATATAAAAAAAAGTCGAGTCTTTTTCTCAATTTTCGAGTCAGAATGATCTGAATGTAGGAGTCCGAGTCCAAGTTCGAGTCATCAGTGCTCAAGTCCAAGTCAAGTCACGAGTCTCTAAATTTAGCTAATGACTCGGACTCGAGTTCGAGTCTCGGACTCGAGTACTACAACACTGACTCTTTGTAAGGCGCTAATCTGGTTCGCTGGTTCTCCAGGGATCAACAAGGGTTCGTCTAAAGAGGTTTTAGAACTGATTGGTGACCTTTACTTTATATTTCAGTTAGTTAGTTATAAGTAGAGTTATTGCAAGTTGTTTTGTGATTTATAAGCATAGACTTCCAGGCTTAGGTGTGCTTTTGTACTGCTCAGTTTGGATATATGAAAATTCCTCATGAAAAAACAGGAGTCAGTAACAGGAAAACTGAATGAGAAAAGATTTACATGATCTTAGAGAGATGCAGTAAGAGATAACCACCTGTTTAATGTTCATTTATTATGTTGATTTTGCTTGTAGCTCCAAATATTGTGGTAATTAGATTTTTAGTATTTAATCAGATGAGATAATAAACAAAATAACTGGAAGTTTTCATGTTGTACATTCTAATGTTTCTGGAAGCGATTTTAATTATATAATGTCTGTTTTAGAATAATGTAAGATTGATACAAGAGGAGAGAAACAGATAGGAAGACAGAAAGGAGATTAAATGAGAGTGGAGGAAAATAGGAACACTGATTGAAAGAATGGTTGACAAGAACGGAGAAAAATTTACTTAGAAGAGTATTAATAAAGTTAAATTGATAAAGCATTGACATGATTTCAGTGATAAGGTAATTTATTGAGTAATATAATGTGTGAAGTATGCTATGTAAAACAGAGTGACTCAGGTTTGAGTTGAGAAGCCCAATTGTCTGAGGATATAACCTCTTTCTGAGTCTCTGCACTGAACATGAGTGTCACTGCACTTCCCTAGCTGTGGCAGAATGAAGAGGCAATTTAGTTGTATTTTTTTCTTGTGTTTTAAAAATGTCTGTTCTGCACATAATACATCCTCTTCTCCTCTTATTTTATCCAGACCTCTGGATATCATGGCTGATGGCTCTTCAGGCACACAAGGCCTTGAAGAAACCAGAGATGATCTCATGTTAGCTGACTCACTGGTCAGAGTTAACTCACCTTATAGGAGCAAATAGTATACTTGCGCATCAACTACCACCATACACATAATGTAGTTATACACACTTTATGTAAGTTTATACATGCACATGCTGCACTACATACACAATCACTTGCATTCTTGTCAAGGGTCTGTGCTTTTTTTCACCTCACATCACCACAATCTGGACAAACTGATTAATCCAGGTGTGTCTGACCTCAGTAACCAGCCAACCACACCTGGATTAATCAGCTTGTCCAGTAATGAAAGACATGAAACAAAGGAGCTGCTGAAGTTCAGGAAGTAGTGGAGCTGTGCTTATAGCCCATTAGTGGGAGAAATTAATCTGCTTCCTTGAGATGCACAGGGCCCTGATGTGGCCAGGTGACAGTAAGAAACATATATTATCCTTTACCTGCAGGCTTGACCGCTACTTGTTTTTGATGTTAACGCAGAAAAACCTATTTCTCATAGGTATGTAGATGTGAGCAGAATGAGTACTTGTTGTGTAGGTGGGGGAACTCTGTCTCCACAGACAGCCACAGGCTAAATGTTTGTATTTACTGTTTTTTTCTTTTCCTCATGTCACTCTCCCCTTAGGGGGCGGCAGAGCTCTTTGGGCCCCACAAAATTGGAAAGCCCTGCTAACCACCCTTGATCCCTCCACTCCCACCCCCACCACTGTCCCCTAACCCAGAGACACAGTTTTAGTTTTCTATTAATAACACTATTGATTTATTCATTTTAGGATATACTAAAAGTGTGGAGAGGCACATTCTTGGCTTTTACACTTGATTTTTGTTGTTCAAATATTAATAAATATGTAAAAATAAATGAAACCATTACTGTCCCCGTTTCCTAATTTCATCGTGATGAGATGTATTGATTTTTAGTTAGAAATGTCCCCAGATTTGATTTCAGAAATCTGGTCACCTTACACTAGGGTGCTGTTTATAGTGGTCTGATTTACACTGCCACAATAGTCAAAGGGTGCGTTCTTGAGGATCAGTTGTCTGTTGTCTAAACCAGAGTGTGCTGCTCTCTGATCTTAATTCTTTAGGAATGGTTTCTCTCTTTGCCATATAGTTGCAGCAACACTGCTTCTTTACCTGCGTTCGAGAGGGGGAAGGTACGGTGGCCGGGAAGTGCAAAACAAAAATACAAAATCTGAAACACTTTTACAAATATTGAAACAAATTTACATTTCAGAAAACAAATTTACAAAACACGAAACACTTTTACAAATCTCGAAACACATTTACATTTCAGAAAACACATACAAAAGACGAAAATCAAACGGAAAGGGAGGGACTGTCTTCGAAGTTTACCCGGAAGTGATAACGGGAGCCTTCATCATGAACCAAGATGGACGCCAATCAAGTTGCGTTTTGCCCGTTTTTCGGCACACATATGAGCAGATTAACGCGATTTTGTTTGTCGTGTGGTCGGTCTTTGGAGTTTTAAAATTTCACAGAACAGACGGAAGAACCAGATATGCTGCAGCAGTGCATACATTATGTTGAAGAGGGTCACTCGTACGCTGTAATCGTAGACATGTCATGTTTACACGGTGTACAACCTGAAACTTGTTGAGCGACATCAGGAGGTTTTCTATTGTCATGCTGATATAGTATTCACATAAAACGTCCAATTCTGTAGCAACATTTACAACAACACAGGTCAAATTGAGTCAATGTAGAGATTTTTAAATGCCTTTATTTTTAAATCCCAAATCATATAGATTGACTTCTGGAGATCACCTGCATCTGTAAGTGAAAGTAGTCACCTGTAAAAAAATATGTTGTTTGAGTAGTTTTGAGGCTAAAGAGTGTGACCAAAGTATATATTTCCATTTTCAACATCGATCAAGTGTTTTTACACATTTACATTATATTTTTTTATGCTTTGTGTCATTTTTTCTATTATTCTGGTCTGCTGGTGAAAATGGAAATATATACTTTGGTCACTCTTTAGCCTCAAAACTACTCAAACAACTTATTTTTTTTTTTACAGGTGACTACTTTCACTTACAGATGCAGATGATCTCCAGAAGTCAATCTACATGATTTGGGATTTAAAAATAAAGGCATTTAAAAATCTCTACATTGACTCAATTTGACCTGTGTTGTTGTAAATGTTGCTACAGAATTGGACGTTTTATGTGAATACTATATCAGCATGACAATAGAAAACCTCCTGATGTCGCTCAACAAGTTTCAGCCAATTCTGATGTGGAATTTTAAAATAAGAGCCACTAGAAATCTGTATATATTAAGTAATTTTGACCAAAGTTGCTGTCACTACAGCAACTAAACGGTAGATACTCAATCGATGTTTCCATTTCAGCATGAGAGTAGAACACCTGCAGATGTGATCTCTTGTTCATTGATGCTGCGGGGTCATTCAAGTTTGGCTAATATTCTGTCAGCACACCACCTCTTCCTTTCTGTAAAGGTAAGTCCTCCATTCTAATTCATAACAGTCTAATCTTTAATGGCAATTTGGATATATATCAGGAAGGCAAGTAGAAAAATATGGATAGTTTAGTCGTCACTACAAACTATCCATATTTTTATATAAATGTGACAGCAAGGACTGTAATATAAATAAAAAGTAACCAAGACTTTGTTTAAAGGTGCAGTTTGCCGTGGCCAAGGTCTGACCGGATTCTCCTGAACAGATGAGAAGCGCCATCCCCAAAAGGCTGAATGATGGATGTTTCCTGCACCACAAAGAATGAAATGGCCTACAAATATGCTATAAGTGAAATGTTAAAACTTAACAATGTTTTACCATTTTAAAAGTTAAATGTAATTACATTTAGTGTAAACAAATTGCATAAACTCAATAAATGAAAAACTGTATCTTCTTGCCAGTTTATGTACATAAGATACACTTTTAGACATCCACTTGATCTAAATATGAATAAATGCAAATTACATAAGCACGTGAAATGGATTGCAAAATTTAATACACATGTTAGTTGGACACAATTTTTGTATAAGTAGACATTTAAATATTCTGGAAATATGGATATACAATATTTAAAGTTGAAAAGTGAAAATGAAAAGTAATTCCAAAATGTAAAACCTCAAGGTGCTAAAAAAATAAATACTTAAAAGCAGAAATCCAAAACACATTCTTGTGTATTATATTTCCTCTGGTTTACAGTAAAATAACTAATCAGGATCTTTTTGACATGTAAACCTCTCTGCTTCCTCACATATGATTTCCCCTGCATGTTCACAGGAGCTGCACAGATTCTAAAGACTTGGTCTATTTTATAAACCAAGTTGATAGTTACAGTCTGGGAGATTATTGTGAAAACTTTGAGCCTCCTGATAAATCTTTCCACATGTATGTGGACATTTGCAATCTTCCTTGCTGCAGTTACATCCTCATCAGACAAGTGGCCTCCTTTTATGAGTGGATGCTGGTAGAACAAGGTTAAATCGCCTCTCAAACAGCAGATCTCCGATGGTAAAGCCTTTGTCTGCCGTCACTTCATCGCCAGGACGAAAATATTCCAGGAAGCCAGCGTGTTCCCTGCCAAATGCATTCTTCTTATTCTTTTATCCTAGGTGTGATCATCAGTGCCTGTAGTGTGAGCATATTTCTTCATAGGTGACTGATTATGGAGAGGTCTGGTCAGCCTCTGCATCACAGCGGCTGTCATCTGTCAAACACAAGACCACAATAAGTTTATTAAACAGCATAAAACATACCAACACCAAGCTAATAGAGCACCACCTGCATCATTACTCATTCAAATATTCATATCACACACGTTCCTTCCAGTTTTTACAAACAGCCTTTGTTAGTATCTGGGATGCCATTTGTAAGGTTACACAGTCAAAATCTAACAGCAATATTTTGGGTTCTTTACTGTGATAACAGGATTAAAATGGGTTTTTATTTTTAAAGTTCTATTTTCAACATACATTTATACAGTTATATATTTGTAAATGTCACAGTTCCAAACTAAATATTTAATTACACAGCTAAATATTAAGCTTGTTATTTAAATATTTAACTTGGAACTGTGACTGATAGATTCATGAATATCAAAAATATGAAAAACGAACCCTGCCTTTTATCTCTCATTGTATAACTTTACAAACGGAACCCCATAGACCTACCAGCAGGGATGTAAAAATATCCAGATGATGATTTACAAAGGGAACAAAGCGAAAAAACGGCTGTTTTCATGTAAAAGCATATGTTCTATCAAGAGCGACACAAACTAAGGAATAAGAGTTAAAGATTGCTAACGTAAACATCCCTCAGCTTACCTGTGTCTCTCCTCTTTGTCTCCTTGATTTAGTTTTTAATGGAACTTCGTAGCCCAGCCACTTTTCTGGCGTCGTGGGTCTTCTGTCGGTCATTTGTCCACAAAATGAAAACAAAAACCATACGGTCGCTTCGGTGGTTTCTTCAAATTTACACCGTGTAAACATGACATGTCTACGATTACAGCGTACCAGTGACCCTCATCAACATAATGTATGCACTGCTGCAGCATATCTGGTTCTTCCGTCTGTTCTGTGAAATTTTAAAACTCCAAGGACCGACCACACGACAAACAAAATCGCGTTAATCTGCTCATATGTGTGCCGAAAAACGGGCAAAACGCAACTTGATTGGCGTCCATCTTGGTTCATGATGAAGGCTCCCGTTATCACTTCCGGGTAAACTTCGAAGACAGTCCCTCCCTTTCCGTTTGATTTTCGTCTTTTGTATGTGTTTTCTGAAATGTAAATGTGTTTCGAGATTTGTAAAAGTGTTTCGTGTTTTGTAAATTTGTTTTCTGAAATGTAAAATTGTTTCAAGTTTTGTAAAAGTGTTTCGTGTTTTGTAAATTTGTTTTCTGAAATGTAAATTTGTTTCAATATTTGTAAAAGTGTTTCAGATTTTGTATTTTTGTTTTGCACTTCCCGGCCACCGTAGGAAGGTTCTGTTTCCATAGTAATGAGGTTACATACCAGCTACATCACTGACCTTTACTCTGGTGGTCTTCTCCTCCACCATAGGACTGCTTCTGCATCTTGTCTATACCCGGTGATCAGTTGCTCACTTCTGTATGGGAGCGTGTCTAACTGCCATCATTTTCTACATGGCTTAAGAGCTCAGGTTCCGACAGCTTACATGTAGTAAAGAGGTACAGCTGGGTTTCTGTAGGAGCGTAAATTAATTAGTAGGGTAATCAGTGGTCATGACTATTTAAGGTTGGAACTTTTCTTTGTTAGGTAAGTGTTCCACCTGTAAGGGGAAAACAGTGTTAGACCGCTGAAAAGGTGAATACAAACAGTCCAGGCAAAAATAAAAACAACCCAACAGGGCGAGCACCAAAAAGAAAAACCCCAATAAAATGAGCAAACAATACAGAAACTTAAACCAAAAACAACCCCGACAGGGCGGACCAGAAACTAACAGAAAAATTTCAGAAAACACAGTCTCTAGACACAAAAGTCTGGTGAACATCCTGGAGAACGGCCCCGGAGGGACAGGCGCGTCAGGCGTTCCGGCGGGCGCCCCGGAGAACGACCCCTGCAAGTCAGGCGCTCCGGCGGGCTTCCCCGAAGACGGCCTCGGCGAGTCAGGCGCTCCGGCGGGCTTCCCGGAGGACGGCCTAAGCGAGACAGGCAGACAGGAGACCGCCGGCAGAGCAGGACATCAGCCGACCACCGGAAGAGCAGGACATCAGCCGGCCGGTGGCGGAGCAAGACATCAGCCGGCCTTCAGAGGACCAGCGCCCTCGGAGGCCGTCGGAGGACCAGCGCCCTCGGAGGCCGTCGGCGGACCAATGCCCTCGGAGGCCGTCGGTGGACCAACGCCTCAGAGGCCGTCAGCAGACCGGCACCCACAAGACCCGACGCCTGGAGAGGGAGAGAGCAGAAAACGCCGCCGGACTACAGACTGGGGGAGGCGCCGGACTACAGGCGGCTAAGGAGGGAGCCTGACTACAGGCGGCTAAGGAGGGAGCCTGGCTACAGGCTGCTAAGGAGGGAGCCTGGCTACAGGCGTCTGGAGAGAAAGCCAGGCCATTGGCGACCAGAACCCTCAAGACCAGCTTTTGGAGGGTCTCCGAAAGTGACATCCAGTAAAGTCTCTCCCAGAGTAGGCTGTCAACCAGGACAACCGGGGTTCAAGGCTTAGGCAGGAAGGCAAGAGGCTTAAAGTCTCCAGGGAACCCCGGTTGCTGGGCCCACTCCTGAGGCCCGGAGCACCCGAAGGAGGAAGGATCCACCTGGGTTCCCATCTCCCGGACCAGTGGTAATCCCACCTGGGTTCCCACCTCACAGACCGGTGGCAAAAACGGTGCGGAGACCTCCAGACCTTTGGCGGGCTCTAGAGATAAGACTGAGGACTCCTCTTGGGGCTTGGGTGGAGGCGGGTCCTCCTGGACACCCTCTTGGGGCTTGGTCGGAGGCGGGTCATCCAGGACCCCCTCTCGGGGTCTGAGCAGAGGCAGGACCTCCTGGACCCCCTCTCGGGGTCTGAGCAGAGGCAGGTCCTCCTGGGTTGACGTGTCTGACGATGAACCCTCCATGGTTATCACGTCGCAAGCCGGTGGTGAATCCTCCTGGACCCCATCCTCGCTGGCTGGTGGTAACCCCCGGGGACAGACTTGAGGTCCGAGGCATTGGCCGGACCCTCGGGGATAGACTTCAGGTCCGAGGCGTCGGCTGGTCCCCCGGGGACAGACTTCAGGTCCAAGGCGTTGGCCGGACCCTGGGGACAGACTTCAGATCCAAGGCGTCAGCCGGACCCTGGGGACAGACTTCAGATCCAGGGCGTCAGCTGGACCCTCGGGGACAGACTCGAGGTCCGAGGCGTCCCATCTGACAGAAAAAAAAGAACGTTTGTTTAAAATTTCCCAGTAACCTATGGATCCCGGTGGTTGTCCAACTACTCCTTCCAGTCTTCAACCTACAGTGGAATAAACTGAAACCCTGACTGACATCACAGCAAAAGACAAAACATCAAAACTTCAGCCCATGTTAATTTAGCCTGTGCACATATTTTAGCCAATTGTTTTTTTAGGTTTTAATTAATACTTTCCACCCGCCCCCTGTGAGTGGGGATGATGCACCATACCAAACTTGTTTGAGACCTAAACTGGACTCCACTCAGTGCAGGTCCTGATTTCCTAAAGTAGGTTCCATTTTTCATCCTCATCTTTTCAGGGAACACATGCCTAATAATGTAATAGTTAATGAGACATTTTATCACAGTTATGCTGTCCTCTCTTTCCGCAGGGGTCTGGTCATCCTGTAAAATAATCCACACACACACAACCAAATACTTAAAAACCTCTGAAAGGGATAACCATGTCTGTGGAATCAAGAATTATTTCTCTCTGATTTACAATCAAAGTACATTTTTCCTGTTATAATGTCAGAGTCTTTTTTGGATTAAAGTGACCACACATCGTACCACTTTACACAAAACATTTCACCAAGGCTGGTCTAAGTGGATAACACCACTCCTTCAAGTTCTCCAACATCTGCTTAACCCCCACATGTCCTCCTCCATGTGCTTCTGGAAAAAGTTCCTGTTTTAATCCTGGAGGAGACACCATCCTCCACCAGGTCCTTTTACAGCACCCTTCCTACTCTAATGCTCCTTTTCCATAGGCACCATCATCATGTCAAAAATCCTGCACTCGCCCTTTAACATCATTTGACATGCACTATTTTTTCCACACAAACTTAATCCTTATACACATACACTTCTTATCTTTCTATCAACTTGTTACAAATCCTAATCCTATTAGTTCCAACACAATGTATGCAGCTTTAAATCCTTAATTCTAAAAACAATCTGAAACAACAACCATCTTTGTAAACTACTACCTCACCTGGGGGGTTTCAATAGAACTAACTTCCAATTGTCAAAACATAAAAATATATCCTGTGATAAACAAAGCAGTCTTTTAAATCAATCTGACTATTCCAGCTGAATGTTGTATACATTATGGTAATGTTTTCCTATGTTCTCCAACATTACTGATATGTACATTAACCCTCTTCTTACTCACCCCTTTTCTGAAACAAAACTTCATATACTGCTAGTTTTGTTGCAGAAACATTAAAGGAAAGTGCCTTGAGATGGCATGTTTCATGAATTGGCGCTATATAAATAAAATTGATTTGAAAATTGAATTAAAGAAAATTTGTAAACAGTAGTCAGGGAAAGTCACCTCAAATGCAGATTCTAATCTTTCTTAAAGTTGGACAAACGCTTCCTCAGCTTTCTGAGTCCAAGTTAAAACATTGTTCAATTTCATCATACCTTGTATGTTCACGAGGTCTCTCAAAGGTTGGGTGAGATCAATGTACCCAAAATGTAGTTGTGACTGTAGCCAGTTAGTCCTAAAACAACATCAGAATGCTCTGCTTGTAGCTGGAGTACATACTGGTTGCTCCTGTAGATATAACACAGCCCAGGAAAGACACCTGTTTCCTGGCAACTTACAATTTATCTTTACTGACCTTAAAACCTGTTGATGAAGATGTCTCTAACTGTGAAAAATCTATTATAACTTGATTAAAAAATATCTGGTGATAGAGCAAATCCCTGTGGCAGTCTGGTATAACGTAGCTTGTGACCGCTATACTTGAATGAAAAAATATCTTGAACCGGAAATGGCCACTTATGGATTAGGCACAGAAATTGTAGATTTTTTTTTAAACAGAATTTATAGCTCTAACATCATGTGAAATGCGATCTTTACCAATACCTTCCTCTTCCAATGTAAGAAAGAATGCATTCCAGGCTGGAGCAGAGGACCGTAAAACTTCAGCTGCAAAGAAGCCTGCCATGATGTCAGCACCTCTGCCAAGATTTATGGAAGGACTAGTTAACCCAGAGAGACGACTCAATAGTGACTTTAAAGTAATCGGAGCACATGAAATTAATCCCACCCCAGTGGACTTTCTGCAAACATACCTCTGCTAGTTCATGATGCTCAGCACGTTCCCAGCCATGATAGCTAATCAAAACTCATGTTTAAAAAGAAACTCATCAGTTACATCACCGACAATTTAATAGGAATTAGTATATTTATAAAACAGCAAACCTGCACGCTGGTAAGAGCCCAATCAGTTGCCTGCCTTTGCCTGGTGCTCAAAATGGAGAGAAAGGGAAATGTGAAGAAACGTTTCATCTAACACAATATACCATTATAGTTGTTCAGCAGTAGCAGCTGCCACGGGCTCAGGTGCCACATACATATTCCTAGAGGTGATTGTCTGTGTTTTACCTTAAAGATTCTTGATATCAGTCTGAACGGTTCCTGTCATAGAACAGAGTGACATGTGGCAGGTCAGGTGGGAGGACGAGTAGGAACCCAGACGTTACATTTTCCATAGCTGGAACACTGAGAGACAACCAGTTGTAGCAGGCTCTGTTCACAGTCCTACAAAGATGTCGGCAAACTCCTTCCCCACAGATCACAACGGCAGACACTGCTGCTTCTCTCAGTATCATACTCAGTGACAAACTCTTAGTCCACAACCCAGAGGCTAATAGTTGTCTGGAAATAGCGGAATATGTGGCTCCAGTGTCCACTAAAAGTTCATGCAGCCTTTTCCCCTGACAGCACGGGGTCTGCAGTGCTCATGCTGCTCGGTCAACCTCAGGGGTGTGTAAATATTGTCCATAAGAAGAGTTTTTCCCTTGTTGGGGTACTGACCTTGTGGAGGTGAGGTCATGCTAGGATTTGGTGACTCCATGTCAAGCTGACCTGTCGGTGGGGTGACAGGTCAGCTTGTCACCCCACAGTCACGTGCCCAATGTCCAGAACAACCACAGTTGTATGTCGATGGGTGCTCTAACAGGTCCGCTATATTACATTCTGTCCCATTTTTCAACCTCGACGGCACACTGACCACCAAACCGCCATCTGCTTCCACGTCCAGGACCAACAGACCTGTAATTATATAAAGAATAGAGAGGAGGAAGCAAGCCTCCTCCTTGGACTGAATAAAACTGAAGTGACACCTTCAGGGTTTAAAATCCAACTGCTGACACCATCACATGTTCACTTTTTCTTTTTACTTAGTTTCTGTTTTGCTTCCTGTAATTGCTCTTTTTCTTGTTTTCTCTTCCTCTCCCCATTTTGAGCCACACTAAAAATTATATACCAAATGTTTTTTCCAGCGAGCAAATTCACTTCATCAGCTGTGATACTGAACAGTTTATTCACCAGGGTTTGCATATCCCCTAATGAATAAGGAACATATTTCTGTGCTCCTAAATAATTTTATAACAAGAGCATCTGCACTTTAGTGGGACTTTGAGAACTTGTTTACATGGAATTAATACTTTGCGATCTGTCCTTTATTTTTTTCCTAAGATTTTCTGTTCCTGACAATTTCTGCATCTGCAAATTTTAACTTCTGTATTAAAACGATTCAAACTAGTAACATTTGTCATAAATTCTTCAACATCAGTTACTCCATCTGAGGATAAGTTTAAAACTAATGTATGAGTAGTCACAGTGTTGATAAAATCTATCTAATCAGCAGCATTGTCATTTTGCCAAACAGGATTAAGCTTCATTTTAACTTTTAGTTCTACTGACTTGTGATTCCTAGACCTACAATCAGCAGAAGCTGTTAGTGGGCTAATTCCTGCTTTTTTGATCAACCAGATTTAAGTCTGTTGTATTATATCTAAACTAGGGCTGTCAAATGATTAACAATTTTAATCACAATTAATCGCATATTTTATCTTTTTACTACTGAAAGTGAAAAAACCAATTTGGGCATTTTATTATGCAATTTTGCAATAAATGACACTAGTTAAAATTATGCTTGTACAAAAGATATTTTTCTTTTTTCTTTTTCAGTTGTCTCGAAGAAATGTTTAATTCCCTGCCAAATATTAACTATAATAACATCTTACCCCAATTTCTAACCTTTTTCTTACACTTACACACTGTTTTACTAAACAATTACCCAACAGCTCACCATGATTCAACGTTTTTCCTCCAATGTAAATGTCTCCACCACCTTTTGCTTGCACTCAGACCGCATTCCACCGTTCAAAGTTTCTTTTCCATTTCCATTAATGCTTCGACGTTTTCTCCCACTTATTTCCAGAGCGCACGGTGCCATTCACTTTCACGAATATCCTAATAAAATGCTCCCTCCATGATGAAACTGTTACTTGTTCATCAAGAATAAACTCTACTTCACACAGTAATTTTCCTATGTAAATACCACACAAGCTGGCAGATTCTCAGCCACACGCACACACAAACACAGAATAGACACACTCTTAAGAGCCGTGGACTCAAGCTTTCTCACCATTACTTATGAAAACACAATGGATCCCATTTTAACCGACACAATATGTTGGACAAGATATGACAAAGACAACACATCAGACAGACAGCTTGTGTGCTTCTTCTCTCTCTCTTTTTTTCCCCAAGTACCTTCTTGTCTAACCGCCGTGTTTCCAGAATCTCTCTCTGGAGTTCAAAAACAATCCAAATTTCTCTGGGATCGGTTTAAATCTCTTTATTTATTAATAATACTTCTTGGCGTTTTAGCTATTTTTGTGTGTTTAATCACCCCTTAAGCCTGCATTGTATTCCTTGCATTTTTTACAAGAATTAGGTCAAATCCCACTGTTTTTAAATTAAAAGAAAATACCAAGTGGTATTTAATTTTCCAAACACACACACACCAGCACACACGGACTTTAATTTTGTAGGGCTCTGCCACCCTCGAATTACACAGACTTTTTGGGTTCTGTTTCCCATTTGATTCACAGACTTTTTGGATTCTGTTACCCCTTTGATTCACATACTTTTTGGGTTCTGTTACCCGTTTGAGTACCTATCAGAGCCTAGGATTATAGGGTTTATTATCACACGGACTTTCTCGGATTCCGTTGTCCCATTTTTTAATTACATGGACGTTTAAGGACTCGCAATAACTCTCAGTCACTCACTCATACTGTTTAACGAAGCTTCACTCACCGCTGCTGTCTCTCTCGTCTCAGAGTTCCGTCAACTTTTCAGATCCCAGTAGGCAGGAGAAATCAGGTCCTGGAAAAGGATTTTTAGAGCTGTGGCCACAGTCCTATTCCCGGTTTCACCCTACCCACTGGAATCCTCAAGTATATTGGAATCCGGCTCGAAGGACCAATTAAATGTCAGGTCTGAACACCTAAAACATTCATTTAACAAACACAAAAGAGAAAGTTGTAAACCAGGTTTACTTAGTTAGCAAAATAAATAAATTGGTTAAAAGGAAATCAATCAATAAATATGTTAATATGGTTAACAATTCATTAAAAATCTCTGTAATATTTTATTTCATTCAGTATGTTATTTCATGAGTTATTTTGTGTTTAAAATGCATTTGGACTTTTATTTTGAAGGACACGTTGCTGCGTGACCCAGGTGATTAGCAACCACCAATCGGATTGTTCAAACGTTTTTTTTTTCCTTGCTGGAAGAGTGTTTGTTTTTTGCGGAGCGGGCTGCAGACAAAACTTTGAGAGTAGAAGGTGAAGAACCTTAAATTGTTAAAAGCCAATTATGTTGGATTTTGTGAAGAAGATATTTTCCGTACTCGATCTGTCCCTGTGTGGAGACGATTAGTACGTTGGAAATAGGGACTTGGTGAGTGAAAAGTCTCTTTCTTTTAAAAGGAAAAAAGATATGTGCAATGTATTTTTCATTTTGTGAATATGTAAAGCCGAGGTAGTGATTTTAGGTTTATTTTTGGTAAAACTTGAAGCACATGCAGCAAATATAAGCTAAAACTGAACATCACAGTGCATCACTACCCTGTGATGTTCGGCAGCCATTTTAAGAACTGCAATTGAGATTGGAGTTGGATCATTTTTATTTAAAGCTACCTGGTTATTTATGTTGGTATTTATGCACATTTTATGTTGGTACAATAGGCCATTTAGAGTGGGTTGGCGAATAATTCAACTGACAAAACTTGGAAACCACGAGGTGGAAGCAAGATGGCGAGTCACCCTGTGACCCTCTGAACTGTGCAACTACCTGAGTAATAGCGCCTCTATTGGACGGTGCACATTGCTTCCGAACTGGTAGGATTCATCCACTTTCTGCAAAGCTGCAGTGGACTTTTAGTGAACCCTGAGTTGCTCATTGCAAAAAAGAAAAGCAGATAGGAGAGAAGAGGACTCTCTTTTCTTTTGGTCTTGTAGTACCAATTTATTCAGTCTTTTGCTGAATCATTTTAGTTTTATAACCTTTGTATTTTTTTATGAGTGCAACAAATTGTAAATGGTATTTGTTTGTTATGCTATTTACTTTTTGCATAAATGTAAATGGGTACATTTACTACGTGGATCCTCAAACTCAAAAGGTAAACTTCACTGATGTGAATTAGATCAGCCTGAGTTAATCAATAGATCAAAATCTTAACTGAACAAAACTAAGAACTAATTTGAACTAAACCAAACTAAAAAGGTTGCAACCTGATAATAGAGCTTGATATTAAAACCTGATACTAAAATCATATATTAGGTCAAACATCAGAGGATAATCCAAAAGGTTAAAACCTAATTACTTAACAAAAAGGGGTTAAGGTCATTTGAAATTGTGTTAAGTGTTGTCCAGTGTCTTGTGTGTAAGTTCTTCAATAATAAGCCGGCAGTTTAAACTTCCCTGGTCTGTGGTCTTTTTACTTTCCTAACATACTGTAATGCATCTTTTGCTCCAGTAGACGAACTTAGTTGAATAATTCTGGTCCATAGGATATATTTAAGTGCTGTTTTCGTTATTACTCTGGGCTTCTTAGTATGTCACATTGTTTGCGAGCAGTCATAGATCCGGTAATGTAAGGCAATCATAAACCAACAGGGATTTGATTTTATTGCCACCAAATGGAAGAGGCTAGCCCACACAGTTTCCTGGTAACCGGGTAATGGATAGCCTCTGCATGGCGGCTTTTGGCAGACCTGTGGTCAATGGAGTAGCCTAGTGGCTCCTGGAGCTGGTGGCTGCTTGCAAAGCCTTGGCCTAATTCAAACTTTATTGCAATCCAATCAAATCCTACTTTCTTTAGAAAACACTTTAAATTACCAAAGGGACCCAAAGTGCTGTACAAAATACAATGAAAAATTTAAAACTTTAAAATGCTATAGTATTGAAACAAACATGAAATACATTGTTGTGCAATTATACGCTGTTTAAAGGTTATTTTGCCCAGGTCCCCCTTGAAAATGAGTTCCAGATCTCAACGGGGTTTACCTGATTAAATAAAGGAAATTTAATGTTTAATAAATAACTGTCTGTTAGATATTGTCCGGTGGATATCAGCTCTTAAGCTGATATCCACCAGACAATAGTTGAAAGGGATGAGCAATGGCGATCTTTTAATAACAAACTCTGCACACATATAGAATAAGGAGTGACAACTTCTCTTCAATAATTTATTAACAGAAATAAAATGAACATCAGAGAACATCACTTTATAATGCTGTTTATCTGAATTAATACTATATTTCAATCAATAAATCCTGTCTACTAGGATAATCAAACTTAAAACTACTAAGCAAAAAGAAGATAAAAGACAAGATAAGCTAAGGAACTATGTGTAATAGTTTGAGTCTCTGCCACTCTTTAGTTTTCTGTTTTTGGGTTCTTTCCTGTTTGATTTCTGTTATTGTTCAGTCTCTGGCTTGTTTTTATGTTCTGCTAGGATCTTGGCACTGATGCCTGGTCTGATTGCTCACTCTGTCCAACTGCTCAGCACTACCCTGCCTGCAATCATCCCTCACTGGTTTCACCTGTTTCCACCTCCACATAAACTGCTCAGACCAGTCCTCAGTGTCAGGTCATCTTTCTGCAAGTTCGGGGGAAATCAGAATCTGACGGTTTTTCTGTTTGCCTGCCTTCCTGCCTGCCTTTAACCAAGCCTGTTTTGATCCTGTCTGTTTGGCTGGATATGTTGACCTGTTCTGCCTTTTTTGTTATTGTTCCAGCCTGACTCCTACCAGTGTCATCTTTGGTTGTCAGCTGTGAAAAATCTTAATTCTGATCTGTGTGTTTCCGTTTTTGGCTTGGTGCCCATTTTTGGGTTCTCCTGTTTTTGTTCTGTTAATAAATCATTTTATTTCAACCTCTGCTTGTCTGGCTGAATACTGGTCCCACATCGTGAAGCACTACAAAGCATTTTACTATGTACATGCGAAAGAACACAAAAGGCAAAACAAAGTGGTTGATCATAATCAGAATAATTCAGTGAATCCTGGTTCACTGCAGATCTGTCATAAATGGATGAAATATGAAAATCAGAATCAGAAATACTTTAATAATCCCAGAGGGAAATTATTTTTGTTACACACTCCAGATATAAAAACAACATATTTATATATATATACAACATGCTACACAAAAAAATATGAATATATATATATATATATATATATATATATATACATATGTATATATACATATGTATATATATATATGCATATATAACTATATATATATATATATATATATATAAATATATATATATGTAACTATATATATATAATATATATTTATAAATATTTGCAGATCTAAAATAAAGTGATAATGGCAATGTGCAAAAGAGAGGCAAAAGAAGGAATAAATGTCAATAATTGTCACCAACTCTATAATACATAGAAAACACTATAATATATATTTATCAAATATATATTTCTCCTCCTGTTTGACTTCAGTTTAAATAGTTTTGGTTCTGAATAAATATGTGTAATCTAACTGAAAGGTCATGAGCATTGTGAACATATGATTAAAATTATCTGAGCTGCCTCCTATTTATTCTGACAGCAGCTGTCTGATCTGTGGTCTGACCCAAGATGGCCGCTCTGTTGGCATGTTGGCTTAGCGGCTGGCAGCGCCCAATGGGAGCATCTATGTGTATAATGTCTATGCTTGAAAGGACCATAAATGAATATCCGGAAACCGGATGTTTAGATCAACCTGGTTATCTAGATCAGTGATTCTTAACCATAGGGCCGCGGCCCAAAGTTGGGCCGCCAGCGCCCCCTTGTGGGCCGCAAAAATCTTTCAGTTTTGCACCTGTGGGCCGCAAGGGCCGTGGGACTGCGTGCAGCTTTCGACCATGTGGTGGCGGTAATGCATCACTCGGTTGTTTAAAAAGCGCCAATACACAGAGAATGGCGTACCTACACTCCAGCATAGTAGATGGCGATAATACATCTAAACGTTAGATGTCAACAGCCAGTAAAAATCAGAAGAAGACGTGACGTCACCATCTCATGAGCAACGCCCCTTGCCGCTAAGGTAGGGCAAACAGTGTGAGAGCGCATGTAGCAACCAGCCATTACACATACAACGATGACCGACGGTACGGTAAGTCGATGTTTTTCTCCTGCTCGGCGTTCATGGTGCAGTTTTTTTTCTGTTTGTAGTCACCGTCCAGGAATCGGTATAAATTGTCCGGCCCGCCGAACAATTTAGTCCGGTCCGGTGGCCAAATGCATTATCATTATCCAACAGCTGTATCTCCTCGCTGCATCGACATGGTCTGCACCAGATTTGTTGTGAGTCATGGGGGAGGGCTGCCGAACGCGTTCGTGTGAATCGCCCGGTGGACCGGTCGGGAAAATGTGTGACAGCAACTGCGGTGGCCGGCTGGCCGGCAGCTGGCCGGCCGGTCCCGCAGCGGTGCGCGAACCCCGCCAGCCGGCCGGCACCGCAGCGGTGCGCGAACCCCGCCGGCCAGCTGGCCGGCCGGCACCGCAGCGGTGCGCGAACCCCGCCGGCCAGCTGGCTGGCCGGCACCGCAGCGGTGCGCGAACCCCGCCAGCCGGCCGGCACCGCAGCGGTGCGCGAACCCCGCCGGCCAGCTGGCCGGCCGGCACCGCAGCGGTGCGCGAACCCCGCCGGCCAGCTGGCCGGCCGGCACCGCAGCGGTGCGCGAACCCCGCCGGCCAGCTGGCCGGCCGGCACCGCAGCGGTGCGCGAACCCCGCCAGCCGGCCGGCACCGCAGCGGTGCGCGAACCCCGCCAGCCGGCCGGCACCGCAGCGGTGGCCAATAGGCCGGAGCGGCGCTCGGCTGCGAGGGCCGCTCAACGCCGCTTGCGGCTTTAACATCCTTCATATGCGGCCTATCAGCGTACCCCGAGTCGCTGCTGCACGTTCCATAACAACAATGTTTAAAAACAATGGTTGGGAGACTTCTCCGACTTAGAAAAAGCGGTAGTTTTACGGAGTAAAACCAAGGGTAACGTACAGCGAAAGAGTGGAGGAAAACGCATATTTGCCCTACCTCGTACCACGTGATATGACGTCACGTTCTAAAAATAGCTCGCTCGCGGTACGCCATTAGACTGTCTACTTCGCAGCAAAAATCAATAGTATGAACCTGCAGGGTCGGAGGCAGCATTCTCAGGACCCTAGGTTTTTGTGACAGCGCCACCGCAGGGTCGGAGGCTTCTAAAAATACTTCATCCGTTAGCTAAAAGTTAGCTCACAGTAGTAAAAGGTGATAGCTAGCGGACTTTTACATTGGATTACCCTTCTTGCAAAAATGGATACGTTTTTAAAAAGAAAAAATGAAGACGAACGTCCTGCCGACACCCCCACCCAAAAGACAAAGTTTTTGCGGAAATACAATCTCGACTTCATTAAATACGGTTTCGTAAATGGAGGAACAGAGGCAGTGCCAAAAGCCCAGTGTGTGGAGTGTGGGCTAATGCTGTCCAACGAAGCTCTCAAGCCCTCAAAACTACAGCGGCATCTAGAGACCAAGCACCCGATGCTCGTGGGAAAGCCGGTGGAATATTTTAGGAGGAAGGAAATTGGGCTGCAAATGCAGAAAAGGTCTGTCGTGTCACTGACAAGCAACTCTAAATGTGCATTGAAAGCCAGCTACCTCGTAGCCAGACGTGTGGCACAGAGTAAGAAAGCATTCACCATAGCGGAGGAGTTGGTTCTGCCTGCCGCTGTTGATATGTGCCGTGAGCTAATCGGAGAGGCCGCCGCAAAAAAGCTGCTGACCATCCCACTCTCTAACGACACTGTGAGTCATCGTATCGCGGACATGGCCTCAGACATACAGCATCAACTTACAGAAAGAATAAAAAGTAGCCCTTTTTTTTCTTTGCAATTAGACGAGTCCACGGATGTCACGAATGCTGCACTGCTGCTAGTTTTTGTTCGGTATCGCTGGGACAGTAGTTTGCACGAAGACATACTGTTTTGTGGAGAGCTACCAACACGAACTACAGCTCAGGAATGTTTCCGCTGCATGGATAATTACTTCACTGAGAACGGCCTGGACTGGCAGAACTGTGTCGGGGTGTGCAGTGATGGTGCAGCATCAATGACTGGCAAGCATCATGGTGTCATTACACAGATACTTGATCGTGCACCAGAAGCTAAATGGACACACTGTTTTCTCCACCGTGAAAGCCTTGCAGCAAAACAGATGTCACCAGATCTCCACCAGGTGATGGATGTAAGTGTGAAAACCATAAACTTTATTAAAAGCAATGCTGTGAACTCCAGATGTTTTGCTAAGCTTTGTGAGGACATAGAAGCAGATCATGTCCAGCTGCTATATCACAGTGAAGTGAGATGGCTCTCAAGAGGACTGGTCCTCAATCGTTTGTTTGAACTGAGGAATGAGGTGTTCTCTTTTCTCACTGAGAAAAAATCTCATCTTGCACATTACTATGCTGACACAATGTTCACAGCAAAACTTGCCTACCTCTGTGACATTTTTTCACTACTGAACCAACTGAACACCTCACTTCAAGGAAGAAACAGCAACATATTTTGTGTTGCAGACAAAGTTGAAGCTTTCAAGAAGAAACTTGCTTTGTGGACCAAGAGGGCCCAGGAAAAGAGGATGGACATGTTTCCACTTTTGTCTGACATTTTGGAAAACTCCCCTCAGGTGAAGATCAGTGACTCAGTCTCCCAGCACCTCTCCCAACTGGCAGAGAAATTTGGTGACTACTTTCCTGAGGATCCCAGAGAGGGAAACATGTGGATTTTGGACCCATTTTCAGTGGATTCCACTGTAAATGATGTTGCTTTGCCCTCACACCTGGAATCCCAGCTTCTGGAAGTTTCTACTGACAGCACTTTAAAGCTGCAGTGGGGCAAACTGGACCTGGGCTCCTTCTGGATTGCTGTCTCAAAGGAGTACCCATGTCTTGCACTGAGGGCTGTGAAACTCCTTCTCCCATTCACAACTACGTACCTGTGTGAATCAGGATTCTCCATTGTGGCCACAACTAAGACCAAAGCCCGAAACAGACTCAGAGCAACTCTCGAGGCTACTCTGAGAGTGAGCCTTTCTCCCATTCCACCCAGACTGGATCTGATTATGTCTCAGAGGCAGGCCCAAGTGTCTCATTAAGAGGTGAAGATAAAAGGGAGTTGTATTATTGTTGTTAATTGTTATTATTTGTGTCATTGTTCATTTGTCACAGATATAAAGATTCTTCTGGTTCTGCCATGCAAAAATGGAGACTGCTGAAGCAATTTTACAATGGCTTTGCAGATTATAAGGCTATAGTTTCATTTGCACTTTAATTTCATTTAGTTTATTTATATTTATAGATTTATATTATTTGAATGCATTTATTTTATCACCCCCTTTTTATTGATTTCATGATTTATATATATATATATATATATCATTTATTTTATTAATTTAAAGTAAAAATCCTACTATTGGTCTTTTTTTATTATGATTTAAAAGCCTGAATTGATCCTTGAAATTTTTTCTTATCACAGCTTGATTTGGTCCATGAATTATCAGCCTGTTCGGTGTCTTGATGTATGTGTGCAGGTTTATGTAAACGTTTAATAAAAGTTTTTGTGATGATCCCCTTTTATCATGTCATTTTATTAGACAATTTTTTTGCTTGTTAAACAATAAGTGGATTTGGTTTATTATTGAATACAAATCAAACTGTACAGTGTTAATATTTAATGGGCCCCGGGCCACTTTGTACTAAAAAAATTGGGCCTCAAGGTCGAAAAGGTTAAGAACCCCTGATCTAGATCAACATTCTCTCATCATTGCTTTAGTATCATGGCACAACATCATGGCCATGTTATGGCAGTTGTACTGAAACAGGAATTTCCCTCTGGGATTATTAAAGTATATCTGATTCTGATTCTGATTCTGAACATAAATGGGATAGAATTAAAATACATCGTTCTGAGCTTTGTACAAAAAAAAAAACTCGAGGCCTGATTGGTGATGATAATGTTAATTTTAATTTCCATCTGCTCATACTATGTACATCAAGGTGAACAGTATTTGGTTTGACAAAACAACTGCAGGGATTATATCACCCTCATAAACAGTGGATCGGATCATTAAATATAAACTTGAGAACGAGAGATAAGATAAAAGCTTGTTTATTCTTAGAATTACAAGATGAATACATTAATTGAAATTCAATAATATCAGAATTAGTTGCTGCATTATAAATTTAATAATGAAAAAACACATAAAACTATACAAAAAAAAGCTGAAAGAATATCTGTTCACTCCGCTGTTCTTCAGCAGGGAACGTCTCCCTGAATCTGGTTGACAGTCACTCCCATGGATGTGGCCTCTGAATGCCTAAGTGTGAATCCAATAGTAAACAACGAAAACAAAGCAAACAACCTGGATGAGCCAGATTCCTGTTTCTAGGGCAGATGCACCAAGGCAAAACAAACACAGTCAGCAGGAACTTTAGAGATTAGATGGTGAACAAAACTACAAGTTCAGGGGAATAACAACACAATCACCAGTTTTGAATATATTGAACACATCCCTGGGTTCTGGTTCTGTGTCCATCAGGCCATCATCGTGCATCAAAGGAAACATGACTGCTTCATAGACATAATTATAATTGTTATAAAGGTAATAATTACAATAAAAAACACAAAGAAGGGGGAGTGGTGTCTTGATCGTTAGTTCTTGTGTCCTGAAGAAGCTACAAGGTTCTGGGTTTGAATCCCAGATTGTCCTTCTGGGTACCTGACCAAGACCCTTAGCCTCAAAATGATCTCTAGGAGCCCCACAGGGCCAGCCCACTGCTCCCTAAAGTAGGAATCAATTGTAGAGGACACCTTTTTTTGCCACTTATGTTGCAAAGACAGATAAAGACATTTATTATTCCTGTAATTATGAACATGGCTCACTATGATGATTTAAATGCAAATGTAACTAGTTTATCTACAAAACAAGATGGCAAAGTACCATGACAACTGATCTCTAAGCAGTGAAGAAGTGACAACAATGAGCTCAAAGCAAAGAAAATGGAGACTAAAGAAACAGAAACTCAACCACAATTTTTTAACCTCAACGTAAGATCAATTTTGACTATTTCAGTTTTACAAACTCAGCAAAGGCTCCAAATGAAAAAGACCTTAGCCTGATCCCAGCATATAGAGGCTGAGTGAATGTGGTCCGGACTCTGTGGAGGAGAGTCATGGTTTCAGAGACGCTGTAGAAAGATAGAATACCTGCTCCGTGATCCAGGTACACTCCTATTCTGGAGGAAACTGGACCTGATACTGGAGTTTGAATGTTGTCATGGCAAAATGTGTAACTGTTTGTTTCAAGGCGTAAAGACCAAGATTTGTCATTTTCTCCAAATAAACATTCATTTGACCGTCCTGCTCTCCTGATGTTCTGATATGAAACTGCTACATCAAGTCCTCCTCCTCTCCACTTCACCTCCCAGTAACAACGTCCAGTCAGACTCTCACTACTCAGGACCTGAGGCCAATCAGTGAATCTGTCTGGATGATCAGGATAAGACTGTTGTTTCAATAACATTATTTTTCTATTCCCTTCATATAAAAACAGCTTATTAAATGCTGTGTTTGGATTTGAAGTGATTTCCTGTGAATATCTTAAAAACTCAGCTCTGGTCTTTGGTTCTGGCTCTGACAGTAAAACATCCACTTCACTGACTTTCTGTGAGATGTTTGTCCATGTGTCTCTCAGGATGTCCTGTATTATGTCCGTGAGCTCTAACACAGCTGCTGTCACATCCTCAAAGTATCTCAGAGGACGAATATTGATGCTGGGTGAGTGTGTAGACTCACTGAGTGCTGACAGTGAGGGGTAGTTGAGGAGAAACTGGCTGTGATCCTCTGTGTCTGAGAGCTGCTTCAGCTCAGCGTCTTTCCTCTTCAGCTCAGTGATCTCCTGCTCCAGCTTCTCCTGAAGCTCTTTGACTCGACTCACTTCAGTTTCCTGCTGGGATCTGATCTCCTGCTTCAGATCAGAGCTCCTTTTCTGGATGAGACGGATCATCTCAGTGAAGATCTTCTCACTGTCCTCCACTGCTTTATCAGCAGAGACATTGATGGCCTCCACCTCCTGTTGAAGCAGCTTCACATCTTTCTCTTGGTCCTGGATTCTCTGCTGGATTTGTTGTCGTCTCACCTGGAGCTCCTTCTGCTTCTCAGCCCTTTCTGCTGCAGCTGGGACTGTTTCATGGCCTTTATGTTCATCCATAGTGCAGAGATAACAGATACACTGCTGATCAGTACGACAGAAGATATCTGTTACCTTATTATGATAGGAGCAGAGGTTCTCATGGAGGTTCTTGCATGGATCCACCAGCTTGTGCTTCTTCAATGGTGGAGCATCATAGTGAGGCTGCAGATGATCCCTGCAGTAGGAAGCAGGGCAGAACAAACAGGACTTGACAGCTTTCCTCTTCCTCCCAGTGCAGACATCACAGGCCACATCTTCAGGTCCAGCATAGTGATGATCAGCTGGAGCAGCTTGGAGTCCAGAGTTCTTCAGATCCTCCACCAAAGCAGCTAATGTGAAGTTTTTTTTGAGAACAGGTCTTCGTCTGAAGGTTTTCCTGCACTGAGGGCAGCTGTGGATTCCCCTCTGATCCCATCCGTCCCAGTATTCTGTAATACAGTTCATACAATAGCTGTGTCCACAGGGAATAGTCACCGGTTCCTTCAGTAAATCCAAACAAATGGAGCAGGAGAATTTCTCGTGGCCCATCTGAACTCCTCTTTCAGCCATTTCGCCTCTCACTAACAGGGATCTGTAAGTTTCCTTTGCTCAAAACAGAAACTGGTTTTAATGTGTGTGCACAGCACGCCGTCACAGTCAATGTCAGTGGCTACACCCATCGTCAGATGTAAACGGGGAGGGAATAAGGAAATATGGTTGACAGCATGTTTGCAAGTCCAGACAGGTATATAGTCAAATACCTGAAACCAGAAGGGAACAGAAACCATCAGTTGTATCTGATTCACCTTTTTGCTGCTCATCATTACTGAAACACCCAAAAACGAATTTATAGCATTAAAAAATATTATCTGGAAAGAAGCGTAGTATTATAAAGTTACACTACACAGACAAATTTAGAGTTAAGTCTGAGACTAAATAAATCTGAATTTACATCTGATCTAAGAGAAAATGGGTTTAGGTGGAAGACATTTTAGGAAATTGTTACGGACAGGGTTCTGGACCCAGATTCAAGCCACACAGGTCAGTGACGTTTTAAAGAGTTTATTGCAAAGCAGGAAGTAGTCGCGGCTTGTCTCTATGCAAAGGTTCTCGTCTGGTCTGACGAACCCCTGGGGCAAAGACAACAGGTTAGAGCACAGTAGTGGCTCACAAGAAGCAACGTGGGTTACTGGAGCACTAACCTGAAGTCGGGGTAGCAGAGACAGGGATGACTGCAGGAGAGCTGTGCGGGAGCAGAAGTCCGCTTGCTTGTAAAGCGGTGGGGTTCGTAAGGGGCTTTCCAGAGACGATTGTCCAGTGACGGTCCAGGGTCCGAGATCGGAGAGGCAGAAATCCAGTAAAGGTTCCGACAGGGAAATCCAGAGACTTTATCCAGGTCCGGTCCGGGTTCAGTAGCTAACGGTCTAGGAACAGCGGCAAAAAGGCAGGCTCAGTACTCACAGACGGGCGGGGGTCGGTCAACAGGCAGGCAGTCCTGGGTGAGCAGGCTCCTGACAGGTTTGATTATGGAGACATGAAAGGTGGGATGGACCTTCATAGAAGGAGGCAGGCAAAGACGGACCACCACTGGGTTCATCACCTTCAAGATAGGGAAAGGCCCAATGAACCACGGTGCAAGCTTTCTGCTCTCCACCTTAAGGGGAAGGTCCTTGGTGGAGAGCCAAACTCTATCCCCCGGCTGGTAACAAGGAGCTGGGGTCCGCCGACGATTGGCGGCCCGAGCCTGCGTTTGAGAGGAAGTGAGAAGGGCCTTCTGAGCCCTTCTCCAGGCTCGCTGGCATCTGAGAACCGACAAACGGGCGGAAGGAACCCTGGACTCCCTCTCTTCGATAGAGAAGACAGGCGGCTGGAACCCATAAACAACATAGAAGGTGGAGAGCCCTGTAGAGCTGGAAGGAACGGAGTTCAATGCGTGGGACTGTTAAAGATTATGAGATTACACTGACTGGACTGAGAGAGGCAGTTACCATGGAAACCACAGATAAACAACAGACATTCGAGGCACAGATTCTGACATACTTAGATTGGACAGAATGACTGATTAGGGGAAAACGTGTCAGCTTGGACATTACATTACGTATGATCTTCTTCACCAATTTGGTCAACACAACACTGATATCATCCTGTTTACGCCCCTGAATGGGCATTCACAATTCATTAACTTGAATACGATATGCTGAACCAGAAAAAAGAACCCAATATCTGAGCCACACACAGTGTTGCATTTAAAAGGTTTATTAAAAATCATAATGGCTGGAGAAAAGTCGGTGGGACCTGCTTGGATAATGAGCAAAATGCAGATGTTGGCCAGCAGATCTGATGGGCTTGCCAGGGTTTGTGGTAAGGAAACGGTCCAGTTTGATGTCCAAAAAACAGAAAGTCAATGAAGTGTGCACAGAGGATGCAGTCTCCATAGCACTCCTTTCTCACATTGACAGAAAGAACACTTACGCCAGAATGCTGTCCTTAGACTTTAGTTCAGCATTTAATACTGTCATCCCATCACAACCCATTACCAAACTCACAGACCTCGGTATCATCCCCTCATGTGCAACTTGTTGCACATGAGGGGGTCGACCATGTTGGGGTCGACCCCAACATGTTCAGCTGGACAACCACTTCTCATCCACCATCATTATAAACACTGGAGTGCCACAAGGTTGTGTGATGAGTCCCTTCCTCTACTTTCTCCTCACCCATGACTGCAGACCTGTCCATGGCTCTAACGCCATTATTAAGTTTGCAGACGATACCACCGTGATTGGCCTCATCAGAGACAACGATGAGGCCGCATACAGGGACAAGGTGGACCGTCTGGCTGAGTGGTGGGTGCGACAAAAACAACTTGCAGCTGAACACCGAGAAGACCAAGGAGCTCATCGTGGACTTCAGGAGGAACGCTGACCTACACCCACCCATCGACATCAAGGGGACAGCAGTGGAGCGTGTGGACAGCCCTAAGTTCCTGGGAGTCCACATTTCCGAGGACCTGACCTGGACGACCAGCTGCTCCAAACTCATCAATAAGGCGCACCAGCGCCTGTTCTTCCTGAGGACCCTGAGGAAGAACCATCTGTCCTCAGAAATCCTAACGAACTTCTACCGCTGCACTATTGAGAGCATCCTCACCAACTTATTACAGTTTGGTACGGGAACTGTTCTGTCGCCGACTGGAAGGTGCTGCAGAGGGTGGTGAAAACTGCCCAGCACATCGCCGGGGCACCGCTCCCTACCATCAAAGACATCTATAGGAAGCGGTGTCTGAAAAGGGCCGGGAAAATCACCAAGGACTTCACTCACCCTGCACACACACTCTTCTTCCTCCTGCCCTCTGGGAGGCATTACAGAAGCATACGGACCAGAACCACCAGGCTGAACAGCTGTGGGAAAGAACAGCTTCTTTCCCACAGCTGTCATGCTCCTGAACGCCTCCTGACACAACTATAAGGACTGAAACCCCCCATCCCCCCATACAACAATAACACAATAACACACACACACACACACACAGGGCGACTGTGGCTTGAAGGGTTGAGTAGTCGTTTGGCAATCAGAAGGATGTGGGTTTGATTCCAGCTTCCCCTTGCCACATGTGGATGTGCCCCTGGGCAAGGCACTTAACCCCAAATTGCCCACCGAGCTGCGTCTCGGTGTATGGGGAGTGGTGGCCTAGTGGTTAGAGCAGCACGCTTGCACTCAGAGAAGGATGCAAGTACCCGGTTTGATCCCCAGCGCCTGCACTCTGGGTCCCTGAGCAAGACCCTTAACCCCAGAACGCTTCCCGGGCGCCGCACATGGCAGCCCACTGCTCCCCAAGGGGATGGGTTAAGATGCAGAGAACAAATTTCGTTGTAATGTATGTGTCATGGTTTGTCTTGGATGAACCCGGACACAGCACACACACACACACACACACACACACACACACACACACACACACACAGAGCTGGTTTCCAAAGTTTATTGAGACAGCAGGTAGTGGATGATGAAGCCAAAGTCATTTACCAGACGGAGGTTGCAGGGGTACAGGAAACTGGCAGGCGAGAACAGACCGGAACAGAACCAGGAGACGAGCATGAACGAGACAGGCATGGTGTTCAGGAGACTGAGACGAACCGGCGACCAGGACAAACTGAAGGTGAGTCTTTATAGTGGTGAGTGCAGGTGGAGTGAGTCCAGGATGATTGCAGTCCTGTCAGGTGTTCCCAATCAGGGCTGCACTGAGGAAGTGTTCAGAATGCAGCCTTCAGGCTGCATCATGACATTACCCCCCCCTCAAGGTCGGCTTCCAGACGACCAATAACCTCCTCGACTGGGCGGGTGGAGGGGGGTATCCGGACGGCGGGCAAAACAAAACAAAAAGCCTGGAACCTTACGGGCCCAGGAACCTCACGGGCGCAGAAACTCAGGAGCCCAGGATCCCTTGTCGGCGCAGGAACCAAGAGGACGCGGGGAAGGCGTCGGAACCAATGAGCGCAGGACCCTCTGTAAGCGCAGAAACCTTGAGAGCGCCGGAACCTTGAGAGCGCCAGAACCAGACGACACAGAGGCGAACGTCGCCACACAGCGACCCAGGCGAGACGAATCCAGAGGCGAGGCGTCGCAACACAGCGACCCAGGCGAGACGAATCCAGAGGCGAGGCGTCGCAGCACAGCGACCCAGGCGAGACGAACCAAGAGGCGAGGCGTCGCAACACAGCGACCCAGGCGAGACGAATCCAGACGAATCCAGAGGCAAGGCGTCGCAACACAGCGACCCAGGCGAGACGAACCAAGAGGCGGGCCATCGTGGACCACGATCCCGGCGAGACGAACCAGAGGCGAAGGCCCCCACGGAGATCTGGGGCTGAAGCAAAGGTGAATCCAGATTCCGGCCAGCTCCCGTACCAAGCTCTGTGTGTGACCGGGTTCATCCTTTGGCCGGTTCGTTCTGTCATGGTTTGTCTTGGATGAACCCGGACACAGCACACACACACACACACACAGAGCTGGTTTCCAAAGTTTATTGAGACAGCAGGTAGTGGATGATGAAGCCAAAGTCATTTACCAGACGGAGGTTGCAGGGGTACAGGAAACTGGCAGAAGAGAACAGACCGGAGGAGACAGGAACAGAACCAGGAGACGAGCATGAACGAGACAGGCATGGTGTTCAAGAGACTGAGACGAACCGGCGACCAGGACAAACTGAAGGTGAGTCTTTATAGTGGTGAGAGCAGGTGGAGCGAGTCCGTGGCTGATTGCAGTCCTGTCAGGTGTTCCCAATCAGGGCTGCACTGGGGAAGTGTTCAGAATGCAGCCTTCAGACTGCATCATGACAGTATGGTTCAATGTATGTTTCAATGTATGTTTTAGTGACAATAAAGATGATATTACTATTACATACCATGGACTGTTCCCCTCACACACATACACAATTTGTATAGATTCTGTAAATCTTATCTGCCATTATTTATCTTGTATTATAAACCCGCTAATACATATATAATCCTGTATATTCTGTGCATATAGTTCCCATATTTATATTTATACACAACATTTTAGAGTCCCCTACTATTACTTTTTACTTATACATACACTTATAAATAATATTTATATCCTGTATAGCACTTCTGGATAGATGCAAACCACATTTCGTTGCTTTGTACTTGTGACAGTGCAATGACAATAAAGTTGAATTCTATTCTATTCTTTTCTAAGTGTCCAACATGGGCAAGGTGAGACAAGGAATCCAGAAACTAGAACAGGATCAGAACTTGACAGGGCAGACAATGAATGCTAAACATCTGCTTTAAAAATGGCTTTCAATAACCTGGTATTGAGTGACTGTGGAAACCCAGGATATAAAGGCAGACAAACAGGTAAACCAAATGAGTCTGACTGCACCATAGCAGAGGACTGGAGCTGCAGCCTGTGATCCAGATTACTTGGTGCATCAAGGTCTGATCATGACAGATTAAGACATGGTTATTGTCATGGTTTTCAGATGTTTTGCCCACATGCAGATACGAACAGGCGACAGCAGATAGCTTTAAACAGTTTACTAGGAAATGTGCAAATAACAAGGACGAAATAATGACTGCAGCAGCGAGGTCTGAACGTCGAAGCAGAGGAGACTGCAAGAGAACGGAGTTGTTAGATCGATGGCTAGAATCCAGTAATTGTCAGAACATGCCCTGCTTACCATTAGCCGGGCGGACCTAACCGGGGCGGAGTGAGTGCAGAAGGAACTCTGTGAGCCTGCTCTAGATGGAGAAGGTGGCTAGTGGCTGGAGGGCAGCAGCAGCGGCTAACGAGGGATCCAGAGCTAGCCTCCGCTGGGTCGAGTGACAGATGGATTAACCAGAGTAGAAGCGGGACCACCAGAATCCGGGAGGGGGACCTCAAGCCCGGCTGGGTAACTTCCAGGGGGCAAGAGGGGAAGCACCAGACCAAAATCTGAGCCTAGTGATTCTGGAGGTGATTCTTCAGACGGAGCGTCAAAGCAGGTGAGTGCGTACCAGCACCAAAAAACTATGAAAAAAACAGGAGACTCAAAGTTAGTCAAAAGTTGAGTGTAGAAAAACTCACGAGCAGATTTCCAGGAGCTTGGTATGAGGCCGCGTCGTGGTACGACGCGGCCTCATACCAGGGGAAGCCGCCTCCAACGAGCTGCAGGTGTGGACCACGCCCCCACAGCCAACTAGACACACCTGAGGAGCAGAGTTAGAGCAGGCAAACAGACAACCCTGACAGTTATATTATTTATTCTCACGCACATAGTTTCTTGGAAGTACCAATTCACTTGTTTTTAGAATCAGCAGTATGTATTTAAATCAACAAATAGACAATATATATATTTTTTTACTATTAATTCATGGTAATCCTGTATTTAATTTAACAATTCAAACAATAACTTATATCATAACTATAATGTTTCAGGCTGGGTTGTGCAAAACACAGAGAGAACTAATGTACACTCCACTGGTGAACATCTTACACCTCCAGGGTATAAAGACTTTATTTCTTGATTATGAATCTTGGATAATTTTCACATGGAAACATAAAATGTTCTCACCTAATTTTGACAGTACTTTGAGGCAAGCAACAATATTTGGTCTAATAAAACAACTGCAGGGACTAGATCAGCCTTATAAACAGTGGATGTTTCATGGTTTAAATTAAGACCTTTGAGCAGGCAACAACCGCGACCAGAGAATACAGAGTTTAGAACTTTACATAAAAGAGTAAAGCTGGTTGTAGCTGCAGGAATGAGGAACAGAGCAGAAAGGGAGCCTGGGGTCCGTTCTTCGTACGTTGCTTAAAACATCCAAGATCAAATGACACATCCAAGATGATTTCATCCGGCTAATCATGATCCGGCTAATTGGGTTCTTCGAACACACCTGTTGTTTATGATTAGTATGGCTGGATTGAGTTATCTGAGATAACTGCGCGTTCATGCGTTTGTTTAAAAGGGGAAATGTATCGATAGTAGACACAATAATCAGCAACGCTGCTATTGGCTGTTCAGTATGGCCAAAGAACGCCCACAGTTTTTCTCCCAAGCAGAACAAGAGCTTTTAATGGAAGGTTATGCCGAATTTGAGTCATTAATTAAAACACCTCAAAATCTGTTAAAGCCAGGAGAGAGGGCTGGCAAAAAGCAGCAGACAAATTAATGCGTAAATACTGTCCATCGTAGATGTTTCTATCACTTTCTACAGTATGTATTTTTGCATTTTAATAATCTCATATTTACTTTGTTCTTTTATGTCAGAGCCTCCACGGGACCCACTAGAACATGGGGACAAGTAAAAGTGAAATACAAGAATATTCTACAAAATGGTAGCCTTTAATTATTATACTGTATTTTAAAAAGGCACTTATGTCAAGAGATCCAAATTTCAGTGTCATTCCTTAGACACGGGAAGTAAAGGACATGTGCAAACTGGGAATTTTAACAAAAAATTATTTATCTATAAAAAAATGAAGTTCTTCCTTTTCCAAGTCATCCACAGTTTACACGGTAAAACTGTATTGCTCCGTGGCTAGATAATCCATCCATAGTTTTTTCTAATACAATATACGGCTCGACAGGAAGCAAGCCTTTCAAAGTAAACTAAACTTCACAATAAAATGGCCCGAACAAATCTTCTTACTGAATAGGATAAAAATAAAAAGCAAACCATCATACAAATAACTTAAATATTTTAGATTTATGGCTCCAACACCCACTTTTTCCTCTTTAAAAGTCACTGTTAAATGATGTGTTTGTCTGTTTATAGCAGCCACCAAGAAAATCTCTCTACAATTACACTGTCGCGCTGCGCTCAAGGATCCTGTCTATTGCGCAATACGCGATTAATTCGAAAAAAATAAAAAAATATTCTTGCACCTTCCGCAACAGGTTGCAGTCGTAAAAATGGACATGGCTACGACAGACTTCCCTATCTCCTCCGCTTATACAGCCGTGATCTCATCTTGTTTACATGCTCTCGAGCAGGCTTAAGGTGGCGCACATGTTGCTATGACAACAAGTGCAGGAAGTCTTTCGAAGAACCAAACGATCCAAGATCATGCCAAATCGTCAACAATGAAATCCTGCTAACTGAGTTAGCGACGTACGAAGAACGGACCCCTGTTCAGTCCTCATGTGAGCAAACGATCTGGCGTCTGTGCTTCTTCTTCTTCTTTTTGTTTTATGGCGGTTGGCAAACAACTTTCAGGTGCATTACCGCCACCTTCTGGACTGGAGTATGAACCAGATGTCTAATCCCTATAATCTCCCTATTAGACCTGTTTTCCTAAGAAACCTAAACACGGATTTAAAAACCACATCTCCAGAAGATTTTTGTAGCAGCTCTCTAATATTTAATTTAACTTTATTCCTATTTAACTCTTCTACTAATTCCTCTCTTTCTAGATTATATTTATTACATTCCATAAAAATATGTATAACTGTTTCCAACTTTCCACAAAAATTACATAACCCCGTACTATGTTTATTTATTATTTTCAAAGTACTATTTAACCCTACATGCCCAAATCTTAATCTAGATATAATATTTTCCTCTTGTTTATTCCTATTTTCTTTTCTACACTCCCCCACTTTTTTTTGAATATTATAATAAAACCTTGCCTTCTTTTCACCCTCCCATTTTTCCTGCCACTTCTTTTTGTAATATATTTTACTTATACTCCTTATCTCATTTTTACTATACTTACCTTCCAGTTCAACTTCATTTCTCTTACTCGCACTCTTTGCAAATGTATCTGCTAATTCATTTCCAACTATTCCGGTATGAGCCGGAATTGGCGTCTGTGCTCTGGTCCAGCCTTCTCTTTAAAGCCCCTCCTGATGAGCCTAATGAGCCACGGCTGTACGGGATGAACCTGTGAGACGCATCCTGAAAGAGGGATAGAGAGAGCAGCACCCGAACAACTTCTGCACAGATCTGTGGACATGACAGGATCATTGAATCGATTGATAGGGCTCTAAAATATTAAAATACTTTGTACATAAGAATCAATATAAAGGTATGTTTAGCCATAGAATCAAAATGTTAACACTTCAAGTGAAATTTAATCATATCAGAATTAGTTGCTTACATAAGGAAATCATTAACCCTTAGTGATAAATGTCAATGATTTGTGAAATGAAGCAACAAATATATAAACTTAAACAAGTCGACAAAGACTCGACACACAGCTGTTCTGCAGCAGGAAAGATCTCCTTTAAACTGGTCAGCAACAGTTTCTAAGCATTATTAAATCACTGGGACCATCTGTGTCCTTTTCAAAAAAAAAATAAAATAAAATATATATATATATATATATATATATATATATATATATATATATATATATATATATATATACTTTTTATTAAACTGTAATCATTAACATTTTCAGTTGAAACATTTCCAGAATATGGACCACAATATGACGGACTGGAGCTGCAGACATCTCACAAGAGGATCTAACATCCTTCAGATCAACAGTTTAAAGGTTATTATGGTTGATCACAAATAATAGGTCATTTAAAAAGTTTACTGGGTTCTCAGCTAGCAGAATAAGATCAATGAATTATCCGAATGTTTTTGATATCCATGGACGTAAATCAAAGGAAAAAAACATAACAGTTTCATAGGTATGAACATAGCACACTATGATTCTTTGATAAACTAGTTTATCTACAAAAAAACCCAAAAAAGATGGCAAAATAGCTCAATAAAGACAGCTGATATCTGAGCAGTAAAGAAATTACACAACAAGGACCAGAGAAATTAAAACCAAAATACCCATTTTAACCAACTGGACCTCAGATCAATTCTGACTAACTCAGTTTAATGAACTCAGCAGAGGCTCCTTCAAAGAAGGACCTGAACCTGATTCCAGCATATAGAGGCTGAGTGAATGAGGTCTGGACTCTGTGGAGGAGAGTCATGGTGTCAGAGATGCTGTAGAAAGACAGAATACCTGCTCTGTGGTCCAGGTACACTCCTATTCTGGAGGAAACTGGACCTGATACTGGAGTTTGAATGTAGTTGTGATAAAATATGTAGCCGTTTGTATCACAGCTTAAAGACCAAGATACGGCATTGATTCCAAATACACATTTAACTCCTGCTCTACTGATATTCTTGTATGAAACTGCTACATAAACTCTTCCTCCCCTCCTCTCCACCTCCCAGTAACAACGTCCGGTCAGACTCTCTCTACTGAGAACCTGATTATAATCAGTGAATCTGTCTGAATGATCAGGATCAGACTGTTCTTCTTCTATAAATTGTATTTTTCTGTTCCCCTTAGATAGTAACAGATATCTGTGTGCTGTGTTTGGATCCAGAGTTATATTTTGCAAATAATTTAAAAATCCATTTCTGGTCTTTGGTTCAGGTTTTATGTCGGACAGTAAAACATCCACCTCAGTGACTTTCAGTAAAATGTTTGTCCATGTGTCTCTCAGGATGTCCTGTAGTTTCTCTCTGAACTCTGACACAGCTGCTGTCACATCCTCAAAGTATCTCAGAGGACGAACATTGATGCTGGATGAGTGTGTAGACTCACTGAGTACTGACAGTGAGGGGTAGTTGAGGAGAAACTGGCTGTGATCCTCTGTGTCTGAGAGCTGCTTCAGCTCAGCGTCTTTCCTCTTCAGCTCAGTGATCTCCTGCTCCAGCTTCTCCTGAAGCTCTTTGACTCGAATCACTTCAGTTTCCTGCTGGGATCTGATCTGCTGCTTCACATCAGAGCTTCTTTTCTGGATCAGACGGATCATATCAGAGAAGATCTTCTCACTGTCCTCCACTGCTTTATCAGCAGAAACATTGATGGCCTCCACCTCCTGTTGAAGCAGCTTCACATCTTTCTCTTGGTCCTGGATTCTCTGCTGGATTTGTTGTCGTCTCACCTGGAGCTCCTTCTGCTTCTCAGTCCTTTCTGCTGCAGCTGGGACTGTTTCATGGCCTTTATGTTCATCCATAGTGCAGAGATAACAGATACACTGCTGATCAGTACGACAGAAGATCTTCATCACCTCATCATGATGAGAGCAGATGTTCTGCTGGAGGTTCTTGCATGGATCCACCAGCTTGTGCCTCTTTAATGGTGGAGCATCATAGTGAGGCTGGAGGTGATCCCTGCAGTAGGAAGCTGGGCAGAACAAACAGGACTTAGCAGCTTTCATCTTCCTCCCCTTGCAGACATCACAGGCCACATCTTCAGGTCCAGCATAGCAGAGATCAGCTGGAGAAGTTTGCATTTTTTCTTGGTCCAGCTTAACTTCTTTCTCAGCCATTTCCTCTCTCAGTAACAAGGACGTCTGAGTTCTGTTTACTCAAAACAGAAACTGGCGTTATCTCTTGGGTACAGAGCATTTCAACGTAGTCAGCATCAGCGGTTACACCCATTGCAGGAAGCAAATGGGGAGGGAACAAGGAAATATGTTTGACAGCACGTTTCTTTACAAGTCCAGACAGGTAAGACTATCAAAATACCTGAATCCAGAAAGGAATAGAAACCGAAACCATCAGTTGTATCTGACTCACCTTTCAGCTGCTTCTACATTGCTGATACACTCAAAAAAACCTAATTTGGAGTACTAAAAAAAGTTATCTGAAAAAGTATTAGTATTGTACAATGATACCCCACAAGAAGGGTATGAGTTAGAGATGAGACAGGGCAAAAAAAAATTGCGTGGATTACCTACTTGAACATTGCATACATTTCAATCCAGAAACCTGCATGGACCCATCATAAAACATAGACTGATTAAACTGTTCAAATTCATGGTCCAGAAACATTTTCTTTTTACATTTCAGTGTAATGGGAAAATACTGATTTATTACTTTATTACTAATTACTTTTAAAATTACTTTTAATGAAATAGTACAGTTAACCTCCAAGGAGTGTGGACAATTTAAGATGTCTAAATGAATCTTCTATGCATGGAGGAAATAGAAGGGCTCCTTTCTACTTTGTTTGCTACCCTCAGCAGGCTAGGCTAGCGCTAGCAGCCTGCTAAAAGCTTCATGTAAAACAGCACAAGCTTTAAATCAGATGCTCAGATTTCCCACAAAGCAGTGTGGTTCAATTCAATTCAATTTAATTCAATTTTATTTATATAGCGCAAATTCATGTCATCTCAAGGCACTTTCCAAAGTCAAATCAATCATATTATACAGATTGGTCAAAAATGTTCCTATATAAGGAAACCAGTTGATTGCATCAAAGTCCCGACAAGCAGCATTCACTCCTGGAGAAGCGTAGAGCCACAGGGAGAGTCGTCTGCATTGTCCATGGCTTTGCTGCAATCCCTCATACTGAGCAAGCATGAAGCGACAGTGGGAAGAAAAACTCCGCATTAACGGGAAGGAAAACCTCCGGCAGAACCGGGCTCAGTATGAACGGTCATCTGCCTCGACCGACTGGGGGTTACAGAAGACAGAGCAGAGACACAACAAGAGAGACAAAAAAGCACAGAAGCACACATTGATCTAGTAATCTGTTCTACATTAGATGGTAATAGAGGGCAGGGTTTCCCGCAGCGCTATCTTGGCGAGGCGGCCGCCTCGCCAAACTCACGCTACCGGCTCGCCAACATTCCCAAAAAAAAAAAAAAAAAAAGTGACGTTAACACGCGGTTTGTTGTTTTTGCTTTCGCGCGTGCGTGAATGGCAGGGAAAAAACACATGGATACCCCCCGCTCCGCGGACAACGTGTCGTCGTCCCCCCCCCCCCCGCTCCGCGGACAACGTGTTGTCCAACAATCACCACCCCCCCCCCCCCCCGCTCCGCCAGTCGGTCCGCGGACAACGTGTCGTCGTCTCCGCGCCGCCCCCCCCCCCCCCCCCCCCCCCCCCCCCCCCCCCCCCCCCGCTCCGCGAGTCGGTCCAACAACCCTCTGCCTCGCATAACCAAATTCCTGCGGGAAACACTGTAGGGTGAGCCGTCTTCTCTGGATGATGTCACAGCTAACAGAACGCCAGACCAGGTGTACCTACTATGAAGAAAAAGAGAGAGAACAGAAAGTTAAAGCAGAAATGACAACACGTAATGCATAATTGAAGAACAGTAGAACTCTATAGAGTGAGAAAATTAGATCCTGATGTCCTCCAGTAGCCTAAACCTATAGCAGCATAACTATAGAGGTAGCTCAGAGTAACATGAGCCACTCTAACTATAAGCTTTGTCAAAAGGGAACGTTTTAAGTCTAGTCTTAAAAGTAGATAGGGTGTCTGCCTCACGGACCAAAACTGGGAGTTGGTTCCACAGGAGAGGAGCCTGATAGCTAAAGGATCTGCCTCCCATTCTACTTTTAGAGACTCTAGGAACCACCAGCAGACCTGCAGTCTGAGAGCGAAGTGCTCTGTTAGGAACATACGGGGTAATCAGAGCTCTGATATATGATGGAGCTTGATTATTAAGGGCTTTATACGTTAGAAGAAGAATTTTAAATTCTATTCTTGATTTAACAGGAAGCCAATGAAGGGAAGCTAAAATAGGAGAAATATGATCCCTCTTGTTGATTTTCATCAGAACTCTTGCTGCAGCATTTTGGATCAGCTGAAGGCTTTGAACTGTATTTTGTGGACTTCCTGATAGTAAAGAATTACAATAGTCCAGCCTTGAAGTAACAAATGCATGGACTAGTTTTTCAGCATCACCCCTGGACAGAAAGTTTCTAATTTTGGCGATATTCCTGAGGTGGAAAAAGGAAACTCTGGAAACCTGTTTAATATGGGATTTAAATTACATGTCTTGGTCAGAAATTGTCACCCTTTTAAGCCTTGACCAAATTGGACATAGATTTGTTTTGTAATATCTACTGTTTTAACAAGAAAACTGTCTATAAACCCCTGGGACTAATTCATAGCATCATAATCAAAGTTCTCCTCTAAACTCAGAGCAGGTTGACGTTCACCACCCATAAAACTACAGAAACAAAGTCCAAAACTACTTTGGCGACCAGAGGTTGTTCAGAACAGATTCAAAATGCTAAAATATTTCAACAAATTCTCATCAATATGGATGTTCATATGCATATTATAGGAAGTATTGTCAGCTGGACTTCCTGGGGTTTTCCCCCTTCTTCAGTTAGTTTTAATGCCATGTTTTCTGCAAATAGATCTGTACTAAATTACCTATGTGAAAATTTAACAGAAGCCACTGCTGTAAGTTTTGGTACTGGAAATGTTAGTGCTGGAAAACAGCATCTAAGAGAAACAGGAGAGAGTGTCATGACTTGGGTTTTTGTGTTGGATTATTTTGGGCCATTTCTCTTACTCCATGCTCCACTACTTTGCACCCTAATCAACTACATATGCTGCCACTAATTACCCTCATGTCATTCCACGTGGTCAAGTCTAGTTCTATCTGCAACACCTCACCTGCTTTGTATCATCAAATCAGTCTTTGCTTGCATCATCTGATCGGTTCTGCATCTGCCTGCATCGCGTGATCATCCCCACGCCTGCCATATTCACCTGGTCTAACCTTACTCTGAGGACTCCAGCCAGTCCAACCTCCCTGTCTCATCTGCCGCCATTCATGTAATGCATCTTGTTTTAGACCCGATACTTCAGCCAAACACAAAAAGCAGATTGAATGTCTGTGAAGAGTCTACCTTAATGAAAAGGAGGGGAGAGGATGCTGGCATGATGTGTTTGCTGCATCTCAGCCTAAGTGAATTAATGAACTTGTCTTACTGTTTACTGCTGCTCTTGGGTCTCCCTGTGATCCAGGATGCTGGATTGTTGCAGGGACTGAGCTGTGTCATCCTGGTGACTCTTTGAGATAATGAATATTCCTCTGTGGTTAGCATGATGCTAAGCTATTCTACTGCTGAGTTGTTGAGCCCCAATAATGGTAACCTGGCTGATGGCCCTTTGGATATTTCCACCATCCTGGGGGCCTGTTTCATCTGCCTCCCCATGTCCACAGAAGCTTCCAGAGAACGTTTATTTTCCATTGGACTGGGTCATCTGAGCCAATCATCTGTTCAGCTGGGCGCCCTGGCACATGGCGCTTACGTCATCAGATCACCGTGTCTCATTGGACTTGTAGTCATGATGCAGCGAACTCAGCTTCTCTCTGGCTAGCAAAGAAAAGCGGAGCGGGCCAATTCAAAGAAAGATAACTTGGATAAAATTACACTCTTCAATGTGCAATCTCTGTCCAATAAAGCATATCTCACCCATGAGCACATCCATGACAAGGATCTGGATATTATGTGCCTAACAGAGACCTGGCATCAGCCAAATAGCGTTTTTTTTTTTTTTTGCTGTAATCAGTCATCATTGACCCTACAAATAACCTCTGTAATAAATTTCTCTCCTTCTTCCATAAGATCAAGACAATTCGATCAGCGCTCACCTCTCTCCCCTTACCCCTGTTACTGATTTACAGCTCAGGAGCCCAAGATATTTGCGTGGAGGAAGTTGAGGCCAATGTCAGGGCCGAACCTGCTACTTGTGCCCTTGACCCCTTCCCAACAGCCCTGGCTCATATTGTCACACTCAGTCCTATCATTACTGCTACAGTGAAAGAATCCCTCCAATCTGGTCACATTCCCCAGACTTTGAAATCTGCTATTATCAAGCCTCTCCTTAAAAACCCACCCTGGACCCCAAAGACTTGGCAAACTATAGACCCATTTCCAATCTTCTCTTTGTTTCTAAAGTTCTGGAGATAATAGTGTCAGTATATTTTCAAGAGCACCCGTATGACAACAGAATTTTACAAAAAATTCAATCGGGCTTCCATGCCAACCATAGTGCTGAAGTGCTGAAGCAGCTTTAGTGCATGTCACAAATGACCTGTTGTTGGCTTCTGATCGTGGCTCTTCCTCCACACTTCTCATTCTTCATCATCAACCACAATGCAAAAGTTAAGTCACAGAGGGGGACTCTGTTTGCGCAATATAATTTTAAAGAGACTAATTGCCAAGACTTTATTGATTATTTGTTAAGCAACAAAAAATTGATAAGTAGAATAGAAAAATGACTTTATTATTTCTCAGTGGTGCCATTTGTAAAGTTACACAAAAATGTACTGTAACATTCTGAGTTATGTAGCCTGTCTCAAGAGTCATATTTTCACCATGTCATTCATAAATGTATAAATATCAGAGTTCCAAACTAATAATTTAATCAGAAAGCAAAGTACTTTGCACCAAACTAAATATTTAGTCAGCAAATCAAATATTTAGTTACTGAATTTAAATATTTAACTTCATAGTCATTTTTACTTCATGTCTTCCTAAATTGCGTCCCATTGTCTCCTTCTGTCCATGCCAGAGAAAGAGGGCGTCCAGTAGGAACCTTCCATTGATCCTCACTGCTAGGAACATATGGAGCAATCAGATCTCTGATGTATGATGGGACTTTATTATCAAAGGATTTATATGTGAGAAGGATAATTTTAAATTATATTCTTGAATTGACAGTAAGTCAATGAATGGAAGCCAAAATTGGAGAATTATGATCTCACTTTTTAATTTTCATCAGAAATTTTGCTGCTGTCCTGATCTCGGCACTAGTGCTGGTCTGATTACCATCTGACACGCCTGTGCAGCTCCGCCCCGTTCTCATCGGCCTTCACCAGATCCACCTGCACCTCTGACTATTTAACCAGCTCTCAGACCGTTCACTAGTGCCAGATTATTATGAGCCATCGGTGAGTTTAATCCAGCGTTCTGAATCCTGCCTGCCTGCCTGCCTGCCTGCCTGCCTGTTTCTGGCCTGTTTCTGCCTCCTGATTCTCTGAGCCTACCTAACCTCTGTCGGACCTGAGTGTTGTGCTGTCTGGATGTTTGACCTGCTTGACCACGCATGAACTAGTTTTTTTCAGCATTACCCCTGGACAGAATATTTCTCATTTTGTCAATATTCCAGAGGTGAAAAAAGGAAACCCTGGAAACCTGTTTAAAATGGGATTTAAATTATATGTCTTCCAGTCAATCGAACCTGTGTCCCTTTAACTATTTATATTTTCTGGAGTACCATTTCAGCTGGTGTTGTTGGTTTTCTTCACTCACTTCATATTCATCATAGACATAAAGTTCTCTGTTATAACTTTCACATAACTAAAGAAAACCCACCCAAGGTTGCCACAGTTTATTCTGATGGCGACAGAGAAAGAGATTTGGATGGAAATGGACAAAGAGGATATTGTTGACAGAATAGCCAGGAGCAACACCGAACACCTGTGGGAAAAGAAAGGGCAGCAGAACCGGTAGCAAGCTACACGGCCCTGCTGACTGAGTCCTGACAATTTGAGCATATAATATTCCACTACAGAAGAAACTTTTATTTTGTAAGTATTCAGAAGATGACACTTAGAGATGTTGTGCATTTAACATTTAATCAATTTAACAACCTTAGTGGATAACTTCAATTCAGTGGTGGTGGCCCGGGATGGTATGAAATGCCCAGACTTGATTATTGTCCCAGTCCAACCCTGTGTTGTGCCATAAAATAGCAAATCGGACTACGGCTCCCAGAATGCAACATGGTTTTGGATCAAGACTCTGATAACTGTGATCTTTGCCTGGACACAAGTGTATTGTGTGGAATGTATTAACTTTGATCCGTTTCTTACACTTTTATGAAGGTTTAACATGTGTTTATATGCTTTAATATGCTTTTAAGATAGCTGGCAGAAAGCTTCAAAACCGGGCCTGTTGGTAAAAGAATTTGGAATTCTTGGAATTTGCAAGACTGGTTTCTGTCTTGCACAACCTTTTGTTGGTAGCACAAGGTTCGGGTTGTGGTCAGCGGCTTGCAGGCGATGACCGGAAGAACCAGAACAAGGCAGCCAAAGAAGCAACCCCATATAGGGTAGAAGTATTGTTAAGGTGTGTCATTCGCTCTTGTAACTCTGTGAGACCCTCCCCTTTGAAGTTAATAAAAAGAGCCTGCACAAGGAAGAGGACAGAGTTGTTGCTCGCAGGTGTCGGCTGGTGCAACTTCTCTCCCTTTGCAAAGGTGAAACTTCAATTCTGTTTCCTTGGCTAAGTTTTTGTTGCACTCTTAGACTAAGTCCTGCACATGACTCAACGGACCCGGGGAAGCAAGCGGCTTCAGCAATTGCCAATGTTTTTACTCCAGAAGGAGTTGTTGAACTGTCTTTAAATGTTTACATGTTGTGACTACATTCAGGTGATAGGCTGCTTATTGTTTTCTTTCATTTGATTGTTAGTATTATTATTATTATTATTATTATTATAAACGGGTGCGTCATCAGTGCCTGGTTTAATCTGAATGTTATTGTTAGAATCCCCATTGCCTCTAGTTTAATTTCTTCTCTTCTCTCTCTCTTATGCTACTTTGGATTTTTGCCTGTTCATTGGGTCAGCTAGTGGCCTTTGTGACAGGTTAGCCGCCCTCAGTGACATCACATGCTTTCTGTTTCTAAATTGTAGCTGTGGTAGTTCAGGCATAAACTGTAGCCATTTGTAACTGGTAGGTTGGCAGCCAAAGCCAGCTCATTGCAGCCACTCGGCTAGTAGTAGGCCTTGTTTTAAGGCAGTGTTTTTCAACCACTTTGCCACGGCACACTAGTGTGCCGTGAGTGATTGACAGGTGTGCTATGGAAAACTATCCAATTTCATGTAATTGGTCTGTGGCATTCATTCAACCTTTCCTCGGTTTCAAGATAAATTCTGTTTAACACTCTCATTCTAATTTGTTGTGGTTTCTTCTCTAATATTTTTGAGAAGACAGTTTTTTCATCCACAGCACAAACAAAACAGATCTGCTGTCCAGTGTCACCTCAGGAGCTAACTTTTAATTAATTGACCAGGTGTTTTTGGATTCTACCAAGAAAAACATTAAGAACAATAAAAAAAAGCTTTTACCATAAAACCTTCTTGATGGGTGACTCCCACTAGTATTCCACAAGACAGTTGAGTGAATCTATAGCTTTAAGCGACCCTGCAGACCCCCACCTATGTTGACTCCAGGCCACACAGTTTACATTATTGCCCAAAACATTGGTAACTTTTACTGCTTAAAAAATGGACATGATTAATACAAAAACTGATTATATATTTCCATAACAGTTAGAATATAAATACATAAAAGACATTATTTCCTTTGCATTTGGCAAATCATTAATGATTCCAAGTGAAATTATACTTCAAGGTTATTAACATTTACTAGTGGTAAGTTGGGGCTGCACAGTGAAACAGTGGGTAGCGCTGTTGCCTTGCAGCAAGAAGGTTCTGGGTTCTGCATGTTCTTTCTGCATGTTCTCCCTGCGCATGCGTGGGTTCTCTTCGGGTACTCCACAGTCCAAAAACATGATTGTTAGGTTAATTGGCTTCTCTAAATTGTCCTTGTGTGTGAGTGTGTGTGTGAATGGTTGTTTGTCCTGTCTGTCTCTGTGTTGCCCTGCAACAGACTGGCGACCTGTCCAGGGTGTACCCCACCTCTCACCCAGTGAACGCTGGAGATAAGCACCAGCAACCCCCGCGACCCCATGAGGAATTAAGCGGGTCAGAAAATGGATGGATGGATAATAGTAGATTATAATTATTGATAATATTCATAATCAAATAGGTTAAATTGCACAACACCTGAATGTTCTTGCACACATCAAACCTAATTTTACATTAGACAACATCAGCTGGACCCCCTGAGCCTTTAACATGTTATTTATTTATTTAAGTTATTTATTATTTATTTGAGTTATTTATTAATAAATTATAATTAAATATATCCACTGAGAAATAATTAATGACACAGTTTATAGATCATCTAAAATTATCTTTATTCTTTTAATCACAAGATTAGCAATATAATTGAAAATAAATCATATCAGAATTAGCTGCTTGCATAAAAGAAATCCTTAACCCCTGAGCAAGCATGCTGATAAATTTAAATGAAGCAACAAAAAATAAACGTCAACAAAGAAACCAACACAGTATATCTTAGCTATATTTCAGCAGGGAAGGTCTCACTTAAACTGGTCGGCAGCCTCTCCCATGGAGCTGGCCTCTGAATGCCTTAGTAACATAGCATAACAAGGCTGAAACATTAAGTTTTTCTTTGAACCACAATAATTTACATTGGAAACATTTCCATAACATGGACTAGAATATGGCAGACTGGAGCTGCAGACCTCCAGCAAGAAAATCTAACATCCATCAGCTCAACAATTTAAATATTGTTATGAATTAATTACCTAAATGATAAACGGACTAAACTTCTAGAGCATTTTTCCAGTCATATTACCCACTGAAAGCGCTTTACGCTATAGCCACACTCACACCGATATGCAAATTGGCAGGCAATTTGGGGTTATTCCGTCCCAGGGGAAGGAATACTTGTGACGGGGAAGCTGGAATTAAACCCACAACCTTCTAATTGCAAGATGACTACTCTTCTACTGCTACTACTACTACTACTACTACTACTACTACTACTACTACTCCTCTATTCATTGAGCCACAATTACCCCTTGTTTTCTCTAGTACATTTTCTTGATGGCTATGCATCCAAGAAAACACCGTAACAGAGAAGCTGCACAGTCCTTGTACAACACCCTTAGCCCCAGAATGCTCCCTGAGATCTGCACTGTAGCAGACCACTGCTCCCCAAGGAATGGGTTAAACACAGACAACACATTTTATTGCAATGTATGTTGCAATGACAAATAAAGATGATAATAATAACTATCATTATTAATAAAAACATTGCCAACTAGGACAATGTAAGTATAATTCTAAGTATGTAAGTATAGAGGAAGTGGTGGCCTAGAGGTTAGAGCAGGGGTCGGGAACCTATGGCTCGCGTGCCAGTTGTGGCTCTTTTGATAATTTCATCTGGCTCGCAGATAAAACAAAATATGACCGCTATTGTTTTCATCCGGGTTTTTCGCGCATGCGCGCCGGACTGGAAGGCAGAAGGCGAACACAATGGCGGACGCAAACAAAGGAAACAACGAGTTCTCGACGTATTTTTCTTCTTTAGATAACGTATGACAAGATCGTTTTAAGAGTAAGTTGATGGTTGATATCAGGACATAGGCACCAGCAACTCCCGCGACCCCATGAGAGATTAAGCGGGTCAGAAAATGGATAGATGAATGGATGAATGTTCACGGACACAGACCACTCCTCAGCAGAGAGGAAGACCCGCCCGGTAGGTTAAAAAAATTGTTCACAGAGGATTATTCTGGTGTTTTTGTCTTATTAAAATGGGTGGAGGTGTCGGCGACGTTGCAGCGTAAACACAGACGTACTAGCGCCCGTGAACAAGGGCGTAATGCAGCCGCCCGGCCCCGTCTAGCGATCGCCACCAGTGACCAGTGCAAAATTAAGTTGTATTTACCGGAGATGAAGTGTAGACTGCACATTCTGTCGGGGTATGATGGCTCCCCCAGTCGATACGCCTGGGTCCTTCTTCATTGAAAATATCCATTTCTTTTGTCTTTCTTTGGTAAACGAAAGAAACGTACATCCAACGAATTGGAATGCCTCTGTGTGCAACCGGGAGCACAAGAAGTCGTAGGCGCTGTTTACATTTCGAAAATAAACTAACTAAAAGCACGCTCTAATTCACCCGTTTTGTAATGATAGAATGCCAAAACAGTCCCGTTTTTTGCATACAAGCGGGACCCGGAAGTAGCGCGGACGTCGCACGTGACGTCACGCGTGAACTACCCTATTGGCTCTCACTGAAATAAATTTCCAGATATTTTGCTTTCATGGCTCTCTGAGTCAAAAAGGTTCCCGACCCCTGGGTTAGAGCATTGTGCTTGGGTCCTGGAGGTTCTAAGTTCATCTCCCACAGACTGCCACTCTGGGTCCCCGAGCAAGACCCTTAACCCCAGACTGCTCCCTGGGCGCTGCACAGTGGCAGCCCACCTCTCCCCAAGGGGATGGGATAAGATGCAGAAGTGAATCTCTTCATTGTGAGATAAATACAGTTCAAATTATGATCATTATTATCATTAATTAAGTAATCTACAAAACAACACATAAGATTAAAGAGTAGCTCCATAAAGTAGCTGATCTCTGAGACGTACGACAACAATGAGCTCTTAAAAGCCATGATGGAGACAAATGAAAACAAAACTAAAACACACATTTTGACCAACTGGACCTCAGATCAATTCTGACTACTTCAGGTTAATGAACTCAGCAGAGGATCTATCAAAAAAAGACCTCAGCCTGATTCCAGCATATAGAGGCTGAGTGAATGTGGTCTGGACTCTGTGGAGGAGAGTCATGTTGTCAGAGACGCTGTAGAAAGACAGAATACCTGCTTTGTAGTTCAGGTACACTCCTATTCTGGAGGAAACTGGACCTGATACTGGAGTTTTAATGTAGTTGTGACAAAATGTATAACCGTTTGTTTCATAGCGTAAAGACCAAGATTTGTCAGTTAATCCAAATAAACTTTCATCTGACTGTCCTGCTCTGCTGATGTTCTTATATGAAACTGCTACACTAACCTTTCCTCCTCTCCTCTGCACCTCCCAGTAACAACGTCTCCTCAGACTCTCTTTACCCAGAACCTGAGGGCAGTCAGTGAATCTGTCTGGATGATCAGGATAAGCCTGTTGTTTGTTAAATAATGTTACTTTTCTGTTCCCTTCAGATAATACCAGATTATTGTTTGCTGTGTTTGGATCCAAAGTGACTTCTTGTGAATATTTTAAAAACTCAGCTCTGGTCTCAGGTTCTGGTTGTGGCAGTAAAACATCCACTTCATTGAGAATCATTGAGATGTTTGTCCATATGTCTCTCAAGATGTCCTGTAGTTTCTCTCTGAGCTCTGACACAGCTGCTGTCACATGCTCAAAGTATCTCAGAGGACGAACATTGATGCTGGGTGAGTGTGTAGACTCACTGAGTGCTGACAGTGAGGGGTAGTTGAGGAGAAACTGGCTGTGATCCTCTGTGTCTGAGAGCTGCTCCAGCTCAGCGTCTTTCCTCTTCAGCTCAGTGATCTCCTGCTCCAGCTTCTCCTGAAGCTCTTTGACTCGACTCACTTCAGTTTCCTGCTGGGATCTGATCTGCTGCTTCACATCAGAGCTTCTTTTCTGGATGAGACGGATCATCTCAGTGAAGATCTTCTCACTGTCCTCCACTGCTTTATCAGCAGAGACATTGATGGCCTCCACCTCCTGTTGAAGCAGCTTCACATCTTTCTCTTGGTCCTGGATTCTCTGCTGGATTTGTTGTCGTCTCACCTGGAGCTCCTTCTGCTTCTCAGCCCTTTCTGCTGCAGCTGGGACTGTTTCATGGCCTTTATGTTCATCCATAGTGCAGAGATAACAGATACACTGCTGATCAGTACGACAGAAGATCTTCATCACCTCATCATGACGAGAGCAGATGTTCTCCTGGAGGTTCTTGCATGGATCCACCAGCTTGTGCCTCTTTAATGGTGGAGCATCATAGTGAGGTTGGAGGTGATCCCTGCAGTAGGAAGCAGGGCAGAACAAACAGGACTTGACAGCTTTCCTCTTCCTCCCAGTGCAGACGTCACAGGCCACATCTTCAGGTCCAGCATAGCAGAGATCAGCAGGAGCAGCTTGAAATTTCTCTTGGTCCAGCTGAACTCCTTTCTCGGCCATTTCACCTCTCAGTAACAGGGACGTCTGAGTTGCATTTACTCAAAACAGAAACTGCAGCTAACTCTTATTTGCACAGCACGCCAATGCAGCCAGTGTCATTGGCTACACCCATTTCCACATATAAATAGGGATGGAACGAGGAAATATAGTTGACAGCATGTCCAGACAGGTATATAATCAAATACCGGAAACCAGAAGGGAGCAGAAACCATCAGTCGTATCTGACTCACCTTTCTGCTGCGTCTTCAGTACTGACACACTTAAAACAGCCTAATTTATAGCACTAAAAACAATTATCTGATAACAGCTTAGTGTTGCACATAGACATCCAACAGGTAGGGTGTGAGAAAGAGATGAGCAAGGACCTCATTTACAAAGACTCGTACGGATTACCTGTTTGATCATGACATCTATTAAAACCCAGAAACCTGCATATAACCCCAAAAAATACAGACGGGTTAAACTGTTCAAACATATGGGTCCAGACACATTTTCTCTGTACATCTCAGTCGGGGAAAGGAAAGAATATCAGACCCCTCTCTTTACTCCATTTACATTATACAAATACATGGAAATGAGCACTGCAAGTGTAATTCTCTGATGGAGGATATAGCCCAGTTGTAAAGAAGACTTTAGTGATTGTTATTCAGATAAGCAATCACTTCAGGGGTCGTGTTAGGACAGCAATTGTAAATGGCCAGGTTTTAAACTGAAGTTATTTTTAATTCAGACTTAAACTTTACATGTGTGGAAAATGGATCTGTCTCTGAGAGTGTGGTTTCTACAAGATAGAGAATAAAAAAATACTTTAATGTTTACAAAGAAATAAACATGAATAAAACCTTGCTATGAATTAGCTGTAAAATTTACAACATAAATGCGCATAAACCAACTATCAACTATTCCAATAAATTATTCAACATATAATATGTATCAAATAAAAACTATATTGAGACATTTCAGTGAATATGAGTCACGGATATGTACTCTGCCATATAAGCAGGTCTATAAGGCTCCATAAGTGATGCTAGTTTGCTAGCAGTTAGCTTTCCCAAACACTCGGAAAAAGGCCTCAAAGAATCATTACACTGATAAATCTTAATGCAGATATAATGTTGTGTGGCTTACACAAACAAAGAATAAGCACAAATAATGTTACTCACTTTCAAAAGACGCATGCTGTTAATGAAACAGATTATAAAGAAGTCTGTGTCACAATACTTCTTCATTTGTGAAAACAATTCTAATGCATTGGTGGATTTGAGGTGGGGTATGGTTATCTATTGTCCGAAATGAGAATTACAGGAATGCTTAAACTACAAATAACCAGAGGGCTAAAAAGAGGCCATAATCTTTTGTAAAGCTGCCCCCAGATTTGGTTTGCAATTTAATGAGACGGACAACAGGACACGTGTAGGTCTGATCCTTTTCTTGCCCTCAACAGTGCCCACAATGATGTCATCAGGGAGTGGTGGCCTAGTGGATGGAGCATTGCCTTAGTGTCCTGGAGGTTCTGGGTTCAGCTGCCACTTTGGATCCCTCAGCAAGACCCTTAACCCCAGATTGCTCTCCGGGCGCCCACTGCTCCCTAAGGCAATTGTTAAATGCGGGGAATGTATGTTACAAAGACAATAAAGATAATTTTATATAAATGTAAAATTATATTTGATCTTTTATATTATATCTTTCTCTGTCTGCCATTTCTGCTGGGCTTGTAAGGTTGGCAGAAAGTGGCTGAAATAAGGCTTCCAGAAGTGATCAGCTAGAACTTGAGAATGGCGTCATCTTTTCTGGCTTAACAGCTCTTACTTTGCATTGACTATTTGTGGAAGAGAGTCTGGCCACCCAATCAGCACGCAGTTGGGTGTGATTGGATCAGGGTCGGTCAGGTCAGACCAAAGGCTTCGAGTTTAGTATACCCTCTACTTTGATGAGGACTGTTCGGAAAACTTCTACTGGCACTGTCTCAGCTCCTAGAGTGGTGAGGAGGGTGCTCTTTACAGATCTCACCTCTCACTCTCATGACCCACCAAAATGGGAAGCGTTGGGGGGATTAAAACATGAATAGCGTACGGCGAGCGTGCTATTTTTAGAAACATAACGTCACGATGACGTCACATCACGTGGTACGCAGTAGGGAAAACTTGCATAGTCCGCCGCTGTTTCGCTGTAAAAGAGACGTGGGTTATCCTAGGTTTTACTCGTTAAAACGACTGCTTTTTCCAAATCTAAGACCATGGTTTTTAAACATTGTTGCAATGGAACGTGCAACAGCGACTCGAGGTACGCTGATCGGCCGCATATGAAGGATGTTTTCTTCATTACTTTCCCGAAATTCAAGAATGCCAAGGAGAAATGTGTGCGCTGGGTACACCGGTGCGGTCGGCCTACATATGCAGCAAGCATTTTGTCGGAGGAAAGGGCACAACCGAAGAACATCCTGACCCAATTCCAGCGACATCAAGTAGTGAACAGGTAAGAGTATTTTGGTGGCCGACATGTTAATAATGAAGCACCTGCTACCATGATAGCATATATATATATATATATATATATATATATATATATATATATATATATATATATATATATATATATATATATATATATACATATATATATATATATATATATATATATATAAGACAAACATTAAACATATACCGATTCCTGGACGGTGATTACAAACAAAAAAACGGCCGACGACGCCATGAACGCCGCGCAGAAAAAAAATATAAAGCTTACCGTTCGATCAACTCGGCCCGTTTTCCGGTCTTTTTAAGCCCTCGACACTCAAGCCATCGTTTGAGCTGAAGGTTGGTGTGTTCTTCGACAGTGCGATCAGTAAACCGTGCACCTGGGACATCGTCTTGGGAAAGTTTAATGGCTGCAAAGTTGGTCATATCGCTGGTTCTGTTGTGCGTGTAATAGCTGGTTGCTACGGGCGTTCTCTACCTGTATGCCCTTCCTAAGCGGCAAAAGGGGCGTTGCTCTTGAGACGGTGACGTCACGTGCGCGGTACGCTATTTGTTGAGCACCAAGTTGTTGCTTAACTGTGGGTTCCATGGCATGAAAGGCTTGTTTTCTCCTTTGAAGTTTGTGTCCTGGACTGAGAGGATCTCGTGGAGCTTACCCCTGCAAGCTATGAAACATCTGAGTAACATTATGAATTGGAGCGACTCTGGATCTGGCTGCTAGGAATGCTACTTGAGTTTTGTTGTGCAATTATACACTGTTTAAAGTTATTTAATGTTTCATAAATAACTGTCTGTTAAGTATTGTCTGGTGATAATCAGCTCTTAAGCTGATATCAAGAAAATGGTTGAAAGGAATGAATTCGAGCACTAGCGATCTTTTAACAGGAAACCGTGGACACACATAGAATAAAGGAGTGACAACTTCTTTCAAGCTCAAGAATTTAATAACAGAAATAAAATGAACATTCAGAGAACATCACTATGTAATGCTGTTTATCTGATTTAACACTATCTTTCAATTAATAAATCCTCTCTACTTAACTACTAAGCAAAATGAAGATAAAAAGAAAGCTACGCTAAGGAACAATTTACATGCAAAACAAACAAAAGACAAAACAAAAATGGTTGATCATAATCAGAATAATTCAGTGAATCCTTGTTCACTGCAGATCTGATTCAAAAAGCATGGAATGGAGTTAAATTAGCTTAACTAATTTAGAAAAACATTTGGCATGTTAAACAAAACATTACTTGATGAAATAATATTTTGTTTAAGTTAAAGAACCAAAGTTCATCTTAAAGAATGTGATTGGGGTTAAATTAGCTTTACTAATTCCAAACAACATTTAGTATGTGTTTCAACTCATTCACAATGTAAATCCCAAGTTAACCAGAACATTATTTTGAGTAAATAACATCCTAAAGAATGGTTTGCTCAGTAAAATAATTTAACCCTTATGAACGGCCAATCTTATTAATGCGATTCTACCTCCGGTCGCTAAGGGTGGCTGTAGCGATCGGTCGCTAAGTCGGTTAAAGCCTACAAGTTGCCTTTAATATTCAATATTAATGCGAGAAAAACGCTCATAGCTGTATCGAACGACACAGAGTGAAACCAACAAGCGTTATGCTTTAAGACAAACTCTTTGAATGTCCGGAACCAGATGTTAACAGAAGCTAATAGCATTTTGGCTAGTGGGTTTTCGGCATTAACTTGAAAGACTTTAGCTTTATTTTTAGTCATAGTAAGTGGGCCGGATAACGTAAACATTAATGTCCCATCAATGTATGAAACCCTTGTGGAGATAACCTTTGTTATAACCATAAAAACACACTCGACAATGACATGGTACCGAATGCTAGCAATGAGCTATCCCGTTAGCCCTTTGTTTTAAAGCAACCATGTGTCCCGCATCACACATCATTTCCTAATAAACCTTTTAACTTCTCCCTTTTTCTGCCCAAACCTGTCAGCGCCTCATGTGAGTCCAGTCCATTTTGGTCATCCGAAGAAGGCAGTAAAAGCAGGAAAGTTGTTGGTTTGTTCTTGGCGGGCTAGTGACTTAGCAGCTCTGTAGCCTAGCAACATGTGGTCAGGATCGGAGGCCCGATGTCCTGCAGACAGCTCCGACCGATTGCAGTCCCGATTTAAGCAGGTTCTTCTCAGCATGCGGAAACGGGTTGCTTTGTCGCTTTCCAGCTCCGTCTGGAGTTCGCTTCCCTGTAAAGGCTGAGAAGAAATAAACAAAGCTGTTTTGGCAGGCAGGATTCTTCTCTCCTGCTCCTGACGCTGAGGTTAAGACAGCAGATTTAACTCTGATTTGTCCGGTTATGTCTGGGCGAAGAGGAATCTCTCCCAGGTACTGGATGGTGTGTCTTTCAAGCCCGGCCTGAAAGACACATCATCCAGCCTGAAAGTAGGACCCATTGTTTTCACCCATTCAGGGTGTGCACAGTATATCAGTGTTCCCTTCATCACATTGGTGGAGAAGATCATACTATAATGCAGACGTGGTTGTGATGTATGTGAACTGATAATCATTAACATCATTAACTGTCTGAATAGCTCAGATGAAAACTGTGGTCCATTGTCTCTGACTGTAGTCTCTAGTTTACCATGTCTGTCACGTCATGGCAGACTTCTTTAACGGCCTTGATTGTAACTTCAGCGGTCTATAATCAAAAATATTGTTTCTTTGATCACTTAAATGAGTCAATACCAACCTTCTGCCATGAGAGTTGTGGTACCAGAGTTGTTAAAAGAGTTTCTCTATTATATAATGTGTGACAGGTTTCACAACCCTTCACCATTTGCCCTATATAGGTTTAGAGGCCTGGCCACAAGGACTCCCACAGCTCTCGCACGACATTTTGAAATTACTTGGTGACCGACCTTCATGCAAGCATTGTAGAATTTCTGCTTTTAATGTTGGTGGTGTTACAAGTCATCTACTTTTCATTAGAAGACCGTGAGCCAGGTGAAAGTCAGTTCTGTCCTTGCCAGTATGGCTCAATCTAAGGGTCTAGATTACTTTTCTGTGGCCAGCCGAGCAACAGCACAGTCTACATTCTAGGCTCTGCCTCTTTTTCTAGCCGAAGATCCCCTGTGGAAGGTGGAGTTCCCATTGGGCTCTGGACAAGGCATGATCTGTGATGAGGTTCTACCCCAGCAAATAGTGTTGCAGCAGATATAGGCGAAAATGTACTCCACTGTTTTTTGCTTAAATAACCCTATTTTTGTTTACACATAGGTGTAGACAAAGTTTCTAAATGAGCTGATAAACCTGTTTGTAAATTTCATATGTCTTATGTTAGTTCCTTAAATTGAGATTGAGTCATTAAAGTTTGTCTACATGTAGGGTTTGTGCTAAGGAGTGTAAACTATGAAGAACAAACTTAATGACATATTCAAATTCTTTTTGAGATAAATGTCATTGATGGTCATAAACTGCTCATAGGTATACCACTCATCATTACTATCGGGCAACTGGTTTATCAGATTAATATTTTTATCAACCCAATTATGTAGATATAATGATTTGTTTTTATGTAGTATATAACCATTTTTCCATATTATGCAATTATGAGAGTAGTTGTGTGTATATAAAAGTCCAACATAACAGAACCTGATGATTAAACTTAGCTAATTTGACTGGAAGCTTACCGACCGAAAAAACACGGCACAAAAAAATTAAGACCCCCTAGTTTACTGAACAGATGATTTGGGAAAATATTCCACATAGAATTTAGATTTTTCTAAATAAATCTCTTAATCTTATTAATATTTAATATTTGATTAGAAAGTAAATGTCAAAACATTTAAACCATCTTCAGCTGAAGAATTTGAGAGAACAGATTTTTATTTTATTTTATGTGACTTATTCCAAAGAAACTTGAAGAGAATCTTACTCAGGTCAGCACAGAGCGCTTTACTGACCTCTAGTGATGACAAAAATATACGACACCCTCAACATTCCTTCTGCTTTGCTTAATAGCAGTGCCATAAATAGTTAAGTCGCTGACTAACCAACAGTTAAGTTTTTTTTTTCCAACAATCATAAACAGGACTAAGATTATCACCGATGTTATTGTAATTTATGGAGATTTTAATACCAAGATAAATTACAGTATCTTTTACAGGGATACCGTAAATTTCAGTAAAAAAAAAATCCGTTTGTTTTCTGTTCTAATGCTCCGTATGACAAAATGGTTTTTGATCTTTTTTATAAGCATATTACGTGGCTATTTACCATACAGGAATACCTTTAATTAAAACATGCCCACTGCGTTTCCATTGAAAAATAATGCAATCATCTTTCCCTTTATTCAGTGCTGATATAGAGAATTTATGTGTAGGTTATGTTAGTATTTATTTTTAATAACTGAATTATTTTTGTTTTTATTTACTGATCAAAATGCAGAACACAAATTACTTCAATCCTTTATTGAACCAACAAAACCCGACGGATCAGTAATTAGATCCAGAAAATCACTTCAACTTATTCAGAACCTGAATTTAACACAAAACCCAATCCAGATGTCCTGATTGGTGATGATCATGCTAACTATCATTTCCATCTGCTCATACGTACACCAAGGTGAACATTTGGTTTGACAAAGCAACAGCAGGGAACCAAATCAACCTCATGACCAGAGGTTCGTTACATTTATCAACTGAGAACGCTAATTATTCACACACTTTACAGAGAGCGTAAAAGGAAGATCATTCTTAGGATCACCCTTCCAAATCATCTCTGTTGAAAAAGGCAGAGTCTCCTTCATCTGAAAGCCAAATCCCAGCATGTAGAGGCTGGGTGAATGTGGTCTTGACTTTGTGGAGGAAATTCATTCTTGAAGAGATGTCGTAGAAAGACAGCAAACCTCCTTTGTGGTCCAGGTACACCCCTACTCTGGAGGCAACCGGAGCTGATAGGTCGGTTTTGATGCCGTTGTGCCAAAAAGTGCAAGACTCTTTTTTACAATGCATAGCCCACGACTTGTCATTGAACCCAAACGCACAGTCTTTCGAGGTTCCTGCTCTGTTGATATCCTTGTATGACACTGCTACATAAACCGATTCCCCTACCCAATCCACCTCCCAGAAATGGCGTTCGGTCAGACTTTCTCGACTCAATACCTGGCACCATCCAGCAAATCTGTCCGGGCGGTCAGGATAACGTATTTTTTTCGTTAATGTTACTTTAGTGTTGTACTTAGACAATAACAAGTATTTGTTTGCCGTCTTGGGATCGAGATTTATTTCCTGTTTTAAATCTGAAAATCCACCAACCGTTATTGGTTCCCATCCTGACACTAAAATGTCCACTTCGGTGTCCGTCAGTAAGGGTTTTGTCCAATTGTCTCTCAGGAGGACCTGTAGTTCCTCTATCATCTTTGTCTCATCTGTATCAGACCTCGTCTCAATGGTGGATGAGAGTGTGGACTCAACGGGCGCTGGCAGTGAGGGGTAGTTGAGGAGAAACTGGCTGTGGTCCTCTGTGCTTGAGAGCTTCTTCAGCTCGGCGTATTTCCGTTTCAGCTCGGGGATCTCCTGCTCCAGCTTCTCCCGGAGCTCTTTGATCTGTTTCATTTTAGTTTCCTGCTGGGATCGGATCAGCTGCCTCACGTCAGAGCTTCTCTTCTGGACGAGACGCGTCATCTCTCTTAAGAACTTCCTATTGCACTTCAGTGCTTCATCAGTACAGGTATTGATGACCTCCTCCTCGTTTTCAAATATTCTCAGCTCTCTCTCATATTCCTGGATTCTCTCATGGATTTCGTCTTCAGTCACCCGGAGCTTCTTCTGCTTCTTAGTCCTTTCTGTTGCAGCTGGGACTGTCTCATGGCCTTTATGCTCATCCAATAAGCAGAGACAACAGATACACCGCTGATCGGTACGACAAAAGACCTTCATCACCTCATCGTGGCGAGAGCAGACGTTCTGCTGGAGGTTCTTGCATGGATCCACCAGTTTGTGCTTCTTTAATGGTGGAGCATCATAGTGAGGTTGGAGGTGATCCCTGCAGTACGAAGCAGGACAATACAGACAGGACTTTACAGCTCTCTTCTTCCTCCCAGTGCAGACATCACAGGCCACATCTTCAGGTCCAGCATAGTGATGATCAGCAGGAGCAGCTTGGAGTTCAGAGTTCTTCAGATCTTCCACAACAGCTGTTAACGTGATGTTTTTCTTAAGAACGGGTCTCCGCCTGAAGGTTTTCCTGCACTCAGGGCATTTGTACGTTCCCCTCTGATCCTCTGAATTCCAATGTTCTTTAACACAGTTTATACAAAAACTGTGTCCGCAGGGAATAGTCACCGGATCCTTCAGTACTTCCAGGCAGATGGAACAGGAGATTTTTTCTCTCTCCACGTTTGAGAATTTCTGCTCCATCGTTACCACTCAGTAACAAGGATTGTTTCACAGGTGTGAGTTCAGGTGTTAAAGGGGTTTTGCTCTAGCGAATCTCAGGGATTAAAACCTTCATCTGGTTTGTGGATCTAAAAGGGAAGAAGATGGAAATATTTCAGATCACCGCTTGCTTTTAACTTATAGAAACTATCATCATGAACATTTGTCCTACTTAAATTTAAAATAATATTTTCTAACTATCCAGTGTCCAATTTCAGGAATGATTTGGTGTTGTAGAGGTGACTAAACTCTGTAAACAGATAATCGAGACATACTCAAAGTCCCCCTTTTCCAGTAGTACCAACTGTGAGCGGTTCACTAGGCGTCTCTTTGATTTAGTTCGCCTTGGGAGGATTTCTATTACAAGTGAAAGTGCTGAAAGTGTAGGAGGAGTGGCTGAAGTGAGGCGGCGCTGAGAGGCAAAAAAAAAAAAAACGTATGACAAAATGTTAATGCGACAAAATAACAAAAGCTAGTATGGAAACACAGCTCAGAAGCGAGCCGCTCACTCTGTATTTTTTCACCAGAGTAGTTTGATGAAAAGGGGAGGAGGAGGTGACAGAAGAGGAAGACCAGAGAGAACCAGAGCAGATGAAGAAGGCCAAGATATTTTGTGGTAACAACTTAGTATTTCGTAGCAACAAATTCATATTTCGCGGACACAAATCAGTAATTTGTGCGCATGTCTGTTTCCCCCCCCCCCAAGTCAGTTCTCAGGCTCCGTATGGTAAAATGTTTTTTGATCTTTTTTTATAAGCATATTACGTGGCTATTTACCTTTAAAGACAATAAACCATATAGGAATACCTTCAATTTAAACATGCCCACCGCATGTTTTAATTGAAGGTTAAAGATAAGGCCTCTGGAGGTCTTGGATCAAATGTGTGTGTGTGTGTGTATATATATATATATATATATATATATATATATATATATATATATATATACTCTATAGATAGATAAAAACTGATCTGCAGAGCTGAGCAAGCAGAGTGACCGTGAACATGACGCAGATTCTGGAAAATAAGGCCATGAAAACCATTCTGGACTCTCTTCCATAATCTCACTCTTCACTTTCGGTATAAATCGAGAGGTCTGATTAGTTCCTTTAACTTTCTCCTCACGAAACCTCTCTCTAGTGGATATTTTTTGACAATTGTTTCCCTGCAATGGCCACATTTTCCTGTCTCGTGTTTTAGTATCTTAAAAAGTGCAGCCCTTTATGTCTAACTCTTGTTATTACCCTTTCCTCCTTCCTGGTCCTTTTTCCGTTTCTTGTCTCCCGTCGGGCTGTTTTAAACAGTTTTAGTCACAGTAAACCTTTTCTTACGCTGGTCGAGCTCTCTTCTTTTCACGTATGTCTCGCGGTCGTCCTGAGTTGCGCACGCGCGCAGGAAGGGAAGTCCTCTTGAGGGATATGTTGCGTCACTTCCTGTTCTGCTTCTGATTATGTTATTACCGCCACCTTCTGGACGGGAGTGTGACGAAACGCAACAATTTGTTTCTAATGCGTTTCTTTCAAAACTAAAGCAACTTTAGTTTTTAATTTCTTTAAATTTACTTCACAAAATATTTTAAGTCGTGGATTTAATTCAATGCAACTGAAGATCTTCATTAGTTATTCTGGGACACTTAAAATGCTGTTTTGAATATTCTGAAAGAACAAATCACACCGAGAGAGATTAAAGTATTTTATTTTTAGTTTGAGAGTTTAGAGGCAGCTTCTTTGCAGCTGGTACTGATGTTGACCTGTTAACAAACCAGAAATGGATAAAGTACCAATATTACCGTCTAGCCTTTGAAATATTCAATTATTTCCCAGTGTACCGTTGTACACTTGCCTTACCTCTGTTTCTTCCTCTGCAGGGTGTTCAGGCTAAAAGATGAGCACGTTTTCAAGCTTCCGGAAGAGTCCATTATGAATTGAAAATGAATTTTCAATTCATAATGGACTCTTTATAAATTGCGCACTTTAGTGTTTAGTATTATAGAGATACTCTAGAAATGTTTGAGATGTTAAGTAATAGATAATGTTAAATACAATGTGATGTGTTGCTACTTTGTACGTTTGTTAGTGTGTATCTGTTTGTTTGCCCTGTTTCATGGTCTGTTAATGGTAGAGGCAGTGGTCTATAAAAGGCTGCCGGTTAATGGTGTAGGGAGCTGCTGATGTGACCATGTGGGACCCATGAAGCAGGTTTTTTCTACCTGTATTTGTCAATGTTGGTGAATAAACACCCAGTGGGTCTGCACCTTTCGTCTGCCTTGAGCCTTCTTCCTAAACCAGCTGCCAAGGGCTATCTTTGCAAGAACAATGGAGTCTGTGAGTCCGTATTATTGGCCTATTGTGGATAAGTTTAATTTCACAAAGGGAAATTTGTGTTTAGAGATTTAATGATATTCAATTAAAGATAATTTATTAATCCCAAAGGCAGGTGTATGAGTTTCCTGTCATAGGGCTCATGGCTGTAGGCAGGAAAAATCTCCTGTAGCGTCTACCTGAAGAAGCTTCTGACATATGAAGAGGAGGCTCAGTGTTGTCTGTAATCTTCTTCATTTTATGAAGAATTCTTCATTGTCATTGGACTGCAGGGAGCGCTCCTGAAGACCTTTTTTTTTTAACTCTGTGGTGGCATCAGCCATCTTTTATGGTTTGTTGGAACAGCAGCTGATCTGTAGCTGAGAGGAAGTGGCTGGATAAACTCATTAGGAGGGCCACTCTGTCCTGGGATGCTCCCTGGATCTAGTGCAGGTGGTGGGAGACAGAAGGGCTGTAAGGAAAGTAACTGATCACTGATGGACAACGTCTCCCACCCCATGCATGGAGCTGCTGCAGAGCTGGAGAGCACCTTTCATCTCAGATGCTCTAAGAAGCGCTTCTCCTGGTCCATCCTCGTCGCAGCTGTCAGACATTTTATAATCTCTGCTGCTCCCAACACACTCAATAAGTTCAGTAAGATCCAATAATTTGTCGTTTACACTCTTACACCTTGGCCACTCCGGGATGCTCTTGCACTATCATACTTATCGCATATAATTTTATCGTGTCTATGTAAAAAGACTGGAGTCGTTTCCACTGTTAAATCTTTTAAACTGTGCAATATTTACTCGTACTTGCAGTGAAAACATGTTCCATTGTTTCTATAATATTACACCACCTACATAAGCCAGTAAGATGTTTCCCATCTTAAAGAGAGTGTTACTAAAAATACTATGACCAGTTCTTATTCTATTTAATTACCCCCTCCCTTCTGTTTGATCCTCTAATTCTTGTAACATCAATTGTATCTTGGATCCTATATAAATGTATCTTTTATCTCACTACCCCACCTCATTTTCTATAACGTCTTACCTAGTTTCCAAACTACACATTTACCTTCAGATTTACACAGCTTTATTGACATATCTAATCTTTTTAACAGCATTGTTGTGCTTTGAGTCAAGAAAAATAAAGCCAGAATACTGCTGACATATATCTGTAGGGTTCATTTTCTTAATATTTGATAATGATCTGTCTACACCATCTGTTTCCAAATGTTTTTGGGAGCACACCCCATTCTGTGTCTCAACTGGGTTGATGCACCACCAATCTTCAAAAATAAAAAATAATAATAAAAAAAATGCAACAAGCCTTTTTCATAGCCATAGTAAAGGTGGCATGTTTGTTCATGCTCAAATGACCAGAACACACATAACAAACGGAGAAAAGAAAATGACAGTTGCAGTTACAATAACACAACCATCAGGGGTGGACTGGGACAAAAAATCGGCCCTGGCATTTTGGATTAGACTGGCCCACCACATTGTCATGGTTCCTAAACAGGCGCGCTTGGCCTCCCCTGGGATTGCGCAATCCCATGTTAACTGCGCTGGCTTCCATTCTGTGAATGCATCTTCCTGTCTCTAGATCATAAATTCAATTGTTCAAACAGTTATGAGCTGATTTTCCACAATTTAATATATTTGGATTACGAATTGTGTTTTGGTCTTCAAACTGTGTGCAGGTAACATGTTTTTGTGCTGCTGCGCAAACATAAAAGGCAAAGAGCTGGTTGTAGGTGAGGCCGGCAGTTTCTTGGCCTCTAGGCAGGGGGCGCTCAAGGAGCACCGCTCCTGATCCAAAACTGTAGAGTGACAGCAAGTTATGGATGTTTTATTAGCGAGTTTTGCTAAACAAGTAAAGCACTAAAAAGACTCTAAACATACAGCTGGAACAGGACTGATGAAGGAAGGCTTTCCTCCCTGGCAGTGAGCTCCACTGAGACTGAGAGAGTTTTAAAACTGAAGAAGATAAAGAGAACTTTTACTGGAAAATGAAGATATTTTTGTGCAGAAAGAGCTGTGCATGGACTTAATTTATAAGTAGAGGTAAGACAGCGATAATTATTCATGTTTTGTTTCTGTAATGAAATGTGCTTAATGTGGGTTATAGTTTTAAAATGTGTTACAAATGCAGAAATCCATCATAACTCATAAACTGTTACAGGCAAATGACAAATAATTATATTTATTTTTTCATCAAATAATCAATATTTTTCCATGTCTCTTGGTGAATTAATTTGGCTCAATCAGTCGCCTTCAGCACTTTGCAATGAGTCTATTCTGTAGAGTGTATATATTAATAAATCTGACTCTGATGACGTCAGTCCCTCACCAGCTATGAACCCTACCGCACGTCACTGACTACAACCACCACCACCATATTTTTCATCAGCAACCGGAGCAGATGAAGGGCCTGCTGTTGGGAACATGTCAGTTTGACACATTTCGCAGCGTCCGTTTGAAGAACTCGGTTTCTTTTTTTCGTGCAGTTTCTCTGCGCCTCCCTTGCGTTTCTTATCCATTACTGCAGTGAACACCGCTGCACAAAGTTCCACATGGAGCGTGAAGGTGTTTTTCTACTTTATGATTGGCCTAGCCCTTTAGACTGTCAGGGATGATAACCAATGGGCTGCAGTAGTCTGTGGTAAGGGCCGGATGATCGGAACAGACGCTTGCGTTGCTGATTTTATTTTTCTTCATGCATTATGCAAATATAACGAGGCAGATATATATAAAATATAATAATAATAATAATAATAATAATAATAATAATAATAATAATAATAATAATAATAATAATAATAATAATAATATACATGTCGGGTCTGCCGGCCCAAACAGCACGTCGGCCCACCGGGCAAATGCCCGGTACGCCCGATTACCAGTCCATGCCTGACAACCATCATAACAAAGACTTAGACAACTTTATTTGTCATTTTGTATGCACAAAGTGCGTACAGAACGAAATTTCGTTTGCATACAGCTTGAAAGATCACAGTAAATTGCAGTAAATCTCAGGATAAGGTTATAGAAATACAATTAGAACAGCATTTGAATGTTACACACGTTCAAATGCGTTTAAGGTGCTCAGCCTGGAGCCAGAGAAAGAAAGAGACGCTCAGATCGGTCAAACCTCCACAACCTGAATGTCTGAAGCAGAGACCATCCAGGTGGTTTCACGGACTAAACTCTGATTATCTACCTGTGCGTGTTCTCACTTTGTTTATTTCATGTACCACCTTCTAAATCTCAGTCTGACTCACAATTTACGCCTCAATATACAAACACGTAGAAGTTTAATTTGATTTGTGTCCAATGACGAGAGAGAGAGAGAGAGAGAGAGAGAGAGATAGATAGATAGATAGATAGATAGATAGATATTTTCTGCAATAATCTCCTCTGTTGCTTCCGATTCCCCTCTTGGTTCATCTCCTCTTTCATCACTAGCTTTGACCTTAGATGTCTCACCTGTGTGACAGTTTCCCTGGTTTCAGCCAATTGAGCATATTTGCGAGAATGATTGAACTATAGGCTAGGTGCGCATATACAGCACAAATGCGTAGAAGACAACTTTCTATAGCTATCTTAAAATTAAGCATAGAAGAAGACTTTTTCTAAATAAATACATTTTTCGTGTGAATATATTTTTATCTTTTTACTCAATTTACAGTGTTTATTTTACATTTTGACAAAGGAAATGTTTATTTACACGTCTTTATTGATTGTATATCCTCTGGATTCCACCGAGTTGATCGCAATTCTTCTTTTCGCCGCTAGATGGCAGAACATGCCTGACTTAAACTATGTGAAGTTACTTCGTTTGTGGGTTTCTCAAACGGAAGTGGTTCACTCAGACCGTCAAAATAAAATACAGACATCCGCGTTTTCTCCTTAAAGGGTGGACTCATAAACAATCTGTGTGTGTGTTTTTTTAATATTACTGATGAACGCTATTTTATTATTAAACAGTCAAGTCTAACTCGGCTAATATGAGCGCCTGCGTAAAACACTTGGGGGCTTTGTTTTGGAAACCCCTTCCCAGAAGTCGTCTCCTTATTTCCTGACATTGACGGCAGCGAACAGTCTCCCAGTCAAAACAATGCAGTGGAGCAGCTGCGTGTAGCTTTAGCTGTAAACAGCAAATATTTAAAAACCTCCCCACGGCCGTCGCGGCGCTCCGAGTCCACCAGCCTGCAGCGGCGTCCCGGCGGGCTTCCGCTGCGTCGTTCCCGGGGCTTATTTCTCCCCAAGCGGCCCTTTTGTTTGGGATTTAACCGCGTCTGTTTGGCTGGAAATGGAGACAGCTAGTGGCTGGCTGTCAGGGACGGACAGGAGCGGCTGAGCGGTGAAGGAAACCCGGAGTTTGCGTCCAGCTGTCGTCGATAAACGCGGTAAAAAAAAGCCTCTCGGTCGGCCCGGCCGGTGACATGGTGGAGTAGGCGTCGTCTGCGCCGAAGCTGTCCGCGTCCTTCGGCCTCTCTCTGTGTGTGTCTCTCTCTCCGCGGGGAGGATCGCCATGGCCCCGGGCTCTCTGGTGGCGGCCTGCCGCAGCCTGGCCCTCTCTACGTGGCTGCTCTCCTTCTGCTTCGTCCACCTGCTGTGCCTGGACTTCACCGTGGCCGAGCGGGAGGAGTGGTTCACCGCCTTCGTCAACATCACCTACATGGACCCGGCCACCTCGGAGCTGCGCACCGAGAAGACGGAGTGCGGCCGCTACGGGGAGCAGTCGTCCAAGCGGGAAGCCAGGGGGACGGTGGTGCTGCCCGCCGCCCCGCTGGACCGCCAGGCCTGCGACCCCCACACCCGCTTCGCGGTCCCCCCGCAGGCCGCGGCGGGCTGGGTGGCGCTGATAGCCGGGGGGAACTGCACCTACAAGGACAAGATCCGCCACGCCGTGGCCCACAACGCCTCGGCGGTGGTGGTCTTCAACGTGGGCTCGGCCAACCCCAACGACACCATCACCATGCCCTACCCAGGTAGGACGCCAAGTGGGCTTCGCTTCGGAACCAGGGGGTTCTGTTGGCAGGCGGTACCGGTTTCTCCCAGAGGCACTTGCGGCGTTACGAACGATTTCGGTTAAAAACAAAAACGTTAAACGACCGTTACCAGACCGTTAAAAACCGTTTTAAGAGCTTATTTTTGTTGTTTACATGAAACCTCGTAAGAAGTTAAAATGGGCTCAATTAAAAAACAAATACTTTGCCAGGAAACGTTTAACAGGTTATTGCTGAATATTATTATTATTATTATTCGCCTTTTTTATGGTTCAGATCGAGGATAAATGACCTGCAACAAACCCATATTTACTGGAACGGCAGCGTTAATTACCGCAGGAAATATGTTCACCATCATCAACACTGACAGAGGACGTTGTTCCTGTTTCAATTTATGTTCTCTGTTTTTAATTCTAATATTCAAGGCAAGGCCAATTTATTTGTGTAGCACATTTCAGTACAAAGACAGTGCAAAGTGCTTTACATGATTAATATATAGGAAAATAAAAACAGAATAAAAGCAAGTTGGAATAAAATGTAGAAACTAAAGGAAACATGGGAAAATACAAAACTAAAAGCAAACATTAAAAACAGTTGGACTACAAACTTAAACTAATGATGTTTCAGTAAAACAGTTTAACTAGAACAGTCGAAGGCAATCCTAAACAAATGTGTTTATAATCTTGATTTAAAGGAACTCGGGCTTTCAGCACTTTTACAGTTTTCTGGAAGTTTGTTCCAGATCAGTGAAGCATAGGAACTAAATGCTGCTTCTCCTTGTTTAGTTCTGGTTCTGGTTCTGCAGAGTAGGCTGGAGCCAGAAGATCTGAGTGGTCTGGAGGGTTGATACACTGATAACAAGTCTGTGATGTATTTAGGTGCTAAGCCATTTAGGGATTTATAGACTAACAGAAGTATTTTGAAGTCTATTCTCTGAGATACAGGGAGCCAGTGTAAGGACTTTAGAACCGGGGTGATGTGCTCTACTTTCTTAGGCTACGTTCACACTGCAACCTGAAGTGACCCAATTCCGATTTTTTTTGCCCATATGCGACCTGTACCGGATCTTTTTATGACAGTCTCAACGACACAGATCGGATTTTTTCAAATGCGACCCAGGCCACTTGGATATGTGGTCCTGAATCCGATACGTATCTGATCTTTTCTAATGCGACCTGTGTCTGTACGGCCGGGTCGCATTCATCCGACCTGTACGTCACCGATACTCGACAAACGTCACTATTCTGCGTCCTGCTATGCAGAAGCGGGAAGAAAGACGACACCCATGGCGGACAACAATGAGGAGAGCAGTCAATGGAGGGAAAGCTCCGGTTAGAAAAGAAATTAAAGGCCGCAAAATGCGCGCCAGCATTATAATCCATGTTTACTTCCGCAAACACTGAGGACGCTTGCTACGTGTGACGTCATCGCGTCCTCGAGTGCGCATGCGGGACACTTAGGTTGAACGCATTCAGTTCACACAGGAGAACACATACAAGTCGCATATATTTGGAAATGTGAACGACCACGCAAAAAAAATCCGATTTCACGAAAAAATCGGAATTGAGCATTAAGGCCTGCAGTGTGAACGTAGCCTTAGTCTTAGTGAGGACGTGGGCAGCAGCGTTCTGGATCAGCTGCAGCTGTCTGATCCACTTTTTAGGCAGACCTGTGAAAACACCGTTGCAGTAATCAATTCTACTAAAGGTATATAGCCACGTAATATGCTTTAAAAATACCAAAAACTGTTTTATCAGGATAAAATCAGGTTATATACACCAAGCCTCCATCTTGATAATGTTTTATGGTCCTTTTTGTGGATAAATAGCCCCATCACGGGGCACGGTTGGTAGATATAAACAGACGTGGCGCCATCTAGTGACAGTATCACAGAACTATCATAATGCCGGTTTGCTTAATTAATAAATCAGAATTAATTAAATAATGCTGGACCGAGCCTGACCCTCTGCAACGCCTCGCAGTAAAGCAACAGCTCAGCGAGATTGAAGACCATCCGTTATTAATTAAATAAAACGATCTACAGCAACTTTAAGAGCCTCATATCAGAACATTTACTCACGTCAGTCAACTCTGCGTCACATCAGAGCCTCGGAAGGTTTAACGTCTGCTTCAGTGAACACCAACATTTATACTGTATTCCCAGAGACGTTCCAGGCTTTTCCTTCTTATGTTTTCTTTTGCGTTTTGTTTTTCCACTGGGTCTTGGAGCTTTCTTCATTGTTTCGCTGGAAGATGCTAATAGCCATGCGCAGTGTTGTATTTCCTCTCTTATTGATGTAAATAAAAACATGAAAGGCTTTATTTACTAACAAATTGAACAAAAACAAAGCACAAAACACCAAAATAACAACTAATGTGCCAGCAGGACATGATAATCTTTCATAAAAACTTTGGATCCAACCAGAGTGAGCTACTGATGTATAAATTTAATTTAAAAAAAAAAAGTCAAATAATGCTCCATGCACCTTTTAAGACCGGTAATTCAGTTACCTGCACCGTGGAACAAATGGTCTTGGGTCCAAATCCCAGCCCTGGTTCTTTCTGTGTGCAGTTTGCATGTTCTCCCTGTACGTACGTGGGTTCTCTCTGGGTACTCTTGCAACCCAAAACCACGATTCAGGTTCATTGGTCCTTCTAAATTGCCCTTGGATGTGAGTGTGTGCGTGGATGTTTGTCCGTTGGGCCTCTGTGTTGCCCTCTGATGGACTGGTGACCAGAATCAGATAACAGAGATACTTTGCTCTAATACCATGAAGTAGAGTGGAAACTGAACGCCAGGTCTTCTCGTCCAACATCAGTGTCTGACCTCACTAATGGGCCTCTGGAATAATGGTCAGAACTTCACATAAACACCCCAGAACCTCGTGGACCGCCTTCTCTGAAGAGTTGAAGCTGTTATTGCAGCTAAATTGAACCCTGTGGATTAGGAATGGCACTTCACTGAAGTTCATACAGCATATGTGCATAAACAGGGTTCCCGCGGGTCCTTAAAAAGTCTTAAATTAAAATCCGGGAAATTAAGGTCTTAAATTGTCTTAAATTTACCCTAAAGTTGCTGTAGGTATTAAATTTTCAGCCGGTCTGCTTAATGCCGGGGTTAAAGTTCTCCGTCGCTGCGACGGATTTCCGTCATTTGGAAAATTAGAGCAAAAAGTTCTAGACTTTTTCAAAAAGAAACTGCTCTAAGGGTCCGTGTGGACCTCTAAGCCAATGAAATCTGGCAGAGCCGGGACATTAGCCAATCAGAAAGAGAGTAGGGCGGGTCTTTGCAAAGCGGAGATCTGCCACTGAGGTTTATCGGTGTTCAATCATTTTCATTTTTTAGAAGAGCGTACCAAAATGGCCACAGATGCATGAATGAAAGTAGCGCTGGTTGAAGGTTTTCTTTGGATTTATGAACTATCAACTCAGAAAGTTCAGTGGAATGAACATCTGACAACAACTTCCCTCGGTAAGTGTGCAGTTAATTAATGAGTTGCTTTCACCTGTGGCCATGTCACCTGTCAGCGTTTATTCCCTCGCTTCCAGTAATTTAGCTGATAAACGCAGCGACTAACCAGGGATTTCCTCATGATTCGCTGTTGTGTTTTGTTGAAAATTCAAAGAAAAGTAACGCGCTAGCTCAGCTAATTTAGCATGACGCGTTTTGTTTTTTTCAAGAAGAAGGGTCGGAATGTGAAACAGTGCTCCTCATTTCACAGGGTCCGATTCGGAAAAATAAAATAAAAAACTAAATTGTAGGCAGGAGTTGGTGGACCTAGACCATGAAATTGAGAAGAGAGCAGCCGAGCTGCGCCACATGTCTTGAGGTGAATTTGGGATGTTACGAAACAGGGTTTCTCTCATTAAAAGTCACGTAATAACATTTGTGTTTTCTAACAGTTATGTAGATTATTTGTCAACATTTTGGCTTGTGAAAGGCTGTTTTGAGGACATTAGTGAGTGAGCTTATTTTCAGTATTCTATATGGTTCCTTCATACAAAGCATTGTGTTGTTTAGTGTAATCTAATTTATGTTACGTTGGCTCTGTTCTACATCACAAAGGACCAAAATTAAATAAAATAAAAAGGTCTCAAAGAAAAGTATTTTTACTTACCGAGTTTACACATTGCACACAATTGATACCAAATGGAAAAGTTTTGATTTCCATTGTAGGAGGAAATAAATTGAGTAGCCTATTCCAAAGAAATTATGAAATTTTTGGGTCTTAAATTATATTTGTTGAGGTCTGAAAAAGGTCTTAAAAAGCATTAAATTTTACTTTTAAAATGGTGCAAGAACCCTGATAAATATATGATCAAATCAATGCAGTCATAGCTTTACCGTGAAATGGCTTTGGTTCCTGGACCGAGAAATACGATGAGTAAATCAAATTTAAATTAAAGTTGTAGATTAATTTAAATATTCAGTTTTCTTTATATAGCCTCAATTCAAGGCACTTTACAAAGTCAAATTCAATCAAATCCTCCAAACGGATTAAACTATAAAATAATGAGTAGATCCAAGCGGTTTAGGAGCCATTGACGGTTCTAAACAAGTTGTATGTGTGAAAACTGAGCTGTGGAGAAAGAGGCCGGGCAGTCCGTGCCTCACATAGAGGGAATTAAATTAGATTTCACACGTTCTCGTTCAAACCCGGCCATGAACTCAGTTTATAACGTTATCGTCCGAAGCAGCCCGGCTGACTGCTTTGGGCCTTCAGGTTTGCAGCAATTTCTCCTCCTGTGCAAGCATGTGGGGATGGTGGGGAGGAACCTCCAGTGAGACGCTGCTCAGATAATCTGACAGGGAGATGAAACCAGAACAAACGTAAAGACTTTCTACGTTAAGGACACGATTTATTTCTCGTTTGTGATGCAGTCCGAAACCCTGAGCTGCTAGCCTAGCCTCGCATGTCAGATCAGTTGATCTGAGCTAGACGGGTAACATTCGATTGTTTTTTTTTTTTTAAAGGTTCAGCAGCGAGCCGCCTTTAACGTGAAGCAAAATGATCGACATCAAGTGATTTTTCTCCGTGTCCTCCAATCAGGAATTGTCCGGACCGCAGCCTGAAACGTGGCATAAAAGCCGTTTTATCTGCAGTCCAGAGGTCGGAGCGATCGCTGCGGCTGCAGACTCGCGGCTCTTCCCTAACCTGCTGATATTTCTCACCGTTTTTGGCCGGCGCTCGTTCACTATCTTATCGTCACAACGACGGCGTTAAAGTCTCGTTCCTCTGGTCGTCAAAGGGGGAACGCTGCCACCAGATCAGCCCCGTTGGTCCAGAGGTTCAACGATGTCTGCCACAGATAGCTGAGTCGGTGCAGGAACCTCGAAGTTGTTGCTGCAGTTCTTATTAGTTTTACTCTACAAACCATCCTCACTTTTTCTTAGTAGCAGAATTCATTGCCAGCTATAGAACCAAATATCCTTTTTTTAAACACCTTTTCAGCACTTTTTATAGTTAACTTGAACAATATTAGAATATCGTCCATAATATTGGGTACATATTGCGATGACGATGCCAGTAGCGATTTCTTTGTTTATTTTATCTTCCTCTCTTTTCCAGCCGTGCCTCCGTCTCTCTGGGACCTTTAGCGCCGCGGCCGCCGTCTTTAATGTCCACCGTGATCGTCTGCTGCCCCGAGACTCCGTCCAGCTGGCCAAATGTTACCTTAGCATGAAAATGGAGCTTTATAAAACCAGTGACATACTAGCAAACAGTTTCAGCACCGCGATATAACGACTGAACACTTATGACGATATTATTTCCAGTTTAGCAAAATAAAAGCATCTGGAGTTCGATAGGTTGTAACTTTTAAGCTTCACAAATACAGAAAAATACCATTTTGCCCTTTTGGTCATACGTAGAACTTTATTTACAAACATTACTATTTAATGCAGGCAGAGCGATCTCTAGGCGCTGATTCAGCTGTTAACCGTTCCTGTCTTCATAATGTTGATTGAAATTATCAGTTTTAGAGCTTCATGATATTTAGACCATGGATTTTAACAAATATTTATTTATCACACCATCGTTTAGCTTTTCGTTTAACCAAAAAAGCCACTGCTGGTAAAAAAGTAACATTGGTTTTTGTTTAAATTACAGCTAGGTTATTGTTATTTATGCCATTTGTTTATTATTTCCATCTTTTAGTCAAAGGTTGAAGCAGAAACATTTAGTTTCCACAGCCTTCGTTCAGGCAGCTGACTGGCAGGGCACAGCAGCGTGTGTCCTTTGACCCTTAGCTGCAGATCCAAACGTTTCTTTTTAATAACTGGACTCCTGAGCCACAGAAATCCAGAATGAAAGCGTGTTTCTTTGCCTTGGAGCCCGTCAGATCCAGCCTTTCTGCCTCAGTGACACATTTTTGGAGCAGCGGGCCTCTGATGCCGCCACGCTGTGACCAGCAGCCTGAGCCGAGCGTTCGGCGTCCGCTTCACCTGAGCGTATCTAACGTCTGAACGCAGTCAGACTCCCCCGCCGTCGTTTCGGCCTCTCCTGATCACATTAGAAGCAGAGAACCTGAATGTGGCGTGTTGTCGTCGGGCACGACGCAGCTCTGGGTTGCGTAACGCCAGCAGTGAAGGGCGGCCTGCTCATCTGAGCCGCCGGGCGATCCCACAGCTGTTGGTCCCTCGGCGATTCCTGCAGGCCTCCCTGCTCTCTGATCGCCAGGAATCCAGGAAGTAGATGGAAAAAACACGTTGCCTGCGTTGCCCTTTTAAATCTGACGCTTTCAGCCTCTGGGAATCTGGAGAAAAGCTCCCAGGAGAAACGTCCGCGGGCCGCTCAGCAGCCGTCGAGTCTTCAGGTCTCTGCGGCCGTTTCTATTCTCAGGTACTCCACACGCCTGGTTTGTGTTCAAGTCTCATCCCTGGTCTTTTCTTAAAATAAAGCTTTTATGTTGTTTTTCGTAACGTTTATCGCTCCGTTGTAAAATCTAAGTAAGTTCACCTGCAGCAAGGCTTAAGATGAGGAAAGCGAAACACCTGATTGGTTGAACACCATGAGCGTTGACGCTGACTAAATCTGGACAGTTTAGACCAGGGGTGTCAAACTCGTACTGGGCCACTTTGGCATCGTGAAGACACTTTTGATTTCATAATTTCATTCTAGTTCACATAAAAATGTAAAAACACGTCACAGTAACATAAAAGTAGCACCATTAGGCCCATTTGAACAGTTTATCTGCAAAAAAAGTTGATATTGGGGTGAGTTTCACTTTAAACTCATTGTTCTGCATCACTTTTTCTCTTTCTGGACATTTCTGGGTTGTTTTAATGTTTTGTAGGAAAACTGACATCTAGATGCTGTTACTACACAGTTTTTAAAAAAATCAACATTCGCTGCAGGAGGCACAGTTTTAGCCACTTTATACAATTTAAACGGACATATCCCTCTGCTTTATGACATTCATCTTCATTATGATTGTGTGTCTTAAAGGTGATTTGGTGTTTTATTTATAGTGTTATAGGTGCGTGTGTGTACTGCTACGTGGAGCAACATGAGCTGTGTTCAAATTCAGAACCCGCATCCAGTGACCTACCCGGTCTACATAGTCCGGGCCCTTCTGATGCTGAGACGTCATGAAGTGTAGAGCTGTGAATATGTGAAAACAGAGACTGAACTTTTATTTCACTGTTTTTTATTTTTTATTTTTTAATCCTTGAGGAACTCCAGCAGCTGTACCGTTGGCAGAAACAATTGTTAAATGTAATTATTCTTGTCCAAATATACTCCCCAGCCCACTGTGGGACAGGTTAATCATCTATTGAATTTATAATCCGATTATGATGCCTAATTCAAACGTAGGTTTGCTCAGTACCAAATAAAAGACTGAAACCAACCAAACTTGAGCCATTGGATGTCTTCTGAATGAATTCAATCTGTGTTTAACCTCCACTCAGTGGTGAAAGTCAGTAGGAGTTTGAAAGTGACCTGCAGGGAATCAGGCGTTCTTATAAAGTGCTGCCTGCCGCAGAAACTAAAGGAGGGGCCACTCATTACTGTTATTTATTTTAATACAGTAGGCCTGCTTAAAGAAAAAAAGCATCTAGCTAGCTAACCGTGGCAATAGTCTGGCTTATTAACTAGCTAATATTGGGTAGTTGGGCTCAAAATGTTACTTTATAAAAGTAAAATTCCCAAGTGATAATATTCTGCACATTAAGGATGTATAAACCTTTCTAATTAATTCAACATGCCTTTATGCCATATTCAGCTTTAGTCGTCCTTTACTGTGTCTGTTTTAGCGAGATCTTTTCATGACAGCCTGTAGTTTTAGCTGAGATGGACTTTAAATTTATATCGGTACATTTTTAGTATCCTTAGCTGTAAAGGATGTTTGTAGGTAATTGTCACAAGTTGGGATGCACAGATTTGAGCTGATAACCGATATTTATGTCGCTGTCATGAGTGATAGCCGATATTTATGTCGCTGTCGTGGCCGATAACCGATATTTATGACGCTGTCGTGGCCGATAACCGATATTTATGTCGCTGTCATGAGTGATAGCCGATATTTATGTCGCTGTCGTGGCCGATAACCGATATTTATGACGCTGTCGTGGCCGATAACCGATATTTATGTCGCTGTCATGGGTGATAACCGATATTTATGTCTCTGTCATGGGGGATAACCGATATTTATGTCGCTGTCGTGGCCCATAACCGATATTTATGTGACTGTCATGGGTGATAACCGATATTTATGTCGTGTCGTGGCCGATAACCGATATTTATGTCGCTGTCGTGGCCGATAACCGATATTTATGTCGCTGTCAGGGGCGATAACCGATATTTATGTCGCTTTCGGGGGCGATAACCGATTTTTATGTTTCTGCCGTGGCCGATAACCGATATTTATGACGCTGTCGTGGCCGATAATCGATATTTATGTCGCTGTCATGGGTGATAACCAATATTTATGTCGCTGTCGTGGCCGATAACTGATATTTATGTCGCTGCCGTGGCCGATAACCGATATTTATGTCGCTGTCAGGGGCGATAACCGATATTTATGTCGCTGTCATGGGTGATAACCGATATTTATGTCGCTGTCGTGGCCGATAACCGATATTTATGTCGCTGTCAGGGGCGATAACCGATATTTATGTCGCTGTCAGGGGCGATAACCGATATTTATGTCGCTGTCAGGGGCGATAACCGATATTTATGTCGCTTTCGGGGGCGATAACCGATTTTTATGTTGCTGCCATGGCCGATAACCGATATTTATGTCGCTGTCAGGGGCGATAACCGATATTTATGTTGCTGTCATGGGTGATAACCAATATTTATGTCGCTGTCGTGGCCGATAACCGATATTTATGTCGCTGTCATGGGTGATAACCAATATTTATGTCGCTGTCGTGGCCGATAACTGATATTTATGTCGCTGTCATGGGTGATAACCGATATTTATGTCGCTGTCATGGGTGATAACCGATATTTATGTCGCTGTCGTGGCCGATAACCGATATTTATGTCGCTGTCAGGGGCGATAACCGATATTTATGTCGCTTTCGGGGGCGATAACCGATTTTTATGTTGCTGCCGTGGCCGATAACCGATATTTATGACGCTGTCGTGGCCGATAACCGATATTTATGTCGCTGTCATGGGTGATAACCAATATTTATGTCGCTGTCGTGGCCGATAACTGATATTTATGTCGCGGTCATGAGTGATAACCGATATTTATGTCGCTGTCATGGGTGATAACAGATATTTATGTCGCTGTCATGGGTGATAACCGATATTTATGTCGCTGTCGTGGCCGATAACGAAAGTTACGACTGTAACTACGGTTCTATGAATCCCGGATGACCGCCAGAGGCGGTGCTTAAAGCACTGAATGATCACTCTTGCGCATGCACAGGTCGAGAATCTTATACCAACATAGTCACGTGTGACCCCCGGTGACTCCGGAGCCCATATAGTCACGTGACAGCGACAGCTCAGTCCCTTAATCTTCTCGCGAACAACACGATGATTCCGAGGGACCGAGCGCTCTGGCGGTCATCCGGGATTCATAGAACCGTAGTTACAGTCGTAACTTTCGTTCTATTTCATCCCTACTGACCGCCAGAGGCGGTGCTTAAAGCACTGGATGACGATTATCAACAGAGTCCTGAGGAATCACACATGGAAAAGAGAGGACCCCAGAAAAAAAAAAAAAACATGCCCACCTCACTGGGATGATGGTGGTCCTTGGGATAGGATCGCCTCCATTGGGTGAAGGGCAGCCAGGTTAACCCTGTAAAACCTAGCAAAGGTATTTGGGGATGACCAAGAGGCTGCTGCACAAATAGCCTCCAGAGAAACCCCAGTCATGGCGGCCCATGACACACTAATGCTCCTGGTGGAATGGCATCGTACACCAGCAGGGGGCTGGCGGCCCTGTAGAACGTAAGCTTGTTCTACCACGTCCACAATCCAACGTGCCAGACGCTGTTTAGAAAGGGCCTGCCCCTTGCGGGGCCCAGCATAGCAAACAAACAGACTATTAGACTGCCGGAGGGAAGCTGTGAGTCTGACATATGCCTCTAGTGCCCGAACAGGGCAGAGAGGCTCGTCGGCCCCACCTGCATCAAGGCGAGCAAGCTGGAGGGGCACAGCATGGCTCGCAGTAGAGGCCACTTTGGGAAGAAAAGCAGCGTCAGGCCAGAGTGTGACGCCAGAACCAGCCGGGTTCCAGCGGCAACAGGACTCATGAACAGACAACGCATGGAGCTCACCCACCCGTTTTGCCGAAGCCATGGCGAGGAGAAAAGCTGTCTTTTTTGACACGCACTCAAGACTCGCCTCCGCCAATGGTTCAAATGGAGGAGATCGCAGGGCGGCGAGGACAAGGGAGAGGTCCCACACGGGCACAACAGGGCGTGTGGGAGGGCGCAAGCGACGGGCGCCTCTCAGAAACAAAGAAATATCTTTGTTACGGCCAACCGTTTCCCCACTCATCCCTGAATGCCAGCAAGAGATGGCAGCAACATAAACTTTCAGAGTGGAAGGAGACCGACCTTGGGAGAGCAGTCCTTGAAGGAAGGTCAAAATAACAGAAACAGGGCAGTGCACCGGGTCCTCGTGTCTTGCCCGACACCAGCTGCTAAAAACTTTCCACTTATGAGTGTACACCAGTCGTGTGGAAGGGGCCCTGGCATTAGTCATTGTATGCCCGATGTCTCCGTCATACTCAGAGAAGGACACGCCGGGCCCTGTAGCGGCCAAACCCAGAGATGGAGGCGACTGGGGTTGGGATGCAGGATCTGACCACCCAGTTGTGACAGGAGGTCCTTCCTGCGGGGAAGAGGCATCGGAGAGCTGCAACAGAGCCTGTGCAGCAGTGGAAACCAGGTCCTCCCCGGCCACCGGGGGGCTACCAGAACGACCTGATGCCCTTCCTGAAGGACCCTCAGGAGTGTTGGGCCTATCAGGGGAAGTGGCGGAAACGCATAGAGCAGCACCCTGGGCCAGTCGTGTGCCAGCGCATCCTGACCCAGGGGACTGGCACTGTCTGCCAGGGAGAACCACAGGGGGCAATGTGTTGTCTCCTTGGATGCGAACAGATCTACAGCCGCCCTTCCATACCTCTGCCAAATGATCTCCACTACCTCCGGATGGAGCCTCCACTCCCCCGGTGGTGGGCGTCCCCGAGAGAGAATATCGGCCGGAACATTCTGGACCCCTGGAATGTGGGCTGCTCTGAGGCTGGTGAAAAGAGGGGCCGCCCAAGTCAAGAGCTTCTGGGTCAGCCTCAGCAGGGCTATCGACCGTGTTCCCCCCTGATGGTTGATATGAAACACCACCGACGTATTGTCCGACCGCACCAGGACATGCCTGTGGCGCAGGCCTGGGAGGAAGTGTTGCAACGCCCGCCGCACAGCCTCTAGCTCCAGGACGTTGATGTGCTGCCGCTTTTCCTGCGGAGACCATGTCCCTCGGGCAATCTGCCGCTGCCACGACGCCCCCCACCCTGTGGTGGATGCGTCGGTAGAGACGACCTCCCGTCGAGACGGCAGAGAGCCCAGTGGAACCCCCCGGGTCATAAATGCTGCATCCCGCCACTGAGCCAGTGACGCGAGGCAATAAGAGGACACCCGCAGCCTTTTGCGGCGGTGCGGCGTAAGAGAAGGGTCCAGCCTCTGGCTGTTGAGCCACATTTGCAGTGGTCGCAGAGACAGCAGCCCCAGGGGTGTTACCGCAGCAGCCGCAGTCAGCATGCCCAATAGACGAAGATAGAGAATAAAGGGGGGTGCATGGCCGGGCAGAAAAGCGGGCAGCATCTGCAGAATGCTCTCGACACGCTGAGGCGATGGTCGAGCAGTCATGGTTAAGGAGTCCATCGTGATGCCGAGAAACGTGACCACCTGAGATGGAACCAAGTTGCTCTTCTGCCAGTTCACATGAAGACCCAACCGCGCTATATGATCGAGCAGCCTGCGTGTGTCTGCAGCGGCTTGAGCTTCTGTGGGCGCACAGATGAGCCAGTCGTCCAAGTAGGGCAGGATCTTCAGCCCCTTGGCCTGCAGAGGACACAGGGCCGCAGCTACGCACCGCGTGAACACACGTGGGGACAGGGAGAGGCCGAACGGAAGGACTCTGAACTGAAAATGCTTGCCCTGAAACGCAAAGCGGAGGAACTGCTGATGATGCGGTGCAATCGGGACATGAAAGTATGCGTCCTTCAAGTCGACCAAGGTGAACCAGTCGCCTGGGGAGACTGCCTGAAGCACATCCCTGACGCTCAACATGTGGAAGGGGATAGCCTTCAAGAAAACATTCAGACCTCTCAGGTCCAAAATTGGGCGGAGTCCGCCAGTCTTTTTTGGGACTAAAAAATATTTTGAGTAAAAGCCCCCTGGATCCTGCAGGGGGTCGACAGGCAATATAGCACCCTTGGCCAGCAAGGCGCCTATCTCTTGGCTCAGAGTCTGAGCCATTTCCAGGCCGTGAATCACCGTCATCCTGACTCGACCAGGAACTGGGGGGCGGCGGCGGAACTGTAGCGCATAACCCCGGGTAATTGTAGACACCACCCACGGATCGGGAACGAGAGCGGCCCAACAGCTGAGCTGGTCCGGGGTAAAGTGTCCCACCGCCAGCTCGGTGATGTCATTTCCGAGACCCCCTGCCCTTAAGAGGGCGGGAGGGCCGCCGAGGAAACTGTCCGGGTCGGGAAGCGACCCGAGCAGGTCCTGCAGTAGGCGCTGCAGTAGGTGCCGCAGCAGGTCGCGGCGGCCCCATGGGGGCTGTAGTCCGAGCAACATATGTGCGTGAAAGAGATGCCGAGGCACCCGCAGCAGGATGCCGCGATGGTCTGCGATGAAGGCCAGCCAACTGCTGCTTGGTACGGGAAGCCTGGGCCGACCGCTCCAAGGCTGCAAGTGCAGCAGAGCCAAACAACTCCCCCGGAACCACTGGAAGGCTCATCAGGGTCCGTCTACAGGCTTCAGTCAAAGGAGACTGAGCCAGCCACACTTGACGGCGTGCCTGAACCAGGGTGGACAGGACACGGCCGATTTCCCTTGACAAAAGGGCAAAGGCATGAAGCGATGCGTCCAACAGCCCCCGAGTGGGCGCGTCAATTGCAAAGCCTTCCAAGGAGGCTGAGAGACCTAGTAACAAATGAGACAACGAGTTACCAAGCCGCCCTAAACGAGACCCCGCATCATAGGCCCTGCACAGCAGGTCATCAGTCACCCGGCACTGAGGACGAGGACACCTGGCGTCAGTTCTCAAAGCCTCATCTGGCGCCACAATGAGGGATGCTATTGCGGGCTCAACAGAAGGCATATGGCCCAAGCCAAACTTGGGCGCATCTTGCATGGCCGCCAGAACCCTGCCATCAGAGGTCGGCCGTGAGAAGACCTTAGTGTCTGCCCAACAGGTATGAACCTCCTTAACATATTCGGCTGATGGGGGAACCATAAAGGACGACCTAGCAGGAGGACGTCGAAAGAACGCACTGGAAGTCACAGGTTGGTTCTGCGGAGCATCCAGCTGCAACCGGGCAAAAGCAGTTTTTAACGCACCCACTATAGAATCGTCCTCTTCCGACCGAGAATCGGAAGAGATATGCGAACCGGCATCCGACAGATGCGAGCCCGAGTCAAGCGGATCCTGAAAATCAGTACCCGATGCTGCTAGGGAAATAGCATCGTCCTCCAAGGCAGAGAGTCCTGAACCCATGCTCTGCACTGGGTCAGGGTCTTCAACCAAGCCCACAGCACGTCCGTCCCTGAGGGACTCCAGCAGCGCTTTCATCTCCTTCAACTCAGAAGTAAGATGAGCCACCTGCCCAGATAAGCCCTCGGAATCCGTAGGGCTTCTCTTGGTCCTCTTCCGGGGAGGCCCCGCAGCCTCAGGAACCACACGCTTCCTAGGCTGGCCGGTGCCCTGACAGTCAGCTAAGCGAGCATTACGCAGGGACAAGGGAAGAACAGAACAATTAGGGCAGGCCGCTTCAGTCAAGGCCTCCCTCAGGTGATCCGGTCCCAAACAAGAGGGACAGAGGTCATGCCCATCCTCTAACTGGAGAGGGGCCAAACAAGCTCTGCAGCACGGCACGTCCAACATCATGTGCTCGCAGGACTAGGTCAGGTCGAGCTGAAAACGCTACTCTTGACACTAGCAGACGAGCAAATAGGCCAGGAAACCCGGTCGAGCAGAACACGCCACCAGGGGTTCCCCAGCAGTGGAAAAGCTGCAAAGAGCACTGTGAGGGAAGCCGAACACGGCTGCTCACAATGAGAAGGCGAGCCCGAAAACGGCCGCAATTAACTTAATAGGCAAGCTCGGGAACGGCTGCCCGGTAAATGAAGGAGGCAAGCTCGGGAACGGCTGCCCGGTAAATGAAGGAGGCAAGCTCGGGAACGGCTGCCCGGTAATAAAGGAGGCAAGCTCGGGAACGGCTGCCCGATAAATGAAGGAGGCAAGCCCGAAAACGGCTGCACGGTAAATGAAGGAGGCAAGCCCGAAAACGGCTGCACGGTAAATATAGGAGGCAAGCCCGAAAACGGCTGCACGGTAAACGGAGGAGGCAAGCCCGAAAACGGCTGCACGGTAAACGGAGGAGGCAAGCCCGAAAACGGCTGCGCGGTAAATGAAGGAGGCAAGCCCGGGAACGGCTGCCCGGTAAATGAAGGAGGCAAGCCCGAAAACGGCTGCACGGTAATGAGACGCAAGCTCAATCAGTATATGTAGCCAACACGGCTGCAATTTGCCAAGATAAAGGCAAGCCGCAAGAACGGCGGTAGAGTAAATAAGAAACGCACGCCCGAAAGCGGGAGCGATTAACAAAATACGCACCAACCAAAAACCAAACGGCAAGCAACAGGTTGGTCGGAGTCGCCAAAAAGGCAAAGGGAAATCGACGCAGGGAGCGAACGCGTCCCGCTTCCCGTCGAATAAAGGAAAAACAACTTACCAATCGAAGAAAGAGTTGTAATAAGAATAGCTTGCGCAGCCTCTGGAGGGCGAGAAAATCCTCGCAGCCCCGACCGTAGTCTCGAGGCTACCAGCGACAAGCAACAATCAGTGACTTACCACCTGCACAACCTGCATGCGAGAAGATTGAAAGGGACTGAGCTGTCGCTGTCACGTGACTATATGGGCTCCGGAGTCACCGGGGGTCACACGTGACTATGTTGGTATAAGATTCTCGACCTGTGCATGCGCAAGAGTGATCATTCAGTGCTTTAAGCACCGCCTCTGGCGGTCAGTAGGGATGAAATAGAACCAATATTTATGTCGCTGTCAGGGGCGATAACCGATATTTATGTCGCTTTCGGGGGTGATAACCGATTTTTATGTTGCTGCCGTGGCCGATAACCGATATTTATGACGCTGTCGTGGCCGATAACCGATATTTATGTCGCTGTCATGGGTGATAACCAATATTTATGTCGCTGTCGTGGCCGATAACTGATATTTATGTCGCTGTCATGGGTGATAACAGATATTTATGTCGCTGTCATGGGTGATAACCGATATTTATGTCGCTGTCGTGGCCGATAACCGATATTTATGAAGCTGTCGTGGCGATAACTGATATTTATGTCGCTGTCATGGGTGATAACCAATATTTATGTCGCTGTCGTGGCTGATAACTGATATTTATGTCGCTGTCATGGGTGATAACTGATATTTATGTCGCTGTCATGGGTGATAACTGATATTTATGTCGCTGTCGTGGCCGATAACTGATATTTATGTCGCTGTCATGGGTGATAACTGATATTTATGTCGCTGTCGGGGGCGATAACCGATATTTATGTCGCTGTCGGGGGCGATAACCGATATTTATGTTGCTGTCGTGGCCGATAACCGATATTTATGTTGTGGCCGATAAACAATGTTTATGTTGCTGTCCTGGGTGATAACCGATATTTATGTCGCTGTCATGGGTGATAACTGATATTTATGTCGCTGTCATGGGTGATAACTGATATTTATGTCGCTGTCGTGGCCGATAACCGATATTTATGTCGCTGTCGGGGGCGATAACCGATATTTATGTCGCTGTCAGAGGCGATAACCGATATTTATGTCGGGGGCGATAACCGATATTTATATTGCTGTCGTGGCCGATAACCGATAAGCTTATTTATGTTGTGGCCGATAACCGATGTTTATGTTGCTGTCCTGGGTGATAACCGATATTTATGTTGCTGTCATGGGCGATAACCGACGTTTATGTTGCTGTCGTGGCCCATAACCGATATTTATGTTGCTGTCCTGGGTGATAACCGATATTTATGTTGCTGTCCTGGGCGATAACCGATATTTATGTTGCTGTCCTGGGCGATAACCGATATTTATGTTGCTGTCGTGGGCGATAACTGATATATGCGTCTTACACGTTTCTCTACCTGTTTGGCAGAATGCAAAATGTACAAAATTGCTGCCATTGCTTCTCTGCCTCATTAACATCCCCCTGCGCTGAGTGGTTCTCCTGCTGCGGTTCTCTGATCACACGCAGCTGCATGTTAAAGTGTTGTGTTTTTGTGTAACTAAACAGATTATTTTGTGTAAATATTTAGAGAAGGAACCCGAGGATGGCGTCCGATCAGCTGTTTGCTCTCTGACTCTGCAGGCCGGTTGTCGCCGCTTCAGACCAGCTCAAGGAAAAAAGATTTAATCAGTTCTGCTTCCCCGATGACTGGAAACTGAGCGTTTTCTTTCTCTGCCTGTTTTTACCCAAACTAATTTCTTGCTATAAATAGTTTGTCAATATTTAGAAAATATTCTTGTTGAAGCTTTCAGGGGTTTCTGAAAAATCGTGTTTGCTCAGTGCTTCCAGTACGTGACGCGTCTTTGCTCACGCATGATTTATAATTTTTGTAGATTAGAAGAGAAACTCTATGATTAAGCAACTTTTTTCTTTCTTTCTTTTTTAAATATTTCCTCATTTGGTTTAAAAAACATGCTGAGTCGGCTTCAGAGAATCAGTGAATTAGTCACATCCATCCAAGCGACGGATTGTTGCTCTCATTTCAGCATTTCTAAAAAGCTTAAACCTGTGACTTAAGTTTAGGCCTTTATTGTTGGTGCAGTTTGCAGTAATCAGGATATTTGTTTTATTTTACAAAAGCAGGATTGCTCTCGGGGTTGTTATAGTTGCCGCTGCAGAGACCAGAAGCTGCTACCTGCAGGCTCTGACCTCTGACCTCTACCAGCAGGCAGTGTTTGCGCAGCTGTTCCCTCGCTGGCATCAGGTCGGCGCGCCATGAATGTCCGGCTCTGTTCTGTGCAGACGCTCCCCATCAGCCGGAGCCCTGGCCGCCCGTCTCTCCGGTGTCGAGGCAGAGATCTGTAGTTTATGAGGCGCGGCGGGCAAAACGGCGCCCCCACCCCCCACCGCACGACTTTCATAGTCGCTCACGGCTTTTAACAATTTAGTCAAGCTGCGGCTTCTCAAAGTTGAAACTCTACTTCAGTGATTCATTTATAGTTTAAATGGCTTCTTCCAGATTTTCTCCAGTCATCACAGGGTTGAAATTATGCACACAGGCTCAGATATATTCATACACCCTCTCTATTTGGAGAAATGTCGCGTAGGGCATTTTTGTAGCAATTAACAAGCTGCTAGCGTAATTCTGGCCTGAAGCTTCCCAGGCCGCACCTTCTAGTTAGGATCAACTTAGACTGAGAGGTTCCAGTGGAAAAATTACCCCCCCCCTCCCCCCATATACTTTCTTATTCAATTAGCTGCCAGCCACCGTTTGATGGCGTTAGTTGCGGGCGGTGCAGGTTGACTCTCCAAAGACACGTTTCTGACGGGGCGCTTAGTTAAAGCTCTTGTTGATACATTCTGACTCTGTTTAATGAAATAATTCAGTCAAGGAGCAACATTTTACACAGCAATTAAATATCCAAGGATTTTATCCTGTTTTCCCTCCATAAATTATGATATTTTGTTGAATATTGCAGTGACGGTAGGAGCTACATTCAGGATAGTTAAAGCTTGTTAAGGAGTCTTTCTATTGATCGGTGATGTAGCCTTTTCCTGTTTGTTTTCATCTTAATTCATATTAGGCGGAATAATCTGGGTCATGGATCTTCATCTGCAGAGCCTGAGTCGTTAAATTATCTCATGTGTCTAAAGTCCATCAAAGCACGGTGCGGGTAGCATCGTGCTGAGGGGCTGTGCTGCTGCCTGTCGTCGAGCAATCAATCAATCAATCAATCAATCAATCAAAATTATTCATCAATATTTGTCCCAGCAGGACAGCGATCAAAAACACACATCAGAACCGAGCAGCACTAAACGACTGGAGCAGCTTAACCAGAATTAAGTCTACACGGCGTCTTTAAAATCAGGTCCCTGCCAGGAGACCAGTCCGTCTAATATCATGGACGCTACTAATTACAGCAAGTGCTCAGATATCCAGAATAAAGTCTGTTGGTGGCTTCAGAAGGTGCTTTCCCTGCTGGGGGGTGATTCAAAGAAAATCCCCAATTAACTGAAAGCTGATGATCCAGCAACAGAAAAAGCTTTTAATAAGTCGTCGTTGGGTCTTTTGTGCGTTTGGCCGCAGCAGGTTGGCTCTCCTGAGTGAGTTCTGGATGCTGATTAATTTTCTAGGCGTTTGTCTCCGTTGAGCCACTTCCAGTAAATTAAATGATTGCATTAATAGCAGTAAAGCGTTTCCTGCTGCGTCAGCGACTCCCTGTGACAAGAAATCACAGATTTTCACCATTGTTCACTGTGAGCAGATCACGGCTTTCAGTTCCTCAGAAGTTGACTTCATCTTTAATGATCTGAAGCGTTGATGTTTATGTCCTGAGTGGGAGAGGACGGAGGGCTGGTGGGGGGTCGGACCGCTCAGTGGGTGTGGACACGGTCCGGTCCGGTCGCTCTTAATCCACCTGAGAACAGACGGCGTGGAATTGGCTGCTTCATCGTCTCCACGGTTTATCCCACGCATCACGTCAGAGCTGCTGATGGCTTCATGCCGTCTGAAGCTGGAATAGTGACATACCACCGCACACGCACAAGTGCCTGTGATTGGTCCAGGGAGGGCCACGCCCGCCCGTCTGTATGAGGAAGTGACGGTGCACCTGGCTCTGTGTCTCAGTTAACCGTTTCACGTCTTCTCACACATGCACTCATGTTACAGCTTTAGTTAATCTATCAAACTGTTGATTCAGCCCTTATGTAAACTATGACTTTTTTATTTGTATTATTTTTCACCTCCCAGTTGTTGCCATTTGGGTTTTATCTGTGAGCTCCGATGCACAACGTCTCACAGTGGCGGCCGGTTTCAAACCAAGATGGAGGAACACATGGCTTCATGTACCGAACAGACAACAGTAGCTAAACCAAGAAGCTGTATTGACGATGCATTAGGGCTGGAAGAATTAATCTGGATTAATCCATTATTGAACTAATCCTAACCGTAATCGTTGACTGGAGTCTACCGACTCTAAAACGCACCATTTGCTGACAAAACAATCAACTCAGATCAGTAATTAAGCCACAACTATACAAGAAATTATACATTTTTCATTTAAGATGAAAACCTTTCCTTGTCTGTAGACATTCTCCATCCAGAACTCCCCAAGTGACGTTTTTTAGCTTCACTTGGTTAAAGTTCTGTAAAAATAAATAAAAAGAATCTCCTATTAAGCACCTTTTATTGTCTGATTGTTAATCTATTAATTAAAAAAAACAGTCAACAGATTAATTAATTAGCAAAAGCCCTTATTCTAGTGTCTAGTGTTTTGCCAAAAACAGACACATTATAGAGGCGTGTTAATTTACAGAGTTTGTCTTTTTAGATTAATTGATGAATTGAAAAAAATAATCGACAGATTAATCGATCACTAAAATAATCGATAGCCACAGCCCTATAATTCGATTCAATTTATATAGTGCCAATTCATGAAACATGTCATCTCAAGGCTCTTTCCAAAGTCAAATTCAATCAGATTATACAGATTGGATCAGATTATACAGGTTGATCAAAAAAGTTCCTATCTAAGGGAACCCAGTAGATTGCATCAACTAAGGCACCTTAAGTTTTTATGTTTATAATAAGCACATCTGACCATTCATTGTTTTTGCAATATTGACACAAAATTGTGTTAGATTGTTGCATTAAATCTTATTTCATCAGCCGAATCAGCAAATATTTAGTCAAATAAGACGTTTCTTAAATTATTACCAGCCCAGTCAGTCACTGAATTGGACAAATTTCTCCGTTTTGCAGCTTGACTACTTAAAACTCTCCTTTTTCAGCCTATAAATGCATCAACAACCTCTGCGCTCTATAAGGCACTGGGAGTTTAATAAACCGAGAGACGTGATCACTTTATTTCTCCTTTTTCTTTCATTTATTGACTTTAAGTTAGCAAAAATAGTTTGTGTGTTTTAGGGGTGCTTAGAAGTAAAGGTTGAGTCTCCCGCAGACCTGGTTCAAAAACCCCACCGCTAAAATGTTTTGTCCTCCTACAGTTTAAGGTTTTTCTTGAGACACCAGAGAAAAGGTGAAACGGCAGGATGTGGGAATTAAAGCTGCACGTGTCCTTGCTCACCAGAAAGACAGCCGGCTATTTCAGAGCAAAAAAGGAACTAAAAGGAAGTAAAATTTTATCGAAATGTCTATTTTTCCTTGATTTGATCAGTTAAATTTGCCAATGGAATAAGATTTTTGCTCTTAAAATAATAACAATTCATCTGGATCATCTTATTTCAAGTGCAGGATATCTAATTATCTTATTTTAGGGGTAAAAATACTCATGGCAAAAAGTCTTAATTAGCTGCTCAAATAAAGGGGGAAAATAGCAATTTTAAGAAAATATTACTTACTTTTAGTTCCTTTCTTTGCAGTGCTGTCCAGTTTGGGTTGTTGTTTTAAATACTGATGGCGTGAAACTGGGAGGTTTCTACTCGAGGTCGTCATACGCTGAGACTTCTCGCTTCTTGACACGAACAGATAAAGGTTTTGTTACAGCGTGCTGCTATCATATCTTACTGAAGTGAAATCCTCCGGGTTGTTTTTCTGGTGCCTAAATAGCAGCAGGTTTAGGTTAGACACAATCATTTGGATTACTGTATTTTTTGGACTATAAGGCACACTTAAAATCCTTAAATTGTCTCATAAATTGATGATTTTCCTTATCTCTGATCACTGTTGTGCTTACTGGCTGATTTTATCTGGTACAATGTGCTCAAAAATCTGTTAAAATGTATAAGCGCGACTGTTTATACAATATGTTAAAGCAACAGCTTTAAAATATTTTTTTTATTTCATCCAGCAATTAAATGGAAGAAAGTTTGACCACCAAAGAAAAACAAAACAAAAGCGCGGCACATTTGTTGAAAGAATTAGTAGTTTTGAATCCAACAGCAAATAAAGGGATTACAAGATTATATAATTTATGCATCAGAGCGTAAATCTCTGACCTCCACCGGACTTTTTCCTCAGCTCAGTGCAAAAGTCATCAGCGGATATATTGCTGTTTGAGTCTACGGGCTGGAAACCTGTAGGTTCAGTTCTGATGGGTTCCCTTAGACAGAAAACCTTCTGGATGACTGATCACATTGTCTTTGTGAAGAGCCTTGACAGGATGTGTTGTGAATTGGCGTTATATAAATAAAATGGAACTGAATTTAATAAGCATTGGAAAATAAGACTCAGTACTTTAGTTGAGCAGCCGGAGCCGATCCGGGGAAACGGTTCCCATCTCTGTTGGATTGGTTGGATTGGTGCATCACTACTAAAACAAAGTTGTTCATTATAAAACTGTTGTATCTCATTGCTGCGTGGGCAGTAGCGTGTTTATCTGATTTGTTTTTTAAAATTATGAAAGATGTGTGAAGAAAAAGGGCAGAACTTCTCTTAATTTTTCTAAAAGTCCACTGTAAGGTTAAATAAACCGTTATCAGACCTCTGATGTACCACAAGTAGTTTAGGGATTTTACTGAATCAGGTTTTTCTGTTTTTAATTCAGTTTTTTTTAAGAAACCTTCCTTCGGTTTTGTGCAAATCAGCACTTCCTCAACAGAGAAGCATCTAAAGCGCTAACTTCTGCAAACGTGGAGTTAAAAACTCAGCTGAAAAACTTGTTATTGGATTTTTGTGGCCACAGCAGACGGCCTCAGAGTCGGGCTTAAATTGGATCGGTTCAAAAGTTTGGGGGTTTTATAACTGCTGCGAGGGACCGCGCGGTCATAGTCATAGAGGACCCAATATGATCCCAGGGAGTATTTTTAGGTCAGCACGATCAATGTTTTTTTTGTATTTTTGATCTCCAGGTCAATGTGATCTCAGCCGTTGGCCTGCCAGGGCCACTTGCAGGCATGTGCTCTGCAGTCCCGCACCGAGCTAACGACCAGGAGCTGCGTCTCAGCTTTCTCAACATTTGTATTTCCTGACAGGTTGACAGAGACGGGAGTTCGTAACGTAAAACCGTAACACAGAAGCCACCAAACTATCTGCATCATACGTACAGGGTCCCATGGAAAATGAGCCTCAGGCTTTTCTAGCTCAGGGGTTTGCAAACGTTTCCACGCCATGGCCCCCTTTACAAACCCACAAACCATAATACAAAATATGCCAAGAAAAATCCACTTTACAAATGCTTTTCTTACTTTTAGTCACTGCCGTTACATTTGTTTAGCATCAGAATATTAACTATTCTGATGCTATCAACACTATTATATTCCCGCTGAATAACGAGCTTTTCAACGACCTGTTAAGAACAGAGCAAAAGAAAGCAAACCTCCTTTAAATGTGTGTGTAGTGGGAGGGCGGGGCTTAACGTCTGTCAGTGCCATGCGCAGGTCATTGACCAAAATGTAAATGTCTTGTGTGTTTAGTTTTGAGCCGAAAGGCCAGATTCACACTAGTATGTTGTTGCAAAAAGGAGAATGCATTTCAGTGCCCAGTCAGCCAAGAGCCTCAAAGCTCAGTTTTAAGTCCCCAGAGTCTATCAAGTCAATATGATATATTAATACAAGTTATAATTTATGATAATGAATTAGTCCACAAAATGCAGTTCAAAGTCTTCAGCTGATCCAAAATGCTGCAGCAAGAGTTCTGATGAAAATCAACAAGAGGGATCATATTTCTCCAATTTTAGCTTCCCTTCATTGACTTCCTGTTAAATCAAGAATAGAATTTAAAATTCTTCTTCTAACATATAAAGCCCTTAATAATCAAGCTCCATAATATATCAGAGCTCTGATTACCCCGTATGTTCCTAACAGAGCACTTCGCTCTCAGACTGCAGGTCTGCTGGTGGTTCCTAGAGTCTCTAAAAGTAGAATGGGAGGCAGATCCTTTAGCTATCAGGCTCCTCTCCTGTGGAACCAACTCCCAGTTTTGGTCCGTGAGGCAGACACCCTGTCTACTTTTAAGACTAATCTTAAAACTTTCCTTTTTGACAAAGCTTATAGTTGGAGTGGCTCATGTTACCCTGAGCTACCTCTATAGTTATGCTGCTATAGGCTTAGGCTACTGGAGGACATCAGGGCCTATTTTTCTCACTCTGCTGAGTTCTACCTACTGTTCTACAATCTGCATTGTTTGTTGTTATTTCAGCTTTTAACTTTTTGTTCTGTCATTTTTCTCTTCATAGTAGGTACACCTGGTCTGGCGTTCTGTTAGCTGTGACATCATACAGGGGAGGCAGATCATCCGCTATTACTGAGCCTGGTTCTGGTTCTGCTGGAGGTTTTCCTCCCTGTTAAAGGGGAGTTTTCCTCTCCACTGTCGCTTCATGCATGCTCAGTATGAGGGATTGCTGCAAAGCCATCAACAATGCAGACGACTGTCCACTGTGGCTCTACACTCTTAGATTCCTTAGATTTTTATTTTTGGATGCTTTTTTTATTTTTGGATGTTTTAGCCGACCTGCTGATTAATCTGTTGGGAATCTATAGCGGAATTTACAGCTGTGCGGACAAAACGACGTGCTTTACAGGAAAACGGCCAATTTCTTAAGTGGCACCTGCTCGGAAAACAAAGACAGTTAAACATCAGAGCAGCACAGCAGGGAGCAACGAAGAGGGACCTGGAAGGTGTTTGTGTTCAGATTTTCAAGCTAAGTCCACGGTTGTCTCAAAACGTCCCACAGCAGCTTTAACAACAGTTCATAGACCCAGTTTTGAAGGTTCGGCTGGCACATTAAAAGAAAGAAGTGTCGAACAGTCAGCCCTGAGGTGCTCCATAACTTTAAAGAGAAAGAATTTAAAATTATCTTCACACAATTGTCTGTAAAACTTCATAGAGAGTTATCAGTCTATACTTGACGCACTTGTTGATCGCTTTAGTTAAGTCTCTAAATCAAGTGAACACTGAAAGCACAGAGAAGAGATAAATGTTGATACTAGGCCTAGATCATGTAGAGAAAAAAAAAAGCATAATGATAAAGTAGAAATATTGATTCACTTTTATGCAGTTTTTTTAATGACCTATTTTAAGATTAAGAACACACAAACACTGAATCGTTGGTGGATCTTGTGGGCGGAGCTTGGACACGGGGCGTTCCTGTGTCTGTGATTGGTTGGCTGGATGAAATGACTAGTATTAACCTACATTATAGGCTAGAATGTAAAAGAAAGAAAAACTGTTCTTCTATTGTTATTGTTCCCTTTTGTACCACAGGTGTATCGATCGATATATATTATTAAATTATCGTCCGGCCCTAGTTGATTCTATCAAAAATATTTACTCTAACAGTTTACAGCAGTGTAATCTAGAAACCTTTAACTCTCCTGACTTGAATTTCCCTGCTTAGGGAAATGTCTTCCACCTCATCTGGTTTAAATTATTGCTAAAAATGTACAAACTCCAGGGAGAGCATCCCTTCAGTCTTGCCTGTTTCTAATTACAGGTTTCCCTCAAACTATCTGTCTGCAGGTGCCCATTTGCTTCACACTTGTTAAGACTTGGTTGCACATTCCTGTGTGCAAACCTTCATGTCAAGCTCAATACCTGGGACCTCAGAAAACCCGTCGTTGCGTTCCCTGTTGATCATTTGCTTTAGCAGCTGTTTAACCGTGGAGGCAAACCTCCCTCTGGGGTATTTTTTTCCCCACTCTTTGGGGTTACATTAGGATGCGTTTGTGCGGAGTCAGGCCCCAGTCACAAGGTAAACCTCAGATTTTAATCAGAAACGGCCGAGACACGGCCAACAGATTGGATTTTCTGCTCAGATGTTCAGGACTGGAAGGCGTTGCATTCATCAGCTGCAGAGGCGAAGTCTGTTTTTAGCCGCAGAGCGAGCAGCTGCAGAAGGTTTTGACTTGGAGGTGGAGAATCATTGCAACCCTGGCCTTTGTGCCAAATGCTTTGTCTGCAAGATGTATTTTTAAAACTTCCCTTTTTTTAAGTTTAACTTCCCCTTTTGCTATTTAAAACTATTAATCTCAACAGTCTAAGGGTTTATTCGTAGAGAATGACTTCCTGAGGGTATTGCTAATGTGAACTTTGAAAGGTTTCAGAACCTTTCAAAGTTCAAATGACTTTTGTCATGACAAATGACTCCATCAAATGACAGCTTGTGACATTGATAAATTAGGCCTTAAAATTCTGCAGGAATGCATGAAGATTTTCTCCCCTAAAGATGTTTTTCTAAACGAAAAATCAGATGACTTTAAATATATGTCATGACTTAAATTGACATTAAGGGCCTCGATCATTGGATCCAAAATGAAGAGCTTTGGGCTGCGTTTACAGCCGTTGAAGGAGTTAAATGAATCATATCTGGTCAGTCTTAGTTATCGATATAATTTAATTTAAAATTAGGCCTGATCACGCTCTCTGTCTATTCCTGTGGAAAATGTTGGCTCTATCCGAGCTTGGCTTTCCTGGTCATCTGTAGACTTTGGTCTGCAGCTGCAGGTCTGCACACGTTGCTGCTTTGGAGGTCAGATTAGAGTTCAGCCTGTCGTCTCTTTCTCAGTTACTGGCCGGATTTTTGAATCAAAGCTGTAAATGACACCACATCTACGTCTGAGGACTTCAGGAGCAGCAGGATTCAGGACGAGGACTAATTGAATGAGGAAAACCAGAAAGGGTGCTGAACTAAACAGTAGGGGTGTAAATCACCAGGTTTATCACGATACGATGTTATATCGATTTGTTTGGATAACGATACGATGTTTGCCGATATATCGAAGTCCGCTTCGATACAATACGATTTGCGATCGATAGGATGCAACACATACATTGATATCAACCCACAAGAACTTAAAATATGATTTGAGCATTTTATTTCTGAGGTCTTACATGTATCAAGCATTTAAAAAAAAAGCATTCTTCTAATTTTTAAATATTAAGAATAATAGATCACGTGTTCTCTATAGTCTCGTCCAGGGCGACTTTAAACATAAAGGCGCATCTTAAAAATGACTATATAGATCGGTATTTACTGCATCGATTTAATTGGATCATTAATCATCAAATTAACATATCAGTGTGGATCGATGTATTGTTACACCCCTACTAAACAAATTTTTTGAGGGGCTTAATATATACATATATAATATATATGTATTTTTTATGTTAAACCAGGGCTCCTTACGTATATATACTAAACCAGTTTTCCATACTGTTGGTTTTAATATTAAACAAGTTTTCCATACTGTTGGTTTTAATATTAAACAAGTTTTCCATACTGTTGGTTTTAATATTAAACTAGGGCTTTATACAGTTATATTTAATACTAAGTCAGTTTTCCATACAGTTGTTTTTAATATTAAACCAGTTTTCCATACAGTTGTTTTTAATATTAAACTAGGGCTTTATACAGTTATATTTAATACTAAGTCAGTTTTCCATACAGTTGTTTTTAATATTAAACCAGTTTTCCATACAGTTGTTTTTAATATTAAACTAGGGCTTTATACAGTTATATTTAATACTAAGTCAGTTTTCCATACAGTTGTTTTTAATATTAAACCAGTTTTCTATACAGTTGTTTTTAATATTAAACTAGGGCTTTATAATTATATTTAACACTAAACTAGTTTTCCATACAGTTGTTTTTAATAATAAACCGGTTTTCCGTATCTGCAGCTCAGCTGCAGGCAGTCGGAGAGGATGTGCCGTAATACCTGCTGCAGGATTATAGAAATCCAGCGACTAGTCCTCAGAGAGACTTGCATAATCTCTTGTCGAGGCTGAATCCTGACGCCGATCGGTCCGCTGGAGGGAAACCAGGCCACTCCAAGCATCTCCCACCACGTCGGCTCATAAAGAGTATTTTTAGAGTTGTGGTCATCATGGCAACGTGGGGATGCGTCAGGCTCAAGCTGCTATTGAATCAATAAACGGGTTTATGACCACAATCTGTGTCAGGTTGAGGTGAAGTGAGAAAGTAATGGAAATGTTATGGTTTTTTTTGTTTTTAGTTTTGAGTTTATGTGTTCAGTTAAAAACGTCCAACAAAGACACATCGTGATATAAATGTAAACATTTAGACACACCAACACTAGGTGGAAATCAGGCTGGTGGCCCAGATGGCCCACATTACCCACCTGAGCATGACTCACTGTGTTTATTTATTTTTTTATTTTAAATCCTCTTGTTATAAGAAGCTGGAGATCCAAAGTGAAAGAACCAATTAGAAACAGATCAGTTTAAAAATGTGGACAGCTTAAAGACTCGCCGTCGTTCCTGCTGCTTCTCTACAAGCTGAAGTCCAAAGATGGCCGGGCCCGTTCAGACAGAGCTGGGCGTCGGCTAAGGCACTCTGACTTTTAACCAACACTGACGCTGACACGGGTGAGAAGCGGTGAAACCGGCGTGAAGCTGGTCTGCGTTGCATACCAGCGACGCTGCTGGCAGCTGACTGACAGGAAGTGGCTCGTCTCATGAGCTCACACCTTAGTGGCAGCGCCGTTTGGGTTTTCATCTGAAGAGCAATGCCGACCAAAACCCAGGCGGTCGGTTCGGAACCAGGTTTTGTATCCTGCTTTTGCAGCAGACGGTCGGCCTGGAGGCTCTGGGTTGTCTCGCATGAAGCGGCTGGTTGGGAAAAATGACGCTAAAGCTCAGTTTGTTCTTCAGAACCAGGCGTTCTGGGTTCATTGATGCTACATAAAGATTTTCGTCTGTTGCTTTAGTCTAACAAGCGGCATCATTCAGACGAAGGCCTCGTCGCTGAGCTTAAACAGCTTTAAGATGCCTTACAAGCTTCAAAATTCAGACTCAGTGAGTTTTTGCTTTGGGTCCTCGATTAAATAATTTTATAATCCCTCATTCATGAACGTGTCCCTGGTGTCCCGCCCTCTTATCAACACCTTTCCTCCTCGCTGAGGCACAGAAAGTTATTTCCCAGGACTGATTTAAAAAAAAAAAAAAAAGCTTTAAAATATACTGCTCCTCGCCAGCTGCCGTCTTTTAGAATCCGAACAAACTTGTTTTATTGTGCGTTTGAATAAATGAACATTGTTAATGCTTAACGGTCTGGAATAAGTCTTTTGATTGATGCTTTGAGTGTTTTAGGCTCTTTCTAGTTAGTATTCAATGCACTTTTAGTCTGACGTGTAATTGTTATGTGTGCGTTGTGTCTTAAATGTTTTCAAGCTGTTGCCAGCTCAAGGGTCGTTTTCTGCTTCGATAACGTGAAAAAAACAGCTTTGAGTTGAGAATCTCTGATTTGGACTTAAAGGACTAATAATCAAACATGTGTAAAGTCTCAGATCAAGCCTAGATATATTTGCATTAGAACAGATTTATTTAACCCCGTCTGTTCCTGAGGCGTGGATCAGGCGTCTGTCTGTGAGGGAGGAAGAGTCCATTTCAAGATGGAGGTGCGTAGCTAGTAGCTCGTCCCCTCCACTCGTCTTCTTACTCGTTTTTTTAAAGCCTCGCCTCTGGTTTAGAAAGGTCAGAGAAACTGTCTGCTTCATCTGGGGCGGTTGGGGAATTTAGACACGAAAAATAAAAAACGTGCAGCAAATCTGACGATCCAGTTTATTTTTCAGTGTCAGGAATGTGGGGGTTATTGTAATTTGCCTGATTGTCGCCCAGTTTGCAGGATCGTCATTCAGGCTTAGGGCTGAACGATAGAGAATGAAAAGCATATCGATGAAAATAGAAATCATGTTGATCGAGATCGATAATTATCAACAAATTGAAAACATATATTTTAAGTGCAGCCTTGGCCATTTTATGCTGCTATAAATATCAACCTATTTTTAGATCCAGACACAAACACTGAATTCAAACTCAACTCTTTATTCAACCAACTTTTTACCAAAACTGTAAGTTTTTAAATAAAAGAAAAAAGAACTGTCTGAACTCTCTGAAGGGGGCGGAGCTTGGTTCCTGGGTCTGCGTTATGATTGGTTGGGAGGCTGTAATGACTGTAATATGTAATATATTATGGCCGGTGGGAAACTACTTGGTGCAACATTAGGAATACGTTAAACCCATTTATGTTCAGCTATAGTTCTGCTGCTGTGACGACTGCATGTTTGTCCGGAGATGGACGCTCCTTCCTGGTTCTCCAGGTTCCAGGCTGAGAACCAACAAGTCACACGGGGTCTTCTCGTCTCAGGTGCAGGGGCCGGTGAGGTGGTGGCCATCATGATCCCGGAGCCAAAGGGCCGGGAGGTGGTGTCGCTGCTGGAGCGCAACATCACGGTCACCATGACCATCACCATCGGGACGAGGAACCTGCAGAAGTACGTGAGCCGGACGTCGGTGGTGTTCGTGTCCATCTCCTTCATCGTGCTGATGATCATCTCGCTGGCCTGGCTCGTCTTCTACTACATCCAGAGGTTCAGATACGCCAACGCGCGGGACCGGAACCAGGTACCAGACAGCTGGCACCAGTGGTGCGAGGGCTGAGGGCGGGAGCCCCGTGTCTCCACTACACGTTGGTCCTGACCTGAAGGGCAGAGACCTCCGTCAGACCTTACAGAGGACTACTGATGGATGTCTTTATATAATTATGCAAATGTTGTGTTGTTCCTTTTCTCAGTTATATCTGGGAGATTTTCATCCTACCAGCACGTTTATTATTGCTTTTTTTTTTTTTTTTTTTAAAGGGGGAAAAAAAGAGAAACTTGCTTAATAAATTAAGACTAGAGGCTCGTCTAATACGTAAAACTTCAGCTTCTCATAACACAACAATTAAATGTTGTTTAATAAAAATAAAATAAGTAAAAATATTGGAAAGATGTTCATTTGCAGAATATTTGGGGATTTTTATGATTTTACATTCGAGTGTCAATAAAATAGTTACAGGTTCACATAATGGATATTATTGTTAACAAGAAACCAGATGATGATTCTGGAAATAACATTTAGTTTGTAGGATTTATGCATTTAACTGGAATGACACATTTCCAGGGATTTAGATTCACTAATCTTTATAAAAAACAAATCAAGACGATTTTCTACTCATTCGTAAGTGAAACATAATTAGTCTACATGACCAGTAAATGTATGTTTTGTTGTTGGCAAAACTGAAGCAACTGCAGTTTAATAACAACAAGAATCTCTGAATATTAAAAAATGTGTGAAAATCTGCAATGTAGACCTGATAACATCAGAGGTTTGTGGACTTTATCTAAGATTTGGATACTTGGAGGTGTTAATGGCTGAAAATACTTCCTTGCATAAAATATTTTGTTTGCTGGCATCTTCTGCAGCAGAAAAATCTGTAGTTAGAAGCAGAAACATTGGATCATTTATATTGAGTTCCTAAATGTTTGTGTCAAATTGATGTTAACGGGTAAATTAAATGCTTACTGAATGTATTGTTATATGAGAGAGTGGGTGGGGTGGGAGGGTCTTAATATTGTAGGTTATTATTACTATTTTCATTTGATTTATTTTAATTTTTTCCTCATTTAACCAAAAACCGATGCACTGTGGTGCATTATTGTGAATTTTATTTAATTGTCCAATCTTATTAAACATAGCCATACAAAAAATGTGTCAAAATCACAGTGGTGAACTTTGAGCCAGTCCAGATTTTTTTTAAAAAGCTCTTTCATCTGAAATAAATGATAGAAATGTGAATTAATTTTAAATCCATAATTCATACGTTTAACAGTTAAACCTCAGATTAAATAACTGTTACATAATATTAATGTTTAAATACCACAGAAGTTTTAAATTAACAGTTTACTAGAGAAACTGTGTGCCTGAAATAAATAAAGGTAACTTTGTTCCACGATCACTAATATTTTAAAACATCCCAGTAAACAATTTTCCGTCTAATTATATATGAGGAGACAAATTGGCTAAAAACAGAATGACCTCATATTCACTTAAGTCTGTTGGCAAGAAATGAAGCACTTAGCTGCACTGCGTAGCATTTAAGGATCATAAGACCAAGAACTGAAATTTAAATTGATAACTGAATACTTTTAACACGTTTATGATGAATTACCTTCTTCCCTCTGTGTAGCGTGGTCTAGGTTGCGTAAATATTTCCCCCCCCCAGATCATAATGTTGAATCTAAAGGAATAAAGAAGGGATGTATTAGGCTGACTAATAAACTACGAATAATAATGTAATAAAAGGGCTTTTCTGGTTTATAAGCAGAAGTGCAACACAAAAAATGGGCCTTCAAAATAAAAAAAATGAGCCAAATGCAGTGGAGAAATTTCTTAAATGGTTGCTTGAATGAAAATCTCAAATCTCCTTCTTGCTGATTTGGGAAAGAAATAAGATCGTTTTCCCTCAATATTTGCCTGCCGTTGTGATTTTAAATGAGTTTTTTGGAGTATTTGTTCAGGAGAACTGAGCTAACAACACGGCATTAGCTAACGTAATTTAGCTTATGACGTGTTGGTTGAGTAAAACGCCAGGAGATAATTAAACCTTCACTATACCAACAGTTCCTCTGGTTTTTATTTTGTCATTTAATCCTTGTTCTCCGTCTTCTGCTCCCGCCTGCAGCGGCGGCTTGGCGATGCGGCGAAGAAGGCCATCAGTAAACTCCAGCTTCGCACCATCAGGAAGGGCGACCAGGAGACGGAGTCCGACTTTGACAACTGTGCCGTCTGCATCGAAGGCTACAAAGCCAACGACGTGGTTCGCATCCTGCCCTGCAGGTAAGTCCACACAATCTTTGCCTTCCAGACATCCACAGGTTGGAAGAAACCGGCTACCGTAGAAGGGCTTTCATGGTGATCCTCTATAGAGAGCTGTGGTCAGAACCGAAGGTTTCTAAAGCGCTTCTATAACGGCCTGTGACTAAAAACGAACTTAAGAAACTGAACTTCTGCTAGTATTTAGGTGGCTGTAGTTTTTTGCTCCAGTTCTGACCAGCATTTTAACTCAGGCATGTTTCAGTACTTCCTTGTTGCGCAGCGGTCGTGTCAAACATGGTGGCAGTGAAGGGAAGCAGCAGTTTTTCGCATCATAATTCATTAAAGAAGTTTTTCCACATGAAATAATAAAACAGTCCTTTGTTTTCCAGACATCTGTTCCATAAGAGCTGCGTGGATCCGTGGCTGCTGGACCACCGCACGTGTCCCATGTGTAAGATGAACATCCTGAAGGCGCTGGGCATCGCTGTGAGTCTCACTGGTCTGCTCGACGCTCCGGTTCCCTCACAGGCAGGTCTTTAACACCTTTCCTCTTCCTTCAAGCTGAACGCAGACTGCCTGGACGACCTCCCCCTGGACTACGACCTGGCCCTGGGCGGTGTGGGCGGGGTCGGCATGGGCGGCGTGGGAGCCCTGGCCCTGGAAGCCGTGGTGTCCGGAGCGTCCAGCGACGGGACGCTGAGCGAGGGCGGCTCCTCGGTGGTCCTGGACCCCGGCGTGCGGCGGGTTGGACTCCCACAGGACTACCAGGACCATGACCCCCTGCGAGACAGCCCCATAACAGCCACCACCGACACCCACACAGGTTGGGCACTAACACTGCAGGCCACACGCGTCAAACCCAAGGCCCGCGGGCCGAATCCGGCCCGCCAAGGCAATTTATCCGGCCCTGGAGAGCCAAAAAGGGCATATCATGTCATAAAGTAGAGGCATATATCTTTTTAAAATGTATAAAGTGGCTAAAACTGTGCCTCCTGTAGCAAATGTTGACTTTTTTTAACTGTGTAGCAACAGCATCCTGCCACTAGATGTCAGTTTTCCTACAACACATTAAAACAACCCAGAAATGTCCAAAAAAAAAAAAAAATAATGCAGAAAAATGAGTTTAAAGTGTAACTCACACCAATATTAACTTATTTTTGCCGATAAACTGTTCAAATGGGCCTAATGGTGCTACTTTGATGTTACTGTGCATTTTTTATTTCTACGTGAACTGAAATGAAATTCTGAAACCAAAAGTATCATCGATACAGGAGCAACCGGCCCTTTAAATGACTTCATGAAGCCAAAGTGGCTCAATATAGAAATGGGTTTGATGCCCCTGCTGCAGGCCAATAATCACACACAGGCGGGGTTATACTGCCACCCGGTGGTGCGTCTGGGGCATTACACCTTCAGGTCACAACACTGTTCACATCCTGGTTCTTTTGTGTTTCAGGCTGATGGTTTAAAAACGCGGGAGCTGCAGACAGCCTCGAACTTAGAGGAAAAGTCGTGTTTCTTTAATGCATCTTAATTAACGACTAAAGACCAGCAGAGGAAGACGATTAGCTCTACAGAGTCGTGGTGAACCTGAAACAATTCAGGACTTCTCCTCCTGTGTGTTTTGCTTTTTTTTCCCAATAAAGGATGAACACGTTTTGAAAGAGAGAAAATTATCTGGTAAAAGAAAACGTAAGTTTACATCTGAGTCCTTGAAGCGAACCAGAGGAGCCGCAGACCTCGCTGCTACGGTTATTAATCTGAACCCTGAAGCTTTGGCCTCCTTATGTGCGGAGGCTGGTGTTGAGTGGCTTTACTTATGAATTAAATTAATAGATTTACAGGTTAAGTGAGGTTCTGTTCAGTGACTGACACAACATGGGCTGTTTCTGGCCTCAGAGGTTTGTTGGAGAACATTAGAGAACAAGCAGCACCAGGAAGAGCCTTTGGGAAACAAATGTTTCAGCTGATTGAGTCCAGATCTGATGCAACTATAGTCAAGATGTGGAGATACAAAGAATGAGGCTTTTCCTGTATTTTCAAAAGGCTTTTCAGGTAGCTTTGCAGTGTTTATTTCAAAAACAGTTATCCGAGGTTCAGAAATTCAGATTTGTTCTTTCTTTAATCAGCTATAAATCAGAAATGGAAACATTTGTAATAGTGAAAAATCATCTTTAACGCCTTAATGTCACACAAATAATAGAATTTACACTTTATAACTTTGGAGCTGTACTTGATTTCTATCAGATATGTAACTTCAGCTGGAAAATGCTCCTAAAACCCTCTGGGCTTAAAGGGTTAAACTAAAATCTCCTATTTTGAGATTAGCTTTAACTAGTTTTTACAAAAGGAAAAGAAAAAAACATTTTGTTGAATGAGGCAAAAAATTAAAAATGTATAACAAAAATGGAGCCCGTTGAAAACATAAAGCACACAGTTTGATGCAGATATTGCATAAAGACATACAGAAGAACTGCTAAAATCCTAATTTCTTATCTTTATAGTTAAAATAATTTCTAATTTGGTTTCATTTGAGCCAATGTGGAGGGGCCAACGAGCCACATGTGCCTAGAGAGACATGGTTCTGGAAAGTACAGAGTCAGCAGGGCAGAACACAAATTTACATTTTTGTTTGTAATTAATTTAAAAAAATGTATTTACTCTTTTATTCCCACTTCATATTATTCATGCACTACTTTATGTTGGTCTGTCACATAAGATCCACCAAAATGTACCAAAAAGCAGTTTAATTATAAAGAACCTTTTAGTAAGAAGAAGATTCAAAGAGCTGTACATGAACAGAAGAACATTACAAAGGGAAATATTACATAGAAAAAGAAAAAAACTCACATTAACAAAGGAATAAGCAAAATAAATCTTTGACTAGACTTCTTTAGTTTCACTGTAACAAGCTTCATCACTAACATTCAAAGCTTAATTGTTTCTATTCATGAACAAACATGCAGGAAGCAGAACATCACGGTACTTCATTGTTTCTATTCATAAGAAATAAACTAATAAGGACGGTTTAAGGGTTTAAGTAGAAATAATTTCCTCCAGTGATGACTGACACGCTTACAGCGAACACCAGAGGGCAGAGCTGAGGTTCTCCGGTCAAACACACCTGGGTTCGGTCCAGAAAGGTTCTGTCCGCCCCGGTGGTCATGTGACCCGGCGCTGCGGTCACATGCCCCTTCCTGCCAAACCTGGTCTGTGGGTCCGTCTCTCACCAGGAAGTGTTTTTGGGTGCCGAGATGAGCCCAGGACGAGGCCGACCCGTCCGCTGGGTTCTGCTGCTGTTTGTTCCGGTTCTGAATCGGCCGAGCGTTAACCTGAGCTCCGTCTGCTCCTCTTCTCCGTCCTCCAGGTGAGCTGCAGCCGATGGCGAGCAGCGCCTCTGTGGCGTCACTGGTCATTGCCGTGGAAACCGGCCTGTCGGACGAGGAGGGGTCCATCGAGCAGCCTCAGATGGGCGCCAAGTCCTGAAACCAGCACAACAGAACCAAGCCGGAACCGGGCCGGGATAGACCAGACTCAGAGCAGACTTTAATGGTTCAGAAGGTCCAGAGAGAGACGGCCCGACTGGAAAACCGCCTGACCCGAACCTGCTTGACGGCCTGGTTCTGGATCACGTTCGTTTGAAATGAAAACCGATCCAGAACCAGCACCGTGAGGTTTGACTGGGTTTGGACTCCTGAAGCAGACCCGGTGGGTTCGGGCTCGTAGGAGGCGGACTCATCTGGACCGTGTTTGTCCCTGTTTCAGTGTTAACCTCCGCTTGTTCTTAGTTTCCTTATCCAGAACCCCACCTGGTTCCTCCCCCAGATGATCCAGTTTACGTCTGCCTCGGTTCTGTTAGCAGAACCGAATCTTGGGTCCAGACAAGCTGCCTGACAGAACCCAGTCCTTGATCTCACATGTGGCTGAACCTCCCTCGAACATCCGTCTTCTCTTAGAAGGATCAGAACCTCAGCGGGCGGGTTCTGTTGTCTCTGGATCTTCTCTGGAGTCTCTGGCATCTCCAGGGAAAACCTCATCCGGACTCTCTCTTTGTTCTGGTCCCGGTTCTCCGGATCTCGGAGGCTTGGACTGTCCAGGCTCTGCCTCAGACGTCTGCGGGGACTGACTCGGATCTTAAACGGACTCGGCGGCCCCCGGCAGCCGACCCGGCAGTATTACTTCAACAGTTCGACTGCAGTATTGACCCGCTGACGCGCACCTCAGTATTTCCCCTTTTAGCTTCGGTTTGCTCCGTTATCTTTGACGTCTGGGTTGAATCCTTCCTCCGCTGCGTCCGAACCGCGTTTCTTTGTACATTCAGGGCTCCTAGCTCCAAGTGGAGCGCAGGCAGAAATAAGGCAGATCTCTGAATCATTGTCAGAAATGGGTACAAGGTAAAAAGAAAAATTTGTAGATTTCCTGCTTAGCCTTTTCTCTCCTTTTAAACTTTTGGTTTCTCATCCAGATGCGTAACATGTGCTCCGTCTCATGAGGTGCTTCTGGACCGCAGCGTAGTTCCTGGGAGCTTTGGAGCAAGCTCTCCCTTCTGTATTTGGGTTCGACCTCAGACCATCAGCCCATATATTAACTGGCTGTACCTGTAGAGCGCTAAACTACCCGTTCCACCCAGCTAGCAAGAGCAACTTTAATAAAAGGGGGGGGGGGGGGGGGGGACGGTTTGAAATGAGCCTGGTTGCAAGAAATCTGAATCTGCACAGAGAGAGAAAAAAAAGCTAAATGTTTGTTCTTCAAATCTATTAAGTTGCAGGACCTGTGATGAGGAGCTTTTTATCTCCCATATTCCCTTCAACCCAGTTGGTTTTGAATATTCCATCAAGTACTGCAGTAAATGTGTTTGTGTGTCTGGACGTGTAAATGTGATGAAGAACTGTTTACCGAGAATCAAACGCCACCAGGAAACTAACCAGCGTGTGATAAAAGCAGAAAACCTGACTTTTAGGGGGGGGGGGGTCTGTTAGAAGATGGAGGTATCGAGGTTCTGGGATGTCCGGATCAATATGTTCTGTCCCTGATGCTGACCTGAGCCATTTATTATCAGGCATATTAGCTCCAAGTCCTCTGATGCGTCGTCAACGTTGGTTAGGGCTGCATCAAGAGGCCGCCAGATGTGCAGGAGTGCTGGTGAACGTCGCAGTAACGATGCTGCGTAACGTTAACCTGACTTCCGCCAGATGTATGTCGCTCCGCCTAGCTTCACTCACATACATCTGGGACCTCTCCCATAGAAAGTGATTTCTCCAACTAATTTTATTGTCTTGCCAATCAGGACGCAGGGGTGGAGTTTCATAGATGTGACGTAGTGGAGACGCGACCATGACGTGAGACTGTTTTGATAGCAAAGCGTTAACATTGATGCTGCTATTTCTTCCGTGTTGTCCACTCTACTTAATATTGTTTCATTAAAAGAACATCAGAGAACGCCTCTGAAGGCTTTTGTTGGTGGAAACAATGTTTTCGCCCTTCTCCCGACCGGATTTGGCAAGTTTTGTTTTCCGGGGCTGCGGACGTGCCCCGGAGCGGTTAGCGGTTAGGGGTTAGCGCGAACCATATTAGGAGGCCTTTAGTCCTCAATGCGGTCGGCCCGGGATCGACTCCGACCCACTGCGCTTTGCCGCCTGTCTTCCCCCCTCTTCCTGTCAGCTCACTGTCAATAAAACGCGTGCCACTAGAGCCGCAAACGCATAAAAAAAAAAAGTTTATTTTTTTCCTGTGTCGCTCTCACAGCGTCACGGGTTAGCTTCGGTGTGAGTGGTTGAAATAGCACGTCGATAAAGATGACAAGTGGCTTATCCAATCATATGCAAGGATTTTTGATAAGGCCCAGCCTTCAATAAAGGCAATTCCTATGGAGGTGTCCCAGATGTATGTGAGTGAAGCTAGGCGGAGCGACATACAGCTGGCGGAAGTCAGGTTAGCGTAACGTAGTTTCATCACGATTTTATCTCCTTACAACTTGTTCTTCTAATACACTTTGAAGCTGCCTTAAGCAACAAGCACCAGACGTCTCACCGTCATAGACGCCCTAAATTCATCTACAGTTAGCTGGCGTTCATAGCAGTTTGTTGCGATGTCGATGTTGCCATAACGAGAATTACTTGTCATGTTGTGCAGCCCTAACGTTGAGATGAACGCCGGATGCCTCAGTCGCTTTTAAGTGCCAAAAAAAAAAAACCGATACTGCATTTCATCAGGAAATGATTATTAGGACGCTGCAGGCTTTCCTGTCTGTTCATCCTGACAGCTACAGATGTTTGGACCCGGCAGCCGCTCTGCGGGACGGCCTGGGGTTTGTCACTCGGCTAAGAAATCAGCCAAGACTGGTGACGCGTAGCTTAAAACATTAATAGCTTTGTGTGTAGTTTTTAAAGGTACATCTGACTCACCTGGTCTTCACTCACCTCTTCCTCCTGCTACAGTGGTAACCTAGCTGCTACAGTGGTAAGCTAGCTGCTATAGTGGTAAGCTAGCTGCTATAGTGGTAAGCTAGTTGCTATAGTGGTAAGCTAGTTGCTGCAGTGGTAAGCTAGCTGCAACAGTGCTAAGCTAGCTGCTACAGTGGTAAGCTAGCTGCTACTGGGGTAAGCTAGCTGCTACAGTGCTAAGCTAGCTGCTACAGTGCTACGCTAGCTGCTACACTGCTAAGCTAGCTTGACACTAGTCGTTGCATCACCGTCTTTCGTTTGTGTGGAGACGAAACTTAGCGGGAAAAGTAGCTTTATTAACTAGGACATTTATGTTTAAAAGTATTAGGAATGTAATGTCTGGTGTTCAAACGGGTCACATGACACAGACGTGGAGCTGCAGCAGCCAAGACGCTCTCTCTCTCGCCGTGAACGTCATTGTGAAAAGTCAAAAACCCAGATTGAATCGGTTCAGTAAGCATCAGCTACAGTTCAGCTGGTTTTTAGGCGGACGCACAAATCAGAGGTGAGCCTAAAGAACCCCTGATGCCATCCATTTAAAAATGCCTTGAGTGGACATTTTCCACTGTTTTGATAAATTCATCTGTTTTCTCTTTTGATCCAGTTTCTTCTGAATTTCTCCCCGTTTTCTTTTTCAGTGTCCCAATAAAATCAAAGGCGGTACGAGCCTGTTGCAGGGTCACCATGTGTGTGACAGAAATAATTGTCCCACAGCGGTACGTGGTCTGGAGGACCACGCAAAAACGTTGAAAAAACACGGAGAGCTTTTAATCTATTTACTTATTTGTAAATATCCCTCCTTCTGCCCCCATTTCACTCAGTGTTAAAGTTGCTCCTCGTATGAGTGGAGTTGTGCTTGAAGGCGCCACACCAGGACTGACCAACTAAAAGCGCTCCTCTGATTAAAGAAACAATCCTCCAAGATGAATTTTCAGAATCATTTAAGCTCCAACGGCCTTTAAGAAGAGAACCGATCTTTAACGGTACCCCTCAGCAACTTCGTGGACCCGCGTGGTCGGCCCGTTCAGTTTCCCCTCTGTGTCCGACCGCATGCCTCCGTTGTCATCCTGCTGCCTTTTTCTACCTTTCACTTCTGACAATCGAGGAAGCTGCTGGTCAGGGCTCTGAGCGCCACAGACGGGTACGATTATTTCCACGCCACAAACGCAAACTGTGATCGAAGAGCTTCTGCGCCGCCCCCGGTTCCGCCTCCACACGTTCATCGGCCCGCTCTGTACGTACAGGACACAGGCTCCTCTCCGCTGCCGTCTGCTTGCGCACGCTCCGGACGCCGGCACTCGTGTCTCGGCATCGCCGGCCAGAAAGAAAAAGATTGTCGTCTATTTTGATACCAGAGGAGATGTTTATTTTTGTAACGAAGCAGCAGAGACTGACTTATTCCTCCGCCATCCCCACGTCACCCACGGCCCGGATGCTTCCGCGTTTGATCGGGGCTGATTTAGATGTTGAATATTTGTGTAACTGTACATACAAACCTTTTTTCTTTCTTTTTTTTTTTTTAATTTCAGAAGCCCTCGGTGTTATGAACCTGGCTACAGAGAACCTGTTAGGAGCTGATTGATGAAAGCTGAGAGAACTGAGCTCATGTCCAGGCAGGTGAACCAGCATGAATGCAAATAAAGAACACTTAAAAACCAGCGGAGAACATTATTTGAGCTGTGGTCCAGTTGGCTCTGCGGCTACGGCGGACGGGTTCCCATTAACATGTGGCTTATTCCGGTCACACTGCTTCTGTTTCCAGTGAGTTCAGTTCTGCTCAGACTCTTTGTGGACTTCTTACTTTGCTTCCAAGGCTTCCCTTGTTCAGGTTACCGGGTTTATTGTAAACACTAAGTAATTTATAATCTGTAATATGGGACAGCTTTGTAAGAGGATGGCGAATTTGTACGGCTTGTCTCGGACAGTTTTCAGTGAGTAATGTTTTAATTAAAGTCACCTGCTTTGTGTTGTGAGTTTCCTCCTTGCAAGACTTTTTATTCTTCCTGTTTATTATTTATTTAAGCAGATAAGAAATTCCTTTATTGTCCCACAATAGAGAAATTTGGGCATGATGGTGTCAAAGACACAGACTGAGTTACTCACCATTTATAGTAATGAAAAAACAAGGTAAGCTAAAGTTAGTTCTGAAGCAACAGAGGATGAGCTTTATCCTCTTTTTTTGCACATCTTGTACAAGGCAGAGCACAGCAGGCATGAAAAAAAACCAAATTAAGCAGATCCCAGAACAAGTTAGTTTTTGTCCAACATGGCATTTTGAGCCTGAAAATCCAACATTCATCAACTTTTTGACTCTTATGACCCTTTGGACCAAAAACAGCTCCCAGCAAAAAAAGGCACTCTTATTATGATTATTTATTCTTCGTTTTAAAAAGTTTCATATAAATACTTTTTTAATTTCCAAAGTATCATTTACATTGTCATTTCATTTTTATTTTCATCATGTATATTTCTGTACAATAATGCAACAAAATACATCAGCCACCAACTATTTAGATGCAGACTTTAGCTGCCACGAACTAATGCTTCACTGTCATTTCATGTAAATCAAAATTGAGAGAGAGAGAGAGAGAGAGAGAGAGAGAGAAAAAAGTGTGATTAGAAATGAGCCATCAATCGTTAAAAAGGGCCCAATGCGGTACCGCGCACGTGACGTCACTGCCTTAAGAGTAACGCCCCTTTTGCCGCACCGGTAGGGCAAACAGTCGTAGAACGCACATACAAACCAGCCATTACAAGCGCAACAGAACCAGCGATATGACCGACTTTGCAGCCATTAAACTTACCAAGACGATGTCCCAGGCGCACGGTTTACTGGTCGCACTGTGGAAGAGCACACCAACCTTCAGCTGAAACGGTGGCTTGAGTGTCGAGGGCTCAAAAAAACCGGAAGACGGGCCGAGTTGATTCAACGGTAAGCTTTGTTTTTTTCCCTGCTCGGCGTTCATGCCTTTGTTATGATTTCCACCGTGCTCCGTTCACGTCGGCCTTTTTTGTTTGTTTGCAATCAACGTCCAGGAATCTGTATATCTTGCCAATAGGTAGCTACAAAACGATTGTTCACATCTCAGAATCTTTCGCTTAAGAGATTCAGGGCGTTTGTTTTTGAGTAAGCTATCCCGGTAGCAGGGTGCCATGTTAGCGCCTGCTAACATGCTAGCCTATATGCTATCATCACCCTTTCCACCGACAAAATGCTTGCTACATATGTAGGTGAATTTGGTAACTTTTTCCGGGTTGAAATGTTGTGTAGGCCGCCCGCACAAGTGTACCCAACGCACACACTTCTCCTTGGCACTCTTGAGTTTCGGGAAATTAATGAAGAAAACATCCTTCATATGCGGCCGATCAGCGTACCTCGAGTCGCTGTTGCACGTCCCATAGCAACAATGTTTATAAACCATGGTCTTAGATGTTGGAAAAAGCAGTCGTTTACCGAGTAAAACCTAGGCTAACGCACGTCTCTTCCACAGCAAAACAGCGGCGGTTTGGGAGTTTGCCCTACTGCGTACCACGTGATGTGACGTCATCGTGACGTTGTGTTTCTAAAAATAGCTCGCGCGCGGTACCGCATTGACCGTGGAGGATCAAAAATGGATTAATAAGAGAAAATGTCGGTTTAATAGTAGATGGAGTAATCTAAGAAAAGCAGGAAATGCTGAGTCACTCGTCGTTATGGTTCTTCCCGCCTTTTCTTGGAAGCAGTGTGGCGGTATCAGGCTGGTAACCAGTGGCGGCTGGTGAAAAAAAATCTTGGTGGGGCTGGCCAATAGATTTCCCTGCCTAACCCAGTACATGCATTTAAATTAAAAGTCGGAAAATTACTACGATTCCACAATAAGCATTTAATTAATAAAAAAAAAACATTGTTCACAAAGGATTATTTTGGTGTTTTTGTCTTGTTAATCCTTTTCACAGACTCATGCAAGAGGGTTTGCATACATTGTACATTTACGTATATTATTACAAAACAAACGTTTACGTCTTGACTATAATATATGTATCCTAATTTTTTAATTATATAATGATTTAAGTAGTAGAACAATGACTAGTGCAAAATTAAGTTGTATTTACCGGAGATGAAGTGTAGACTGCAAATTCTATCTTAGTATGATGGCTCCCACAGTCCATTGGCATCCTGCATCCTTTTCATTGAAATGATCCATTTCTTTCTTATTTCTTTGTCCTTCGGTAAACGAAACAAACGTACATCCGACGATTTGGAATGCTTCTGTGTGCAACCGGGAGCACAACAAGTCGTAGGCATTATTTAGATTCCAAAAATAAACTAAAAGTACGCTCTAATTCACCCGTTTTGTCACGCTGGTAAGCGAAAACAGTGCTGTGTTTGCCGTCCAACGTTACCCGGATGTAGCGCGGATGTAGCTCGTGACGTCACGCGTGAAGTGCACCTATCACTGTGCAGCTAGGGCTACTACTCCAGGAGCCCCAAAGCCATTCATTTTGGCGATGCTGATTGGCCAAATATTTATAAATCTTCCCTAGCAACAGTATACGATTGGTTATTTCGCTACACTTGTAGGGCTACTTCAGTCACAGCCCCAAAAGTGTAGAAGAAGAGAAATGATACGTTCTGTTGGTGGAAATGCACTGTTAAATGATAGAGTAAATCAGTAGAAGTGTTTTAATAATTCTTATTACATGTAGCCACGTACTATTAGGTAAAAACTGACATTAATAATACTTTTAAAATCTATATATATTTTGACTTCTCCCCTCCACATCTAGGGAGGGCAGCGCCCGAGCGCCCCTTATGGGCCAGCCGCCACTGCTGGTAACAAGAACAATGGACTAAATATTAAGCCTCAAACAGTCACTGCGGGAAGACTGTTGGTCATACAGAAGACATAGTTGGAGGCATTTGTGTCAGAGATGGTCACATCTTAATATTTCGTTAAAGGGGTTTAGAGATGCAGAATAAAACCGTCTTATTTCAGTTGTGAACAAACCCTTTGGAGGACTTAACAGAACACTGCAGGTTCTTTGGATGTGGAAGACACGCTGGGTGAAGAGAAAAAAATCAGCGTTGATGTATTTTACGAACAGAAAACTTTAGACATGAAAGCAGGTTAAATCAAAAGTTTTCTGAATATTTAACTCAAAACCTCGTGTTTGAGATAATCCCATAGTGAGTTTAGCATTCTGAAGTAATATTAAATACAATGCAGTGGATTGGCAGTAGTTTGGAAATCATGCATGAAAGAGAAGAAATGTTTAGGATAGAAATATGGTGTTTTTAGACATGAAACACAATATAAAACTTTGTTCTAGACTAAAGTATTACGATCTGGATGTCGAGGAAAAAATCTCAAGCATCTAGAGCGGCTTATTTCACATTTTTGTACCAGAAAACTTCATGTTTATTCTGCCACATCAAACTTTTACTTACACAAAAACTGAAATGATCACGGCTGTCATAACTGAGAGAGAATTTGAACAAATGTGTTCTATTAAAGCCTCAACGGGGCTTTTGTAACTTGTTGCACTACTCAACCTGGCCACAGGAGGGCAGTACCAGCAGCATGAATTTTATCCAGGTGATCCAGGTCAGTTTTACATTTACATTTACATTTCCTGGCTTTTCTTACCTGCTCCGGTGTTGACTGACACACACAGCTGTCTCAGGAGACAACCGGTCGCCTCAAGGTGGGGATGTGTGTTCGTGTCCCCGAGGATCTCTGCTGCAGTGAGTATGTCATCCTCAGCACACACAGCGTAAAGAAGAGAGCCTATTCCTAACGTCCCGGTTCCTCAGCCTACCAGATATTAGATTTTGTATTCTCCAGGTAATGACTAAATCTCTTGCGTTTCTCGTGTTGCTGAAACATTATATGGGAGAACATTTTGTGATCAGAAGTGACCTGCAACAGTTCAATTTAAGAAAATGTCAACAGTTCTTACATTTTTAGAGTTACAGGTATAGATGCATAGAAAACAAACTTAAATATACTGATACACTTTCCTCTTCTGACCCACACTCGTACAAAAAAACCTTCATTATGACATCAGAATGAGCTAAAATTATATTCCTTGTGATTTTCATTGTGCCTGTGATTTTTCCAAATGTAATGTTTGTGACTGAAGATGACACAATAAAGTACTATTTACTTTAGATGATTGCCATATAATGCGCTTTAAAGTGATGGTATTGTTTTCTGCAAGTTAAAGAGAAAGTGTGTAACTTTCTGCTGGACAAGTAAGTTAATTCAATATAACAGTGAGGTTTATTTTGCTGTTATGTTAGAAACAGGGCAGTATTTCTAACATCTCTCCTCCCGACAGAAACGGCTAGTTTGTTTTAGTTAACACTGGATGAGCTCCGTCTCAACAGTCATTGTTCTGTACCTCATCACCTGATGGGACACTCCAACTCATGCAGAATGTTGACATTGTCCCATTTATGACACTCCCTGGCTTCCATAATAGTTATTACCCGCTTAACGGCGAAGCACCAGAGCACGCTTCTCGGCCGTTTGCAATTCATTCAGCGCACCACTAGATGGAAGTAAACCTTACACACAATAAGCTTCTGAACAGGAATAAATTACTGTTTCCAATTTACTAGAAATGCATGTGGTGGTAACATTGAATCAGACCTTGCAGCCCTAGCCTGTGATGTTTTCACTTTGAAATGATATCTGTCTCTCTAAAACCAACAGCTGTAAATTATCCATCCTGCTTTCCACACATCGAAAAGCAACGGCGTTGCCACAGGTACGTTCTAAGCAGTGCTTCCCTTCTGGTTCTGGTGCTCAGCCTTTATATCCAAGCACGCCACATTACATGCATCCTCAGTTAGGTGGCCGCCTGCTTCTCAGTTCACCGTGTAGCTCCTTTCTCATAGAAAACTATCTTTTAGCTTTCATGTATCACTGAAGATTATCATCACCGCCATTGAACAACCAGAGGACAAAAATTATTAGCATATTTGGTCATAAGTAATTTTTCTAAAGCAAACGTATGCTCCAGACCTGCTGACAGCCATTCTCAAACAGTTTGCATTCATAAGTAATTTTGACACGACAGATTTCAAAATCACATTATGACCTAGGAAAATCACCTTCATTTCTCCGAACACTGTTAAGGAACCCATCCTTCCCGTTATTTGCACTGTTGGTACGCTTGGCCTACAGGGACTTATGGCCAGGGGCCTAAAGAGTCACAGGGCCCCCTGAGCTTCATAGCAAAATGTCACAGAAAGAGACCCATGCTGATATCCAAGTGTGACACATTTACAGCTGCGCTCCAGTCATGTTGAAGGTTTCACATAATTTTTTAACCAGTCTTTAAGTAAGAAAAAGGAAGAAGAAACACTTGAGAGATCAGAAAAGTTCTTTGGAGAAGACAAACGTCTGGAGTAGAATCTGCCACATTGGAAACCTTCAGATATAAGAGGTATGTGAAGATGAATAATGGAGAAAAGAAAGGCAGAAGAAGAGAAGGAGGAGGAGCGAAAGCAGCTCTCAGCTCCTTCACTGCCTCCGCTATTAATTTATTCACTGCTGCCTTCTCTGGAGCAGTGAGGACGAACAAACCGAAGAGCAGCTAAAGGTTTGGTTTTCTTCCAGGCAGGATTTCCACCATCAACCTCTGCTTCTGACCAGCGCTGATGTCTACTGAGCCTGAATAGGTATGAATATACCAAATATATTTCCAAACACAGCTTTTATTGCTGGATGTTTTATCCTCTATAGTAGATTTTAAAATATGATTTGTCAGGGACCAAAATGTACTAATGTATCTTGAATCTTAGCAACTATTTTGTGATGGTATAATTGCCCAAGTGCAAAAGTATTATTAAATTCAGCAAACATTAATAGGTGTTGTTTACTTATTTGAAGTTTTTTTTCATCACTTCTGTCACCATCTGTCAAACCAGGTGCAGATTGTCAGAGGGATTCTTTGGGATTTATTGCTGAAAGAGTAGGAATCATCACAATGTCCACACCCCTGAATGTCACAAAACCTAGAAAGGATTTTCTTCAACTGGAATGTGATGCTCCAGGGGAAGTGGAGCCTTCAAACACTCCTGTGAGCACCGATCCGAATGCCCACTGGGGTACAGAGCCAAACTTCAACCTCAACTTAAACCTGAGCTCACCGAGTAATCCTCGCCCCACCAAAGAGCCCTCAAAGATGCATTCTGCGAGTAAAAAGGAAGACAAAAGCAAAGGAGGGGGGAAACCTGATGATAAAGCAGCAATAAATGTGGATTTTAGCACTATTTCATTACCAGGTGAAAACCTGAAGAGCAAAATCCCTACCATTTCTGGGTCATCAACAACTCAGACAACCGTGAAAAACAAAGCCAGCCAACAGCCTAAATCTCCAAACATTAAGCATCTCTCCATACCCAAGACACAAATACATGGCAACTCAGCACTGAGTCCCAAACCAAACACCGTGGAGCTGAATCACAGTCAAAGATTGACAGAAAAAATAAAAACGGGAGTACCTAAACCAGAATCTGCAAATCCACTAACTGTGCTGACACCTGCACATACAACTAACTCTGCAAATAACGTAGCATCAAACCTAAAGATGCAATCAAACAGGAAAGAAGAAGTCGGAAAAGAGACATCATCACAAACGCTACAGCTGCCTAAAAGCCACAGCGTCTGCAATCAAAAAGGAGATAAAAGCGGTACCAGTCCACAACGGACAAATCCTACCCCAACAATGAGAACCAAAACCAGAAAGACAGACCTGCTAAACTCGAATACTGCGCCAGACCAAAAGGTTGGGGTTGACTCCAAGACTCAAGGGATTCTCACAACCCCAGAAACTTCTCAGAAAGAGAAAAAAGAATCATCGCTGCTCCATACTAAACCCTCCCAAGTAACCTCTCCGAGTCCGACATCATCCACACAAAGAGATCCCACTGGGACCAGAAGCAGTAATATATCAGAGTCTAAGGAGAATCCTCACTGTAAAGATTTAAAGGCCGCTTCCGGATCCAAAATTGGTGTCAAATCTAGTGGAAGCACCAAACCAACCAAAGTGTCCATGGACAGCCTGGACTCAAAAGTCAGTTCTAAATGCAGATCTCAGACTGGGTCCAGAGACACGCTGGATTCCAAAAGCAGCAGCGCCTCCAAAAGCAGTTTGGACTCTAGGAACAGCTTGGATTCTAAAACTCCCCAGAGCTCCAAAATTAGTCCAAATTCTAAGTTTAGGGTTCGTTCCAGAGACAAACATGACCCAAAAATCTCAACAGAAACCAGGATAAAGAAAAGCCACCAAAGTACGGAGAAAGTTGCTGATGCCCAAACGATCCCAGGGTCAAAGACCAGTCACGGTTCTAAACATCTTCAAAAGTCTAAAGCAAGTTTTAATCCTAAAATCAAACCCAGCACAGGTTCTGATCCTAAATCAGGGAGCACCCAGTCAACTTCTCCTTCTACCCTGCATGCTTCTGCTTTCAATATGGACCTTCTCGGAAGTGTTTCACTATCCCCCATCTCGAGCGGAAGCATCAAGACTACAGGTTCTGCTGTTGAGCTCAGTTTAAATCCTAAGAGTCAATCCAATTTATCAAACCCTGGGGAAGTTCGGTCCGTTTCAAAGTCAACACTCATTGATTGTTCCTCCTCTTTGAGGAGTCAGAGCCCAGGATCAATTACTGAACAAATCTTTGCTTCTACCTTAACTGGATCAATCAGTGAGAACCAGAAGAGTCCAAGTACGTCTCCAGGTAACGACAAGGTGTCAAAATAGCACAGAGGCACTATAAGACTTTATCTCTTTTAATGATAATTTTATAGTTATTTCCTAAAGTAGTGGTTTTAGGGTTTGCAGTGATTTGCTCTTTTTAGAATGACAGGGTCTTCCTTAACTCACTGTAGTAGTAGTAGTAGTAGTAGTAGTAGTAGTAGTAGTAGTAGTAGTCAAAATCCCCTGAAAGGAACCTTATTGCTGTATGTAAGAACTCACATTGGCACATGTGAATTTGTACTTTGAATGTCTTGTTACTGAAAAGAGCCATATAAATAAACTTTAACTTACATGTTTTGGCATGTAGAGTCTCAGTCACCTAGGACATAACAATCTGAATTACTTGGCAACTGGGTTGTAGTTGCTTTCTGTCAAAGCAGTTATAACCTGTGTTTGAGGCACTGCTTTAACAGAGGCCATGCAAATGTTCAAAGATCCAGATCCAAATTGATGGAGTATAATAGTAAGTGTCTCTTGGTTTTGTCTTCAGTTTAGCTGTGAAACATTAGCTTAGCAGCCATGTTGAATCACCATAACATAGCAAAGCACTTGGTCTACAGTACGTCATTTAGGTTCTTCTAAGTATTTTGCCGTCAAAACACTTTTTAGTAATAAAAGAAATTGACATAACCTGTCCAGGGTGTTCCCCACCTTTCGCCCATTGACCGTTGGAGACCCTTCACAGATAACAGGGTATAGAAAATAGATGGATGGACAAACTGACATAATCACGTAGAGTTCACTACATCCTGTAGATCAGATCTGTCATATAAATTAGCACACATTTAAACAGAGCTTTCCAAATTTATCAGACAAGAGTGACTGTTGCCTTTAAACAACATTTTGGCAGTAGACCATGTACTTGTACTTCTTTGACCATGCATCATGTACTTATTTGTTTGTGCTTTCCATTCTCACTTCAGCTATCCTGGCCCCTTTGGCATCTTCCAGTCCCAAAACTAGACCTTTGGTGACCTCGAAAATGTTGGGATTATCCACAGATACCGCTGAACCTTCTGCAGTTATGAAGAAAGACCCCAGCATTTCATCCCAAAATACTAGTCTGACTCGGGGTCTTACCTTTGACTCAATCACAAAACCAGGTAATAATGCTGACAAAGAGCATTTGAAATCTGCTGAGAGTAAGGTAAATATTCAAGGAGAGCTGGAGGTATCCGAAGAGGCCAACAATGACCGGGATGGAAGTCTATTGGGAGATAACGGGAGGAAATGGGTTCCCCTCCTGAGGAACATAGGTCACCCAGGAGACACAAATATCATCTCATCGCCTCGGGCAACGAGTGCAAGAAAGCAGAAATTGCAGGTTTGTGGAAAAAAGAATGAAGTGAATCCTTCATCGCCCCTTCGTCATACACCAACCAAGAAGACAGTCAAAGAGACTGCAGCCAAGACTGAGTTGACTCAAAGACTCCCTAAACGTCAAGGAGAGCAGAAAGAGGTGGGTGTTCAGGTGGAGGTGGAAGTGGTCGAACGCGCCGCCTCTACAAGCCCCAGTCTCCAGTGGGGAGCTCCCACTTCCTTCCTGATTGGTTCCCCCAGCTTTCAGTCATCACTGAGCTGCACCCCATCCCTCAAACATGTCTGCCAGATCGAGATTGAGCTGTGCAGCCAAACGCTTCTTCCTTGCGTTGTGCCTGAGAAGGCCAGTTCCCTCCCTGCATGTTTGCGCTCGTACAGCTTCCAGCAAAACCCCAGCCTCATGTCAGAGCTTGGACAAAACCACAATCCAGATGTTAGTGCCGAGAGCATCTGGGAAGACGAAACTGAAGATGAGGAAAAAAGGCCTGAAAAAGTAGAAGAGGATGGGTTTAAAGGGCAGACGGATAAGCCAGCGGAGGTGTTGTGGGACAAACAAGGGATGACGTGGGAGGTTTACGGCGCCTCCGTAGACCTGGAATCTCTGGGCACAGCCATCCAGTCCCACTTGGAGATGAAGATTCGGGAGAAGGAGAGACACATCCGGATACTTAGGAAGTCCATCTGTTCCAACAGCAGCTTCAACCGGTACAAGCTGAAGAAGAGACGACGAAGGTTTCTGGGTTGCTGCGTCAAGGCGTCCACAGTGGCCGACTAAGGTCAATTTAGGAAGTTCAGACTTCAAACACATGATTGTAATGTATCCAAACTGGATTTAGACCAAGCAAACTGTAAAACAACCCTAATATTTTCCAGGTTTGTTTCAAATCTTTTAAAATAATTAGCCAACAAGGACATTGCCTGGAAAATGGTCTTCTACCAACTGGGTCCAGCCTTAAGAAAGTCAACAGAACAGTTCAGGAATCATACCTCTAGTCTTCAGACTTTCTCATTTAGACAGAAATATCACTTTATTTATAGTAATGAAACATCGTTTTTTGTCTGAGGATCTTTGCTAAATAAAATCCATTCTTCCACTGCCCCCTAAAATTATATGGAAACTCAGTACATTTATCTTCAATCAAATGTAACAACCTCTTAACAACATGTAGTCCAGACTTTGTGGTGTTTGCACATGTTTAGATGTGTTAGGATTAGGAATGGGTCGGTACCTCAGTTTTCCGGTGTCAGCTGCTGTGGCTGTTGACGTGGAGCTGAGAGGACAGCAACTCTATTCCTGGTAAATATTTTATCTGGTTTCTTTTTTATGAAACTCTACACAAAGCACTCAAGCATTGGTAGAGCAAAAAGCTTCCAGTCGGCGAGTGGATAATTTGCTGAGGAATTTTAAAGCCGTTTCCTCTTATCCTTTCCTTTTCTTTCCATTTTCCTACTTCTTACATTTCACTTTAAGATCAATTTCCTTATTTTTCTAACCATTTTCTTTCTCTTTCAACTTCAGTTTCCTTTTTTCTGTCTCTCCCTTTTATATCCTATCATTTTTATTTCTTTTCTTTCAGTTTTTCTTTTATTTGCTTTCACTTTTTCTTCTAATTACTCGTACAAATTGTTATTATTTTCCAATTTCTTCTTCTCTCCTTCAGCTTTTATTTCCATCCCTTTTCTAAAGCTTCTCATTTGCTTTTTTTAACTTCCCGTTGATTTTCTCTGCTTCTTCTAGTCTTTTCTTCCTTTCTTTTCTCACCTCCTCTTTCCTTTGAGTTAAGTGTTTTCCACTCTTATCAAGTTGTATTCTATTATCTGCATAACTTTACTCCATTTTTTATTTCATTTTTTGACAATTTCCTGTTTGCATTTGTCCTTTTCATTGTTTCCATGGATTCCTCCTTTTCTTAACATCCCTTCTTATTCGCCGTTGCTGCCAGTAGCGGTTCTTTTTGACATTTATGGCTGTGCTCTGTCTGCTTCTTTTATTTCATCAGGTTTCAGACCTCAGTGAGAAACCTGTCCCTCTTTCTGCGTCTTCCTTCCCCATCACCCTCTTCTCCTCCTCCTAAACCCGTCCACCCAGTTTTGTAACTCCTTCTGCTGCTGTGGATGCTGCTGATGGAACAGCATCATTTATTTTAATTATTCAGAAACATTAAAATCACGCTTGTGTTAACAATGGAACCTCCACCATATTTTATTCATGTGTACATAAGAACAAGGACTGTAAAGGGGGCAATATTTAATTAAAGCATCATCACAAACTTGTTTACTGGTCTTTTCTGTCTTTTTTAAATTGTTTGTAATGTTTTGGGGTCCATCAGTGATAATTCAAGAATATTTAACCCCAGCCTAGGTTTAAATGTGTAACATTAGGGTTTGAGGTGAAGTTGAAGAACTTGGAGGCGGTCCTTCCTCGTCATTATTCCACCCACTTTTGGCAATGTACCAGTACCACTGGCAGCAAAATTAGAACGTCAGCATGATGCTACCACCGCCATGCTTGACCATTGGTAGCCTCACTTTAATTTCTCCAAACATATACTTCTTGTCATTGTGGCCAACAAGCTGACTCTCATCTATCGTAAATGTTCCCCCCAGAAGGTTTTGGCTCGTCTATGTAGCTGCATATTCTAGCTGAACTTCAGTCTTGGTCGGCGCCCCTTCAGTCCACGTTGATTTTAATCCATCATCTCGTTGGACGGAGACACATTCTGCTTCAAGGTCTTCCACATTGTGATGGGCTTACCTACTTGTTTCCAGGCTATCCTGGAACAGTTAAAATAGTTGTCCTTACCCAGAGGGTGCAATTTGGGCCTGATGGTTGAAACTTGGAAACAGTTGGATGTTAAAGGAGATGTCCGGTCAAAATCAGAATTCAAACTGCTGAAAGTACTTTAAATATAAAACTACTACATGCTGTGCAATAAATTATACGTTTTTTTAATTAAGAATAATTTTCATTTAATCATGTTTATGTGGAGGAACCCATCTTGGTCAAGAATAGTACTGTCACCTCCCATTTTGTGACGTCACCCAGCGGACCCGCTGTTGAGCAACGACGCACTATTTTTCAAGATGGCGACGACTGGTGCTCTGTACGAAGCAGAGAGTGATGAAGTAGGGGAGACCGGGGACAGTTGCAACTGTCCCCGGTCTCCCCTACTTAGTGACAGTGATGGGAGTTCCGTGGAGCTATCATCATCTGATAGCGATATGGATTTTTTAGAAGAGTTTCTTGACAGAAACCGGACTTATTTCCAGTGCAAACTCAGTCGGGCCCCCGAAGATATATATATATACACGCGTGTGTGTGTGTGCGTGTGTGCGCGCTCCTCTGCAGCACGGCTTTACCGGCGCTGCAGCGGAGGAGGGATCGCGCTGAAGTGACTTGAGTTATATTTGCCCCCTAGTAAATAGGGCAGGTGGTCATTATTGTTTAAATATTAAAATATAAAAGCGTTCCAGCACATGCTGGGGCGGAGGGATACCACATCACATGTGGTATCCCTCCGCCCCTCTCGTCGGTAACCATCCCCGCAAATTCTAAATTAAAAATTCTAAATTAAAAAATACCTTACCGAAAATCCTCGCTCTCATGTCATGTTCAAAACATTCTTCTTCGAAATGGTCACTGCATATGACGTGTTTTCTCTCTGGCCAGAAGTTAGATGGCAAATCCTCTCTCTTCAAGTTGGCTATCCAGCGACGAGCCCGGTGGCTCATGAATCAGAAAGGTGAAATAAGCAATGTTTTTTCTACTTTTACCAGTTGTGTTGGAACATCCGATGGCCATGCACGTGGGCATTGTTGCTGTAACAATAGCTCTTGCGAATGTCAGTGGTGAAGTCCTCTGGAAAATCCGAAAAAAATGCTGATGATCGCAGCTGTGTAGAACGGCTCCTATTGACTTTGCTTGGAAAGAGCGGAGAAATGCTGTCGCCGCTCCGCTTTTCCACGTCGCAGGATGTGATGTCAGACGGCCCTTACTGCCCAAATATGGGCAGTAATGGCCGCCCCCATACACAGTGATCCAGATGACAATTTCTGTTTTTATTTTCTTATTGATTAAAGATAAGTTCATTAAATAACCACAAACGTATTAGTTTTAGTTATAGCTAATGATACCCTGATTTTTCCTTGTTGATCGGACTTCCCCTTTAAGGGGCAGTGATCCGGAGAGGTATGCTCATGAAGAACGTGGAAATCTATACAGAAAGACCCCAGAGTGGGATTTGAACCAGGGATCTTTTTTGCTGTGAGGCCAGACCCGGCGGCATGGGCGGGCATTGGGGGGCCGTGCCCGCCCTGTGAGCCAGCTGTGCCCGCCCTGGACTGGAAGCTGTCTTTTTTTTTTTTTTTTTTTTTTTTTTTTTTTTTACCTCGGAGTGGCCATCGTCCTTTTAGTACTATCTTTGATGTGTCAATCAAACAATTTAACCAATCAAATCAACGACTGACGGCAGCATGCTAGCCAATCACAGCTGGAGTGGGGCGGGACACCGAGTCATAGCCTTCAGTCGCCGCCGCCGCAGTTCGGTTGTGGTCACCGTTGGTGTCGGTAGAGCGGGATGAAAATTTGGTCTGATTAACAAACAATTACAAGAAGTGACAACGAAGCAGAGAACGAGCTGGAAGGAGCGTTATTAATTTATGTTTGAAATGCCAGCACTGAAGTCTAAACTGGAGTAAACATTAACGCTAGGAGGGTTAGCTAGACAGCTAGCAGGGTTAGCTAGGACAGCTAGCAGCACAAGCTGTTCAGCTCCTTGTTCTCATAGCTGCTGTAATTACAGAACCTGTTCTAGTACTTCAGTCAGTGTTCAGCCTGACACCAGCGCTCATGTTTATTAGCGTGTAGCTTATGCTGGACTTTTAAGTTGACACAGCGCTACAGGTTACCCTATGTCACTGTTAGTTTCCAGTAACCCAAACCAGCTTAAAACATGCCTAACTTAAAATAAAAAAACAAGCCCAAATCTGAAACTCTCTCATGTTAAAAGCACAGAACTATTAAACACATAAGAACATGCCATTAGCACACAACTGCGCCGAAGCAAAGAAAAAAACTGAGCATATGGGCTCCAAACAAAATGTACAATCAGACAACCAAATAACACACAAGATCTCTTTAACAATCAGGATATATCAACTGGACAAAAATAAGTTAGAAATAGCTTCCCAACATGAGCTGTAAATCTACCTTAATATACACGTAATTTCTCTCAGTATAGCTCAATTAAACATTTCTCTTACACGCAGTCATGAAATATTTTTAAGTTGATAAGTAGAACTCAACCCCTCTTGGGCGTTTACACTGACCAAACACTTGATTAACCATTATTATTGTCTTGTTTTATTATAACAATATTATTCATTATAACTATTATTCATTGATTATGTCAGATCGAACGATTCAACTTATTTAAAAAATAGATAATGACTATTTTGATATTTTGTTAGTAATTCTTTCTAAAAGCCCAACAGATGTTATGGAAAGTTTCCGAAATTTTTTATCTGCCCATAAGCTATTTTTTTTCTAGCTCAATGTGTTCAAAAGTCTAATTGGTTGGAAACCTGCCTAATTTGGCAACACTGACACTATTGCTATTTGTTTGTTCGTTACAGTAGTCACAGAGCCACTGTTCAGCCTGAAGTGTATATATATATATATATATATATATATATATATATATATATATATATATATATATATATATATATAATTTTTTTTTCTTTTTAAAGTGTGCCCCCCTAAAAAAAATGGAATGCCCCCCCTGTAATTTGTTTCTGCAGCCGGGTCTGTGTGAGGCAACAGTGAGTCCAAATCCAAATTAAATTTCAAGCTGTGCACACAATACCTGCTTTTAAAATTAATGTTTTGTTTCTTGTATAATCCTTCCACTCAGGAGAAAAAAAGAGTTAAAATGCATGGATAAGCCCAAAATTAATATTTAATGTAACATCCATGCTAATGATGTGAAGAACTGAACAACCAGCACTGTATCTATTATAATTATTATTATTATTATTTGATGTAACCTAAGTTCTGGACACAGAATTTGATTTAACTTGTTCTTTAAAATAAAGGGTATTGCTTAAAAGACCCGATTAGGCTGAAGAAACCAGAACACGCTTCCTTTTTTTTTGTGGTGACGTCAGAACGTGCCCAGTTCTGATTGGACACCTGCGGCTCAGTTAAGGCCACTCCCCATCAGCCTAATGTGTGAGCTCAAGAGTCACAGCGCGAGCGCCACTAACCGCTCGAGGCGACTGTTGGACATCTGTTGCCAAGGAAACTGAAACAGGAGGGAAAGTTACCCGTTAATGACGTAAAAATGTAAGTGTGTTTGGTTTTGTTTTACCGCCATATTGATTTTACTTTTCTGTTTAAAAACGTTTGGAATAGTATTTTTGAAAGAAATTATATCATAGAAATTATTATTGTATGGAAATTATTGTATTATAAAAATCACGTTATATATTTTTAAAAGATTTTTAAGTTTCTTCATATTGTTCTGTGATATTTTAATGCTATACGTGTGATAGTCCTATTTTCTATGACTGAAAAATAGGCCCATATTAGCAAGGTAACTATTTTTAATATTTAATTTTCCTTTACAAATTATATGGAATTATCTCTTAATTCTTTGGTTCGTGTCTCTCTAATCTGAGAATTTATCAATTTTTCTCTTTCCGAAACAATTTTTTTTTATTACATAACCGATTGTAAAGTTGTGTTTTTCGGAGCATGATGCCTTAACTCTGATGCAGCCTTGAATACGCATGGGCTCTGTGGAGTTTTGTCATCAGCAAGTCACATGTGTTTTTGTTGTGTACGCTGTCCTGAAGGTCATGTTCACCAGGAAAAAAACTTCCCTGGTGTTTGTTGCAGAATGAGTTCAGTCCAAATATGTCAGTAGCGGGTGATCTGTGATTACAGTCAGCGTTTTGATCTGGTCTGGTAAAATATAGATTGCATCACCAGGAAAATATGACAAATATGATATTTTCAGCGTTATCAAATATGTGGGTTTTCAAACTAAGCTTTTAACCTCAAAGTCAAACCCAAAATGGTTGATTTAAAAGTTTTTAATCCTTTTCCTGATAGTGGATGGGGTTACTACAGGTCAGTGTTTATAGAACCAGGGCTGTTGTAGGTGACAGATAGGGAAAGGAAGCAGTGAGAACGCTGAGCTGCAAGGCTATTTGTGGAGCACACACATACACAGGAGTAATGCACACCGAGTGGGTAAGAGGAATGTACTCCTAGTTAATGTCAATAATTTACTAGATTTATATTACCACGCTTATGCCAACTCTTTCATCTTTCTTTCATTTCTTCTTTGTGCTTCCCCCATCTAAATAAGAGACCCTCAAATACACAAAACTTGGAGTTTTAAAGGTTTAATTTACGAGACGGTTATAGTAATGATAGTGCCATAGGGAATTTGTTTTTCCGAATTGTGAAACTTGCCCAGGTTTAATTCCTTTATGTACAATCTCTACAGCTGTTAAGGACAGTCAGTCATGCCGTCTCCTGTGCTGCTTAACCTTCTGCGCTGTGGCCGCTTCTCCATGGGCAGACAAACCGTCTTCGCTGTACAGTCCACCCTGGAAGCCTCCACACAGTCTGGGCAGGTGAATCTGTCTGTGTAGTTTCATTGTGTAGCATTTAAGAGTATCATAGACAACCATAACTACAGTATCTAATTCTGTGTTAAGTTTTAACACAAGTAAAATTACATAACAGTAAAGATTTATTTATTTTTACAGACCATGTGGGTCCTATTCTTCACGCCCCCTACGGTAGTCCAGAACAGACAAAGTAAACACTCACTCTAGAGTGAGCTTTTTTTTTTTAGTCTTTTGCAGCCATCATAGTTTTTCCTAGAGTGCATGCCCCCAAAAGAACCATGTTCTAGGATGTGATGCCTGGAATGCAGTGTGCACATTTATACTAGGTACCTACAGAATATCTCTAGGGGTTTCTTATGGGGTACTTGCTGGGTACCTATAGAATATTTACTCGGTAAAAACTGAAAACATACAAGGTTCTTTTGGAGACCAAATGGTACCTGCATGGTACATTCTGGGTCATTACAGATACCAAGCAGTATTATGAGGTTTGACTTCTTACCCTCCTGATAACAGTACTTACAAGCTACTGAATGAGTACCCTCATTGTATTAATGCCAAAATATAGCGTATATTTAATCTATGACATACTAACTTGATGCCTGTGGTGTCCCTATGTAGTTCCTATTGGCACATACACAGAACTGAATAGACATATAAAGTGGTATCTACATCGTACCTGTGTGACACTTTCAAGGTACCCGTGGAGTACTTACAGTGTGCTTATGGCATACATCAGATTCATACTCACAGATTACTTACAAGAGTTCTTTGGGTACCTGTGGGTTCTTAAGTTGGAACTATGGAATAAATACTTGGAACCAATAGGGTAGTTCTTAGGTGTCTACCGTGGTACACATGGGGTTCTTAAGGGAGACCCAAATGGTATTACCCACATGGTACCCAGAAGGCTCTGTTATGAGATGTACTTTATTACCATCCTTTTGTCCTGTATATACATACTACAAACTAGGCTCACTGTAGGGTATTTTAAGTATACTTACTGGATATTTCTTGGATACTGAAGGAGTTCTTACTGGTTACTTATAAAGTAGGTGCTGGATACCTATAGAGACCAAACAGTATTATTAGCTGTGAGTTGTTTAGTTGGAAAATTTCCAAAATTCAATTTTCTCAAGCAGACTAGTGAATCATAAAATAGTTAATAGATTATTTGGAACAAAAAACAGTAATGAATTAAATATGTGCAGGGTTTAAGTTAAGTAAAAAATTCTTTACTGAAGGAATTTCCATAATTTTGTGCAGTCTGGTGGACCGTTGTTGGGGCTAGTGGGTGTGCGACGTGCGAGCGGTTCGGTCAGGTTCGACAGCTACTGCAGTGGCCAGCCGGTGACCTGGGACTCCTTTGGTATTTGGGACAACCGGATAGAAGAACCAATATTGCTACCTTCCAGTATCCGTTATGGAAAACCCATTCCGCAGGTAAACAAGAAATTAGCTTAATTAATAAATAGATGGTTAAAGTTGTAAATCGACCAATGGATGGAATTAGAGTTGGTAAAAAAATATGGAAATGGACAGATGTACACAGCAAAATCAAAGCAAAGAGAGAATTGTTGGTGTATTCAAGTTAATGAAGTTATATTTATCTTCCTCTCAGATTAGTCTGTCTCGGGTTGGCAGCGCGTCTGTTTTGGGTCTCCGGAAGCAGAACGAGGACAGACTCCGCATTGCCCGTATCCATGACAACCTGCTGTACTTCGCCGTGTTTGATGGCCACGGCGGCCCGCATGCTGCCGACTATTGCTGCACCTTCATGGAGAAATTCATCAGGTTGAATGAATTTTCTCCAGTTACCTTTCAAAGAAGACACCTTGACGACCGCATTTTATAAATTCCTGACGTTTTTTCCACAGAGACGCTTTGGAGGAGGAAGATGATCTTGAGAAAGTTTTAAAGAAAGCCTTTTTAGATGTTGATACAGCTCTACACACACACCTGAGCTACTTCAACAACGGTAAGAAGCTTTACTGATTCATTTACTAAATTATTCATGTTTTTTAAAAATAAACATTTATATAAATTGCACATCAAAATTTGAGTTTGAAACCTAAAATTGAATTACTATAAATCAGCGGTTTAACCTATAGCTCTGTTCCATCCAAGACGCGTTTCTGAGATCTGGCACAACAGCAACAGTTGCTCTGCTTCATGACGGCATTGAGTTGGTGGTTGGAAGCGTCGGTGACAGTCGGGCGATGCTGTGCAGGAAGGGACTTGCTGACAAGCTCACCAAAGACCATACACCAGACCGTAAAGATGAGAGAAAACGGTACATGGGTCTTTTCACTACTACTAAGTTACCTACCTTCAGTTAATTCATATTCAGTCTTTTTTGTTGCTTATTTGAGGACCAACTATGCATGGTAAGAAAGTACTTGCAGGGTGCTTATGGTCATAGGTTACTTCTGTAGGCACCCAACTTGTACCAGTTGGGTGCCTACAGAATTTTTACTGAGTGCCTTTGGGACTCTAGGGTACTTAAAAAGTACTAATATAGTTCCTACTGGGTACTTATCAGGTATATGGGGATACTTACAGTGTATTTATGAGGGACAAACATTGTCCCTCTACTGTGTATCTATAGGATACCTACAGTAAAAATTATATGGCATCCACCTGATACCTATGAAGTACTTATTGTGTATGGATGGGGTACTTCCAGGGTTCTCATGAGTTAACAAAGGTTTACATATGGGGTACTTGCTGGGTACTGGGATATCTACATGGTTCCTAAAAGATACATTCATAGTACCTATGGAGTGCTAAGTGGATACGTACGGGATACCTACTGGGCACTCATGAGGTACTAATTGAGTGCTTATAGGGTTCTTACAGAGTAGGGGTACCTACCTATGGATACTTAAAAGGCAACAACATGATACCTATAGGATACTTTCAGGGTAGCCACAGAATATTGACTGTATACCAAGAGTGCAAAGACCCAGAACATTCCCATTTCCCCACAGTTTACTTACCCAAATGTCAGTGTTACCTCTGGTTACCTTCTGGGTGGTTGAACATAGTTCCTGGTTGGGAAATAATTATCTATAGGTCTTCTACATATGCCAGAGTCTTAAAACCTAAAAATAAAGACTTAAAGTCACTCTTAGGACAAAGATGAAACCAATGGAATGAGATTACCTGGGCTCTCTTGGAGTTAATGGAAGATGATTTAATGTTCAGGTTAAGACATGAGCATCTGAGTTGACCGTATTCAATATTTTTGAAGGTTTTAAGTCCCTTAGCTAAGACATGAACTTTCAGCTAAGCACTTATAATTTCTTTGTCGCTGTAGTTAAATCCCCCCTGTTACTGGATCAGAATGTGTGCTACAGACTCAGTTTGCTGATCACGGATTCACCTTTATTGTTCTCTGGTTTTGGGGGTTTGCTGTGAGGAGCTTCAGAGTAAGTAGAGCAGCGGCACGGCTCAGGTTTCACAAACAGTCGATCACCTCGTTGGGTATAAATAGTGTGGAAATCTGCATGCATGAAGCTCATCCAGGAGCTGAAATTGGAGCTGAGCTGCAGGTCGACAAGTTTGGGATTCCCTTCAGCTAAAAGCAGCTGGTGTTCTCTAACAGCAGAGCGAGCCTTCATCAAGCTGTGGACATCAGTCAAATGGGTTAACTACTCAGTGCAGGCTAATACACAAATACCATACAGAGATACTAATTGTAGGTGACGGATTCAGAGCAGCTGGTGTGTTTTGTTTTGAATATTTTTTTTAATTAAATTCAGCTTCAATATCCAGAGAAATGGTATGAAACTCTTTACATGAACTTTTTTGTCACAGGGACTAGCTGAGCATTTTGCCTTCTGCAGGATAAATGAAATTATGTAACATATATAAATTAGCATGTAGATTTTCCACTGGAGCCCTTCTTGACATGGAATAACTCCTGCAGTATTTGTAGCAGGAAACCAACTGAGCCAAACACTGAAAGCTGGTGGGTTAAATATTCTACGGGTTTCCCTAAATGGGCAGACAGTTATTCCCTGAATTAATCAGAAATTAGGTCATGCTATGAGTTTCAGTCACATCCAGCATCTTAAGGTGAGTGAGAATGTATTGCTGCGATATTTAAGTTATAGTTGCATTCAGGTGGAGGTTTCATGTTTAATATCCGTAGATGTTCTTTAGATTTAACATATGTAACCGTTTTAAACCAAATGTCTGTATTTAGTTGCTAGAAAGATTAATTGTAATGTAATATTATTACATTATAATGACATTTCTCTTGGGAAAGCTGAAGGAATAGGGGTTCACTTTTCCAGGTTATCTATTCCCTTTAAAAACAAACTTAACTTAGTTTGTCGTCACTTCATGTCCGTAATACTGTATGTAGCCTTTATGCATAGGATTTTAAAGTATAGTTGGGGAGGGTGTCTGGATTGGAAACCTCCGTATGAGTTCTTGACCTTTAAAAGGCAGTGGAGCAGTATGAAGCTAGAAGTGAAGTGATGATCGTCTTCTGCCGTCATGAAAACATTGTTCTGGTCCGTTGTGGTGAAGTATAGGCTGAGCCAAAAGGTGGAGATCTAAATCACTGGCCGTACAGTGACGAGATATGAATTTTGTGTTAAAGAAGAAGATCCTGAACACTGAGGATGAAATGAGCTCTCTCCAAAGGGTGGCTAGGCTCAGACTTGGAGACAAATATGAGAAGCCCTGTCATCTGGGCTGTAGAGCTCCTCCAATTTCAAAAGGAGTCAGCTGAGATGTATATGGCATCTGATCCCGGATCCCACTCTGACCTCATTTTTTCCTGGCCTGACCCACAGCTAGATAGTCTAATCAAGAAAATACCGGATCCTGTTTGTTTTTTGTGTTCAGGATCCAGAGGTTTGGTGGTTTCCTGTCGTGGAACAGTCTTGGTCTGGCAAACGTTAATGGGCGGCTCGCCATGACACGCAGCATTGGGGACTTCCACCTGAAATCCAGTGGTGTCATTGCAGAACCAGAAACACATCGTATCTCTGTGAGTTCTGGACCAGTTTCAGCTGACATTTTAGTTTTGAGTCCGTTTGAGTCTGTAGAGAACTGGAAGTCAGGCGTACTCTTCTGTTGGAGTAGTTTTTTGCTAGCTGTGTTATTAGATATATACTTTTCCAATATGATCAGCTTAAATAGACATCTTCCATCTTTGCAGGTTCAACATGCCAATGACTCCTTCCTGGCTTTGACCACAGATGGCATTAACTTCCTTTTGAGTGACCAGGAGATCTGTGATGTCATCAACCAGTGCCAAGACCCCACTGAAGCAGCAGAGGTCATCTCTCAGCAGGTAGACAGTTAATAAGCCAAAATTTCAGAAGAAAAGTTGTGATTCTCTAAAGATGCATCAGGCACTCATTTTATTGTTGGATACATTTACAATGAAATGTAAGAAGGCAGTATTCTCTCTGAGAGGATGAGACCTAATTTTCTTTAGACGGAGAATGACTAAGCTTCAGCCTGTGTTGTTACTGTAACCACAAATGGTCAAAACTCAAATCTGAGATCCACTACATCGTAAAATAGATTCAGAAACCCCCAAATTAGTCCCCTTTAAAGAAAACTGTAATGCATTTACAGTCATTGCAGAAAGTACATCCAGTGTCACTTCCAGGGCTTCATGTATTTATGCATTCCTATTTTTTAAATGTCTTTCGGACATTTTGGCTCCATAGTTATTTAGCAAATGATGGCAGTTTGGAGCATGGGGTTAGTAGCTTTTGTATTCTGGAACCTTTAAACAATTCTAGATCCAGATCCAGATCACATTATTTATACTTTATGGTTAGAGCCTCGATGAACAGTGAAGTGGGAAGGGCTTTAACCCGTCATCAACAAAATACGTTTCTTTAAGTAGTAGAAGGAATAGTAACAGTGGGCTGAGTTCTGCTCCCTGTGGAACACCATTAAGTTTTAGATGAGGGACAATAGAATGAGAAGCTAAGCTTTTTCCCTTGTTTTCAAGTTTGTGTTTGGAAAAATGTTGACGTTTTGTTCTGATAAATTTCTTATTGTGGTAACGAGAAATTCAAAATCTGTGTTTATGATACTCCGTTTTTGGGTTTCCAAACCCCCCCCAAATAAGTGAATAAAAATGTATTTCAGGCCCTGCAGTACGGCTCAGAGGACAATGCTACCATCGTCATCATCCCGTTTGGAGCCTGGGGGAAACATAAAAGCTCCACCAAAATCTACAGCATGAGCAGGAACTTCGCCTCAAGTGGCAGATGGGCATAGACGAAAACATACACGAAACACGACAGAGCTCAGACTATCATCCTAAGTTGACTTAAAGTAACCCAGAGTTTCTAAATTTTTTATGACACCGCTCATGAACCAGCAGTATCATCATGTTTGTACCCAGCTGAGTAGTCAACACTGTAAATAAAATGTAAAATAATGAATGTTGTAAATATAGAGAATTACCGCGGTGTTTGTCCCACATATCAGCTTTGTAACATTAATTACTTTGTATTTAGAAAAAAAAAACATTTTACCATATTTCATGTGTTTCCTTCTTCATGACAACAGGCTCGCTGTCGCCGTCATTCTGTAAGTTTTAAATGAAATCATCAAAACATCTCCATTTCAGCAAATAAGAAACTCAGTTCGATTTTAAACTTATCAAGCGGGAGGGACAGATTTCAATCCGTCATAAACCGCTTAAAACCCATGAAATCATGTTGTTCCTGTCACCAATCCTTTGGTTAAAATGTATGAAATATTCTTAACACTTTCAGCTGTTTCACTCGATTTATTGATTTCCTCTATCAGACTTCTGACTCCTAACCTTTGACCCTTTGGAATAATAAAGTTGAACAAGTTAAGCACTGAAACAAACGTTGCTGTGTTACTTTATTGTCTTCAGATGTCCTTTGTCCCCCAAGTTTGTCTACAATCAGTCAGGCTCAGGCTTCTGGTTGAGCCGTTCCACCAGTGCAGGTATGTGTTTGATCACAGTCAGATCAGTCAGATACCAAGAGATGAAGACCTCAGGTCTCAGCCTGAGCCGGCTGTGTTGAGGACTGTTGCCTCCATTAATGGAGTGTCTGGCACTGCCTCAGCGGTAGTCCTATATTACTGTCATACTGGTACTCCCTTACTGAGCCTAGACTCAGTAAGGGAGTACCAGTCGTCTTAGGGAGGACTGTCGTTATTTAAGTCGCTAGCACTGCAAATTCATCAGTAGATGCCTTCTAAAGATAGGCGAGGTGAGTTTAGTTATATAGCACTTTTACAAGGCGATTCAAAGTGCTGTAGATGAAGAAAGATAACCGAGGAAAGAGAACATAACAGAGACATGCACATTGCATTGGAATAGTAGCAGCAGGTCCAATACAGTATAGGATAAGTTGGACTACAAACTTCAACATTAACATTTAAAGGCCACTCTAAACAAATATGTTTTTTAACATTGATTTAAAGGACTTCAGGGTTTCAGCGTTTTTACAGTCCTCTGGGAGTTTGTTCCAGATAAGTGGAGCATAAAAACTAAATGATGCTTCTCCATGTTTGGTTCTGGTTCTTGGTATGCAGAGTAGGAGTAAGATGCTGTATATTTGCTGGCCAGATGAGCTCAGCAACAGGACCCTTTGGTTCCCTGCAGAAGAGATTTTGTCAAAAGATGCCTGCAATGAAAATGCCATACTCTACATGAGCCAGCTCCTAACATCACCGGACAAGCTCTGACATAGAATCACCTAAGGACAGCTGGTGAAAGGACTTGGAGGCAGATATCAAGGGACTGGGCAACACTTAAAACAAACTGGAAAAGAGGATGCAGGATAGGAATAGCAGGAGATCACTTGTCAGTGGCTTCTGAACCACCAGAAAGCCTGGCTTTGGGACTCCTTGCTGAATAGTCAGGAGGATCGTCTTCTTCTCTGGCCAGACAACACAGTGTACAACACTTCAAACAAAGATCTGGAACACTGGGTCATCTGCCCACACGTCAGGTTTCCACCATGTTCTGGTTGATTAAATATGCCTCTGAGCCCAGAGACATAAGCTCTGCACAAGGTTATCACAAGGCAAGTAAAGAGTAAATGGCAGTGGGCCTTATCTGACCCTGTTAATTTTTAGTGACAGAAGAAAAGCAAGAAAAGAAAAGAAAAGTGTTTGAAGTAGTATTTGTGAACGTAACTATTTATTTTAGAGCTTGATAAAGGCTTTTAAAAGTAATGCAGAGGAAGGTTCTTAAGGCACTGCTGTCTGGGAACCCTGCTGTCCAGCCTGGGATTGCTGCCTGAAATTCCTCCAGATTCATTAAACGATTGACTGATGTCTGTGTAAATTCTCAGTTATCTGGGTCATCGCAACAGCAAACAGGCTTAAATCGGAGGCAACGGGACTTTCGTTCAGTTCTTTCTGAAGACGTTTCGACACCTATCCAGGAGACTTTGTTTGTTGGTGCACTGCTGTTTTTAAGGACATGGAGGCCCATCCTCCTAGGCCCAGTCCAGGTCAGAATCAATGACCCACCCATCACCGTCCTGGGTCGTTAGAAGCTATTGCTTGGTGTGAGTGAAGTACTTGTTCACCTGAATTATGATGAGACTGCTGATGTAATCTCTCTGGAAAGGTTTGGAGCATCGAGCTGTAAACACTGAGGAGTTGGAAGTTGAATCCTCCCACTCTGTTTAGTGATGTCTTTTCTCTTTTGACCAAGATGGCTTCTTTCACCCCTCTTTCAAACCATCTGTTCTCCTTGTCTAATGTTAAAGCATGTTAAATGCAGGGAAAACAAAGGAGCTGGTGGTGGACTGTCAGAGGTGGATAAAGACATTCCTTTACCAGCTCTAGTCAGCTATCTTCACAAGGTCTGCCCTTTGTTTTAGGATTGAATCACACATTTTGCACCAAAATATTTGAATCTCTGGGACACACTTCCTGAACGGCATGAAGGCTGTTTAAGTAAACAGATGAACATGGAACCTTCAGAGATCTGGAACTGGTAAATGGTATATGGCCTGTACTTGTGTAGCACCTGATTAAGCGCTTTTTAATACAGTCAGTCATTCACTCACTCACACCCTGACGGTGGTGAGCTTTGTTAGTAGCCACAGCTGCCCTGGAGCAGACTGACAGAACGGCAACAAAAGTGCCTTGCCCAAGGATACAACGACTGAGACGTTTGGAGAGGGGGACTGAACTGGCATTCATTCACTTGTGGAAGTGAACATTTTTCTCTCATTGTTTTGGCATTTAATAAATAGAAACTGGTTTGGTTATCCTAACTGACTCCAAAACAGGAAAAATTAACTCTGTGTTGAACAATAATTAATTCTGTGGCTAAGATCCAAGCATTTCTGTTCTGTTTCTTTAAAACATTAAGGTCGCCTTGGCTAAAGACATTAGGCTCTCAGATATACGGTTTACCAAGAACTTTCTCGTGGTGGACTAACTGCGGACCCTCCTTCTCAGGCGTCCAATCCCTCTGCAGCGTTCTCCAAGCCAGTGAGGGGTTCAGATGCTAGAAGGTAAATATAGAAACCATCAAGCTTAAATTAAATCTTTCACATGACCAGGAGGTGACGTCTAAAGGAGCAAGAGCACACACCATCCACACCATAACTGCAGCTAGGAAACGTTGTGAGGGACTGTGTGTGTGTGTGTACGCTGACCTTCATGAAATGCTGCCCTGTAAGTCAGTGTGTGTGTGTGGGCTGGTGGTCATGCATTATTTTGGTAAAGACCAGTTTACATTTCAGAGCTTTAAATTGATGACTTTTTAGGAGATGGAGTAAATAGATCTTCACATTCTACATGTAGTTTGGAGAGTTGTTTTTTTTAATGGAGAGTTATGTCAGTGTTTGCTTCGGACTTTAAAATCAAAATTGTGTATTTATGGTGGCTTGTGGGAATGGGAGTCCCGTGTGCCGAGACATTGATGCAGTCTTCCAGGGTTCGGTACCTTGAGATCTTTCCTGTAACCCCCTTCTCTCTTGGTTCATTTCTGGTCTGATCATCTTGAATACAAATTGCTAAAACCTTAACAAAGTAAAACTCCTAAAGGGTTTTCTGTGGCACATCTCAATGACTGACTCTCGGTTCAACCACTGATCTCTATTTATTCACTGGATTGCTGATTTGCCCGAAAAACTGAAGTCACTGGCCGCCATCTTGCTAATCCCTACTCTCACAGAATCCCATAGGATTTGGTTGCAACAACAAGCAGTTTTCTGGCTGTGTGAAAACGTTTCATAGGTAATTTTACAGTCAGTGGATGTACTAACACTATCAACTACTTGGAAATTATGTGCTGAAATATTTTGCATGTTATTTATATTATATTATATATATAAATATATATATAAATAACATGCAAAATATTTCAGCACATGACTTTCTCAGTACTTGATAGTTTTAGTACATAACATAAAAGTATATGGCATTTGACATTTTAAAAGTCTTAAGCCCCCCTGAACATGAGAAAATCATTGTTGTTTGATGCTGTAGCGCACATATTCCCTAGTTACTGGAGGAAAATAGGGAGTACCAATATGGCGGCTGGTGGCTTCACGGCGACATGTGTTATATACGGCCAATGTGCAATCCAGTGAATAAATACAGATCAGTGGGTTCAACACTGTAAAACGAACTCTCTGTTCAGCATACTGGCGCCCTCTACTGGTCACCTGTACTACACACGTCTAAAAAGTAGTTTTGTGGGGAGAATCAGAAGGTAATTGAACATTAATCTGTGGTAATCTGAGTTTTTTTCCCCGATTTGAAGACTTAAAAGTGCAGCCAAAAACATTATAAACTTTTTTTATACTACTGTAACCCTTTGTATCACCTCCTTACAAGGAGACTGATCTTAGTTCTGTTACAAATTATAAATTACAGGGAGGTTTTTATTTCCACTGTCTCCACATGTATGCTAGGTTCGAAGGATTGCTGCATCTCAAGGCAATCAATCAAACGTTCACTGTCGAAAAATGTCCATGCAGCAGGAGGGATTGCTTTAAATTCAGCAATCTAATACAATCTAAGCATCAATGATTAATTCTGCTCATTATGGAGCAAAATTAATGTGGACGATGAAAGGTTTGCGCTCACTGTTCTAATTCAATTCAATTCACTTCAATTTTATTTATATAGCTCCAATTCATGAAACATGTCATCTCAAGGCACTTTACAAAGTCAAATTCAATCATATTATACAGATTGGGTCAGATTATACAGACTGGTCAAAAATGTCCTATATAAGGGAACCAGTTGATTGCTTCACAGTCCCGACAAGCAGCATTCACTCCTGGAGAAGTGTAGAGCCACAGGGAGAGTCGTCCGCATTGTTGATGGTTTGCAGCAATCCCTCATACTGAGCAAGCATGAAGCAACAGCGGAAAGAAAAACTCCCCATTAACGGGAAGGAAAAACTTCCAGCAGAACCGGGCTCAGTATGAACAGTCATCTGCCTCGACCGACTGGGGGTTACAGAAGACAGAGCAGAGACACAACAAGAGAGACAAAAAAGCACAGAAGCACACATTGATCCAGTAATCTGTTCTACATTAGATGGTAATAGCCGGTGATCTGTCTTCCCTGGATGATGTCACAGCTAACAGAACGCCAGACCAGGTGTACCTACTATGAAGAAAAAAAGAGAGAGAACAAAAAGTTAAAAGCTGAAATGACAACAGTCATTTCAATGCAACGCAATGCAAAACTGGAGAACAGTAGAAATCAGTAGAGTGAGAAAAATAGGCCTGATGTCCTCCAGTAGCCTAAGCCTATAGCAGCATAACTATAGCGGTAGCTCAGGGTAACATAAGCCACTCTAGTTAGAAGCTTTGTCAAAAAGGAAAGTTTTAAGATTTGTCTTAAAAGTAGACAGTGTGTCTGCCTCACGGACCAAAACTGGGAGTTGGTTCCACAGGAGAGGAGCCTGATAGCTAAAGGATCTGCCTCCCATTCTACTTTTAGAGACTCTAGGAACCACCAGCAGACCTGCAGTCTGAGAGCGAAGAGCTCTGTTAGGAACATACGGAGTAATCAGAGCTCTGATATATGATGGAGCTTGATTATTAAGGGCTTTATATGTTAGAAGAAGAATTTTAAATTATATTCTTGATTTAACAGGAAGCCAATGAAGGGAAGCTAAAATTGGAGAAATATGATCCCTCTTGTTGATTTTCATCAGCTGAAGACTTTGAACTGCATTTTGTGGACTTCCTGATAGTAAAGAATTACAATAGTCCAGCCTTGAAGTAACAAATGCATGGACTAGTTTTTCAGCATCACCCCTGGACAGAATGTTTCTAATTTTGGCGATATTCCTGAGGTGAAAAAAGGAAACTCTGGAAACCTGTTTAATATGGGATTTAAATTACATGTCTTGGTCAAAAATAACACAAAGGTTTTTTACTTTATTACCGGAGGCCAAGTTAATGCCATCCAGATTACGTGGTTGATTAAGAAGTTTATTTTTTGAGGACTCTGGTCCAAAGATTACAACTTCTGTCTTGTCAGAATTTAAATGCAGGAAATTTAAAGTCATCCAGCTTTTGATGTCATCAAGACATGACTGCAGTCGAAGTAATTGATTGGATTCATCAGGATTTATTGATAAATATAGCTGAGTGTCATCAGCATAACAGTGGAAATTAATCCCATGCTGTCTGATAATTTTGCCAATCAGAAGCATATATATAGTAAAGAGAATTGGTCCAAGGATTGAACCCTGTGGTACTCCACGAGTGACCCTAGAGTTTGAAGAAGATTTATTATTAACATGGACAAACTGAAATCTGTCCGACAGATAAGATTTAAACCAGCCTAATGCTTTCCCCTTAATCCCCACAGTATGTTCAAGTCTTTGTAGGAGAATATTGTGATCAACTGTATCAAATGCAGCACTAAGATCTAACAGGACAAGTACAGACACAAGTCCATTATCTGAGGCCATGAGAATATCATTAGTGACCTTCACCAGAGCCGTTTCAGTGCTATGATGAGCTCTGAAGCCTGACTGAAACTCCTCAAGTAGGTCATTGCTTTGTAAATGTTCACAAAGTTCATTAGCAACTACTTTCTCAAGAATTTTAGATAAGAAAAGAAGATTAGATATAGGTCTGTAGTTTACTAGCTCATCTTGATCAAGAGAAGGTTTCTTAAGTAAAGGTTTAATAACAGCTACTTTAAAAACCTGTGGTACATATCCATTTACTAAGGATAGATTAATCATGTCTAAAATAGGACCACTGATCAAAGGGAATACCTCCTTAAACAACTTGGTTGGGATTGGGTCTAACATACAGGTAGAAGGTTTAGATGAAGCTAAAATTTTAGATAGCTCAGAAAGCTCTACTGCTTCTAGACAGTTCAGACACAGCGCAGGTTCTAAAGATTCTTCCAACGCTGCCTCACTTACTGAGGACGAGGTAATCATGTTTGGGAGGATGCCAATTATTTTATTTTTAATGGAATCAATTTTGTTTATGAAGAATCCCATAAAAGGGAGTTTTGGCCTAGTGGTTAGAGCAGCGCGCTTGCACTCAGAGAAGGATGCAAGTACCCGGTTCGATCCCCAGCGCCTGCACTCTGGGTCCCTGAGCAAGACCCTTAACCCCAGATTGCTCCCCGGGCGCCGCACATGGCAGCCCACTGCTCCCCAAGGGTGATGTGTTAAAAGCAGAGAACAAATTTCGTTGTAATGTATGTTTCAATGTATGTTTCAATGACAATAAAGATGATATTACTATATTACTATTAAAGTCATTACTGCTAAGAGCTAAGGGAATGGATGGATCAATGGAGCTGTGACTCTGAGTAAGTTTGGCAACTGTACTGAAGAGAAATCTAGGATTATTTTTATTCTCCTCAATTAATGATGAAAAATATGCTGCTCTAACTCTGCAAAGGGTCTTTTTATACAACAATAGCCTGTCCCTCCAGATTAGGTAGGATTCCTCTTGGTGTGTAGAGCGCCATTTTCTCTCCAATTTCCTAACATTGTGCTTCAAGGAACGCAGCTCTGAATTAAACCAGGGAGCCAGCTTCCTGTGAATAATCACCTTCTTTTTCAAGGGAGCTACATTGTCTAATGCATTAATAAATTAAAGTTTGATGCAGCATTGTCCGATAAAGATCTACTATAATGGAACCCTCTTTTGGGGGTGGAGAACTCAGTTAGATTAAACTCAAATGTTATTAAAAAATGATCAGATAGGACAGGGTTGTGAGGAAATACTGTTAGTACCTCACAATCAATGCCATATTTCAGCACAAGGTCTAATGTATGGAGCCAAGAGTGCGTCGGTTTATGCACATTTTGAGCAAAACCAATTGAATCTAGGATAGTTTTAAAGGCTACACCAAGGTTATCACATTCAGTGTCAACATGGATGTTAAAATCACCCACTATAATAACCTTGTCAGTGCTTAACACCAAATCAGATAAGAAGTCTGACAGCTGATCCAGAAACTGAGTGTAAGGGCCTGGTGGATGATACAAAGCAATAAACAGAAGAGGTTTTATTGCTTTACAATTTGGATGAGGGAAACTGAGGGTTAAATGTTCAAAAGAACTGTAATTATTAATTGGCCTGGGACTAATTAATAAATCAGACTGAAAGATGGTTTCCACTCCTCCTCCTCTTCCCACAGATCTGGGAATGTGGAAATTTGAATAACTGGAGGGAGTTGACTCATTTATACTAACGTAGTCCTCTTGTAGCCAAGTTTCTGTGAGACAAAATAAATCAATCTGATTATCAGAAATCAATTAATTAACTAACAAAGTCTTTGGAGGGAGAGACCTTATATTTAATAAACCACATTTAATTGTTTTATTATTTGGTTCAAGGTGAGCCGTATTGATTTTTATTAGATTTTTATGATTTATTGATTCTTCCACCTGAGAAGGTGAGATGTGCTATGCTGCATATTGAGCAGCAGGGGGAGCCAAAGTAACGCATTTTGCCCGTTCATATAACCTTTATTTAACATTTTAGAGTACAAATAGGTAACAATCATTTACAATGAAAATATTGCATTACAAGGGGCGATTTATAACAAATAATAAAAAAATGTAAAATAAAAATGTATATATGAATACTTAACAAAAAGCCAAGGAAGCATCATATGAAAAGTAAAGTAAGAAAGGCATTTATCAAGAAATTTGAAATTAATCAGGAATCAAAGCATTTGTTTTTTTCTTTTACAAAACTTACAGATTTCAGTTCATTTTTCCAGTGGGTCTCATCGGGCCTACATCTAAAGAAACGTTAGTTTAAACCATTAGACTTCAGTGCTGCCTGGACTAATTCTGGTTCTGCAGATTTTTATTTCGCTGCATGATGAGGAATAAAGCAGACCTGAAGCTAAATCACAAACTGAGGAGTGACAGATCGCCTTAACAGTAAAAACACCAACAAAGTAGCCTAATATGTCGCTTTGGCGATGCAAAGTTGTTGCAACAGGATGTGAGAATTTCTGGGACTTCCTGCAGAGACCGACCGCTGCCGCTGCTGCAGCCCACTGATCTCTATTATACAGCCCCGCCTCCGCTGTCTGCTTTCCGGGGAGAAAACAGCTTGGCTCTGTCTGTCTGCAGCGGTGTGCGTGTAACTTTCATTTAAACAGATCTCAGTATAGTTCGCGGTTTAGAATGAAGTCGGTTTCAGCCTAAATAGTGTTTTTTTTTTTTTTTTTTGTCGTGATATTTTCCGTTGGTTGCATGCGAGTCCCCGTCCAGGATGTGTGTCAGACTGCAGGAGGAGAGATGTTCTCTGGAAGTGGTTTAATGATCCTGCAGGGAGGACGGCACGCAGAGGGCAGGGCTCCAGAGCCGCAGACGCATGGTGAGACTGCTCCGAGTTGTTCTGTTTACTGGCACTGTGCTGCAAAAAAGCGTCTAACCTCTATGTAACCTCCTCTGTTTTCATTTTATTCACACCACACTTTTAAAATCAGGCAAATCTAACCAGAGTAACTGACAAAAATTAGTTTTTAAGGATTCCACTTATCAAGGGAAAAGGTTATCCAAACCAATTTATGAGGAAGTGATATTCCACCCCCCCATGTTAAATCATGGATTGGCTCTGGTACCGCTTGTCTTTTTTGAAAGCCGAGTACTTTAATTTCACTGGCCACACACAAGCCAGAGCTGCAGGTTAAGGAAATCACGTAAATAGGAGCTTTCTGACAACATGACAGTAGCCAAGTCGCTCCCCGATCTGGTCTGTGACATAATTCATGCCTGCAAGGCCACCTCTGAATGGGTAAAAAAACCCTAAAAACAAAGAGAAACCCTCTGAGGCGCTGTAGCATGACTTTTATAAAAATGTTGGAAATGTTTTAAAAGCCTTTAATGAGGCTGAATTAACTTAATTCTGGAAATTAGAGTAGGTCAAAGTTCCTTCACAGGGACTGACCTTACCAGGCCTTTATAAAAGCAAATTAAAGACACATTTGTCCAGAAAGGCCTTTAATGTTCCTTAACACATTACTTTTAAGCAAAATTATTTTGTTTTCTGTGATCGTTTTGAGTCATTTTTAAAAAGATTTTATTATTTGCTTTGGTCTCCTTATTTGCATGTTTTAAAGCGCTTTATAAATCAACAACTGATGAATGATAAGCATCACAAACACACTCTGGTGGCTTTAAAGGTAACTTCTAGTTAACAATAGATGTTCAGGAGAAATAAATGATCCTGAAATAAGGAGCCGTTATAATGTTTACCTGTAGTTATCTGACATATTGCTATTCTAGTTTTTCAAGCCATAACAACAAAACCGCTGGCGCTACATAATAGTAATGTGTGGTAATAAAATTTACTTCACCATCACGTGTTTGTAATTGGAAGAGGTCGGCATGTTATGCAAGGAGCTGGTGAAAAAGACCTTTCATCTGTCTATTTACAGTTCTCATGATACAAACTAAGCAAATTTAAAAAATAAACTCTGATTTTTATATATATATATATATATATATATATATATATATATATATATATATATATATATATATATATATAATGTATGAAGCATGAATATGGAAGGAAATGGTTCCTCACTTCTGCACTTTCTCTTTTTCTGTGACTTTAGGTAAGAGTCATTACTCGGCGCTGCCCTTCTCCCTACTTATCACGCCTCAGTCATAAAACTAGCCTTACCAAACTCACACACATGCGCACACTCTGTGAGCCTTAAACAAACTCTCTTCTCTGTCAAACACGCATCGATCCCAGCAGTCTGACTGCCTGCTCCCTCCTGGTCAACGTCCTGCTGTTTGGATGTCCGTGTGCTCTGGGATTTTCTCATTTCTGCAGGTAAAGATTTACCTCTTTCCCTTGTAGCTTTTTCTCTATATACCAATTAATCTAATCTCTTCTTTTGTCGTGATTCATACAAATCAACTTCGTATTTAATTGAGTTTAATTTTTTTTCTTCTTTTAAAAAGGAAAGTCTTCTCTGCTGAAAACAGGAATGACCAAAATTAGCTGCTTTTGAGTTTGACGGAGTTGACTTTTTTTTTTTAACCCAATCAGCAGAATTTCAGGAAATAAAACAAAATTTGTCTCACAAGGCTGCAAACTGGGTCCCAGAGTTGAAAATAAGACAGTGTTTACTTATGAAGATAAGACATTTTAATGGTATTTTGACTAAAAATAAGGCTACTTTATATGACAGTGATGTTGTGGGCAACTAGTCGCTACCTAAAACTTTTGTTACTTTAAAACAATAGTTTATTATTTGTTGAAATGCCTAAGTAAGTGTTACAATTATATAGCTGAGTTACTAAAATGGTGTTTGTATGTGCATTTACCTGAATTTTTACAAAATGGCGGAGATAGAAATACTGAGCTATCAATGGAGCCACTATACATAAGTGACAGATTTTCAATCTTTTAAAGGTATACTATGCAACCGGGGTTGATTTTCCAGCGAGGCGCCCCCCAGAGGGCGAAAGTAAAAGTGCACTGTCGTAAATATGCTCAGCTGTTCTCCTGGTTTCTCCGTCAAGCCAGGCGTGGTTGTTTTGAGCTTAGCAGACAGGCGAACGCAACGAATCACCATCCTGCTGTTCAAGCAGACCTACGAGGGAGCGCCCTCCCCTCCTCTCCGTCCCCGCCAGGGGAGTGAGGGGAGCGGGCGTCCCGAAACGACCTCCGCCTGGCCCGGGACCCGCTGGGCCCGGACATCGGCTCGCGGGGGGGTTGGGGAGGGCGAGCGTTCCGGTCCGCGCGACGCGCTGGCCGTCTGTTTCCGTACAGTGTATGTATGACTGAAAAACTCGTACAGTGTATGCCCGGCTTAACACAGTGAAAGTATGAACATGCACAGAGAGAGAGAGAAACCATTCCAATGTTACTTACAATCGCATCAGCAGAAATGCGAGGTCCGCGTCAGCCTTGCAGCCTTCTTTCTCTTTTAGCTCTCGCCATTCGGAAAAAGCTTGCCCGATGTTCACCCGTGTACGACTCCTCTCTCTGTCCACAGCCCTTTTCCTCTTTCTTGTCTGCTCCGACATGGGCTTTCGCTGTTTTATCGCTGGTTCCGCCATGATAACTGCACAGATATCGCCACTGCGCTAGCAACAAACATGTTCTCGCCGTAAAGCAAGACCGACTCTTGCGATCTTGCACGAGATTCTGAGCCTGTGGGCGCGGGCCGAGGGCTCCTGCAGTTGCAAGTGCGGTATTTCCCCCACAGACCACCAGGGCGGCCAAGAAAACCTTTGTTCAACCTGAAATGACTCATTTAATCATCCAAAACGGTATGAAACACATTAATTAACTGAAAAATGTTGCATAGTGTGCCTTTAAGTGAAACAAAATGCATTTTTTTTATTTCACAGTTTATTTATTTATTTATTTTTTACAAACTAACCCTCCACCAAATAGCAGCCCTGAATGGTAAGATGAGTTTCACATTTAGATGGAAGGATCCTTTCTTTCTTTGACACTTTCTTTTTCTCAGCGGGTTATGTTGGGTCAGCAAAAGGTTTTTATTGTTTCCCTTCGTCTATAATTGTTGAGAATAACTCTTATTTTTTCCCTGAGCCTCCTTGAACACAATATTTGCAATTTGAACATAGAAATACTCACCATAACTCACCATAACTGCTTTTGAAGACTTTGTTCATATAAACATCATCTTGGTGAAAGTACTCCACCATTAGTGATAGTTAATGTTGATAAATAAAAAGGTTCAGTTGGACTTGATCTGGTCCTGGTATCCTGCAACAGTACAATTATCACATAGTTATAATATTAGGCTATTTTAAATGTTAGTGTGAACTGAAATGTCATCTGAGTACTTTGAAACTGCATTTTTGTAGTATCTAAAGCTGTAATTGGTAGAGATTAAAGGGCTAATATTACTTCTGACTGAATAAAGCATTTACCATCAGATGAAGACAATTTAGATAAAATGCGCTAAAACACAGGTGGTACTGTTAGCTTGTAAAATTCTAGCTAATCTGATAGTACCAAAAAGGTGAACATTGTTGGGAGAACAAAGTAGGTTCTATAAGGTTTTAAATCTCTGGCATTCATCCTATCATAAGAAAGTGTTTTTGATAACATATTTTGTACAGTTTGTGTATTACACAGCACTGTTCTGGAAACTTCGATAGTTCAGGCTAAAATAGCTTCTAATGAAGCAACGCTCTTTCCATTAGCTTGTAAAGGTTGGGCTAACACTGTGACAGTTTCTGTTAGTTTATAAAGTTCTAACTAACGTTGTATCTCACCAAAAAAATAAAAGTTGTTGCGATTAGCTTGTAAAGTTTGACTAATGCGTCTAATAAAATATAGTTGTTGACGTTAGCTAGTAAAGTTGTGGCTAACAGCAAACTGCTAGCTAGTGTTTTAAAATCATGAATCCTAAAGTCTTACTTTCGCCAGTATTTGCTGTTCTAGGAATTTAATGATTCACCAAATCTTGAATCTGTTTTCTTTTCAAGGCTTTGTGAAACTCATTGCCATTGTGTCAGTTATAGTTTTATTAAATTCTACAAATATTGTTATTTGAATGATTGGATAGTTATTGTAAATGTGTTTTTTAGTGTCTTGAGTACTGGCGGCGAGGTGTAGGATGCCTAATGACTGTGAAGCCATGGAGCTTGGACAGAATGGAGCCTCCAAACACCAGGTAACCTCCTATCTTCATGTTTACAATAATAACTTTAATCAAATTTGTTTTTGGTGAAGTAATGCTGTTTCAGTCTGCAGGTGCAAACAAACGTGGCGCCACTGTCAGTTTCCACAATATTCACTACAAAGTGAAGCAGGGTGGAGGCTGTTTTGGTCGGAAGAAAGCCCAAACCAAAGACATCCTCATTGACCTGAAGTGAGTACGCACGTGTTCAAAAGATTGTCTCAGGATCCACAAACAGAAAACATTTGATCTCAAAGACAAAACTATTTAGGTTTATAAAAGATGTTAAATCTCCTAGAAGATTTAAAGTAAGCAAATTCAACTAACCTGTTGATGAGAATGGACGTGAAAAATGGACGTGAAACAATTTTATCTCAAACAGATTTATCATTTTAAGTTGTGTTTATGAGATCTATACCTGTAGCTCTACAGTCACTACAAATACCTGAGGACAACAACATTGTATTCCTCAGCCACCAGGTGAAGTATGCAGCCTGTCTAAAAAAAACAAAAATCCTGAACTTGCTGGTCTACGTGCCATCAGGAACCCACCTGGGAGGCAAACGTGACATGATCAGGCCTGTCCTTTGGTTCCACATCAAATACCACATGTTGGGGAGGCAAAGGCAGGAAGTTTTGCTTTGTGCAGAGACTCCGGTTTCAGCTTTGCCTCTGCAGCGCGCATAATTGTACAATCAGAAGCCCGTTAGAGGACAATACCTGTGCGCTTAAAGCAACAAACAGGCACACTAGCAGGATGCTGATGTATTTAAATAGCCTGACCTAATGAGAAAGTTCAGGGTGTTAAAGATTTCAGTTATATAAGAATAACAGCTATAGAAGCAGCCATTTTAATGTAAATCAGTGTTGCTTTTATTTCTATATGGACCTCAGGCTGTGGTCAAACTTTAAATAATGGTCTAATAATACACAACATATTTTATAATTTGTAGGTGTCCCCTTTCTCGACTTAAAGCCGAGTCTCTCTCTCTCCTTTTAGTTCAGGATAAATGACTTTTAAATTTTAACTTTTACACCGTAGTGGAGGCTTACAAGAAGAATATTCTAGATTATATATTTTGTCTGTGCCCTGGCAGCGGCGTCTTAAAAGAAACAGTGTGAGTGTGGGCAGGTAGTGTTGCCAGTTCCTGCGAGAAAAACAAGCGACCAGCGCTATGAAAACAAACAAACCCAAAACAAGCCAAACAGGCAATCCACCACACTCTAATACAGAGGCCGCTTGTAAACAGTATGAATTCATAAGCTCAAAGTCGCTTATAATAAGCAGACTTGGCAACACTGCTGGAAGCCTGGAACACAGTGCAGGACTGAGCATTCTGAATGTCCCTGTTAACCATCCTAGCTTGTCAACAGCAACTCAATGCATTTCCGCACCTGGATGTAGTAAAGACGATATGGTCAAAATGAGCATTAGAATGGAGAGTGAAAGGTGATTTCTCTGACTTTGAGTCTTGTGAATGAAAACACTTTGTTGATGTCAGAGGGTTAGGGTTACAGATGGCCTACAGCAGCAGAGGTCTACACCAGGTGGTGCTCCTGTTTGCTAAGAACAGGAAATATTGGCTACATTTAGCACATACTCAACAACGTAGGACAATCACTAATGGGGACAAACCTTGCTTGTTCTTCTGAGTCTCAATTTCAGCTAAAACATTCGGATGGTAGAACTTATGCGCCATGAAAGCAGATCTATCATGTTTTCTATCAGCAGTTCAGACTGCTGCTGGTGGTGTAACGGTGTGGGGAATAGTTTCTTGGCACTTTGGTACTTCAGCTTCATCTAAACTCCACAGCCTCCTTGGTTCTCTGGATAAAAGCACGATACAAGTGCAGGTCATTTAACCTCTATCCTTTTATTGTTGCTGTCCATGTCCATCCCTTTATGACCTCAGGGGAGTCTTTTATCAGCAGGATAACGTAAGCTCAAATCATCTCAAACTGGTTTCTTGACCATGACGGAGAGTTCATCGTACTTTTAGTCAGCAGATCTCAGTCCAGCAGAGCAAATCTGGGATGTGGTGGAGCAGGAGATCCACAACATGGATGAGCCGCGGCCAAATCTTCACCAACCCCGTGACGCCGTCGTGTCAATTTCGGCCGAACTCTTAGAGGATAGTTTCTGACACCTTGTTGAATCTGTGCCGTGACAAAGGAATGTAGATGTTACAGTTTCAGCTTTTATTTTACTACCGATAGCGACTTAAACCAGATTTTCAGTCCTTGCTCCTCCAAAATAAAGCCAAAATAGGAAAGCTCAGTAGAGGGGGAATAACTTGGTCTCAGAAGGTCCTGAGAAGTAGGAAGGAGCATCTGACAACTATTTGATGATGCTGTTATGAAAACAATCTTACATATTGAGTATGTTACGGAAACTGCATTTGGTCAAAGGTCAGGGCAGGACATCTGATACGAGGACTGGTATCTTCAGTATTTTTACTGTTTAGCGAGTATAATCATTGACAGAGTTGAAGGAGGGTTGAAAACTTTATTTAAGCTGTACTCACGTGAGAACGAAGCGTGTATCTTGTCTCCGCAGCCTTTTGGCCCGTTAACATTCAGCTCGCTGCTGTTTGTAGGACGCTCAGAAAGATTTCACTGACGGCTGCGGTTCCGAAAGTCACTCCAGCTCGTTGAGGCTGAACTGACGGAGAAGAAAGATAGATTTACACAAGTTCAGGGATGGAAATAAAACACTGTTGTTCACTTAAAATCTGCCTAATGGATAAATATTATAGGATCTACAGAGTCAGGAAAAAAGAAATGTCCACATTTTTACTCAAAGTACAGGTTAAGATGTTTTAACGGTGGACTGCATGTTCAAAACGAGCAGCACAACTGCGGCATCATGCTTTCGATGCATGAAATTTTCTGAATGAATGACTTCACGTTTTTCACCATGATGTAAAATGCAAAGTCAGCACTGCTGACACATGCCTTCTTAGTTTTGCAGATAGAAAAACTAAAGCAGTTTTAGTTCCCTAAAAGTAAGGCCTGTTACATGCAATCACACAGCCAGGTCACGCCCCAGGAAACGTGGAACTGAAACTGCTGCATCATTGCAGTGAAAACCTTCAAAAACGTCCTGAAAAAAAGTCAATTTTGTAAATTCAAACGAGAACCTCTTCATGACGCATCAATTTCCATTAAGCATTTATTCGATTCTAATATTTTGATCGCTTTTCTCTGTATAGTTTAAGAAAATAAAAATATTAAGAATTTAAACTAAATAATGCTCAACTGCAGATCATTTGCACGTAAAACAGGAGATTTTAACTTATGTTTAAGCACCTTAAGAATGCAGCCAACACGCGGGAAGCAGTGGGTCTTCAAAATCTTCTGGATTAATTTCGCTCTGAAACTTTATTTCCTGGGTTAGAAAGGTTCCTCTTTGTACTGGCGGAACATGGTGGATTGTTTTACAACTTAAGGAAACCTGTAAGATGCTGAATTATTGGCAAACATGAATGACATGTTGATTTACTAAGGTGCCATATGTCTTTTGACTGTGCATGTATCAATTGTGACAAAAATGTGACAATTTGAAAGATATATATATATTAAAAAAAACTTTAGAACATGTTCTCCATCATATCTGTTTGGAAAAATAATTTTTCACAGGGAAAGGCAATACTTGTTCCTATGAAAGTTGTAGCCTTGCCAGCTAGAATAGCTTGTCGTGGGGAAGAAAACCCACTGCCTGCAAACCAAAACAATGTTATCTGAGCCAAAAACGTGTGCTTTCACTCAGGTAAACAGTCAAGGTTTTCCAACACGGAAACAGCATACCCAGCACGGACTAAACTCTGCCAATCAGAGGTTTCTGATTGGCTAATTTTTTTTAATCTCAAGACTCTTGGACAGAAAACACAAAGTCTATTTGGTTTGCACCGTTATCCTTTGGAGAATCACCCATTTGTTAATTAATTATTCCATTAAAGCACCTCTAAATACCCTAAATGCACCTGACTGTTTGCCTTTGTCCTACAGTATGTTGGAAACACTCTGCTAATCTTTGAAAACGTTTATCTTTATAGAGATCTGAACAATTGTCCAAAAGGTTAAAGATTCTCTGTGTGAAATCTGTTTGATAGCACCCTGTTATGAAAACCACCAAAGCCTTTTATCATTATGTGAATGTTATGAAAACCGTACACTGGTCAAAGGGCGTCGTATCCTCACGTAAGTTTCTGACAGTTTTGAGTTGTTCAGCTGTATTTTATTGTTTGGTGAGGCTAATCATTGACAGAGTTAAAGGTGAGCTCAGTCTCATGTAAGCTGACAGCACATGTATTATTAGTTTATTGCTGTCTGACATAAAACATAAAATTAATTTTATGTTTTATGTCAACTGTACTTATATTAAGAAAGTGTTTTTTTTTTTATCAAGGGGAAACTTATTTTTATATGTAAACTGAATATGTTAGCCTTGGCAATGTCAAGTCTCAGTTAGTCCCTTTAACCTGTGGTGTCCCACAAGGTTCTGTCCTTGCCCCTCCTCTCCCCATTTGCTATGCTGATGACACTCAACTCTATTTATTGGAAGATCAAAATACCCCTTCTTCTTCAGAAATCCTCGTCAGGATCGGGATCTTCATCCTCATCCGTCACCCGCATCATTTACCAGGAGGAAATAAGGGCATAGATTAGTCAAAACCTTCTTAAACAAACGTTGGCGTGAGACAATAATCATCTGTTTAAAACTTAGTTTTTCTGACTTAAGAATATTTTTAAATGTTGTCCTTCTTTCAAGCTCACTGGTGCTGAAACTGGTCCATGCCTTTGTCTCCTTCAAGCTTGGTGTCTGTAACACCTTGTTCATAGTGATTGTCCTGCAGAACATTTAACAGAAAAAGTTAGAGTTAATTGTAGCAATAGTTATTTCGGTGCCTCTGCTCAGGAAAGAGACAAAGCTAAACAGAGGCACATGACTAGGCGTACTTTCTGTTGAGACATGGAGTTCATGCTACCAATACCTTTAACAGCTCTGTCCAGGAAACAGGTGCATACCAACACAGAGGCACTGGACCAGAAGCACGGTAAAAAGTGCTTTTCAATAAAGGCCGCCTGTTGCTTTCAATGGGAAATAGTTAATAGCAACAATAGCCGTGGCTCTGTCCTTGAAAAAGACAACGTAAAACTCAGAAGCAATGAGCTAGGAGTCCTTTCTATTGAAGAAAAAAAGAGTCACTGGCATCAGCGCCTTTTGTCAACGGCTCCATCCAGGAAAGAGACACAGAACCACTGGGCCAGATATATAACAATAATAATGGCAGCAATAACTTCATTAACGGCTCTGTCAACGAATGAGACAAAACTAAATGACAGCTGAAGCCTAAAGCAGCATCATGTTGGAATAAACAGCAGTTCAAGGGACCAAAGCCCTTCTATCAGCTCTATGGAAAAAGGAAAGTGTTTCCTGAAGTACGACTGAACTTCTAGAGCCCTTTTCTAGTCATATGGACCAATCAGATCGCTGTTACACAACAAGACTCATTGATTGGATGAGGGTTAGATGCCTTGTCCAATTGGGCCTCAACGTGGCGGTGGACAAAGCTGGAATCAAACCCACAACCTTCTGATTGCAACACAGCTTTTGTATTTAAACAAATTCAGTTTGTTTAGCGAGAAAAGTCCAGATATTTTATCTGGAAACATGTTCTTTTGGGTTTAGACTCGGAGGAGGTCTCAGTTGTGGTGGGATGAGGAGGATGCCACTGAAGGCGCCGTTTTCACAGTTTTGTTGATCCTCCAGCGTTTAACACCGTAAAACATTTAGTTTGTTTGAGCGGTCGGATTAAAACGAGCGCGCCGTCTGGCGTTGGAGACACCAACGAACCGACGGCCCTGTAATCAGCCACAAGGGTACTGTTTTATGACCGCTTCTTTACACGTGTTTCCTCCTCCTCCTCCTCAGCGGGCTCATGAAGCCGGGTCTGAACGCCATCATGGGAGCAACAGGAAGCGGGAAGTCATCGTAAGTGTTGTGCACGTGTTTGTGATAAAACGGCTCCCTGCATGCATTCTACTCCAAATAAACCAAGAAATTAACTTAAATGTTTTTTTCTATTCAGAGCAACGAGGAACTCGCTCCTCTTTTTAACTTATTTACATTTTTAACTTGTTCAATTTATTTTGTTCATTGTTGGGAATAGCGTCATTTTAGCCAAAACAGAACCACAACCCTATGGATTTGTGTTTAGTTTCAGCACTGCACAAAGGGAACTAAAAGTAAGTAATTGATCCTTGATTTGAGCAGGTAAATAAGATGATCTGCCAATGGAATAAGATTTTTGCATTTAAAACAGGAACAACTCATCTCCATCCATGTATAATCTGATCCAATCAGTATAATCTGATTGAATTTGACTTTGGAAAGTGCCTTGAGTTGCCATTTTTCATGAATTGGCACTACATAAATAGAATTGAATTGAATTGAATCATCTTATTTCAAGTGCAGTTTATCTAATCATCTTATTTTAGGGGTCAAAATACTCGTTCCATTGGCAGAAAATCTTATTTACCTGCTCAAATCAAGGTGATCATTAAGAACCACATTTTCCACATGTTGCTTCCTTTACCCTAAATACCAGATGGGGGAAAAAACATCCCATTCATAAACTGTTTCACATTTTGTTATATTCTTTATTTATTAATGCCCCTTTTTAGTGTCTTGTCTTGGATTTGCAGCGTCCATCGCAGATTTATTTACCGGAGATGTCTTTCCTTCAGGTTCTTGGATGTTTTGGCTGCCAGAAAAGATCCTGCAGGTCTGTCGGGAGAAGTCCTGATCGACGGCGCTCCTCAGCCTCCCAACTTCAAGTGTCTGTCTGGATATGTGGTGCAGGTGGGCGCAGGCAGTCAGGAAGCCAGACCTACAGAAGCCAGCGTGAAATGTTATTTCTATTCAGGAATGTTCCCCGAAAGGGAAGGAAGAGCGCGCCTGCAACAATAAGGCCGTCTTCTTCGGCCAAATCTGCTCCAGTCGCATTAAATAAACTTCCAGAAACACAAAGTCGCAGCACAGGAAGTTGGATTCAACGCGAACAGAAATGACTGAAGTAAAGTTTGAGCTTTTGTGAGCAGTGGCTTCCTGTGTGCAGGACGACGTGGTGATGGGAACGCTGACGGTCCGGGAGAACTTCACCTTCTCGGCGGCGCTGCGTCTCCCGTCCAGCGTCACCCAGAAGGAGAAGGAGCAGAAGGTGGACAGGCTGATCCAGGAGCTGGGCCTGGGACGGGTGGCCAACTCCAAGGTGAGAGGGAGACGCAGAGGATGCAGGACAAAGAGGATTAAACTGTAGTGTAGAAAATGAGTGGAAATGTAGAAAGTTGGAATATTTATGATACAAAAATATGACAAAAAAAAAAAACAACAGAAGGCAAAAGAAGAAAACACAGCCTCTATAAAAACGAGAGAACCACAATTATTAGGGTAATTGTGGTGAAAATGAATCCCATCCCACCTTGAGACACCTGGTGCGTTTCAGGTGGGAACTCAGCTGATCCGAGGGATCTCCGGCGGCGAGAGGAAGAGGACGAACATCGGCATGGAGCTGATCATCGACCCGTCCGTCCTCTTCCTGGACGAGCCCACCACGGGCCTGGACGCCAGCACGGCTAACTCTGTGCTGCTGCTGCTGAAGAGGTGAGCAGCGTCGTGATCATGCAGATCTCTGCCAGAACCCAGAAACAACCGGAGCCTAGTTTCTGCAGCGCACCAAACACAGTCAGGCGTGGTCCCGGGGGGCCCTGGGGCCTCGGGGCCCTGGGGCTCATGGCCGGTTCCACCTCAGCGTAGCTGGCTGCCTGCGGAGCCCATGGGCTCGCCCCCGCGGCTCCTGGGGGCTTCGGCATTGCCGTGGCTGGGGTATTTCCTCTGGGTCTCCTCTTCCCTTGGTGGGTGGGGCAGATTTCCTGTGTTGGCCCCTCTTGGGCTCCCTGCTTTGGGGGCCCCTTTGGGGGTCTGGGGTTATGGGTCCCCCGGCGCCTGCCTTGGTGCTTGGGGGAGGTGGATCTTTGGTTCTTCACAACCACTATTGAGCATTTTTCTTTTGGATAAATTCGCATACACAAGTGCACTCTCACAAACACCCACAGGTGCTGGGTTCCAGGTACTTGGTGTTCACTTCTATACAGAAAGCCCATAATGTATTTATTTACTTTCTTTCCTCAGCTATCACATTATACATGTCAGTTTAAATAATAATACATATAATTTAGCAATGGTATCAAGGTGTTACTTTATTGTATCTGTTATACTATGTCCGTTGGCTGTGCTGTTCTTTTTACATCTCTCTTTCCAGGTGATGAAGCAGACGGAAGACGTTTTATCATTCTCTCCCTTTTATCTCTTCTTTCTTTCACCTCTTCTCTTTCTTTTTCCTCCTCTGGTTCTTCCTTTACTCTCCTACTTTCCCATTGTAGTGTCCACATAATTTGAAATACTCCCTGCATGAATCTGTCGAGCTATATTTGGCATTAAGACAATAATTCTTATTGCCACATTGCTAGACAGGACACTGGGGGGAAAAAAATAAAAATTGGGTCAGCTGATCGTTTTTTCTTTCATGGTGAAATGGCGACCCCGAGGGGGGTTGGAGCCACCGTCTTCTGGGTTATAGAGGAGCGAACACTCAGAGTCTAAAGCGGCTTATTGGCCAGTCATCATCACTGGTCAGAAAACCGCGTCTTCCAGCAGTGCCAATGCATCCACCGAGCAGCTTTACGCACGAGTGTGTTTGACCGTTTACAGCAATTACAGTAATTCTGTGACACCGTGTCACAATCTGTCAACCTGGTGATCATCAGGGAGAGGGATGCGATGGTAGAAAACCAGGATGAAATTTCTGCAGACTTTTATTTAAGATTTAAGTTGGCTTATGGGTATTTTTTTATTTTTTTATTTGAAAAGGTCCTTATGTATACTGAGGTGTCACCAGAAATAGAAAAATAGGGAAAGCCTACCACTTTTTGTCACTGATACTGACCAGTCAGTTCTCTTTACAAAGATAAGAAAGAAAGTTTGTTTGTTTAAGTTTCTGTTTTCAAACTTCAAAAACTGGTTTTCATGGAAATATAGTATTTGCCTTTTATGTAACATGGACTAGTTAATTTGAGTAATGTGTCGTTATACATCTAAAACTTCAGTTTCATCCACTGTTTGCAGTAAAAGAAAAAAAAAGTGACCTTAAACAGACTTTTCTGAGGTTATAAGAATTGTATTTTGCAAGATTTTATGCTCGTTTGAGTTAAAGATACTGTTTTCACCCAAAGTGTTACAGCTGCTTCTTCGCTGAATAACAAAATCTTAAATTACCTTTAAAAGCCTCGTGTTATTGCCGCCCTTCTGTTGTAGATTTTGCAGTGAACGTACAGAAGAATTGCCAAAAACCTTCGCTTTATATTTAAAAACACTTCTTCTGTGGTGTTTTAAGCGCCACGTGTGGCTCCGGAGCCGCAGGTTGCAGACCCCAGGTCTAGACGGTCGACACCTCTAAAACATCACCAACGAATAAACAACTTTAACTATAATTTAAGCTTTTTTTTCTTCTTCTTTTTGTAGGATGGCAAACAACGGCCGCACCATCATCCTGTCCATCCATCAGCCCCGATTCAGCATCTACCGCCTCTTCGACAGCCTCACCCTGCTGGTCAACGGCCAACAGGTCAGCTCCGCCTGCTGCTTATCAAAACGCGTCATGACCGCCCGCATGTGGGAAAAACAACAAACTAACGTTTTACTTTATGGTGGGATTGAAACAGGTTTACCACGGCCCGGCACAGAGAGCCCTGGACTATTTCTCTGACATCGGTAAGAGAGCGGATCAAATGTTCGGTGCGTTTGGAGACAGCCGGGGAGGTTTGGAGCTTTATGGAGGTTTTATTGTCTTCCAGGATACACCTGTGAGGCCCACAACAACCCTGCTGACTTCTTCCTGGACGTCATCAACGGAGACTCGACTGCTGTCGCCCTCAACATCCCGGAGGGAGACGGTAGGTGAAATGAATCTTAACCAAAGACCGAAATTAGCCTCCAATTGTCACCAATATTGTGGTTAATCCCCTAATTCATGGCGAAGAGTCGGAGTATGCCAATGAGAGGTGATTGTGATTTGGTGCGGTACCAACAGATGGAGGATATAAGAGTGGGTCCTGAACTTCTCCAAGAGCAAACGGATGATAATAAAAACGATAATAATGTAATGTTAGGTATTTAGAAACTCGTTTTGAGTTTTATTGAAGCAGACTCTTTTTCTGCTTTTCTCCATTTTCCCTGATTTTTGGATTAAGCTCATCTTGGTCATGGCTTTGTGTAATCTAAAGAACCACAGTGGTGTGTGACTGGGCCTGTCATCAGAGTCTCCTCCTGGGACGTCTAAGGGAATGTGTTGTTGGACCGGTCCCCATTTGGGATGAGCCCTCAACACAGAACCTGGACTGGCTGAGTTCACTTTTCCTCAAGTAAAACTGGAAATGTTTGCTGGAGACGAGGAAAGGAGAGCATCTCTTCCCCCAGACAGGAAGGACTCTGGTTGGAGGGGAAAATGGTGAATGGGCGTTGATCTCATATTGTTCCCAAGAACTGATGACATTAGCGTCGTCCACAGATAACGTAAAACTCGGTCATCTTAAATATAAGACCTTTTTCTACGGAGCTAAACCAGTGACAGCTTGCAGCGACATCGGAAAAGAGATTTGGCGCTAAAAAATTAGACATTGAGAAGTTAAACATTGTTAGAAAGCAGAAACTTATGATGATATTCTCATTTTCTGCTGCAGCTTTTATTCAATGAGAGATGTGCTCATTGTCACTGCAGAGCTCCTTCAGCTATGACGTCACTACAAGCTGGCACTGTTTTACCGTCGGGGGCGGGGCTAAACTGAAGGCCCCTTCATGGACCCTCCGTTTTTCCAGTACTCATCATCTACCTGCTGTCACTGGCTTAGCTCCATGTCACTATAATCATTAGCTGTATCAGCTAATGAAGATAATATTAATAAAGATGATACCTTTATTATGGTCAAGCAGCGGTATTTGATCAGAGCTTTCCATAAGTTCACTTCAGGTAGATGAGGAGTCATCATACGTTTTTACTTTCTAATAATGTATGACTTTTTGAGTGTCTAATTTTTCATTGCCAAATCTCTTTTTTGATGTCATTGCAGGTGATTTTTCAATGTTTAATTTTTCAATGTTTGATTTTACAATGCCAAATCTCTTTTCAATGCCGTACAAGCTGTCGCTGTTTTAGCTCCATATTTTTCTTGATGCAGATTCTCAACTAGATGCAGAATCGATGTCGAAGTCCAGAAAAGGAATTGAGGACAAACTGGTGGAGGAGTACAGAAACTGCCAACATTACAAACAGACTAAAGACGAGCTCGGTAGGTACAAAAGAAACGTAGGGTTTGTCTTCCTTTCAGTGTTTCTGTCTGTAATTTATTCTAAAAACCACATGATTGAAGCTCTAAATCCCTTGGAGACACAGAGGACCCTCAAAGACCTGCTTCTGTTATTTAGATCCTCACTAATGAATCACTTACTGGAGACTTGATTGTTGAAACGCTGACTGAAATCATTTTAATTTAATTTTCATACTTTGTATCTTCACAGAAAAAATAGTTCAGGGAAAGCCAACGACCAAGGGCCCTCGCTCCAGAACCATCACCTACAACACCGGGTTCTTTACGCAGTTCAGATGGGTTCTCAAGAGAACGTTCCGCAATCTGGTGCTGAACCCTCAGACCTCCATCGCTCAGGTAAAAAAAACACAGAACAAGCTGGTGCCTTTAAACCAAACCCTATCCGAGGTCATTTTGAATGGTTCTTCAGTAACTTCTGTGAGGTTCTGTAGCACCGTCTGCTGGAGGAAAAGGGTACTGCGTTTCTACATTCCGGGAGCGACTTTTGTTCCTTTTCACAGCTCTCAGTCACAAAGATGCCATGAGTGTGAAATATTCAGGGTCTGGATCACGTTTGTTTGTTTGTAGGTCGCCGTAACGCTCTTCCTCGCTCTGGTTGTCGGAGCTCTGTTCTTTGACGTTAACCTGGAGGACAGCGGGATTCAGAACAGGTATTTTACTTTTTTAAGTTATCTGGAGCAGAGGTTTTCAAACGTTTCGTGGCCAGGGACCCCTTAGCAGCGGTAAAATGTTTCCAAGGACTCCTTTAGATTCCTCATGCTGATAGTATTTTTTAAACAGCCTTTTGTACTGTTAAATACATTACGAATTATATATGGTTTTAAAAAATAGATTTAAATACACCTAATATTACAGATTTGGTGGAGATGATCACGACACCCCAACCTGTGGTTCACAGACCCGGGGGGGGTCCAGGGACCCCAGTTTGAGGGCCGCTGATCTAGAGCAGCGGTCTTGGTTATATATTGTTTTTTTATAACGAGTTTCTGTATGTCATTTGTTTTTATTGACTGAGAACGTGTGAATCACTGAATAAATAATAAATAGTCAGTAAGTGACAAGATAATTTCATTTCCAGATGCATTTAACCTACTGATAAACTTATACATTAACATTAATACTTCATACAGCATTAGTAAGCAAACCTGGCATGATAATTAGAATTTGGACAACACTGTAAGTAAAGTACTTATTAAAAGCAGTAGCTATATTAGGAATTAAGGTACAGGACTTTGTTCACCATGTTGGTCATAGGCGTCATTTGGACCCTTAGGTGTACTGCGTTGTTGTAGTGTGTGGTAGTTCTGTGAGGTGGCTGGGTTCCCTTTTTACAACCAGATTATGCAGCTCAGTTCGGAGCAGGCTTGTGTGTTTTATGTGTGTGGCTCACCGTGTGGTCGTGTTTTCAGGACCGGCGCTCTCTTCTTCATCGTTGTGAACCAGTGTTTCAGCTCGCTGTCGGCCGCCGAGCTCTTCATCGCCGAGAGGAAACTCTTCATGTGGGTCTGACTCCCAAAAAACTCATCTTTAGATCTCAGAGGAAGTTCTTAGTGCTTCTCATCTAAAGCCTGAGAGTCAGGTCGAAAAAAATTGTAATGCAGGAAGTCGTAAATTTAGTTTCTGATTTAAACAAATCACTGAAAGACATTCTATTTACAGCTAATTGATAATAAACTGTTACATATGCAGGCAAACCTCTGATAATCCCTGCTGACCATCTGACTCTGATCGCTCCCATCCTTCACAGAGAAGTTCACTGATGAAAGCTTCACTCTTTTTCCTCTCTCTGCAGCCATGAGTATATCAGCGGCTACTACAGACTCTCTGTCTACTTCCTGTCTAAGATCCTGTCTGACATCATAACTCTGAGGACCATCCCTGCCATCGTCTTCACCTGCGTCGCCTACTACATGGTTGGTAGGTAAAATATTGCTGTTGGCACTTGTTTTTTTTGCCTCCAGGTTTGTGTTTTCAGACATTTTTGCCGCTGTTCTTCCTCCCTTTTATTTGGATTATAGTCTTTTAATATTGATGCCCATATTTTGTTGGTTGGTGTGTTTTTGTGCAGGTCTGAAGCCCACAGCGGGGGCCTTTTTCACCTTCATGCTCACCGTGGCTCTGGTCGCGTACACAGCCACCGCCATGGCCATGGCCATCTCAGCCGACCAGACGGTGGTGGCCATCGCCAACATCTTCATGACCATCACCTGCGTCTTCATGATGGTAGCACTTTAACACTCAGCAATGCTCACACTAAATGCAGCAGTTTCTCAGAGGGAAGACTTGATAGGGCGCCATTTTTAAGCATTTTTCTATGTCTGTCACGCCAAAATCCCTCAAATACTTGTCTTATAAACAGTCGAAGTGTTTGAAATGACCCACCCTTGTGAAAGGGTGACTTTCATTATTAGCAAGTGGCATTGGTGGATTATCGTGGGATGTCAGTGGCTCATAAAAATCTATTGATGTTAGTTGTAGCTTCATAGCAATGAGTACATGAATGTTTCTCTAAACAAACTCTATTAAATTACTTTGGATCATTCCAGAAATAAAATAAGCGTAATTTACCTTCAGCATTCTCTCACTGCTAAGCTAGCTGCAACATTACAAGGACATTTCCTGCTGAAAATATCAAAGAAAAAGCACTTCCTGTTCCAGTCATTCTCATTTAATTGCTTGCTACACTTTGTCTCATTCATTACGTTGTAATTTATACCTTAAATTTAAACATCACCCTCACGTCTCTGGTGTTTCTGGGTGACTTAGCTGGAATAACTTACCTGAACACCCATAGAATCGATGAAGAGTTATTGTTTTTCTCTGAGTCTCTGACTTCTTCATCCTGAAGTTTCCTTAATTCAATTCAGTTAAATTTTATTTATATAGCGCCAATTCACAACAAGTCATCTCAAGGCTCTTTCCAAAGTCAGATTCCATCAAATCCTCCAGATTGGTCATAAAGTTTCCTCTCTAAGAAAACCCAGCAGGTTGCATCAAGTCTTGACAAGCAGCATTCACTCCTCCTGAAAGAGCGTAGAGCCACAGTGGACAGTCGTCTGCATTGTTGATGGCTTTGCAGCAATCCCTCATACTGAGCATGCATGAAGCGACAGTGGAGAGGAAAACTCCCCTTTAACAGGGAGGAAAACCTGCAGCAGAACCAGAACCAGGCTCAGTGTGAACGCTCATCTGCCTCGACCCACTGGGGGTTAGAGAAGACAGAGCAGAGACACAGAAAGCACAGAAGCTCATATTGATCCAGTAATCTGTTCTACATTAGATGGTAATAGCGGGTGATCTGTCTTCCCTGGATGATGTCACAGCTAACAGAACGCCAGACCAGGTGTACCTACTATGAAGAGAAAAAGGACAGAGAACAAAGTTAAAAGCTAAAATAACAAGAAACAATGCAAATCGGAGAACAGTAGGAGAACTCAGCAAAGTGAGAGAAATAGACCAATGCATCCTCTACATTCATACTTTGCATTCCTCCCCTCCAGTGATAAATACAGGCAGACAACGTTTAAGACATCTTGCCTTGAAGAAAGCATTGTCCTCTCCACCATCACAGCTCACAATACCCTCAGGAGACTTTAATAACGATGTCTTGAAACTTAGCAACGCAACAACCACTCCATCAGTGTTTACTTGTCACGTCCTTCCCTTTAACTATTCTGCATGTTTTTGTAAATGTTGGAACAGCCCGTGAAGGCAAATTTATTTTGGGGACAATAAACTATGGATCTGAATCAAACAAGAGTCTAAGGTTCCAAACTCATGATAATATTGGACTTTATCAACAAAACAATAACTCTTTATTGGAATAAAGGTTTTTACGTTAACTGTTCTTAACATCGCAAAGGTGACACCTGCTGGTTAAATAAAGGTCCTACGCTCTCTGAATGACCTTAATACAGTTAATGTAAAAGAGATTTCACCTAAAAAAAAAAGAAAACTAAGCGACCCAATTGTTCCCTGACAAGTGAGAACACAAATAAAGAGGTTTGCCTGTATTTTTAATTATATTGGGCACATGGTGGCAGAGAACAGTGTTGGTCCAAAACTCGCCTTGTAAGTAATAGAGTTAGAGTATAAAGCCTAAGTTTTTCCTTTTTTCCTGTTCTTGTATCGTCTCTCAAAAAATTGCTTTCATATTTTAATGGTTTGATGTATCATGACTTTTATTTATTCCTATTAATACAGGTTTATTTTTCTACTTTCCATTTAGTTTTCACCACTGGTGCAAATTGTACCGTTTATCCAAAAGTTCTTCATAAACAATGTGGTGCTCGTTTTAAGATATTTTATCTGTTTTACCGTATTATCTGCCGTATTGCAACGTTTTTAATGCGTTACCAAAAACACAAGCAAATGCACATTTCCATAGTGAAAATACACCCTGACTCTGTGCATCTCCAGGTCACCAACGCAGATGTTTTGTTTTGTGCAGATCTTTGCAGGTCTGCTGGTGAATCTCCCCTCCATCGTCAGCTGGCTCGCCTGGTTGAAGTACCTCAGTATACCCAGATATGGGTTAAGCGTATGTACCCGCACCAGAAATCAACCCATTTTCTCATAACCAAAAAAAACCAAAAGCGAACTGAGACATTTAAATGTGTATTAGTATTTTGAAGTAATTCCTGTTTTTCCATCTTGACCTTTAGGCTCTGCAGGCGAATGAGTTCACCGGGCTGATCTTCTCACGAAACCAGTAAGTCACTGAGAAAAACACTAAAACTACTATTTGTCTCAGACGATGCAATCTGAAGGATTAGCTCCAGGGATGTTAACATCTCAGCAGCATATTTGTCAATTTTCCTTTTTAACATTTATTTTTACATTTAGCCAGAGGTTTGTTGTTTTAAGGGAACTCAGTTGATCATGGAAGGAGGTAGCCAAATATTTAGGATTTTTATCCTGCCAACCGATCCAAGGTTGGCAGGATAAAAATCCGCGTTAGCAGGGACATTAATTTTAAAGCATCCTCCTACTTCCAAATCAGCCTCCTACATGTGTATAGTGACACGGTCCTAACTCTTGCTTGACTCTCCTCTTGGCGATAAACTCCTCTGGGACAGGTTTTTGGAACAGGCCGCTGCTGCCGCCTCGTGCCCTGCTAGTTAGCGTCGGCAGCGGCTAAAGCTACAACCGCGCTCAATCCAGAACCTGAAACAACCGCTGCTTTTGCATTTCTGGACTGACTCGTTGGCCTGTGTACTGCGGCGTCCGGAGCGATACCGTTGGGGACACGGGTGATCATAAAGTGACCTTCTTCCTTCCTGGTGGATCCCCTGGGCTAAAGCTAACTATTAGCTGCGCTCGGCTGTGTGGCTATTTCAGTGACGTCATCGTGTGCGCCGACTGTCTCCCTGTCGGCCATGTTTTGTACTTTTTCACTTGCTTAAAGCCGTTTTTTGTACAAAATGGGCAAGAGAGAAACAAAGAGCTCTCGACATGAGCGTACCACGGTCGAGACGGTGGTCGGTGCGCCGCGTTGGAGAGTGACGAGCATGGCTCGGACGCACCGCTCAGTGAAGCAACATTTACTAAAGCGTAGAGGGTTTGAAGCGGGATATCTGTAAGACGTTTGACCCTCAGATACCCTGACATCAAGGTCAGAAATATCTTCTGTGAAAGCTGCGCCTAAAGCTAAGGTAAATACCATCAAGGCCCCTGTTGACGCTCCGGCGGTAACCGACAGGAAGCTGGAGACTTCTGCTACTTCTTGCAGTGACGATCTGACTTCTCTTCAGGCTACTGTAACTGGTTTGGCGGAGGAGTTCAAACATCTACAGGCTACATGTGAAGGTTTGGAGGGAGGGTCGAGGCGTGACGGTCTTCGCCTTATCGGGCTTGCTGTGGGGCTTTGACTTGCCCAATCTTGAGAGAGTTTGTCTCCCAACTTCTGCGGGACCTTTTGAGACGGGAAGATATACGCCTGTTGGATCGAGCTCACAGATCTAACCGGGAAAAAACGTATCGCGTCCGATTATCATCAGTGCCTAATTTCATGTGTAGGAACAGACCCGATGGGCACAATGCACCCGACCCCTTTGGCCCCTCTGACAGGTGGTGAGCCCATCGGTCAGGATGCCTCCTGGACGCCTCCCTGGTGAGGTGTTCCGGGCACGTCCCACCAGGAGGAGGCCCAGAGGAAGACCCAGGACACGCTGGAGGGACTATGTCTCCCGGCTGGCCTGGGAACACCTTGGGATTCACCCGGAGGAGCTGGCCCAAGTGGCCGGGGAGAGGGACGTCTGGGCCTCCCTACTGAAGCTGCTACCCCCGCGACCCGACCCCAGATAAGTGGAAGAAGACGGACGGACGGAACAGACCCCGAGCCAGGCTGGAGCTGTTGCAATTATCGTGTATCAGGGCAAGAGGATCTCCATTTGTCCGGACTTAACATCATCAGTGGCCAAAAAAACGCTCAGTTTGTTAACACGAAGCATCTTCTGCATTCATGTCCTGGTGTTGAGTTTGGCCTTTGTTGGTGAAGATGAGCCTAACGACTCTCCGTTGTTGGTGACGATCAGTTCCAGGTGAATCTACATGAGAATCTAAGCTCTAACGAGGCCTCGCCTGCAGGTCTATTAAGCTTGGAACTCCACACTAATCCAGACATTTTCAATTGAGACAGCTTTATCTTTATCTAGACATATTTTGATTTATTTCATAGATAAATATTTTAAATTTTCTTATTTTACAATTTTATTGTGTTTTATTTTATAAATTTTTTTTGCTACTTCAATCTTTATATTTATCAAAAAAAAAAAAAATTATATATATATATATATATATATATATATATATATATATATATATATATAATTTGTTATTTTTCCAATTATTAAATCCCTCTAATTACACATTTGCTTCTCTTCCTTTTCGGGTTGCTTCTGATTGTTTTACATACAGAGGTTAATGTTAAATGTACATTTCATAACGTGTGGATAATGTTAGGCAAGATCTAGACAGATGGCCTTTGCTTCATTTGTCCGCTGCTGGGAGAATTAATACGGTTAAAATGAAGATGCTTCCAAAGTTCTCTTCTCTTGATGTCAATAAATTATTACTCCATATCTGTTCTTCAAGTGCCCAAAAGCTCAATCTTAGTCTCATCCGACCAAAACGCACATTTCCAGTAAAAAATCGCAGAAATGTTAGGCAAAGTTTACATTTGTGACGGAGAGAAAACACGTTATCCCTCCTTGTGTCCTAAACAAAGTTTAGGCATGTAGACAGTGTTTAAAATTTGTTATGGAGACTTTACCTCAAGATTAAGCTTTGTAGTCATATTTACTTTTCAAACTGTGGGTGGTGGCAAAATAAATCAGTTTGTAGCTAAAAACATAGCATCCAAGCCTGTTTCTGTATTTATTTGGGTCCCAAAGTACGAATCCTACTTTTTTTGGCTAAATGTGTTACTAAATGTTCACCAGTAGCTTGTGTTTTAATTTCTTGCCTACCGATCTGTTAATTCCCATATAGTTTTACCACTAAATTGATTGTATTGTCCGTGTCTCCAACAGAACGGGGGAGTTTTTCCTGGAGGAGCAGGGCGTGGATTACTCCTCCTGGGGCCTCTGGCAGAACCACCTGGCTATGGGCATCATGACCATCTGCTTCCTCGCCATCGCATACCTCAAGCTGCGCTTCATCAAGAAGTTCACCTGAAGCCTTCGGCAACAAAGTCCTACCTTATTTTTATGGGTAGAATTTGTTATTTTCCATCCGTTTGGTTCAGCCTTGTATTTACAGTTGATCATTGTGTTCAAACCAGCTGCGTTTCTACCGGGTAACTTGTTTGTAAAATGTTTGGTTTTGACAACAAATTGTTTATTCAGTTCTTATTATCACCGCGTTGTTTTACTGTAAACTGTATTCAGATTTTTGCACTTTAATGTTCAAAGCCATGTATTATTTTATATTTGTAATCTTTTTTTTTTGTATGGAAATAAAGCAGTTCATTAAAGCGTACAAAGAAACATAAAATGGGGTTATTTTGAAGAAATATCTTCCTATTACAGGTTTATTTTTCAATAACGTAGAAAAATAAATGCATAGGGCTGTTGGTAAAACACAAATGTGGAAATACTTGACACATGCTAAGGAAATATATTAGTATTTGACATGTAAAAACTTTTCTAATCAGTCTTCTGTGATGTGAGAAAGTAAAACTTTTAAAACACAGTTATAAAAGACAACCTTCGTTATATGCTCGACAACCTACTACGGGAAAACGAGAAAATAAATATATGTAATAATAGGGTTAGGATTAGTGACAATATGTGGAAAAAGTTAAAGGGGTGTGAATAGTTTTGCGAGCCACTGTATGCAAACAAACGTGTCCATAGCAACTGCAGCTGTAAACTGTGATGTGAGGGAACCCGCTTCAGTGACGGGATACAGGCGGAGCGCTGTGGGAGGGAGATCTGAAGGAGTAACTCTGTCCTAAACGTGGCGCTGAACAAATCAGGAACAGAAGCTGCTTCATCCCCGCAAATTAACCCAAACATAGACGCTTGACTCTGATCTCACAGGTGGGTTTTAGTGAATGAGACGCTGTTGCGGGCTTGTGCAACCATTTTTACTTGTGTAAACAGTTTATCAGGATTATGGCTATGAGATAAACTTTACTCAAACAATGAGCATTTTAAAGAGGTCATGCAGTGGCATGGAAGGGTTATGGGAAGTAAAAGTGTGACTTAAATAAATATAAAGATGCAGAACAGTGACAGTGTGTTATCTCTTTTGTTTAACTGGTTAAAATCAATGAAGTATTAGTGATGTATTAACCAGTGACGTCCGCTACAATTTAAAATGGGAGTACAACAACATGCAGTGCTGAATATTACAACATAGATTTTACAATTTTACATTAACGGCAAAGTGCACAATAAAACCTTACAAACATTTTTATAGCACATTATATAATGATCGTTGCACATATTGAGGTAAATCAAAAGCTATTGCAGTGAAAATTAAACTCGTGAGAAGACGAAGATTGTTCATCTGACAAAAACACACCGGTACCATTCACTGCAAAGGTTTTAGATAGGCAGTGAAGTAGAGGTTTGCCGCCAATATAAAAGTGGGCAGAAAACTAATTCAGGAACAATAAACATGCTAAAATAAAGATTTCAGGCAACATTAGAGTTTATGTTGAAAATGTAACAGTGGAGCCTTATGTTTACAGCACAGCCTTAGTTATGAAAATTCACGTTAAACATCACACCATGCTTACAAAACGGCCCAACATACAATCAACAAAAGGGAATAAAAAAAAAATCTGTTTCAAGCCGGCAATGATTGGCAAAACGTTCAGTTTGTCAGCAGAAAAACCCTAGAAATTCATACAATTTTCCTCAAAAAAATATTGGAAACAATTTAAATGTTTTTTTTCCATCTGCTGAGTAGAAAGTCTGTTAACTATTCAAATAATCTGAAGATCTATCAGTCCGTTAAAGAGGATGGATCCTCGACAAATAGATTCTCTCTGTGATAGATTCTACAAGGTGTTAGAAGCATTTCATGGTAATTTTGATCCACGATGAAAGGACAGCGTCGCACAGTTGTTGTGGTTTGTTGGCGGAACATCCATGAGGAGAACCTCCTGCTCCACCAGTTACCAAAGATGCTCTGCGGTAGGGCTGGGCGATAATTCAATAACAATATATATATATATCGTTAGATTTATGTCGATGATAGAAAACAAGGTCAATAAAAATATCAATAGAATAACAGTTTTCCTTCCTTTTGCATTCTATCCATGTAGGTTAATATTACAGTCATTACATCCTCCCAACCAATCACAACGCAGACCCAGGAACCAAGCTCCGCCCCTGTCAAAGAGTTCAGAGAGCACGCATTCTTTTTATTGATTTTTTTAAACTTGCAGTTTTGGTAAGAAGTTGGTTGAATAAAGGGTTTAGTTTGAATTCAGTGTTTGTGAGTTCTGTATCTAAACATAGGTCGCTAAGCAACAGCATAAAATGGCCAGGTCTACACTTAAAATACATGTTTTGATTTTGTTCATAATTATAGATATCAATCAATATGATTTTTATTTTAGCGATATGCTTTTTTTCCTATATCGTCCAGCCCTACTCTGTCGGACCGAGGTCCGGTGACCGTGGAGGCCAGTGAATCGCAGTGAACTCATTGACGTGTTCAAGAAACCAGTGTGAGATGATTTGAAGGTGAGCACCAGAAGGTGGGGACACTGTGGTCATAATTAGACGGACAAGGTCAGCAACAACACTCAGGCAGTCTGTGGGGTTTAAACTTTGCACAGCCGGCACCGAGGGCCCAAAACGTACCAAGAAAACATCCCCAACGGCATTGGTAAAAGGCCCGATGGATCCATGCGGCCTCAGTTTCCCGTTCTGCTCTGGCATCAGTGGCACACAGTCTGCCGTTTGTCGGCCCATTTCCCTCTGACCTCTGACGTCAAGCAGACATTGACTGCTGCTGCGGCTTGGCTATTTTCTAATCTTTGTAACCCATGAGAAGTGGCAGTGAATTAAACCCCTGGTGGATCAGCAGTCTCTGAAATAATGTGGCACCAACAACCCTGCCATGTTCCAGGTCATGTAAATCCCTTTGCTTCTACTCTGAAGCTCCGGTTGAACTTCAGTCAGTGGTCTTCACTCCGTCTAGGTGCCATCTGATACACCATTGGTGTTAACGAGCAGACGTACCTGATAACGTGGCCGGTGAGTGCATATTCCTTCATAGCTGGAAGAAATGGACGTTGAGTGTCCTGGACCATGCTAAGAAGCCAGGCTCAGACACTCAGAGGACTAAAACACTTGTTGGACACCTTGGTTCATGTCTGCAGGCAGAGCAGGACAGAATTACACCAAATTAAATCCAGCTGACATGAAATATTGTGGATTCTCATAGCAGGAGTTGGAGGTTAAAGAAAAGATCCACTTGTCAGACTGGGTTCTAGGCAACCAGAATAAAATATGTTTTGAAGCTGAAATTCTTTCCACAGGTGACGTGTTTTGGAAATCACCTCTCTGTAGATCAAACAAAGCTTCTGGGTTTAATGCTGAGCTAATCTGGGCTGGAATATAATTACCCAACCCTGCTGCTGCTGCTGCTGCTGGGAGGCTTAGCAAGACAATAAAAACGCTAAGGGAAGAGACGTTTGGGGATTTCCACCCGTGTCTCTCAGGGTTATTCTTCGACATGTTGTCCTGTGTTGATTTTATAAGTATTGATCTGATGAAATATCCTTTAGGTCATGTTTGTTTATTAAACACCCAAGTGGGAAAAAAAAGTGTATTTTGCATCTTTTCTGTTCTGTGAAATAAGAAAATTGAACAGAATAGGATGAAACTTTTTTTGTCCCACTGTGGGGACATTTAAAATAAGTAGAAACTGTCAACCTAACATGAAACACGTGAAAAATATCTCCATATAACCGATTCTGACAGGAACAAGTAAAAGCCGAGGTAAAACTGTGAAACGCCCCTGTGATTAAGTGAAGGATTTGACGATCCTCTGCCAGGGTTTCCCAGGAATAGCAGGGAGGATTTTCCAGCTTTTACTCTGTTGTAACTCTGAGCCACAAGCCCTTCCAGACCTGCTCTGAGTAAACCTTAAAGTCTAGACGCTACCCTGCTCTTCTTCATTTCCACTCCCTGTCTGCCTCCTTCACTCTTCATCACCTTCCTCCCTCACTCTGCAGAGCATCTCCCTTCCTCTCCTCCTCTGATTTCTGCTTGATCTCCTCTTCTCTCTTGCTCCTCCACAGTCACCATGTCTCCCTGTTCCTCTGCTTTGCCCGTCATTTTCCTCCTGTGTCTCCTCAGAGTTCACGGCAACGACTGGATCCAGGGTGAGTACAGACGCACCCATCGTAATTTTACCCACTTTACTCTGAGAAATAGTTTCTTAGTGTCTTAAACAGACAGACACGATGTTTCTGCAGGATGGAAACCGGGCTGTAATCGCACCTTTTATCAAGCTCGTTGTGTTTATAGTAGCTCTGCAGACAACAAAAGATGGGGACAAAAGAAAAACACACCTCAGAGCTGTCGGTATAAAATATGCAGCACAGACCATCAGATCAGATTGCAGCAAAGACACCTTGATACAAACAGAGCAGTGTACCCAGATGAAGAGGAAGGTACAGCCGAGTCAAGGACAGATACCTCAGAACACGAACAATAAAGAGGAACACTTTTGGCCATTTGCCATCTAGCTACAGCAAACCTTTTAAATATTTGGCAATAAACATGTGAAAAATCCCCAAAACTCCAAATATAGATTTTTTTTTTTATCTTTACTCTTTCCCATATTCTTTTAACTTTGCATCTAAAAAAGGGGGAAACTCCGCCTATCTGGCTGGTTTTTCCTGTTTATCATGTTTGAGGTGAACAGGTAACAGGTCCAGGAGGGACACCTGGACACCGCTGTCCCCACAAACAATCCCCAGATCGTTCTGTGGGGTTCCCAAGCATTCAAAATACTGGGATCGGTGCCTTGCCCAGGGGCACATCGACATGTGGAAAGGTAGGAAGCTGGAAGGGAACCCAATGCTATCCAACTGCGTTATTAGTACTCTTTTTTTCCCAGTTAAGCCACAGCGCAGGAGGCATGTGGCATGGTCCCTCCATGAGGTCTGGGTCCATCTTGGGTTCTCCCTCTGGCAGGAAATAGCCTAAAAACCCTCCAGACGGAGGGACCCAGAAGGCATCCTAACCAGATGCTTGGGTTTTCTCAACCGGACTTTACTCTGGCAGACTTACTCGCTGCATCTCAAAGACAGAGCAAGGCTACAGAGGAAGATCTTTCAAACCGCTTGTGTCCTGGAGTTTGTTGTTTTAGTCATGATCCTTATCTCAGGACTTTAGCTGATCGTTGTAAAGTAGACAAACGGGTGAATTGAAAACGTTTCATGACACGACAAGCAGGAGAATGCTGCATCTTACCGCGACCGTCGCTCCTGAACACGACACCGAGACATATGAACTCTTCTGCTTCGGTTCATAAATGATGAGGAATAAAGGAAACGGTCAACCTTGACTCAGTTGAGAACCTTGGCCTCAGACGTCCAGGAGCTGTTTTTTTTTTTTTTTATCCCGGCTGATTCTCACGTGACAACAAACAGCTCCAGTGTGAGCTGGGCGCCGTGGATTAAAGACGGCAACAGAAGCGCATCATCTGGACAAAGCAAGATGAGACCCTGAGGTTCCCTGACCAATTCAGATCCTGTACATAACCACCAACAAACGGTTTTAAATACGAGTAACCCTGGTGTCATCCAACTGGAGCTATCCATCCCTCCGTCCGTCCGTCTAGTGTAGTCTAAAAGATGTTATTTACCAGTGACGGAGCACAAATTAACCCCAAACCTTGTTAGTGCTAAAGACAAACCGAAGAGCAATCTTTACTTATTTGTCATTTTCTTTCATATTGTTTCCAACTATCCTGACTGAGTCTTTTAGTAAAGGGGTCTCGTTCAAATTGTTTTTCAAGATGTCGTCAGATTAAAACATGAACTAAAGCTTTAACCAAAAAGAAAACAATTACCACTAAAGAAGAAACAAAACAGTTGCTGACAGTTGACCCACGTTATCAGTTGCTTCTAATCATTTTTTTTTGTGGATGGAAAAACCAACATGTCTCTAATTTATCTTCCACAGCTCAGTCTTCCCCTTCTTTGTTTGGATTTGAGCTTCCAGAGATCGACGGTTCACCTGTTGAGGACACCTGCAAGGTTTTCGACAAAGAACCTAACACCAATCCAACAACATCTACGGCCAAACCAACAACCAGACCCTTAACCAAGAAGGTAAGGAGGCAGACAACAGAAAGAAAGACTTGCTGAGCCTGGTGTTAATACCATCCATCCATCCATCCATTTTCCAAACCGCTTTATCCCTCATGGGGTCGCGGGGGTTGCTGGTGCCTATATCCAGCGTTCACTGGGCGGGAGGCGGGGTACACCCTGGACAGGTCGCCAGTCTGTCGCAGGGCAACACAGAGAGACAAACAGGACAAACAACCATTCACACACAGACTCACACCTAAGGACAATTTGGAGAAGCCAATTAACCTAACAGTCATGTTTTTGGACTGTGGGAGGAAGCCGGAGTACCCGGAGAGAACCCACGCATGCACAGGGAGAACATGCAAACTCCATGCAGAAAGACCCAGGGGTGTACTTGAACCCAGGACCTTCTTGCTGCAAGGCAACAGCGCTACCCACTGTGCCACTGTGCAGCTGGTGTTAATACCATTCTTCAATATGAAGCAGATCCCCTGCACCCCCAACACTCTGTCCAATCTAACCCTAATTCACGACACAGTGTATGAATTAATATTTGATAGAAGTCGGACTGAATTTTCTGTTGCAGACCATTTCTGGTTGTGGGAAAGCTAAATTGGCTTTTGGTGAGCCGGTTTCACAGAATCATGACTTCTGATTCACGTATCCTGACCAAAGATTTTCTTGTGACTGTACAGAATAGACACTATTAGGTGTTTTTTAAAGGATACTTTTCTGTACACTGCAAAAAAAGACTCCAAAAACTAAAGTTCTGACAAAATACTGTAAAAACAAAACAACAACAACAACAGTGGGCCAATAGATGGCTGTCCATGAACACAGTTCAATGCCACCAAACACATTGTCAAAATTAAAATTGAATGTACAGCTTCAAGATGGCCACCATTCTCTAACATAGTACCTACATTTTCAGTAAAAAGTAAACCATTATAAACTACTGCATACCATGGTTTAAAGATGTATGTCATTATAAAATGTCCATTTTGCATTGTGCCTCGATATTTTGACAAACTAGATAATGAGCTCAAATCATTATTTGGAACAAACTTTGACCCCTTTCCCCAAGTCTGAGGCTGTCCAACCTTATAAGACTGATCCCTTCTGTAATAAATTGATAAATGAATGCTCAATTGTTGGTCTGTGTGTATCTGATCGTTGTTAGAGGATTAAACTTGTTCTACCTGTTAAACTTTGCAGCAGGTCATCATAACCAAAAAGCCAGTGGTCCAATCGTTGCCAAGGAAGCCAGTGATCAAAGTACCAATCAGGACACGGCCAACTGCTCGAGGACCAATCACAAACCACAAGACCAACCACGCTCTCAGACTCCTCTACGACCTCCTGGCCAATAGCAGAGGGCGTCTGGCTGGCTCTCAGCCAATGGGAGGCATGTCGAGTAGTGAGGAGTCAGCGGCAGTCTGGAAAGTTGGTGCTGCTGCATCAGAAGACTCAAGTGACGAGTCGTAAAATTAAACCATGAGAGCATTTTAGTTTTTAGTTTTTGTTTTCCTTAACTCATTTGAAATTGATGCTAAACACCAGCGGGAAAGTTGTTTCTGTACCAACCAGCTGCAATCAGCTTGTTTTATGTTTTTTAAAGGGTTTACAGAAGACTTCAATTTTAGCACCTGTGACCAACAAAACACACCCAAAAATGTTTACAGCCTATTTATTCTTGATTTCTTAGGCAAACATTTGCATTAAACTTTTTTCATTTCATGATTCAACCTTTACATTTCGATTCCCTGTGTAGTGCTGTACCATGGAAATACCAAAATAAATCATCCATTAACAGTTGTAAATCCTCAAGGGTTAATCGGTCTCTCTGTAGATCATCTTAGGGTCACTTCATTGGGAAAAACAACTACATTTGTCTATATTAGCAAGATTTAGCAACATCAGTGTAAAACATAAAAGCATTTAAGGAACGTAAAATCAGTATTTTTATGTGGTTCAGCAGTTTTTATTTAATTAAAACAAAATCAGTATATTTTGAGAGTAGAAAATGTTGATTTTACTTTGATTGTTTTGGTGTATTTGTGTTGAAGTTTTGTCCGTACTGTCCCTCTGATGAAGGGCTGGATGAGACCGGAGACTTTTCTGTTCTCTGTTCCCTGGTGGTACCCTTGTTCTGTTTGGCTGAGAAGACATTAAACATTTTATTTTGCTCCTGGCAATGTTTGATGTACAGGTAGTAACATGAAATAAGCACCTTATACAACACTGTTGGATGTCTTATTCAGCTCAAATGACAAGTAATGTCTAATAATTTGCCTTTAAAATAAATGTAGCCTTCATCAACTTTTTTTATATATGTAGTTAAATATTATGTAATGTTTTTACCAATTTATCCAAAACTGAAACTGAATCTGAGTTTTCTGTTGTGGAAATAAACTTTTTCTTTTTCTCTGTCTGACATTAAATTCGATGAAACTTTTCCTGTTTAGGTCAGTTGCTAAAATAAGTTCCATTTGTAAAATTCAAGAATAATGAGAGATTTCTACTTTATTCAAAGTCAAAGGTTTGAATGCATTTCAATGGTATTTGGTAGTACTGCCTTCAAAACTGTATTACTTAAGTCAAGGAAAAGCTTCTTTCATCCGTTTGCTGGAAGTTTGGCCTTTTCCTCCTGACTGAACTGGTGTAACTTGTAGTGTTTATAAGCTGCCTTGCTCACAGACACCCTTTCATCGCTGCCCAGAACTTTTCCAAGGGAACGGAGATTAGACTTTGTGACGAACTCTAAAAAGTATTGACTTTGTTGTCCATAAGCCACTTGTAAGTAATTTGGAGCTGGTTGGGGTAAATGTTTATTTGGAAGACCTATTTGGGCACAAGCTTCAACGTCTTTAGATGTTTTTAGTTGTCTCAAGTCCTTTGAGGGCCAGTGTCCTGCAATCTTTAGATGCGTCTCTGCTTCAACTCGCCTGACTGCAATATGAGTTCATTAGCAGAGCTCTGCAGAGCTTGACTGCATGCTAGTGAGGGGGTTTAGCTATGTGATTCAGGTGTGTAGGGCGAGGAACACATCTAAAAGTTGCAGCTCACCGGCCTTCATACCTAAATACGTCAATCCCTGGTCCAGACAACATGGTACACTCCTTTATGAACAGTGTGATGGTTAGAGACCCTCATGCTGTTTCTACTTCTATTTAATTGAATAGATGTAATTTAATTCAAAGGCTTTCTTCATTAACCTATCAGAAACGTACAAGCCATGACATCAATTGCTTTAAGAAATGGTAATGTATGTAAACTTCTGACCATGGATACATTTATACGTCATTAATTCTGCTTTTAGCAAATAGAAACAATTTTGGTTATCTGTGCTGACCTAAATCAGTAAAATTTAAGTCTGATTTAATGTCAAACAGTGAGAAACATGGTTATGTGTCTTTTTATACAGTGGTTGTGAAGACTTTCTAATAATGGGTCCATACCGTCTTTTCCACTGAGCTCCGCCAGCATTGAGCTTCTTACATCTGGGAAATGGAGGCTGTTTTTAGACCTTTCACTTGTAAAACTGTGTTCTGATGCCTGAAAAGAAAGACACAGTTTGTAAGGATCCTGATCTGTATCTTAATCACTGGTGAACATGAACGAGACCAGTTCAAAGTATTACCTGTAAGATGAAGGACCTTGTAGCATGGTTCAGTCCAAACTGTTGGTCCTGTAGAGCCTGAATGCCACCATAAGGCCTTGGCTTGTCTAAACTCCTGCAACGTACATGTGGAACAGGAAGCTGAAAGTCACATAAAGCATCTCTTCAAGAGTCCAACAAGCTTCTCACTGGATTGTACGGGATTCAGGAATCTGACACCCAAAGATTGCTTAATCCCGTACAATCCAGACTCAATACAAACTCCAAGAAGGCTAATTTAGGCCCAGTTTACCCTTTAAGCCCGAGGGTCTATTTTCCAAAAAAATGCATACTGATACTTTTTAAGGCATTTCTAAACTTGTACAATGCCTAAACTGCTAATCTTGTTCTCAACTAACATAAAGGTCCTGGAGGATGATGTGGATGTGAAAATTAGAGAGTAAATTATTCTTAGCCTTAGTAAAGGATATTTAAGTGCCCAAAATATAAATTTTGCCTGAAAGAAAAACAGATGTTTACAGACAAACCTTCTTAGTTTAGCTGTAAAGAAGGAAATAAACACAATAAATTGTAACTACATCTCAGTTACATCTGTAGCCAGTTTGGTGTCCATACAACAACCATTATAATATTGTATTTGTGCCATTTTGGCACAGTTTGGCACAACTTTTCAAAATGTGGAATGTATTCGTGAAATTGAAAATGTGGGATGCTACTATATATTTGGTAGATACTTTTGAGGAGTCTCAGATGAAGATCTGGACATATGATAAGTGTGGGTCGGTCTCACTTTGACAGCTATAGTTATTGTTACTAAAGAGCTCAAGCCATCTTGAAAGGTAACTCGTCGCCTTTAGGCATGAAGTTAGGAAAAGTTAACCAGCTTTAATCAGACATGGACCCATTTTATTAGCAGGTAAATGTCAAACTATAGTTTGGTGACATTCCCTGTATCCAGTATCAGCCTTTAATTTCTCCGAGTTAATGGTGCTGCAGGCTTTTATAGATACAATGACTGAACCTTTCTAGAGTTATTAAGACAGGAACTACATATCTAAATATAGTCATAATACATATATAGTCAAACATATTGAGCTTTTAGAGGTGAATCAGTCTTAGTTGCATCAGTATTTCAAAGGCAAATACACTGAGAACTACCGAAGACTGTTGGTCCCAGTGTGAAAACCTCCTCCCTGGAGAAGGTGGTCATTGGCAGCAGGGCTGATGGTATTGGAGACAAAGACTGAAGGGGTAAGGGTTCTGGAAGACGGAGGGAGGTGTAGACGATTGGTAGCAGGTCCTGGAGGAGGAGAAGGTGTACATGATCGGAGTATGCTGTAATCAAATTCATCAATGTCTGTGGTGTCTTTTTCATGAAGGATAGGGCTTCTTGTCAAAGCTTTGTGATCTACAGACATGACTGAAGTCAAATCAGTGGACGCATTTGTGCCATTTCCTTCTACTTTATTGCTTCTCTTCTTTGCATCGGGAGGAATTGTAATCCTTTGAGTCTTCGGGTTCACAGCGGACCTGATGTGGTCATTCAAAGATTGAGCCGTTGTAGGGTTGTGATAGTGGTGAGAAAAGTTCGAGGATTTCAAGGAACTGCTGATGTTCTTTTTGTCATTAGCCGAACTTTCAGGAGCCTTTAAGGTTGTATTCATTAAAGCATTAGATGTTGAACTAATGGACACAGAACTGGTTAAATAATCTTGGTTATCTTTTGCTGACACTGTCAGACCTTTTCCCACTGATATGTTTTCATCTGGCACAAAGGTTGAGGTAAATCTTTCTTCTGTAGCGATCATGTTGCTTTGTGAACAAAGAAAATATGGCTCTGATGATTCAGGATCCCAGTCTAAAACCCGCGACGACGGACAAGGTGTTGTGGGAGTTTGTTTCATTGGGTTCAGCTTTAAGTGTCTGTGATAGTTCCTCACGTGCTGGTCCTCTGTAGGCTCCTTTTCTTTTGAAGAAGTCTTTGCAGCGCAGGTTGTTTTGGGCACCTTTGAATGTGGGATTACTCGAGGTGGGGCAGAAGGGTTGTGTGCAGCACTGGCTTCGGAGACAGTCTTAAATGACTGTTTAGAAAGATCTACAACCGTCCTTAAAGGGCTGAAGGAGGTGTTGTTGTGACCGTGTTGACCACTGTTTGAGAGAATTTGGGGTTTCCTGGGGATTTTGGGTTGGGCTTTGGGACATTCATCTTCCACTATGTCAGTGATTGATGCCAAATTTATCTTGCCTGACTTTGTAACATCAAGCATTGCCGAGGCAGTATGATCATTGAAGGACAGTAGAGGATATGTGGGTGCTACGCTTGTGTCTGATTCCAAAATAGGTTTTGGAGATGAATTTAAACTTTTATCATCAGAAATGGCAATTTTAGACAATTTTGAAACTTTCATGCTAAGGTTGCTAAAGTTCCTTACAAACTCATTGCTTGTCTCAGATTTAAATGATTCCCTGATTGGCATCATGGTTTTCTCACTGTCTGGGTTGGTATAGTCCATGTCTTTTGCATTGTGAGCATGGTCTTTTCTTCGATCTGGAGATATATCCTGTTCATGTTCTGAGCTTTTCTTCTTTAAGTTTATTGCTTTTGTGGTAACATCGGCCAAGTCAGAGCTACAGATGTTAGTTGACTTTAAAAGTTCAGACTCCTTTAACTCTGAACCAGTTGGTTTTTCTGATTTCATTGAAAACTGTTCCGGTTGACAGATAGCCTTGTTGCCAAATGTTTTGGGTTGTTTGGACATAAAAGATTCGGTTGTATTAACAACAGATTTAGTCAGCTTGGATGGTTGTTTTCCCTTCGTTTTGTCCATCTTTTCCTTGTTTACTTTCTCTTCAGCTTCTTCCGATTGTTTCTTGTTTTTGCTTCTGCAATTTTTAACATCTCCCTTTTCTTTTTCTTGCAGTGCAGTTTGGGGTATTTTAGGAAGAGTATAGTTTTCTCTGTGGTCTTTTTGGATTTTAGTGTCCAGCTCATCTAAAAATCTGCACAGATACAAAGAAAGACGCAGATGTTTTGGAATATATAGAAGACAACCTCTACCATTTGAGACATACATTACCTCACAAGGGAAGAGCAAAACACAAAAAAATACCTGATGTTAAAAGAGTCTTGAGTGAAGAGAACATGCTCTAACAGGTCCAAACACTGAGCTCGTCTTTTTGGGTCCATCGCTAGACACTTCTGAAAAACAAATGAAGGTACAAATGATGCAAATTATTGGGAGACTGAAAAAAATGGAAAAAAGTAATACAACTTTTACTAAATTCATCCAATTTGTTATCCCTTACTCCTGTTCCTACAATCTCTTCCCAGTCAAGACTTAAATGGTGCCCATAAGACTAGAAATAATGGGCCCTAGATGGGATTGTTCGAGGCTCACTAATACGTCTTTTAGTGTATATATCTTATCCAAGATTATTCTGGGTAAAAGGAGAGACCCAGCAGGGGTCTACATGGTTTTCTCAATTGGAACTGATTTTCTTAATGTCTATTTGAGACCCAACAATCATCCATGCAAAGTTCCTATCTGGTTTTATGGCTATATGTTGTATTTAGTCAAAGCAAGTGGTTCCCGTACAAGAAGTAAAGTGTGGGCCCAGTCCCACTTAGCCAGTAATTCCACATCCTCCGCTCAGGTACGTGTCCGTCCGTTCCAGGCCGCCTCCATGAGTCCATGAAAAGCAAAGTCTGCTACATTCACGGTTACTCTGTCTAGGTCCGATCCAAAGTTCCTTGGAGCACGTGGCGACATTACACAATCATCGTCATTACAAGCAGAGTCCAAGTCTATTTGGAGTAGATTACCATGTTTCAAATCAAATGTTGGAATGACAAATCTGCTTCCTTTATTGTCGCAAAAAGAGTGTTCAATCCGATATTTAAACAAAACAGTTAACTTTATTATGACTATTAAAAAAATATTTAATTTCTGGTTAACGATCTCCATTTTCACTATCTAATCTTGTTACTGTTTAATACGATTGGGATTGTGGAGCTTGACCCGAACGGAGCCCGACGGACCGGAACGGAACAGAAAATTGGAGCTGTTCCGTAATTTGACGGTGAACCACGGAGAGCGGGTCCGTCAACGGTGACGTTTGGAGTAGTCACAGAGGATGTGGAATCTGGAGGTTAGCCCTGATCCAGCCTGAGTAGATCCATATGGGGCACCCGTATACATGTTGGCCGGGTTGAAGGGCTGGCAAGTTCCTCGGGGAAAATTCAAGCCTCCAAAATTTGTAACTAAAAACTTTTTGGCTAATCTTTCACAGAAGCATTAGAGATGTTGATTTGCACAAAATTCTGCCTTTACAAGAACTTCATTGATTTCACTACTCTCCTGGGCTATTTGATCCTCTTTAGCATTCTCAAAAGTGATAACCAAACTGTGCAATACCTGTGCCAGATCGAGGGCATTTGGTGGAATTGTGGAGAAGCGTTGTTGCAGGGGGACTGTTTTTGAACATTCAGGCAGTTTAACTCCAGAAAAGATGGGATTTCTGTAAAATAACTCCTGGTGATGAGCAGTCAAGTTGCCTGGAGCCAAGAAGGATACATTCAGTAAGTAAAAAAAAGCAATATCCAGATGAGGTTCCTGTGAGAACTTACCGAAACACCTGACAATGTGGTATATCTGGTCAAGGTCGGAGTCTCCAGGAAAAAGAGGTTGTCCCGTTAACATCTCTATCAGCAGACAGCCCAGGGCCCAAACATCTACCGGTCTTCACACACGAGCACATATCAAGGTTATTGTTTGGTGTTCACAACATCCACCAGGAAACCTAAGAGCGGAGCAGAAATACCTACTTGCCATACTTGATGTCTCCCACGAGCAGTTCAGGAGCTCGGTACCAACGAGTGGCTACATAGTCTGTATAAACGGCACCTTCGGAGGGTGATGCAATGATCCGGGCAAAGCCAAAATCACACAGTTTGACCACACCCTCCTGAGAGATGAGGACGTTCTCAGGTTTGATGTCACGGTGGATGACCTGGAGTGGAGGGAAGATGTTCCAAACACCAGAACATGACGGTACACCTGTTTTCACAACATTTTGGGTTCTCATTTTTATTTATAGGACAGAATGTATGAATATGTGTCTTTTAAGCTGTGAGCCGTGGCCAGGGTTACTAGTCTGGACCTCTGAAGTTGTGAAGTAACTTTGCGAATGTTTGATCTCCATTTTTGGGCAGGGTTAAGAATATGGTCTTCCTTACGTTTTGCTGATGACAAAAGTTGGTAGCTCGGAGGATCTGGAATAGGTACCGGCGACAGGTGTTGAGGTCCAACCCCTTTGAGTTCTGCTCCAGTTCATCCAGAAGCGTCCGGTCCACGAACTCAAAGACCAGGTACCAGCGACGACGACGCTTCCACACCTCCAGGAGGTTCACCAAATTGTCATGACGCAATTGCTGTGAGGTTTAAAAGAGAGAAGAGAATTATAGATACGTGTAGTGTTAGTCTACTTTTATAACCAAGAACCCTTTGACCGCCAATGGTTTCCAGTCAAATGGGTCATGCCATATCAATGGCACAACCAACTCCAAATAATGGCTTTAATATTTGTGTTTCCTCTGGTGGTGACCTTAAAACAAATGAGAATTTGACCCTGAGTTGTTTGCCTTGTGGTTGACTGATCACCTCAGGGTTTTAGCAGCACTCGGGTTTCAGGCTCATGGAGACCTCCCATACTATGTTACTCATTGACTGACTGACTGTTTGGTTGACGGGCTGATCGACAGGTACCCTTAGCAGCTTGATTTCCCGGAGGGCAATCTTCTTCACTGTCTTGTCGTCGTCTGAGTCGATGAATTTCTTGACGGCGACGAGTCGGCCAGAGTCCCGGTGGCGGCACTTGAGCACGGTGCCGTAACTGCCCTCTCCGACTGGACCCAGAGACTCGTAACGCTCCATTGGACTCCTATTCTGAAGGGACAGAACAAATCTTTTAAGTTATTGGCTCTCAGCAGCTCTTCGTTATCAAAATAAATAAAAATAGCTAACTTTTTCTAGATTTCAAAAGCTATAGTTCACCCGTTATTTCACTATATTTCCTTTAAAAGCATCCCTTTCTTTTCATGCTTTTTTTTTGTCTTGATCGATAGTTCTGCAGACTTTCGGAAGATCTTTCAAAGGTTTTCTATGGACTTTGGCAGATATTTCTCTCATCTTTAGTTGTCTAACCTAACTGTGTTGAGAGTTGAGAGAAACTGTGTGTAAGAAACTCTGACCTATGAATGCTTGAACCACGAACTCTTCTAAACTCCAGAGACTCTAGAGCCAGAAATGTTGCCGTATGGCATAAACAACAAAAATTTAATTTCAGCTAAATCTATGAAAAATAGTAACACAGTCAACGTTAATAATCATAATTTGAAACAAGCCTAATAAGAAAATACTGCTTTTATCATAAGGAATAATGAGGAACCCTATTGTTGATCTATCAGTATATAAAGGCTTTATCTATCTTTATTAGTTTTGATTAATTAACTGATTCAAGAATATACAGACTCAATATACTCAAATTAAATAGTAACAAAGAAAGCTTCTGACTCTTGCATATCTTATAATCTTACAGAATCCCCCAAAATAATAATATTTCTATGCATTCCATGTTTTCTTTTTACAGTTCAAAATGAATTTAGACATTAGAGCTATAAAATATGGCTGAATAAATGTCCTAAAAACCACACGATGAAGTTCTGCGGACGGACCCATGACGGATCTGTGGACTAGAACAGAAACATCAGAAATAAACAGGAGGAAAAACTCGACCTGACAACGTCACCGACCTCAGAGCTGCGTCTCCGGTCGCTTTAACCCGCTTCTTCACGGTAAACACCGGAGTATCGGTGTCTCTACCTGTGTGGGAACGTGGCAAACTCACCCGAGAACGCAACCAACCAGCGGCGTGTGTTTCAGCTGACGCGTTGCCGTGGTGACACTCCCCGCCCCCTGTTTTTTTTGATGACGTCACCACTGCCGCCATCGGAGGAGAGTCTGATTGGAGGACGGTGATGGAACGTGAAAAACTGATCGTTTAAACAGATTTAAGACTCTTTTCTTTTAAAGGTTATAAAAACAAACCACCGCTCAGTTCTGGTTAACAACTCAAATACACGACACACGAATCTCTGGTCTGGTCTGTTTTGTAACTGCTTTAAAACGCTAAAGGTTATTATTTTACCTGTTACTAAATTAAAATAGGCGACTTTTAGAATACATTTTGAATAAAACATGAATACAAATTTTTAGAAATAAAAGTCTGTTCAATTGGAACATTCCTGTGGGAAAAGATGTGTTTATTGTTCCTGAAGTTTCGTTTTTAGTGATGTGAAATGCCTAATGAGTCCATCCGTCCATCCATTCATCCATCCACCTGTGCACACATCCATCCATCCATGCACAAAACCATCCATCCATCTATCGGTGCACTCAATCATCCATCCATCAGTCCATCTGTGCACCCAACCATCCATCCATCCATCCATCCATCCATCCATCCATCCATCCATCCATCCATCCATCCATCCATCCATCCATCCACACAACCATCCATCCATCCATCCATCCATCCACACAACCATCCATCCATCCATCCATGTATCCGTCCAGCTGTTGTTGGATTACTGCATTTTGCACAAACATGTTCTGAATGAAAAGAATATACTTGCTGCCTACATATTACGATGATAAACATTAAAACTACATTAAATCCAAAATATTATGTTCCTTTTCAGTGTTGCAACCTTTGAAGGCAGGAATGGATTTAGGTAAAAACGACCAAAGAACAAAACAGTCTGGGTTCAAAATAATACAAAAATAAAAATATATTGGGAAATTTACATATTTTCGTGTCTTGGAGTTGCAACATTTCTCCAACTGTCCACCAGATGGCAGTGCTGATAAATAAATAAACAATTCCGAGTTCTTTCATTGAGACGCGGATTGAGGAAAAACAATTAAATAGCCAAAAAAGACTGATCCAGTCTGGAAAGCCGCATTTGTGCCTTCATCGCTAGCTTCTGCAGAGTTTGGTGTTGATGAAGATTTATTCACAGTCGTAAATTAAAAGAAAGAGCACGTTTAACCCAGAAATGGAGAATGGTTGTGTTTCCCTCTTAACTATCAACAAATACATTCACTTTGTAGATATCTGAAAGTAAAAAAAATGGAGAACCTCACAGCAGAAATACTCAAAGTGACATTTTATTCAATCATTCGTGCTTTATGAACAGTTTCACTGCATTTAGAACTTCACAGTCTGTACATTAATATAAACAGAAGCTACACACATATAAATCCAGAAGCATAAGTTTAGCATTTATGGTCTCTTAGTTTTACTGTATATTTCAAAATAAATAAATGATCTGAAGCACCAATATTTTTAAACTTACATCTTTTTATATACAGTACATTTTATATATATATATATATATATATATATATATATATATATATATATATATATATATATATATATATATATATATATATATATATTATACAACAGTAAAAAAGCTTCATTTGTCCACAGTTTGATATTCAGAGTTTGATATTAAAACAGTTTAATAGGTTAAAATAAATAACATCTTTGTGTTAATCTGGAGTTTCTGCCAGTTTTCGGATTTCTTCCAGGAGCTCGGAGAACGCAGGCCGACCCTGAGGTTTCTACAGCACCAAGACAAAATGGGAGAAGTGGAAGTCACTAAAACGCCTGATTAACAAAAATATTTACACTTATTATATTCAGGGTGAACTACTCAGAAGAATAATTACTTTCCAAAGGAGTCTGAAAAAGTCTTGAAAGTGATCTAAATGTTTTCCAGGTCTGGAGAAGTCTAGAAAAATCTTTTTTATTTGCAGACTTTATTCCCTAGCCTTCTGTCCTATCTGTTATAGGTTTTCTCATTCCTCCTATTTCTTATCTTCCTTCCTTTCCCCCTTCCTCATGTCCTTCCTTCCTGCTGCCCTTCCTTGGTGAAAGGGCGAAATGACCAGCAGCCCACTGGTTACAGCCGCAGCCTGCAGCATGTTTGTGTGAGACGATCCGGTGGAATGAAAGCAACAAAAGAAGCAAAACCTCCTTTGTGTCATAAAATTAAACGTCATAGAGTTGGGAAAGACAGGTTCGGGTCAAAAATGAGAAAATCTAGTTGTCCATACCCTTTGATCTGGGTGTATTTTGCTCTAATAAGGCTCCAGCTGGGTATAGGTTTTAGCCCACTGGATCCCCCCTCTGTTCTGGCCCCACATGTTTTAAAGAAGCCGTCCGTCTATAAAAGCGTTTTTCTGTCGTTAAGGGTGAATGTGGGGGGTGGTACCTCGTGCCAGCAGCGGTACATGATGGTGTACAGCGGCTGGGAGGTACGGTGCGGTCGGTACAGGCGGATCCCTTTGGTGATGTCGTTCACCACTTCCAAGTTGGAGCGGTTCTCGAAAGGCGTCCGCCCCCCCGAGAAGATCTCCCACATCACCACACCTGGACACAAACACAGAGACCCCCTGATGTTGTAGCCACACAGCAGTCAGCTGCTGCTTCTGCCGTTTTTTAAGGCCTCTCACCGAAGGACCAGACGTCCGACTTGCTGCTGTATTTACTGTAGTGGAGAACCTCAGGAGGAGACCACTTGACGGGGAACTTGGCGCCGCTGGAGCTGGTGTACTGGTTGTCCAGAACATATCTGCAATAAAGACATGCTCATAGTTCAGGTGTATAAAGGCACTTTAGGAGGACGTTTCCTCTCCAAAGAGGATCTAAATACCTCTAACCGAGCTAATCTAAATGTTCAGGAAAAGTTAATGCCTCTATTTGTGATCAGGAGGTCTCAACAATAAAAATAAAAGAAAGACTGACCGAGAACTATGCAAAGTGTGGACATAAAGTATAAGTTGTACCTGGTCATCCCGAAGTCGCTGACCTTCACCACGTTGTTCTCGTTAATCAGGCAGTTCCTGGCTGCCTGAATAAAACACACAACAAGCACATATTAGACGGGGCTGACAGGGACAGCAGAGGCTGGAACTGTTGGCAATTAAAACTTAAAGTACTTCTTGATTCTGATATCGACCAACTCGGAAATACATGCATTAGTGACCATATTTTTAAAAAAATGTGGCATTAAGATAACGATTGCGCCTTTAAAGGTTTATTTTTTAAGGACTAAAAATTGTCCCTCGGTGGCGCTAGGCGTAAAATCTACAACTTGGGTCACGTGGTACGACGACGTAGTTCGTTGATGTAGCTCAGGCTAAGCTACAGAGAGTACAATGGAGAACACAACGACAAGTTCACATGGTGATTCACAAAGTTCAATTCAATTCAATTAAATTTTATTTATATAGCGCCAAATCATGAAACATGTCATCTCAAGGCACTTTACAAAATCAAGTTCAATCATATTATACAGATTGGGTCAGATTATACAGATTGGTCAAAATGTCCTATATAAGGAAACCAGTTGATTGCATCAAAGTCTTGACAAGCAGCATTCACTCCTGGGGGACCGTAGAGCCACAGGGAGAGTCGTCTGCATTGTACATGGTTTTGCTGCAATCCCTCATACTGAGCAAGCATGAAGCGACAGTGGGAAGAAAAACCACCCATTAACGGGAAAAAAAAACCTCCGGCAGAACCGGGCTCAGTATGAACGGTCATCTGCCTCGACCGACTGGGGTTACAGAAGACAGAGCAGAGACACAACAAGAGAGACAAAAAAGTGATGATTTTAACACGAAAGACAGCGCAAGCGTCGGTTACGACTCGGGTAAGTCTGAGAAAAACATTTTAGGAGAATAAACGAAATGGGTTGCTGGTGTGTAATTGGAATCGGAGCTTATAATCGCGGTTCTGGCTGTAAGTTCTCAGCATTATGTGTTCCCGGAATTTTACTTAATAACCTGGACCTGAGCGAGGCTGTAGAACCAAACTCAACAAAGTCCATTTCCTATTTCTAAATTTCCTCGGCTTCGATTGAAAGGGCTAGCCTAAATAATCAACTGAATTGAATTTGAATTCATACAATCCCAACTCTACAAATGACACAATGGGATTTCAGTGGTCTGACCCAATCCGCTCGCGTTCTCCGTACTTGGCGATTCCATTCAGCGACGATTTTCTCACCTGCGGGACTTTTCGGGTTCGGAAATGTGTGTAAGGAGACATTATCCTTGTTGGAATTTGAGATACCATAAGCCACACACTTTTAAACCATGTTTAATCCGTCTATTTGTGTTTGAGAAAAGCGAGTTTGCAAGCAAGAAGTAACTTGTTGCAATGTCAACAGATCATCGCTTGTCAACGAATGATGTCATCGGTCACGTGACACCCGGCGCAACATTTTTTATGAACCTTGCCCTAAAAAGCCTTAAACATCCACTTGGTCATCGAATTTATTTTTTATTTTTTTCCTCGGGTCATATTAATAGATTAATTTTCTAATATATAGCAACTTGTATGATCTCAGAATGAAGAAGTACTTTAAAGAAATTTCTTAAAGAAATAAATTAGACTCAAGTAACAAAAGTAAGTCTGCTTTTAACTCAAAACGGAGAATAATTATTTGTCCTTAAATCAGCAACAGGCTCAGAAGAGTCGACGTCAGATTTTAGTCGACCAGCTAAATTTAACCAAAGACCTGCTGACACCCAGAGAGCCTGGCTGCCGGTCCTGGAGACTCACCAGGTCTCTGTGGATGAAGCTGTGGGCCTCCAGGTACTCCATCCCCTCGCAGACGTCCTGACACATGGACAGAAGCCACGCCTCCTTCAGAGCCACGCCCTTCTGCCGCAGGAAGTTCAGCAGGCAGCCGTTGTCCATGAACTCAGCCACGATGAGCAGGGGCCGCTGCTTCAGGCAGACTCCGTACAGCTGGACCAGCTTGGGGTGGCACAGCCTCCTGGAAGAGACCAGACAGTGTTACAGGAAACACGCCTCCCCCCCTCCCCTGCATCTCGTTGCCTTTCACAGAGTCTCCTCCCCTACATCATGACTTTGGCCTCCTCGATGAAGTCCTCCTCATACATGGCTCCCTCCCTGATGGCCTTGATGGCCACTCTCTGCTGGTCCCTCCACTTGCCGAGCCTCACTATCCCAAACTGGCCGCTGCCCAGCTCCTTCATGAAGGTCAGCTCGCTGGGGTTGATCTCCCACTTCTCTGAAAGAACAACGTCGGGAGAGACGACCTGTCAGATACAGTTTATGAAGAATAACAGCAGGTTTGGGTGTTATTGCATCTGAAAGGCACATTCATTTTCTCCCCAACGATGACACAGTATGGTTTAAGCATCTTTAATTATATTCCACTAATCCCCAGAGGTAAGTAGAAAACAGTGTCCGTCTGGGAGTAGTTTTACTGAACCGAGGTTTAGACCCTTATCATTTTGAAGTAACGTTCGTCTTACTTGGGTACAGCTTGTCGCCACTCTGGTTTCTTCACTGAATGACAAACAACCAGATTTTAACCAAAAACGTACGTGTCCGTTTCTGGTGACACTTCAGCAGACAAGCTTGTTTTTTTTTTAAAAGTAATTTTCTTTTCGCTGAGCCTATAGGGCAATTTGGAGGTGAAGCGATCATGCAGTAAATAGGAATCTGGAAGCACTTTGCATCATGCTAACGTGCTTCTACTGTAAGCACTGGTATCAAAACTGCATGTTGCACAAAATTTAGATGTTTTTTTTTTTTCATTCCTAGTACCCGAACCTGGACATAATATAATATTTTGTCTGTGTGATTCCATCATTTTCACAAATTAAATCAGGCAAAACAGCCCAACTAAAACGCTCAGAACTTCAGTCGGCTTTTTACCAAACACTTTTTTCTGTTACTTGACTCCTTATTTGGATGACTACTTTGTGCTTTTACTTGAGTAAAAATGTGTTGAAGAACTGCTTCTCTTTCTTTCTTACAATTTTACAACTACTCAACATGCTCACTCAACATTTTTAGGGCGTTTCCCATTTGTTGTATGCGAGCAAGTATTTCGTAATCAAGCAAAGTTCACATATATTGTGCTCTTAGATCCTCATCTGCTTTACACCTGTCTGTCCCTTCCGCCCGTCTCACCACCATGGGGAGCAGAGCATTCAGCCGCTCTGCCCCCCGCCTCTGGAACTCTCTACCACCCCTACTTAGAAACACGGACTCACTTCTAAATTTTAAATCACAACTCAAAACTCATCTGTTTAAGACTGCCTATTCTCTTTAATTATCAATTTCCCTGTCCCAGCCTCGGTATTTTTTAAATGATTTTTGTTTTGATTTTGTTTCTGACTTTTTACCCTTCTGTACGGTGACCTTGAGTGTCTAGAAAGGCGCCTTTTAAATAAAATGTATTATTATTGTTTTGAATCTTCTGGCGTCGCTGGCCTTTATTTAATAGTAGCTCAACAGGAGGAGGGCAAACAGAGATGGAGAGAACATGCACTAAGCACCCCGGGGGCCGGGAGTTGAACCTGTGACAGTATTGTGCAATACTTAAACTAGATTTTTAACGAGCTCATATATGCTATCCTTACTTTATATGCTTTCTTTATTTCAAGACACAAAAAAGAGTTTATTCCATAAATAAATAAAACAAACTCATCCATTACAAAACAGACATCACAAACAGTTATTCCAATATTTAAAAAAGCTTGAGGATACAACATCATTATATGGAACAGCTGACAAAGCTTTTGCTATTAAGTTGTCTAAGACGTCCAAGCGGCGCCTAAATGTATACATGTAGTTTCTCAGCAAGGCGTGAAAAGTTGGAATGTTACTCATGACAAACATTTAACTTGCAGATGTCCATCTTGGGCGTCTGAGGAGGATTCTAGAAGCATCCTGATTGGCTACTGTAAGTAGGGTCTCTGCATTTGGGGCCAGTGGGGCCACCAGATGTCGCTGTGGAGCTCTTTGTTCACAATAATCAGTGGAACAGGATCGTTCTTTATACAGCAATATTGTAAAAAAGACAGATTCCCTTACCATTAAAATTCTGTTATAAACATTTATGTCTATATATCTGCGTTTAAGTTCTGCTGGATAGTGTGTAACCATCTAGTGTTGGTTGGCCTTGCTAGTTTATTAAAGCATTGATGTGAATCTTTTCTGTTCAATAAACTTTATGTAATTTTATGTACAATTGTTATTTCATTTAGCTTATATAAAATGCCGTTTCTAGGCTGTTGGTTTATGATAATTTATTTGTGTCATTTAAAACTAAATTCTAAGTCAGGTTGTATTAATCACAAACAATGAGTTGCTGCTAACAGGTGTTGAGTTTTTGTGCCCCACTTAACTTATCATGCCAGAGACGCCACTGGCTGCAGTTTCTTCATTATAGCTTTAGTGCAGTTTACACCACAGATGTGACGCATAAAAGGAGGTGCAATAAGTTAAGAAATGACACTAAGCTCATCTGTAAATTTACGTGCCAACATATTGGCCCGCATGTATAATTTACAACACTGTCGCTTAATATCCTCATCATCACAAAGATCACACCTCAGATTATGTTGTAGATATTTCACATTATTCACCAAACTCAAAACTTCATTTGCTAAATAAAAAGAAGGAAATCCCTCTTTTTATCCTCCTGAGTTGTAGCAATCATAACAACACTCTTTTTATGATTAAACATGATGTCAAACTCCCTATTATTTGATTACATCATTATTTAGCAATAAACAGCTGCATGAAAGCTGGCATTTGATAATTTTACATTAATTTCTTTGAACTGCAACAAGAATGAGGGATCAGCTTGTCTGCTTATAAATAGCTTTTTGTTTTTAATCTCAAAGATGACAGAAATAAAATATATAACAGATGTTATTCTTCAGGAATGAGTAGAGGTTATAAATCTGATCTAAGCGACTTTTACTGTTTTTCTCAGATTGAACTCAAATAAACTCGTTTAACTCATTTCTAAATATTTCCACGCTGTCTTTTGGTCTTTTTCCATTACGTTGCACAGCCTCAGTGTGCATTCTAAAAGTAATGATGCACTTCCTGTCTATTCCAATTTACAGTCGTACTGATCTTCAATGGGTAGCCAAGTTTGAAATAAAAGTAAATAAAATGGGTCCGTACAGTTGTTAAAGGTAACAAAAACTCGGGTACAAATACAAAGTAATCAAAAAGCACGTTCAGAACACACATAAGGCCTTGTTGTTTCTTTCCGCAATGAACCAAGATCCAAACAGAAAAAAATAGACTGGAATTTACAATGAAGTTGAAAAGTAACAAAATCCAACATGGCTGCCGTTCCTTTACACATGCTGAATTTGCAAAAAATAAAGTGTGTATTTGCACCTCTGAAGGATTGTATCTCATTAAATCGGCCAGTGTTTGGTGTAAATGTCAGCAAACATGTTGCCACAGTGACTAAACGCTGTGAAAACATACACGGTTATACTGTAGTAAATGATTCAACCGAACGCCTTGAACGCAGTTGAAGGGAACATCGTTCTGAAACGCATGTCCACACCTCCAAGGTTAATGAAATGCCTCGTTATGTGACATTCAAGGCAAAAGCCGAGGGCTGAAGTGAACCCAGGTAGTGACAGAGGCGAGCTGGTGACTCCCAGTGGTTGTGCTAACAGTTGCTGCCACTTCCTGGTTCTGCAAGGCAGAGTTTAAAGGTGCACCTGTGAAGGTTTGGGGAGGCAAAAAGAGGGTCTCTGCAGCTAATAATGATTTTAGTTACTGAAATGGTCCACCGTGAGTCAAAAAGCCGCAGTGCAGACAACCCTGAGAAGCTGACTTCTACACTGATATTTTACCTTACATGTCATAGAAATGTGTGTGTGGTGCAGGAAGGGGGCTGCCACAAAGATCACATGGTGACTTGTGAGAAATGGTTTTAGATTCATCAGAAAAAGAGAGTAACTGGGAGGAGGGCAAATAAAAGAAAAAGAAACAGGCATGAAAATGTATCAGATTAAGGACGGAGAATCTGTTTGTGCTGTGGGTGGCTTTCCTTGATCATAAATTAGAGATGAGGGGAATTAACACTATGCTTCACTTAATAAACCTGATAAGAGAGAGTCTTTTATATGATTCCCTCGTTTGTTTTGGTGAAATAACGCGGGTCACATCTTGAAATAAGTGAATGTGCCTGTTTACCTGAGCTGAATCCTGCTGTGGCTGGGACACACCTTCCCATCGGTCCCACGGCGTAGCGTAACCGGGTCACAAGACCTGCAAACACAACATGAAAGCAGCAGAAGCTTGAGATGCAGCAGCGGCGGTGTTGATACATCCACAGATGGCCAGGCCGTTTGCCTACCTGCTGCATTGTGTTCATGGTAGTGTATGACATCTGGTATGGAGCTAAATGTGTGTTTTTCAGCCAAGTAGAACTGTCCGGTGTCCGTTATTTTAATCTGGTAATGTCTCACTTCTCCATTTGGACTGCACACACACACACACACACACACACACACACACACACACACACACACACACACACACACACACACACACACACACACACACACACACACACACACACACACACATAAAATATTTGGTTAAGCGTTTTTCCGTGGCTGTAAATACAGTTAGTTTTTTCTGGGATGTAAAACTAACACCTTTGTGACTCACCTTAATGTCTTTGTATAAACAGAAACAGTGTAGGTTCCTGGTTTACTGGACTCCCGGACAATAAAACCACCCTCTTTGTCCTGGAAAATGTAAAGAAATCACAACTAATTCTTAGAAATAAAAGCAAAACATCTTTAATGCACTTTCAGAAGACAAAATGCATATTTAAGCTATATCAGGAGATCCATTCTTAAATTTTATTGGCATCATTCATGTGCAAAAATGCTTATATTTAGTTAAAATGACAAAAATAAATACCTGCTGTTTCAGCAGCTGTTCAGCTTCTGTTCTGGTGATGTTCTTGCAATACCACCTTCATGATGGACAATTAAAAAAAAAAAGTGTTTTATTACCGGTTTCCTCAGCCGAGTGAAATAGACAACATGACACTTACGAGTTTGCTTCGATTCTGTTTTTCTCTGTTACGTAGTTACTGGGGATGAAGCCTTTATTCCTGAGCAAAACAATACAGACAAACTATCAGAAGCACCCAAAGCAAGACATTCCAGCGGCAAGCATTTGTTTTTTTCACACACTGGATTTTTTAACTGATTGCCTTAATTATTGAATCTTTAACATATATTCTTTAGCTTAAAAGCTAAAACGTCCAAAGAAAACTTTAAAAGCTGATTTCAAGGCCTGAAGAACTACGGATTGAGACCACTTTAAGAGATAAAAACACAGTTCAGCTATTTGTAGGCAGGGTCCGAAATTAACACTCGCCAGACGCCAAACGCGAGTAAATTTTCCGTCTGGCAAGTAAATTTCAGTGGGCTAGCTGCCACATGGCAAGTAAAGGTTTGTACCAAATAAATCGTGTTTTTCAGTCATTTGGGTAGATAGTTCTTTATGTTTCTCTGCTGTCAGCTCGTATGACAACAAACGCGCACGTACACAAACACTCGCACATGTGACACGAGAACAATGACCGCTACGTCGTGTCCGTTTGCTAACAGCTAGCGTTTAGCTCAGGCTAATTACATAGCGGGATTACGTGTAGATATTTAGCAGGATTTTTACGTCTACCAGCAAACTTGGCCGGTAAATAAGGAAGGTAATTTCGGACACTGCTTGTAGGCTCCTGCAGGTTTGATCTGACGTACCCGTGTCTGTCCTGCGCTCTCCACCACAGCTGGTCCTGCTTGTGGAGGATAACATACTCCTCTCCCTGTAGACACAAGACATTACCATCAACACGCTTTCATATGGGGGCTTGTCTGCAATGTATAAGACTTCTCTGAATGTTAGCCCTTCCACATATCTAAAATTTGTAGTATAGCTTTTGAATAATCAATTGTTTTTTACCCAAAATTGTTCACTGTACTGAAGAACATTTTGTAACGACCATGGGTGTAATTAATACCCATAAAGGGAAGCGCCCCAGAGACATCCTGATCAGACGTCCGAACCACCTCAACAAAGTCCTTTCCAAGCAAAGAAGAAGCTCTACTTTGAGCTCCCCTAGGTGACAGAGCTCCTCACCCCATCTCTGTAAGAGCCCAGCCACCCTCCAGAGGAAACTCCTTCTGGCCACTTGTATCAGGAATTTTCTTTCTTTTTATCAGGATCCATAACTGTGACCATAGGTGTGGGTCGGAATGTAGACAGACCGGTTTATCGAGAGCTTTGCTTCTTGTCTCAGCTCTTTCTTCACCACCACTGACCGAACAGTGCCCACATCACTGCAGAAGAAGCTCCTGTCCATTTGTCCGTCTCTCATTCCATCCTACCATGACTGGTGAACAAGATACCAAGATCCTTAAGCTCCTCTGCGTGAGGCAGAGACTGACCCAGAGGGGGAGATTCACCTTTTTCCGAGGACCTCAGACTCTTACACCTTTATCCACAATCCATATGTCAATGGCTGCTGCTCGGTTCGTCCTTTTTATTTTACCTTTGCAATACCCAAAATCTTGGGAAAAAACATGAAACAACACCTTTGGTACCAACCCTGCGTTAGTTCGTACCCATCAGGAGGGCCTTAAAACCTGCATTATCAAGTATGCATTTAAAGCTGTGTACTGTAATCTACTTATAGTCTACAGTAAGTAAATGTCATTTCATGACTAATAAATATCTGCAAGCTCAAAGTCAGTCATTTTGGTTAGAAAGGGGTCCTAATGTCATTTATCAACTGGCAAAAGGCCAATAGGAAGCAAAATAAATGATTTACAGTGTAATAAACAAGTTTTTAGATAATAATATACAATTAAATTAAGTCAGATGAGAGATTTATGACTGTTTTTTTCCATAATTCATGAAAAATACTTCACTACATTGAAAAATAATCACAATCCCCATAGTTTACGTTGGTTTGTTTGCAAGTACCAAATGGAGGAAGGAAGCGATCGCACTGCACAGTATGATTTGATCCGAAGCAGTGTGTACCTGTGTGAGAGTGAGGTCAGAGTCCTCCTTGGCAGTGAAGTCGTACATGGCAACGACGTTCATCAAGCCCTCGCCTTCGCCATTCTCTGGTGGGGGTAGAGGAAGCTTTTTCCTGGACCGATCCACCTGACCAAAAGGTAACAAAAATCCATATCTAGCTCTCAATGACACACCAACACGGAGAAATGCACTGCTTCCTACCCGTCGGGCCTTTCCGGGGTAACGTCTGGCCGGGAAGCAAAGAGAAGTTCTGCCCTCCAGCTCCATGTGTGTACTGATCTCCCTGAAATCAGCCAAACAGTCTATTTGCCCTCTTTTGCACCAATAAAATCTTTTATTTTTAGCAACCTTTTTTATTGCTCAACAAGCATAAAAAGGCCAAAATTAACAAATGTCATTTAAATTTAAAGTTTAAATACTTTTTGGGGGATAACCTTAGCACAACTTCAAAGAGTTATCAGAAACCAAGTATCCCTGACCCCATTATTGAGTTTTGGGACTGCCCAAAAAGGGGCAGGGCCAATGGTTTGACTCCACCCACCACCAATACAGGTTGTATTTCCCATTAACACAGGTTCTTGCCACATAGGTCAACACATATAGATGTGCAATGCAACTTTTGCAGGCAGGTGGCAAACTGAGTGTTAGTCATGGTCAAACGTTAGACTCCGCTCACATTCTCCTGGAAAACACAAACCCAAATACTAGTTTTGTTATCACAAAGCTCCGGTAATAAGCATGTTTTGTTAGCCTTTTCTTTTGTACAATAAGCCTAAATTAATCTAAATATTTTTGGAGTTATTGCTTGAAGGAAAATTACAAAACAAAAAACATGTGAGAGAACAGAATAACAAACTCCAGTAGAATAAAGTTTTTCTAAAACGATTCTGTTCGATGATAAAAACCTGTATCTATTATGTATTATTTTACCCTCGCTTTACTTGAATGTTGTTTTGGTGCATGCATCTTTGCAAACTTTACATGCATCGGACACGGCTAGCTTACCACATGACTCTGAGGTTTACCACAAACTAAAAACTCTGAAACATGACCTCGCCTTGAAAGTTTAAACAAAATGGTCTGCCTTTTCCTGTGTACGTTTATAAATGTGCTAAACCCTAACTAAACTACTAAGTAATAAATATCCTCATTTCACCGTCTTTGCTTGGAAACAGTACGAGTATGACCTGAATTTTATAGTCCCTTGGTGCTCCTGACGGAGGCTTTCTGTCCTCTATGTTGTTGTGGAGGTCTTGCTCCTCCGTGTAACGTCATAGAAAAATGTGCTTCTGCACAGCTCCCTGGTCCCACCACAACATTTCAATCAGGTTGACGTTTGGACTTTGACTAGGTCAAAGCAATACCATCCTTCTTCTCAGGCTAACTGTTGTAGATCTGCTGCTAATTTTAGAATGATTGTTTTGTTGATGAATTAGTTTTGAATTAAGCTTGATGTGTTGGACAGATGACCCTGGTGTGGAGATAGAGTCCAGGCTCCTGACTGACTGCAACGTTCCCAGGTCCCGAGGCTCCAAAACAAGCATAAATCAACATCTCTCTACCGTTGTACTTCACAATCTGTGTAGGACTTTGGTGCTAACATGTCACGCTGGGTATTTCCCAAAACTAATGCTGTACATCATGACCTCTGGTCTCTACTCTGGTCTCATCTGCCCAATGTGCATTGGTCCAGTAGTTTCTTTCATTCAGATTAAACTTTGCAAACCTAAATCACGCTGCCATATTATATTTGAAAGGAAGAGGTTTTCTCCTTCAACCGTTCCATTCAACCAAGACACAATTTGTAATGCTTTCTTTAATTGTACTGTCATGATCTTTAACATTTCACATGCTAACTAAGGCCTGTAGAGTCTAAAATGTTATTTTCTGTTTTTGCAATTTCTCTGAGCATTGCAGAGTTGACTTTGTAGCAAATCTGAAGGAAATACACTGCCAACTGGATTTTTTGGATTAGTGGATTTTTTTCCACTAATCTTGAAATAATATACATTATAACCCTTATATGACCTTTCCAAGATTGAAGGGCAGCAATCATTGCTTCTCTAAAACAATTTCTGATGTCTTTCCATCTTGGCATTGTGATAACACAGACCTCAATGGTTCAGCACAAATGAAGGATAAAACTCTTGCTTTTATAGACATGCCTGCATTTCCTGATAATCATTTTCAAATGGCAGCAAGTCTCCAATTAGTCTTTCACGTGAATGCATTAACACATGTTAATTTTTTTCTTTTTCCAGTGACCGTAAGCATATTTAGTCTGTTTTGCCCTTCTCTTTCATATGATAAATGTGATTCAACATGTGAAGGTTACTTGTGTTTACCTGCTTTGAACAGCGCAGCAGCAGCAGAACACAGAGTGGGTGGAGTGATCTGAAGGAGAAAACAGATGGATGAAGGGTTATGGTGCGTTCCATTTGTCCTCGGTAGTCAGGATTCACGACCTCTGGGCCGGAAATCTTTACTGAACGGACCCTCAAGTCGGTATTACGAGTCGGAAAGTCGGTGCATCAGAATGGTACCCTTTCACATAATCACCATAGATGACCCTGTCTCGGGGACCAGCATGTTGTATAATGAACAACAAAACTAAAGGCTTACAGGATGTCAGGGATGACAGGAACCAGGGATATGACAAGATGGTGATCAGAACCGGAGTAGCAAGGCAGAGGACCTAACGATGAGTGTGACTGAACTGGTTGAGTATACAGCCTAGGACAGGGGTGGCCAACTCCGGTCCTCGAGAGCCGGTGTCCTGAAACTTTTAGAGGTTTCCCTGGCCCCACACACCTGAATCAAATAGCACAATTAGCTCCTCAGTATGCAGTCAGGTTCTTCAGAGTCCTGCTAATTCACTGATTATTTGACTCAGGCGTGTCAGACCAGGGACACATCTAAAGGTTGCAGGACACCGGCTCTCGAGGACCGGAGTTGGCCACCCCTGGCCAAGGAGATGAAGGGGAGAGCAGGTGGAGCAAATAAACACAAAGGCAATTATGCTGATGGAGAGAGAGGGCAATGAACTGGCAGGGGCAGGAGGAGAACAGAATCTAACAGGGAACATAAAGACTAGCCAGACATGAGAGAATAACCTAACTAAGCTCAGGATGATAGAAATAAAACAGAAACAGTGAAGAACTACTAATATCATCAAGAACAGAAAGCCAACTAGCGGCAGAAAGAAGAATCTTTAGATTAACAACACACACCTAACAGCCTATAAAACGCATACAAATTGAATCCAGTGACACTAAGCCTTGTATAATAGCTGTACATTTAATGTTCTATTACAAATTATCAGTATACTACATCAATGCAGAGATTTCCTAAGAAAACAGCCTTTATTTTAATATTCAATGCAGTTCAATTCAGTTTTATTTATATAGTGCCAATTCACAACACATGTCATCTCAAGACATTTAAAGTCAGTTCAATCAAATCATCCAGACAGATTGGTTAAAAAGTTTCCTATCTAAGGAAATAGATCATACAGTCTGCTTGGTCTTATTAGAAATTCAGCTGTATTTTACCTTTAAGATGCACATTTGCCTTAAATGTTAAGTGGCTGTTTAAAAGTTTTAAAGTTTAAACAAACGAGGTTAACTTTGGCCGTTTTAGAGTGACGTTTTAACCACCAAAAAGAAAAATATCTAACAAGGAAACACATATCTGTAACCGGCCAGCTGTTTTAGTTAATTTTTTTCTGGCTTTGTGTCTGCGGTTTAAAGTGGGAGGTCTTTGTCAGGAAGTGTAGTTTCCTTTTCTGTAGAATTACAATTGTCTATGCTTTCTGCGAGTCTGTTTGTGTTTCTGTGGGCGAGTGAACAAGAAGGTGCATGCAGCTGGGTCATTTTCTCAGTCACTGTGTGACTCTGACTGCAGAGAGAGGTGGCTACACTGCTTCCTGTGTGAATCTGAGCGAAGAATACTCACTCGCATGCAAATTGATGAGTCCTGTGTGATTCTAAAGGCAAATGTATGAAATATAAGAAGGTCTTCAGGTACGATACTGTCCCAAAATAAAAATCATGCTTCATCCCAGCAGCTATTCTGATTGAGTGAGGAGCGATCAACTCCTCTGCTGGTTCGTGGTGAACCGACAACTTATTAATACTCTACTATTTGTGTTACGAAGCATCTCTTAAAACTTTTAAAACACAATAGTTCCTTTATAATACCATTACTACTAATACACTAACCCTGCGCCACCACCGCATCTTCAATCTGTGTATACTTTAACCTGACTATAAACCCAGCAGTTCTGTTTCTGGGCCCAGAGCTGTGTTAGAGAACATTAGTGAATAAACAGCATCACAACAACCAAGGAACCCAGCAGACAGGTCATGGATAAGGTTGTAGAGATGTTTAAAGCCTGGTTGGGTTATAAAACAAAACTCCCCAAGTTCTGAACGTCCATCCTTTGGACATGGAAAGAGGATGGACCGACTGCAACACTACCAAGAAGTAGCCGTGAACCCACACATACATACTGAGGAGAACGTTTATCAGTGAAGCCACCAAGACGGTTATGGTAACTTTGGAGGAGGTGCACTGATCAGGCGGGGGAATCTACTGCCAGGAGAGCCATTAGTCATACGGTCCATAAATTTGGCAACTATGGAAGACTGGCATGAAGAAAGTTGTAGTGGGTAAACACGTTGTTGTGGGCAGTGGAGCAGAGCAGAACAGAGCAGGGTGGTTTGTTTACTTCTGCTCTGTTTCTCCATAAAGTGCTAGAACTCGATCAAATCACAGTTTCCTTTTATATAATAAGTAACTCGGGAATCATTTATTATTATTATTATTTCCTGCAGCAGTCACCGCAAAAGCAAACCGGGCAACCAGACTTTCACCCGGCACTGCAACGCTGCAGGTTACTCAAGAGCGAGTCACCAGAATTGAAAAAAACTCCTGGATAGGTGTCGAAACGTTTTCAGAAAAAAAATAGAGAAAGTCTGGTTGCCTCCGATTTAAGCCTGGTTTGCTGATGAAACCAACGTTAAACTTTTTATCCTACATGCTAAATGCGGGTATGCAGGAGGATGGATGGATGGATGGATGGATGGATGGATGGATGGATGGATGGAAAGAAGGATGGAAGTAAAGAAGGATGAATGTATGTAAAGAAGGATGGATGGATGGATGTAAAGAAGGATGGATGGACGGATGGACGATCGATGTATGTAAAGATGGATGGATGGATGGATGGATGGATGGATGGACGGTGATGTATGTAAAGAAGGATGGATGGATGGATGTAAAGAAGGATGGATGGACGGATGGACGATCGATGTATGTAAAGAAGGATGGATGGATGGATGGATGGACGGTGATGTATGTAAAGAAGGATGGATGATTAGATAGATGGATGGATGGAGCAAAGAAGAAGAAAACCATGGACAAACCTGTCAGAAACTGCAAAATACTTAAGACTGAAAGGGTTAAGCAAGTTAATGTATTAGACTGGCCTAGTCAAAGCCCAATGAGGAATCTGTGGCTAGACTTGTAAATGACAGACACTCTCTAGATGAGCAGTTTGTTGAAAACCATGTGGTATTTAACTGAATTAATTTATAATTAGCTATAAATGGGCATAACTTAACACATAATTTGATAAATCAAAAGTGTGACATAATTACTTAAAATAGCGGCAATCCCATGTAAGTAAGGTAGAGGAAAACTGGAATCTTTAAACTTGGCCCTACCTATAAAAGCCAATCTGAACAGTTTCCGCTTCTGTTTCTCAGCTACATGCCCACCCTCAGCTACGCATGAGAACACATTTATCACCTCACCAAAGTTATTTTAGAAACGCTGTGAACAGTTCCTGCCCTTTGAATATGAGGTTTCCCAAACGTGTGAAAGCTGCATGAGCACCACAGCGGGTAGTTTGTGTTTGTCTCTACAAAGTATATTGAAATTTATTGTTTTAACATTTCAAAATGAATACATTTTAAAGAACATCTATGAGGTTTCAAGTCACTCTAAAGATTAGGGGGTCCATCTAGAGCAGGCAGAGGAGTGCATAAAGTGAAGCTCACAAAGCACAGGGGATGCCTTGTGGACACATTGGACAATATTAGAAAATCTTGATGGAGTTTTAATAGAGTTAGCATTTTGGTAGTTGTATGATGAGGTTGTCCTCTGGTGATGCTCTATGATGCTTGTTCTAGATGTACCAGCTCCTTACAAACTGAACCATTTACAGGCACACACTGCTCATCTGCATTTCTATCACATTACGTCCAAATGGCAGCATTATGTATGGGTTCTTAATGACATTTTCAGTTATTGTCAACCGAAACCTTGTTTTTGTTTTGTTAGCTGACTTGTTAGTTGCTTTTGCTGTATCATTCCATCCTTCCGTTGTCTATATCTGCTTATCCTTGCCGGGTCATGGAGGCTGGCACCTATCTCCAGCGGTCATTGGGTGAGAGACACCACGGACAGGTCGCCAGTCCTCACAGGGCAACACAGAGACCCACAGTCACACCCAAGGGCAATTTGGAGAGACCAGTCAACCTAACAGCCATGCTTTTTGACCGTGGGAGGAAGCCAGAGGACTAGGTGAGAACCCACACATGCACAGTATGAGAAAACGTTGAGCTTCCGGGTTCTGTGTGAACCCTAAAGGTGGGTGTGAGATTTTATGAACCAAGCATGTTCAGTCAGTCCTCCTTACACGCTGCCAACACATCTGCAGGTGTATACAGTCCATCCCTTCACCCTCAAAGCGATCAGTAAGTAGGAATGGACAAAGCGGCAGGTTGACGCTGAACTGGACTAGCAGGAAAACGTTGTGTTGCCGTTGTTCCGCACTAATAGCTACACCTGGCTAATGGCAATGCGATAATTTTGCTTTTACAATCTTTTTATTCTGTCTTATTAAGCAGCTAATAAAGAACAAGGGACAGTAATCATTCTCAGCTGAATTCTGTTAGATTCATAGTCATAAAGGACACTGAATAGATACAAGCTGTAAATACCGTCGCTGCTACACGAGATCCCATGTTGTCTAAAGAAGTGTGCACTGGTAAATGTAAATGATCCACCAATACTATAAGAAAGTCCTAAAACCTATAGCCACCAAAGAACATGATATCTTCTGCTCAACAACTACAAAACGTTCACCTCATGGAAAATTACAACGAATAGCACAACATACCAATCTTGGTCTCAGAGGCCATCGCTCGGCTGCTCAGTCAGCTCAATCCTCCCTTTGTTGGGGCTCATAGATGTTCTGCTGCACCCTCTCATGTGTCTCTCTTTGTTCTGACTAAATGTTCTCCTTGCTATCTCAACTTAACCTCGCCTACAGGCTGATTATAGCCGACCATAGCCGAACCAAAATAAACATGGCATTAAAACACTGAAACATTTCGCTTCTCTGTAACATTTATTGATCAATAGGCTTCCCTAATCAGCCTTTACTTATAACATTGACCATGACCTGATACTGACTAGGTCTTCCTTTTCCAATCAAAACATCCATGAACAGACTCCACCAGGTTTCTGCAGCTCAGCAGCAGACCTTTTTTATCCTGGGAAGAGTCAATGTGATTCCTCCATGGATTAGACTTTTTTTACTGCACATCCCAGAGAAAGTCACTTGTTTAAATATTTTGAAAAGTTGGAGGCCAAGTCACCAACCCAAAGTATTTGATGTGTCTTAAATCGTTCTTGTACTATTTTGCAGTGAGTACATTTTTTGGCCTAACGGGGCAGTAAGGTAATACTCTTTCCATGAAAAAGTGTGCTTAGTCTGTTGTAGTTGGTTCCTGAGATTTCCCAACATAATCCTTTCCAACATGTTTCATTCCCTTCCCTACCTTATCCTTTTCCTCCCACATAATGTGTTTCATAACACTGCAATGGCTTCCCCAGTTGAATGGCCCACAAACGCTCTAGTTCACAGCAAACTGTGATTCTTTGTGTCTTCTGAAACCAATCAGAACCAGCATGAACTACTTCAGTGGTTTGAGCTACAGGGGCTCGTCCGTTTGGAAATATAGACCCCCCTTTGGTACTTTAGACACATCAGTGACACTTTCATTGAATTCTCTCTCTTGCACCGGTTCCATTGGTCTCGGCCACTGCAACAGAACCAGAACTGGAGCTGTTCTCACTGCCGCTGCTCAACTGGTGGACAACTCCGCAGCCAGAACACTTGGCCCGGGTGAAAATGAAAGCTGTTTGTTATGAAAACCTTTGCCTGATGCAGGTAAGACCGGAACTGAGTTGCTGAAGTGAATTAAAGTGATACATTTCAGGCAGACATATTTTCTCTTTGTTCTGCTTTCCGCACCTTGCAAAAGTATTCACACCTGTTGAATCTTTTCACATTTTCTTCTCATAACGACTACTAAGTTCGATGTACTTAATTATGATTTATTTTTCCTGACACATGATACACAAGAACTGTTAAGTGGGAGAAAAATGGCCCGTAGTTTTCAACATTTGTTCAGGCGAAAATTTGAATTTAATCTCACTACATATGTCCTCTTGTAAATGGGAAATCGTGTCTCAACGAGGCTAGCTATGTAAATAAAAGGTTTAATAATAAAAGGTGCATATTTGTAAATGCACCTTCTTGCACCAATTACAGCCGCAAGTCTTTTGAGTTTGTCTTTACCAGCTACACATCAAGAGCCGTACAGTTTGCCTGTTCTACTTTATAAAATACTTCAAGCTCAGTCAGAGCGGATTAAGAGCATCCGTTTTCAAGTGATGCCATAGATTACTCATTTAAATGTAGGTCTGGACTTTGACTGAGCCATTTCAACACATGAATATGCTTTGATCTAAACCTCTCCACTGTAGCTCTGACTGTTTGTTTAGATTTGGTGTCCTCCTGGAAAATTAACCTCAGTCCCAGTCTCCAGAGTTTTGTAGCCTCCAACATGTTTTCTTACAGGATTACTTTGTTTCTTTAGCTCCATCAACTGTATCTTCTCATCAACTCAGACTATCTTTCCTGTACCTGCTGAGGAAAAGTATTCCCACAGCATGATGGTGCCACTTTGCTTCCTGTCGGTGTGTTGTATTCAGGAAAGAGTACAGTGCTGTGATTTCCTCCACACATACAGGTATGTAGTGTTTTGCATATATGACAGAAAGTTAATCTAATTTGGGGCAACCAGCAACCAGAACTTCCTGTTTTCTTTCACAAATGGTACTTTGAGACTAAATTGACATGAAAAGCTCTTACTAAACTCTATTTCTTCTGGGCTCCCTTTTCACACAGCTAGACTATCTTCATTTCTTCAGTTCCTCAGTCTTTCAGAAAGTCTTTCAAAATCCTTCTTTGCTGCATTTTCACCCATTTTAGTCCAGTTATTAGCCAAACCATTGTCTCTACTCTACTCTACATGCTGCATTGTCCAGCTTCTCCGCGATAAATGTAGGACTAGCTAAATGAAGAGAAACTCTTTTTCCTTTGGTGTCTGGCTGCATTAACACTCAACAACAAAGTAAAAACCATAGCACTATTAAAAAAAGGAGTATAACTTGTGTTGGAAAAGTGAGGACAAAAGAAGGAGGATTAGGCTAAGCCATGTCTAAAGCAATCGTGAAATATATCCAGCCAAAACCTGACACAAGACTTCAAAAAAGCTTCTTCTGTCTGTACTCAATCACACAACTAATCAATTTCCCCATCTTATAGCTTTTTGGAAATCCCCTTGTTGGAACTAAAGTTCTGTTTTCTGATATCGAACTATGTTTTGTTATTTCATAGACTGAGCTAAAGCAGTAGGAATCCAAGCTGTCGGAGCAAAAAGGAGTTTCGCTGAACTGACTAATGATCAAGAAGCAAAAATCATTCATCCATCTGTCCGTCCGTCCGTCCATCCAGTTTCTATACCTGCTTATCCTTGCAGGGTCACAGGGGGACTGGTGCCTATCTCCAGTGGTCAATGGGGAGTGTTGGCCTAGTGGTTAGAGAAGCGCGCTTGCACTCAGAGAAGGATGCAAGTACCCGGTTCGATCCCCAGCGCCTGCACTCTGGGTCCCTGAGCAAGACCCTTAACCCCTGATTGCTCCAGGGGCGCCGCACATGGCAGCCCACTGCTCCCCGAGGGGATGGGTTAAAAGCAGAGAACAAATTTAGTTGTAATGTATGTTTCAATGACAATAAAGATGATATTACTATTACTATTACAATGGGCAAGAGGCAAGAGGCACGGTACACCCTTGACAGATCACCAATCCATCACAGGACTAACAACCATGCACACGCCCACACTAACACCTACGGCCAGTTCAGAGTAACCAGTTACTGGAGACTGAATGGGGCTTCCTTCCAGGCTGGCTGGGCTTACTCCACACCACTGCCCTGTTGTAACAAATGGCCAGTTGAGACGGTTCATAGATCCTAAAGACTGAGCTGGAGAGTAGATGAATGTAGGGACAGACCAATGTGCCAAACATTTCCCTGTAATGTTGGTTCTTTCAGATTCCTCTGAAATGTTCAGGTACTCGACAGAAATTGGGCGAAAACGCAGCCAAAGTCCAAAGAAAAGCCTTGAAAGATTATCTCAAAGTCTTGAGAAAGCAGCCTCCAGTTTATGTAAATGTTTTAACAAGATTTACTTCCAGGTGTTTTAACCTATATATACAGATAACCTCAGTGAAAACCTTTGGAGGTTTGTGGACTGTTTAGCTTGGTCAATGAGCAAACGTCTGAAAAAGAAAAATCCCATTATCATGAGTCTGAATACCACCAGCCTGGGTATTAAACAGTGTGTTACGGTAATAAACCCAATCAGATGTAAAAGAACACTTCGCTTTGTTCAGTAAAACCTTTCTCGCAGTGTGACAACTGAACTTTCAGCTGCTACGTGTTGAACTGAAGACCAGAGGTGCTAAATTGCACACAGTTGCCGCTGCCTTTGTGACACTTTACGTTGACATTTCCACAGCGTCTGCAGCATTGCGTGCACAGGTGAAACACTGCCTTGTAAAAGCAAGGTGTTTTGTTTTGATTAGTCACGTGGTGAAATGACGCCTGAGGTCTAACCGCCACTCTTTGGGTTTGGCTGAATTTGCAGTTTTAGAAGCAAACTGAATATTTAAGCTTTTGAGGCTGAACAAAGACTCATCCTGAGTGTTTTAGAAATCTATGACAGCATCTCCTGTAGGGGTACAATAAATACCACTCACCCCTTTGCTTTGTCTCACATACTTTTTTACTGTGGCTCTTAGTTTACGCCTCTGGTTCTCCAGGGCTTTCTAACACAGTTTTCTGCATCATGTCACAGTTTTGGAAGTTCAAGAGGACAAAGTAGAAGATTCTAGAGCATCTACTTACTCGAGTGAATCATGTTGGCTTTTAGTCTCCGCTCTCTTCTTATCTCCTTGTCCTGCTCCGGTATATTTCCCTCAGCTCCAGTTTTTATGCTGCAGCTCGAGGCTGGCTTCGATTCCTCAGCATCGACGGAGCTGCTGTGATGCTGCTGGTAGGAAACGGCTGAGGCGCAGGGGCAGAGTCAGAGACAAAATGAGAGGCAGGTGGGCGGAGGAAGTAAAGTAAGTGAAGGAGGTAAGACGAAGAAAGACGAAGAAAGACGTGAGATGTGAGAAAGAAGATCTTTAATTAATGGTGTTTGTGGCAGCTTTTGGAAACATTTGTGGAGTGTAAAATGTCTCCTTTAAAGGACAAAGTCTATTTTTGTCAGTGTTTTTGAAGTGTTAGAAAGATACAGAGAGCGATGGGGAGGAAGTGAAACAATGACGTGAATGAAACCACAAAGCATCCGTCTGAGAGTAAATCCAGGAAGAAGAAGCACGCATGTACAGTAACCATCCTACACCATTCAGCCTTTTCAATAAGCCCCATTCACTTCAATTTACAGTTTAAAGTTATAGTTGGTAATCCTGTTCAGAAACACTTTTTATTATACTGGGTAAAATCGTCCTTCCAACCATGAAAGTAGTTAATACATTATGAATTCAGTAAAAGATATCTGTGGTAGCTGCAGGCATGTAAACACTCTGACCAATCCCTGCTCTTCGCACCGAGGAGCAGGGATTGGTCAGAGTTTTGGTCCTGCTCTCACTCTCCTCTGTACCTCAAGTTCTGGGGGAATCACCTTATCTATTGGTTGTCCTGAATGCCAATCATTCTGACACATTCATGTAACGCCAGTGTGCGTCCACATTCCTCGTTATTTTCTGCTTGCTGGCTGCGCATGCGCACTTTTAATGTTTATGTATCCGGTTAGCTTAGCGGCTAGATTAGCGGCTAGGTTAGCAGTTAGCTTTGGTGTTAGCCTTTCATTGTAGCTCTGCTGCTCTCACCGTAGATTTTAAACATGGCGGAGAGTCACAAAAACTGAACCGCGTTCATGTTTATGAGAAGATGAGGAAGGCCTCTGTAGAAAGAAATAAGACCAGAATGGATTTGGGAGGTTTTTTTTCACATGATCCCCCTGAGGAGTGGAAGACCAATGTAAGACAGTCTAGCTAATGCGCAGTTATTCAAAATGGGACTTGGGGAGACTTCTGGAAAAATCGGCGCTTTAAGGTGAGAAGGTTCCAGATCATCATAAACAAACCTGACTTAAACTCTGAAGTAAAAAATAAAATAAAAAAGTTAAACTTTGTGTGCTGAAAAACAAGGTCAGTGTGTGTAAAGCCACACTGAATTCAGGTCTAAATTACAACTGCTTTTCACTAGAAATGGCCATGCCACAACAATTTTAGTTGGGTTTAATTAAAGTTATGAAAGCAAAGATGAAGGGGTGAATGTATCAGAAGGTTCAGGTTCATTTGGGGCTACTCATGGTTGGTGTCTACGAAGGAGGATAATTGGGGGAAAGTTCTGTATCCGTAAGCAAATGACCTGACCTCCAGATAATAAATCGATGGAATGGATGTTGCAAGTAATGATGAATAAGGGCATCCATCCATCCATCCATCCATCCATACATACATACATACATACATCCATCCATCCATCCATCCATCCATCCATCCATCCATCCATCCATCCATCCATCCATCCATCCATCCATCCATACATCCATCCATTTTCTATACCCGAATATAATATATTTGTTTGTAAATCATATTAGACATATGTAACTGAGGTTAGCTTGATTGAATATGTTTATCTGTAAGTAAATCTTTGTTCGCACACATTTTAATAGCACTTAAGTGCAGCTCGACTCTCTTACCAGATTAGCTGTTAGTTTCACTCAGTGTTGCAAGGTTGAATTGGGGTTTCTATGTTAGGCTGGAAAAATATAGCATTAGGCGGGGTCGTTAAAATTTGACCTGGAACAAAATTTAGTGGGTTTTTAATCAGTATTCTTGGGGAAATTCAATCAAAAATAATTGTCATTGTGTAGCAGGTAAGTAAACAAAACTTGTACGTTTGAATAAAATTTTCACTTGAAAATTAGTAGCTGCTAATTGGAGTATATCAGCTGTTAGCTTAACTCTCCTATTTAGTTTATCAAACATGAAATCACACTGAGATCTACCTTCTACAGGTAGGACAGTGACTGCTCATAACTACCTCGCAGAATCCCCCACCTAAAAAACAAACAAACAAAAGCTAAGCTCTGCCTTTCAAAATAAAAAAAAATATCATTAATGGTAGCTTTCTGTCACTGTTGAGTGACCCAGCAGACATGCTCAGCATCCACCCCTGAATATTGTTCTTCCAGGCTAAATACTGAATAGACTAAAGCCCAGTGTGCGCAGAAGTGAAACCCACCGCTGGTTGATGAGATAAGTCAAAGTAAAGGGAAGTGGGGCTTTCAGTTGGTCTGGAAGGACAGATGTTGGGTTAGTCAATGTTTTGCCACAAAACAGATCTGTACTTCTTACCACTGAGCTGTTGATGTTTAAACATAGTTGGTTGTATATAAACTCATCAAGGGGGTTGTTTAAACTCTCAGTTCCCTAAATTTCTGTCTGACTCCTGATCAAAGAACACGTTCCTGTAATGTATGGCAGCAAAAATTTTAATTTTATCTTATATTTCCTCAAAACCCTCACCATTAGTATCTTTGAAACCCGATGCATCTAAACCGTCTCCATCCTGACATTTCCAGAGTGACCAGTTCAAGTACTCTCACCCCAATAAAAATGTATGGCTTGTTGATTATTAAACAGTCTTCATTTGTTTACCGTTATTGTAATGTGTGTTTACAGGCGTGTGCTGATTGACGTCATTTTCTTGTAACACAAGACATTGACATTGGCGAGGTCTGAAAGATGGAGCCTATTAACAAAAACTACAATCATATTATTTTATATCCTGCAACTAAATCAACGTCCGGATCTCTGAATAGTTGAAGCACAGGAGAAGCTGTGGAAGAAGCACCTTATCAGATTAATTAGCCTGCTAATTAAGCCGATAAGGTGCTTCTTCCATAAATTTCCTGCTTTAGAAATTAATGACGTCCAAAGAAAACCAAGCAGCCACCGCTGGTAAATCACTGCTTCAAGGAACTTCAAGCTGAAAGGCAGCGAAGAAAGATCCGCATCCAGCCCAAGGACATCAAGCTAGCTTTGTTGCTGTCTCCGCCTGAAGATTATTCTAATCTAAAGAATTGTGTTGCCACCATTGCAGAGCTTCCTGGCACTGGCAGCAGCTGGTGGCGTATGTGCAGAGGTGTTTAGGTGCTTTTACAATGAGCCTGGTTTGTTTCTGGCCTTGGTGCGGTCCATTTGTGCAGATGTGGACCAAAGCACCCGTACCACATCCATTTGAGGTGGTCTTGGTACGAATCTAATCGAACTCTGGAGCGGTTCGTTTATGGTGTGAACGCTATCCTACCACAATTCAACCCAGCTACTGGGTGTGAAGTGCAACTTGATCCAAATGCCTCTCCAGTGCCGGCTTTGCAATGTATTGTGGGATCCGGTGAACAAACTAATAAACAATGGCTGAGTGTTTTTCATAAAGCTTGAAACCTTATGTAAGATTCAAGACGTTTTCTCAAAATCCTTCTGTTTAATGCTCAGATTTCACCAATGAAGTGATACAACTATCAGTTTTCTATACCAGCTCAGAACGCAGCACACGATTCCTGTAAATTCATGTGGTTCTCTCGCCCCAGACCAATAAACAGGCTGAATATTCTCACCTGCTTTGGAGTTATAGGTCTTGTTTCACCGCGAGAAAAGTAGCTGGATCACCAGAAATGGCCACAAGTTAACAAACATCAATGATCCAGGCCAAAGTAAACAAACTACTGATGGGGAAAAAAATGCCTTAAGACACACGCGTGAAACTCCAATCTTCCAAGGCCGGTGTTCTTTAATATGTTTCTCTGTTTTAACACACCTGGGTGCTGAGGGTGCTACTTGATTTGATTCGGGTTGCAGGACACAGGCCGTCCAGGACTGGAGGTTAACGTTGCTGCTTCTAAGACAACAAGTAGCAAAGAAGCTGCTTGCATCCCAGAAAAATATGATGGATGACAGGGGTCTCAACCCTGGTTCTCAGGACCCACTGCCCTGCACGTTTTAGGCTCCATCCGAGTACCTCTACTGGGTCAGGACTCTTCAGCCAAAGAGGAAGTGCGTCAACGGTCACCATGATTAGTGCTGTCTGAATAGTGTCAGTAAGGAAGGAGGTAGGAAAAGCAGCCTGTATGCTCCCTATTATATCTCCTTTGATGGGAACGTGACATCTCCACTTCTTCTTTTTCTTCTTCTGGGATTTTTAATGCCGGTCGGCAAACAACTTAAAGGTGCATTACCGCCACGTACTGAGCGACATCCCTTACCCACGGTGAGGAGCTATAAGGAAACCCACAATCCTTTGCGTGACATGACGTTTAAGCACAGCCCACCTCACGGAAATCAATGAAAGAGAGAAGAGAGCGCACACTTTGTAGGCTCGGATTTGACTTGCGTCCTCCATGTGTGTTACCAGCACTTAATGATGTCGGAGTTAAAGGCTGTCAGAAAATCAGCACAGCAGTCCAAAGCTCCTTTCCTCCCCATGATAGAGTTCTCATTGTTAAGACCATGAAAGGTCCAGGAACAGGAGCTGTTATTCGATATATTTGGATGGATACCCAGATGTGGCTCTGCTCCACCACACCTGATTCAAATCATTACATGACCTCCCAGGAGCCACCAAGGATGGTAGTATCCAGTTAACCACCCATTTATGTAGGGCAGGTGTGTAGGGGTAGGGAAATGTCTAAAACATCCTGGACAGTGGGTCCCGAAGACCAGATTTGAAGAACCCTTACGGATGGGAAGTATTTCTGGATCTAAGTGGCCACAATTTCCTTTTTACAATTAATTAACCAATAGATTTACAGTTATCACAAATGCAAAAGAGGCAACAACTAGTTATTAGATTTAGGAGGCAATTAGCTTCTCAAGTAGGGCCGTGTGGATAATGGATCTTTTTTTTATAATAAATAAAATCATAATTTGAAAACAGCTTTTTTTGCATTTAGGTTATCTTTGATTGACATTAACATTTATGGCACGAAAGATTTGACAAAAAGCATTAAGAGAAAAAAATCCTAAAGGTGGGTCGTTTCCCAGCGCTGTAATATAATATGTTTTTCAGTATTTAAAACCAATCCAGAAAGTCTGGGGGGGAAAACACAGAGTTGCTCGGCAGCTCATCATAAATGTTCAACTAAAGTCTGGGTTGTCAGTAAAATATAATCCGCGGTTTAACGGTTTTCACAGAGTAAAACCAGAGTACGTGTAGATGTTTTCCACTCTGCTCGATCTGTGCGTGCGTTGCGGTGGCGCACGGGAGCCGTGCGTGCGTGCGTTGAGTTTCCGCCCCCTTTCCATCCCCTCCCCTCCATCTTCATTTCCTCAATCCTGCTCCTACTGCTAGAGACGCGCCGGCTGCGACCTGAGGATAAACTGGACCATGACGCTGCAGGGTAGGACCAACCATTTTCTCTGTTTCAGTGTCTGTGAGAGCGGGAACGGGACGGCCTGATCTTTCTGTTAAAGGCCAACCTGGTGGCGGAGCTGCGTTAGAGCCGCTGGCTTTGGTTCTTCTGAGACTCACATCTGGCAGAACAACAAAAAAAATAAAGTCCTCGGTTAGTGGGACCTCCATACAGACTACAGCAGGTGACGTTTGATGGACTTCCGGTGTCTTTATCGCGTGAACGCAGACACCTGAGAACAGGTGCAAACACGCTCCGCTTCTCTGCGCTTCAGGTGCCGCTGCGTTCAGGTGCCGTCAGAGACACGTTTCAGCCAATTAACTGCAAAACCTGCAAATTAGTCCTGCGATAAATAATGTATTCTGTGTATAGTAAAACTTCAACGAGTGGGCTTTTTGTTTTTTATTATTTTAAAAGAGGAATAAAAAGTTCTTTCCTATAAGCGATGATGCAATGATCGGTTAAAACAACAACCAACCGCGCACCGCAAATGTAGCTTAAATCTCTTCAAATGCACCATGCTCAAACCCGCAACAGTTGCGTTATGATTTCTCAACTGTTAAACTTTCTAAATGGTGTTTTTTCTTTTTTCTTTTTTTACTGTACACCCTGTTGGGCCTATAAACACAGACTGTATGGATCACAACCGCAAGATGTTACAAAAACCTTTATTTCTAGTATGCAAACAAGAAGTGCAAAAAAAAAGTTATGCGTTAATGACATCATACCGGGAAGTTTGAGATGAGAAGGTTAAACCTTTTAGTTTTGATGTCCAATCTATGGCTGATCAGCATTTTAGTTACAGGAGCTTCTGCTTTATTGAGCTTGATTCTGGTTCTGCACAGTCCACTATGGATGCTGAGGACAGCAGTTTTGTTGTCAGATATTCCTCTAAACCTTTTCCATCGCATTTGGTCCCATGTTGGCTCGTCTCTAATAGCTGCTAGTCTTTTTTTGATGTTTTTTTTGTGTTGCATTTAAATGTTTCAGATCAGCAATCAAATTTAAAATCAGACCAAGATAACCTGGTTAAATACAAAATACAGTTTTGAACAATCAATGGGGCATAGATGTCCAAACCATCCTTGGCGGAGTTAAGGGTTCAACAATAAGAAAGAGATTGGGCAAAAATTGCCTCCATGGGAGAGCTCCAAGGCCAAACACATGTTCTCTCATATTTGCCAGAAAAAAACTTCTTGATGATCAACCAGAAACAGTCTGTGGACCAACCTGCTGTAACATTTGGTGTAAAACTAACAGCATTTTAGAAATAAAAATAGTAAACGGCCTGTACTTGTGTTGTTCTTGCGCTTTATCAAGTCCCGATGACCCCAAACGCCATCCGGTCGGCGCCTCTCTGACCACCGCCACATAGCAGTGATGGTCTGGGCTGCTTCTGGACCAGGACAACTTTACTGATGGAACCATGAGTTCTGCTCTCCACCAGAACGATGACCTCTGTGGCCCTTAAGTTCACGCAGATTTTGGTTGTGCAGCAGGACAATGATCTAACAGTGAGTCAAAACATGACGCCTTGGAGAGGCCTAGTCAAAGTCTGGATGTAAAACTAATTCAGATGCCGTGTGGTGAAGGCTATTTATGCTCAAAAACTCAAACGCGGCCGGTATTAAGCATTAAGTGGACGAATATTCCTCCAGCGACGTAAAAGATTGATTGCTAGTTCTTGCAATCTCTTGATCCAGGTTGGTTTGAATATTCCCCCCCCCCCCTTAATGAATGAAATCATTTTTTTTTTTTTTTTTTTAACCGTGCGGCCCTTTGAGCGATGCACATCACATATTGTTTGCTGTAGATAAGCTCTGTAACAGGATGCGTCTGTTCTGCAGGATGATTCTAAGGTAACGACGAGAGTGTTGCCAGTTTGGCTGAATTTAAAAATTGTACGTTTGCTTTGAGAAATAATAGAACATCTTGTAATTTTAATGCATCCGTTTCAGTGTTAAACTCTGGAGAAATTCTTCAGAACTCCACTTAGTCATACATAAATATTTCTTATGCAAGGATTTGTCAACATAGCCCTCTGTCCTGCCCCCAAAAAGCTTCCTAGGCCAGTCCAAAGCTATTATTTTAAAGGCGGTGCTGTTGTTTTAAAAAAAAAAAAAATATATATATATATATATATATATATATATAAAAGCCCTTTTACTGACTTCACAATATCACACTTCACCGTGCAATTTAGTTTAGAGCTTTTGGAGCGCTCTGCCTTGTGTTATTAATGCAAAACCAGTGTTTCCTGTTAAAGAGAAGCTGTTATTGAGCCATCAGTCCATCTGGTTAAACTCTTAACCAACATGTATGCTTCATGTCATTATTGATCGTCAGGTAACACAGTTTAACAGCTTTCACCACGTCCCAGCCAGAGGACATGAAAATACATTTCCTTCTAACAAAGTTTGCCGTGCTTTGATGCTACTGCGTCTCCTTTCGAGCTGATCCGGCCCGGGCTGCGGTTCCGAGCGGTACGCCGATTTTGATTTATTATTGTGGGAGTAAGACTCGAGTTTTTATAGCTGTCACTTTTAACCCCATTCTGATTCATTTCCTCTCAGTGAACAGCACGAAAGAAAAGAAATAACTTCTGCTTATGTGGTGTTTCTTTAGTCCCTTTTAAAATTGTTGTTGGTTGCACGAGGTGTTCTTGTTTCTTTTTAGTTGCTTATTTGTACTTATCACAGAGGAAGTATTTCATCAAGCCTCGAACTGATGCAGAAATTGTATTTATTTTTGGGTCCGGCTGAATAAAAAAACACAGACTGTCATGGTGATAAAACTAAACATTACATCTGTTAGGAAGGCGGGGTGGTGCACATTATGTTAATGTTGTACAGATGTTCAGCATGAAGGGGTGATAATTACTACAAGGAATCGAGATTCACTCAGAGATTTTAAAGGAGGAATGCTTGCCTACCAGAAAGTTTGTCCTTATATCCGATACAGGATACTGGTTAGGTCAGTCCTCGGTCCTTTGGCATGAATTACTGCATCGGTGTGGTGTGGCATCTTGGTAATCGGCCTGTGGCTCTGCTGAGAGGTTAAGGAAGTTCAGGTTGCTTTGATGGAGACCTTGAGGTCTTCAAGCCAGCTGGAGTCCACATTTTGTGTGAATCACAGCCAAACTCTCGAATAGACTTCACAATCCTGAGGGCTGTATTTGTCCCTTTTGCCTGTGCACCCTTTTTTTTTTTTTTAACCCAATACAGTTTTTCCTTACACTAAACTTCCCATTAATATACAGCATTCTATAAACAGTCAGCTTTTTTTGCAATGTGATTTTTGTTGCCTGCCCTCCTTGTTGAGGGTGTTCATGACTCTGTGCTAGGCTTCATTAGTGTTGCCGTCATTGTGTTGACCATAAGATACATTTCTGTAATGTTGTATCAGATATGTATACTTTGCTGAACTTGAACAAGAAGAATAGAAATAGAGACCCTTGAAATCTATTCAAGTTTCTCTTATTTTTCAACGGAATAATTTAAAGCTAGGGTCGGCGATTTTTTTTTTTTTTTTTCAGAAGTCTCCCTAAGTCCCTTACTTATATAATAGAATAACTAGAATAACTGCGCAAGACCGTCTTACCCTCTCTTCCGCTTTTCAGGGTGATCGCATGAAAAAAAATCTCCCAAATCAAATCTGGTGTTATTTCTTTGTACTGAGGCCTTCCTCTTCTTCTCATAAACATAAACGATGTTCGCGTCTTGTGACTCTCAGCCATGTTGAAAGTCTACGGTGAGAGCAGCCGGAGCTACAATGAACAGCTAACACCGAAGCTAACTGCTAAGCTAACCTCTAAGCTAACCGGATACATAAACACTATAAGTGCGCATGGCAGCCAGTAAGGAGCAACTAACAAGGAACGAGCACGCACGCTGGCATTATGTGAGCGCATCAGAATGATTGGCATGTGGGACAACCAATAAATAAGGTGACACCCCCAGAACTTGAGGGACAGAGCGGGGTGAGAGCAGGACCAAAACTCTGACCAATCCCTGCCATTCGGTGCAGAGAGCAGGGATTGGTTAGAGTGTTTACCGGCCTGCAGCTACCACAGAGATGTTTTTGTTGTTGTTTTTTTTTTTTAAAACCTCCATTTTCTGAATACGTAATGTATTGACTACTGTCAGGATGGAAGGACCCAGTATAACAAAGTGTTTCTGAAGAGGAGTAACAACTATAGCTTTTAATAAATGAACTTTCTAAAGTCATTGAGATGCAAATGTGCTTTCTGCAGAGATTTCTCTACTTTCAAAAAACACTTTCAAACTAAAACATAGGCATGTTCTGCACATTGAGGGCTGGTGCTAACGGAGGGCAGATGTCAAACCAAAGCTGTTCAGCCCTCTGTGCTGCAGCCACAGAGTGGATCAAGGAAAACGGTGTGAAGTGGGGGTGGGGAAACTCGCAGTGCCCTATAGCCACATCTCTAAACTTTCTCATTGCTAGAAACAGCTTCAAAGATCTCAAACTAATAAGATATCCCCTAAATCAAATTGGCTCTGGTGGATCTGGGTTAAATATGTAAGAGCTGACTTTAAACAGAGGTTTCCTCATGTTCCTTCAGTAAAACACCTCCTACAAAGCTGGGGTTCTTCTCCCCAGGCAGGTTGGCAACCAGTCAATTAAATTTTATTTATATAGCACCAATTCATGAAACATGTCATCTCAAGGCACTTTACAAAGTCAAATTCAAACTTCACAACAAAGTCACAATCTTAAAGGATGTGACAGAAACAATTCACATCTTCAAGTAGTGAGGAAATGTCTCGCAAGTAATGGCTGCCGTTGTGACTCGTGTGAAATTAATGACCATATTAGTGGAACCCCTCCCCCCAAATAACATTTTTGTAAGACTGGAGCTTTCAGTACAGGTGTAGTTTAGGAGAAGCTTTTGGATGAAAACAAAAGGTCTAATTTTCTCAAATTTCTATTGTAAATTTGTCACATTCAGCGACATCAGTTCACTTCAGGCTGCGAAGGAAAATGTACGCATCAGCAGTTTTCTCCTATACCCGATAATGTCGCAGTTGCTGGATTCCAATTTTCTACAGAGTAACATTAATCAACATGTCAGGAGGAGTTTATGATTATTGCAGAAATGTCCTCTAAATCGTAACGTCCTTGCAGACAATTGGTCAAAATGAAAATGGATAAATGTCCCTTTTCAAGTAACAGCAGTTATCCAGAATTGAGACGAATGTGAGAACCGGTGCGAGTACAGAAACTGAAACCGAATACCTCAGAGGCGACCTGAGTCAACTTTTAGGAATAAATGTCGTCTAAGATACCTTTAGGTTTATTTGGGAGACTGTTTCTATTTCTGTTGAAAGGTTTCTTTCTGCGTGGGAAGGACTTCCTCTTGATGGCTCTTCTGATGTCGACTTTATTCTAGAAAGATATTTGGCCTGACCTCCTTGTCTGCTTTTTGTGGAAGTAATTTTAGGGGAACAACTTTTCATCTCGGTTAATATATGCAGAGCACGAAGTCACAATAAAGCTCAGCTTTGAAAACAAACCGCTACAGAGATGTATAATTTCAATTTCAATCAAACTCTTATAAAACAGTGCAGTCAAATCCAGTTTATTGTCAACTGGTAAAGTTTTTTTTTTTTAAGGAAGCCCAGCTGATTTCATCAAGTTATCGAGTCACACTTTGCAGCGACCTTTCCTTTCTGAGCAAGCATGCGGTGACAGTGGAAAGGAAGACCAGCAAGAAACCTGGAGCAGAACCAGGCCCGGTATGAGCTAGCAGTTTTCACTACAGCTCCCAATTACATGCAAAAGTTCTCGCAGTACTGATCAGCCATGGACCTCAGATGTAGTCGATGGGGATGTTAGATGATAGTCGAACACAAAGTAGGTTATATTTCTGAAGTTGGTGAAAAGGATAACAAAAAAAACCTAAAAGCATAGAATCCAGAGTCAACTTAGTAAAGCTGCGTCTCACTGGAATTACAGCTGCTTTTTAAATCTCGCTATATATTCTCAATTAGATTCAGATCTGGACTTTGACTGGGCCATCCTAACACAGACACACACTTTGATTTAAACAGTTTTGTTGTAGCTCTGGCTGAATGTTGAAGGTCGTCGTCCTGCTGGAAGGTGAACCTCCACCACAGTCTCAAGTAGTTTGCAGCCTCCAACCGGTTTTTCTTCCAGGACTGTCCTGTTAAGCACCATCCATCTTCCCATCAGCTACAACCAGCTCCCCTGTCTTTGCAGAGGAAAAGCATCCCCTCAGCATGACGCCTCCACCGTTCTGTTTCATCCTGAGGAATCCCGTGTTCAGGAGGATGCATTTTGCACCTCAGCCAATAAATTAGGTTTCGGTCACATCTGACCAGAGTACCCTCTTCTACATATCGGCTGTAGCCTTTACATGCCTTATGCTAATCTTAATCATCACTTTTTATGTCTTTTTTCTTGCCAATCTTGTATAGAGACCTTATTTGTGTAGTAAACCACCATATCTTGTAGGTTTGCAGCTGTTCCATCCTCTTACCGTGTTCAGATGATGGATTAGCAGAGCTCAGTGAAATGTTTAAAGCTCGGGATCTTGTTGTATAACCTAACCCGGTTTTAAAGTCCTCTCTGGCCTGTCTGCTGGGTTCCTTGGTTTTCACGACGCTCGCCAACAAAGCTCAGAGGCTTTTACAGAACAGCTGGATTTACACTGAGGTATAACTACACACAGGTGGACTCTAATACGAAGTGACCTGTGAAGACCAATGAGTTGCACTTGTTATTTAAGAGATGTAAGAGTAAATTGGTCTATGTACAAATGCATGCCATACAGTTTCAACACCACGGTTTCTTTTGTCCTAATGTCACATAAACTGCTAATGAAATACACCAGAGATTGAAGCTGTAATCTGACAAAATGCGACGATGTTCAAAGGGTGTCAAACGGGGTCCGAAATTAACACTCGCCAAACGACAAATGCGGGTACATTTAACGTTTACCGAGTAAATTTCAGAGGGCTAGTTGCCACATGGCGAGTGAATGTTTGCACCAAATAAGTCATGTTTTCCATCATTTGCGTGGATGTTTCTTTATGTTCCTCTGCTTTCAGCTCGTATCACAACAAATGTGCACGTACACAAACACTTGTTCTAGCGTTTAGATCAGGCTAATTACGTAGTGGGATTATGTGGAGATATTTAGCAGGGGCCCGTCAGAATTAAAAAAAATAAAAATAGGGTTCCCAAGAGCCAGCTTTGGGTCGTGACCGAAAGAACGAGATCCCGGATACAAGCGGCTGAAATGAGTTTTCTCCGTAGTGTGTCTGGGCTCTCCCTTAGAGATAGGGTGAGGAGCTCAGTCATCCGGGGAGGACTCAGAGTAGAGCCGCTGCTCCTCCACGTCGAGAGGAGCCAGTTGAGGTGGCTCGGGCATCTGGTCAGGATGCCTCCTGGACGCCTCCCTGGAGAGGTGTTCCGGGCACGTCCCACCGGGAGGAGACCCAGGGGAAGACCCAGGACACGCTGGAGGGACTATGTCTCCCGGCTGGCCTGGGAACGCCTTGGGATTCCTCCTGAGGAGCTGGCCCAAGTGGCTGGGGAGAGGGACGTCTGGGCCTCCCTACTGAAGCTGCTACCCCCGCGACCCGACCCCGGATAAGCGGAAGACAACGGACGGAAAAATAGGGTTGGCCCGTTGATTCTTACATCTACCGGCATACTTGGCCGGTGAATCTGGAAATTACTTTCAGACATTGGTGTCAAAACCTTTTGTAAAAGCAATGTATAGTCCATTCTTTTTGGGCCAGTTTTAAAGAAATTCGTTGTTGCCCAACTTTGAAAGTTACAGCTCTTTTATTTTCTCGTAGCCCAGGTCTGTGCCTTCGCACTATAACGCCGCGGACTGATGGACACATGCTGCAGGTGGAGCCAGAATGAGTGTCGATCCGCTACTGCAGGAGACGCTGTTCAAGCGTTCGCAGCAGAAAAAAAGGACATCCCCTCTGAACTACAAGGAACGAGTGTTTGTCCTCACCAAGACCAAGCTGACGTACTACGAAGGAAGACCAGAGGTCACTTTTAATACCTTCAGCATGAAAATGAATGCAATATGGTAACACCTATGTTAAAGACAAGTTTAAATTAGTGAGCATATACGTAGTATGTATCTTGGCACTCTGATGGTGGGGTGTTCCTCAGAGAGACAGCCCTGGGGGAAGAGACTGTCTCTGTAGTGGCTAGTTTTAACGAATACTATCTGTAGCACCAACCTGAAGGTAAAAGTCTAAACGGTTTGTGTCCAGGATGTGTGGGGTCTGCAGAGATGTTAGCTGCCCTTTACATGACCCTATAAGTCCCTTACTGGGCAAAAGTTGGCCCTGATAATTCTCTCTGGACACTGATTGTTGCAGTTTGGACCTGTCCTTTTTATGGCTCAGCCATGGATCTGTTGACTAATAGCAGATTCCTCATCTACAGAGACTCAACACCAACCATTTTCCCTTGTTCTGGCTAATTTGTTATTCCTGGGAAAGAATTACCCAATTTATTTTTAGCGATAATGTCACAGAAGGACAATTATCTCATGTAAATCTAAAATGTTTACATTTTTTTCCTAGAGTGAATTTAAATTCGGAGCATTGCAAGTGGAATATGATGATAGATGTATACATTACGGCTAAATTAAATTCTCTCTGGCAGCTTCGGGTTTAAGTTGAAGTAGTTTTTAATCTCTTCTAACTTTTAAAAAAATCTTATGTTTCGTCTTAATTAATAACATTAACATTTTGGAGTGGCCCAGCCAGAGTTTAATTTGAATGTGATAGAGTGTCTCTGGAGGGAGCTAAAGATTAGGGTGATGACATGGAGCCCTTCCAATCACAAAGACTTGAAGCTCATCACCAAAGATATCTTCAGTGGGTTTGATTATTTTTAATACCGATAAAGATTTTGCTATTGACTATTAAGGTGGGTATTGATTTTCAGTAATTCCATTTTTAATTAAATGCAGATAAAAACTACTCCCCCCCCCCCCCCAAAAAAAAAAAATGGATATTCCCTTTATATTGTTTTGATATCTTTTGTCATTTCCTATCTGGCGGGGGAAAACGTCTTGGGTTGAAAATAAATTTAAAACTAAATCTCAGTGACCTTTTGAAAGTAGTTGGAACTTTAGCTTAGCATAAAGTAAAATGTCTTTCCTAGCTCCTGGATTTAACTTGTACTTTAATATAAATACCCCAGGCTGCATGTTACAGAAGCAGATCATAATAAACTTTATTTGCTGAACTGATTCGTTTTTCATTCTTGTGAAAACAAAATCATCATGATAGGGTTAGCATAACAGCTAGCCTAGCTTCAGTTTACATCTTAGTGCTGTTTTTCTTAAATATAACTTAAATATAAACATAGTTACCAATAAGATAATTATTAGTTACTGGTTTCCTCTTAAGGAAGGCATTTGGCCTTTTATTACAGAACTGATTTATTGAGTTGATTGTCACTTCTGCCACAAACATTAAAGAATAGATTTAGCGTCACAGGTTAGCATAATCTAAAATAGCTAGCATTGCTTCTGTCATTAATTCACAGCATATGTTTAAAAAACTTAAATAACTGATATTGGGTTTTTATATAGGGTTTTGTGTTGATTGAAAGAAATTGTTTAGTAGGTTTATGAAACGCTCATGGCTGGATTTCTGAAGCCTAAACATCCCAAAGCTTTCCCTTGCTTTAAGGTTTTTATGCTAATGGTGTAAACTACGGTAAAGCTCAATAGTATTCATATCTCAGGCAGATTTAGATTTAAGTTCAACTGAGAAGCTTGTTTCTGAAAGGAAATTAGATAATGAAATGATGTAAAATGAGAATTAGTATAAAATAATTATATAACAAAGATTCCTAAATAGCTTGGTGAGAGCCCTACACTCTCTTTAACCCTCATTATCTGCACTCAACCACAGCTTTGTCTCCATCAGGGTCTTTTTTTAATGCTCTGCATTGTTGTTTTTATAATTGTTTTTTTATAATTTTTCATTTTTTTTTTTTTAGATTTAGAATAGCAAACCAAACAAAATTTCAGGTGTTGTTCATCACAATGGTAATAAATTATTAAATTCAAATGCAATTCAACTTTTTTAAAATTAAACCATATCAAAAAAGTAAATGTCTACAATTGTTTATATTCCTGTCAACTCTTGATAGAAAACTTTTTTTAAAAAAATAATAGCAATAAAAGCCTTTCTTAACTCCTGACCACGTTTCCACTGGTAAAGTGAAAATGTATCTGTGCTGATGTGCTCCAAGTCTTGCAGAGTGGAAGGCCTCTGTGCCATCACCCTAAACTGGAGCTTCCTCCACAGAAAAACATAATATTGCTTTAAATCTAAATCTGCTAGTGGTATGAATAATTTTGGGCCAAACTGTACATGCAAATATAAAACTGTCGGAAGTGTTTATGTATAAAATATGATTTTTAAAGATTTGTGTGACTATGATATTTTAATGTACACCGCTGGTCAAAAAAGATGATGGTTAGGTTCTGTATTCTCAGTCGGTGCTCTGTAGTAAACTTACAGTTCATTTTGGGGAGAGGAATCCTCCTCTACACCCACACATCTCCACAGAGATCCAAATACCTGATAACGAAATTAAAAGTTTGCTAAAGGAAACGACAGTTTTTTTAAGGTATTATTGGGTAGAAAAGAAAAGAAGCGTTTGCTTCCTTCACGTCTGATAAGATCCAGATTAAAAACCACAATGGCTGTTAAACAAAAGTGACGTGCTAGTGTGTTCGAAAAGAAAGAAAAACCATGTCTGACGCACTTTTTCCATCAACAGAAGAAGTTCAAGAGGGGCTCGGTTGAGCTGAGCCGCATCAAATGTGTGGAGATTGTCAAGAATGGAGGCGGGATTATCATACCCTGCCAGAACAAATACCCCTTTCAGGTATAAAAACACACATGGCCATCAGTCACACACAGGTCAAACTGCTGTTTTTAACACTTTAGAGAGGGTCTCAAAAAAGGCCTCCTTCCTCTTTGTTAAGATATTGATCTGTGAACGTGCACCGGCTGCTGGCAGCGCTGTCACGCACCTGTTTTTAAGCTACAGATCAGGCTTTCAGCGCTCAGCAGGGTAAAGAAGAGAGGAACTGAGCTACATTCACTCCCACACATTTCTTATGTAGCAACAACTGACAGCAGCACAAACTTTTTCCATCCATCACAGCTTGATAGTAACTTTTTGCCAATTGACCTTAAACATGCCAGACTGTTTAAAGAAGGTTTTTTTTCAGTCTTTTGCTCCCGAATCACTGCCTTCAACATTTTAAACTCGCTGCTCGAACAAAACTATTTGCATTTTATTGTTAATTTTTAACTCTTTTGAACACAGACGTGGTCTCCATTTAAAAAGTGTAACTTTAAACCAGTTGTAGAAGGCTTTGCTGCACACCAGACGGACTAATTTACATTTATCAGCCGTTTTTCTGTCTTTGTGTCTAGGTGGTGTACGATACCAACACCCTGTATGTTTTTGCTCCGAACCAGAGAAGCAGAACGCTGTGGGTCCTGATGCTCAAACAAGGTGGGCCTCTGGGTTTAGTGAATTAAAACTGAGAACATATCAAAGTAAAAGTGTGGCAGATGGGTCATGAGAAATGCCAAGATGTCAGCCTTTCACCTCTAGGGTTTACCAAACAATTGTCATCTGGTCCTCATCAAGAAGGAAAGAGCCCACCCCTTCATCCAGCTGTTCATCCAGCTGTTCGTACATACGCCTGTCTATCCGTCCGTTTGCCTGTCCATCCCATAGGGCTGCGTGATTTCAGGAAAAGATGAGGTTACTTTACTACTACCGTATTTTTCGAACCATAAGGCGCACCGGATTATAAGGCGCATTAAATATTCTTCCCAACTGAATACGATTTTTTCTCTTAAAATAAGAACAATTCATCTCCGTCATCTTATTTGAAGTGCAGTATATCTAATTATCTTATTTTAGGGGTAAAAATATTCATTCCATTGGCAAATAGTCTTATTTAGCTGCTCAAATCAAGGAAAAATATGCTAATTTCAAGAAAATTTTACTTACTTTTAGTTCCCTTTTTGCAGTGCGCTCCTTCACGTCCACAGCTCCCTATCCGTCTCTGTCAGGAGGACAGAGTAGCTGGACTACACCGCCCTGTTTCTAACATAAGGCCAAAATAAACGTAAGTTTTATATTGAATTAACTTACTAGGTTTATTGTTGCTAGTGTGTATTCAATTCAATTCAATTTTATTTATATAGCGCCAATTCATGAAACATGTCATCTCAAGGCAATTTACAAAGTCAAAATATATCAGATTATACAGATTGGTCAAAGATTTCCTGTATAAGAAAACCAGTTGATTGCATCAAAGTCCCGACAAGCAGCATTCACTCCTGGAGAAGCGTAGAGCCACAGGGAGAGTCGTCTGCATTGTACATGGCTTTGCAGCAATCCCTTATACTGAGCAAGCATGAAGCGACAGTGGAAAGAAAAACTCCCCATTAACGGGAAGGAAAAACCTCCAGCAGAACCGGGCTCAGTATGAACGGTCATCTGCCTCGACCGACTGGGGGTTACAGAAGACAGAGCAGAGACACAACAAGAGAGACAAAAAGCACAGAAGCACACATTGATCCAGTAATCTGTTCTACATTAGATGGTAATAGCGGGTGATCTGTCTTCTTTGGATGATGTCACAGCTAACAGAACGTCAGACCAGGTGTACCTACTATGAAGAAAAAAGAGAGAGAACAGAAAGTTATAAGCAGAAATGATGACAAGCAATGGAAAAATTGAAGAACAGTAGAACTCGATAGAGTTCCAGGCTGCCCTACATGAATGCACTTCTAGTTTAGACATTACAGTCAGGCAGTCTTGTAGACAGCTCAGGGGTCCTATCAGGTAGTGACAGTGTACCGTGATACTGCTAATATCCATTGAGTGGAGCGGCTTCGTTGCTAACCAAAGTCGTACTTACACATTTTACCAGATTTTTGAGGACATTGTACCACATAAAATCAGTCAGTAAGCACAACGGTGATCAGATATAAGGAAAACCATCAATTTTTGATAAAAATTAAGGATTTTAAGTGTGTTTTATAGACTGAAAAATACGGTACGTTGCAACAACAAGATCAGTTATGATTAAACCAAATTTTCCCGACTCTTTTCTCTCTTTCCCTTCATCACACTGTCCCGATAGTAAGACGTTGCCTCAGTCACTAAAAGTATACGTCTAGTGAGGCCGTGGGGGGAAGTGAAAGTCCATCCAGCAGGTCAAGTGTGTTATTTGCATGCAGGGTGGGTGTGATACGCTGCAATGTTCCTCACACAAGATGTAATATCAGAACAAAAAATCCACCCAAGCTTCCTCTGCGATTTAGATTTCTGCACATATACCGGGATTGTGATTGGATATGTTGTGCAGGTCTGCCATCCACCCATTTCTACGTCCCTCCCTCGTCCTTTCTTTGTTGGTTTGGTTTTGGTTGGTTTTGAATTAAAAGACTTTAGCTTCCTGGAAATATTTTCCACAAAGTTAACTTTTGTATTTATACTAAATGGGGCTAGGAAAGGACTCATTGGACCTTCGAGCAGCAATAGTTCCTACCCATCATTATGGGAGGGGTTATATAGCAAAGATCCAAACAATTACAGCTACTTAGAAAGCAGCTTGTCTCCAAAAGGAAGATGGTAACACAACTAAAAGTTGCAAAGTTGCATCTAAATGAACCAGGAACATCTGGAACAGTGTCCTCTGGACAGATTAGACTAAAGTTGACTTTCCAGGCTGCGAATCAGCAATTGTTCCTAATCACTCATGTCTGGTCAATTATGGGTTAAAACGTGGTGATGTTTGGCCATTAGTGCACAGCCTCAAATGAAACCAGGACAAATACAGCGTTTTAGGACAGACCTCTCGCCTCAGCTGTGGAGCACGGCGGCAGTGGGGCGATGGTTAGGGCTACCTTTGCAGCTACCAGACATGGGGACAGCCTCTGGTGTACGGAGGAGCCGTCTGGAAGCTGAAGCTCAGCTCAAACGGGAACGTCAACGGAGCGACGATCCCAAACGCAGCAGGTAATCTACAGCAGCGTGGCAACGGCCCAGTCAAAGTCCAGCCCTGCGCCTGATACCTGTCGTTAATCTGGGATTGTATTAACCTCGCTTGATAAGATCCAGAGGACGTTTCTTTCATTAAGTCCTGACAAGCCGGACGTTGGAGCTGAAAGCGGACGTGTTTATGTTTTACTCTCAGGCTCTTGATCTGAGCTGCAAATTTTCACACGTTGAACCGCACACAGGAGGCATGTTTTGCTACCGCAGCCCCCTCTGTTTCCACTGCTCTGTGGCTCTTTTGTGTAACATTGTTTCTTTTTCGTTCAAAGCTCATACCTGGCAGGAAATAGACCCTCTATCTGCAGGCTGATCTGGTCTGATTTAAAGAAAAAAAAGGCTCGCCGCAGTCGATCAGCCTGTCAGTTTCTGGATCAACTTTTACGCTATAGTTTGTTCACATAGAAAAGTTTGATTTAGAAATTGCAACAAGAGCTGCTTTAAGGAACTGCAGAAAATTGTTTACTTGGGCGACTCTTTGCGAAGATTTGTGTACTTCTTATTTATTTTTTTAGGAATTCAGCTTTAAAATACTGTATTATCTTCTGATCGCTCTAAAAATTCACCATATTTACATGGAGGGAAAGAGATTCATCCAGAGGAGGCTGCACAGGAGGTTTTCACGTCCACAATCATTTATTTATTTTCCTCTGTGCGTCCAGAGATCCAGAACAACGCCGGCGTGCTGATGAAGTTTCACCCCCAGTTCTGGCTGGAGGGCCTGTGGCTCTGCTGTCGCCAGGCGGACAAACAGGCGCCGGGCTGCGAGGAGTACAACCTGTTCGGAGACAGTAAGACGAACACTTTCACGTTTGTTACGCGATTCTTTCCTGTTCCTACTTTACCAGGTAGAATCTGAGGGAAGCGTTCAGTTTAGTTCAGAAAGGCCATTTAAAGAGTGAAACCTGAATATATGGATTGGTTAAAATCACAGGCGGGTTCATGTTGACTTTTGTCGATTATGGTACAGTGTCCAAACTTATTAACAGGGTTATATGTGGGAATGTCCACTGATGCCGTCATTCTGGAGGCAAGTGTTGGATCATCGGTGAGGATGTAAATGATGTTTATAATAACAGAAGATCAATAAATGCATGTTTAAAAAAAAGAAAAGAAAAGAAAGTTGAGTGGAAGGAAAAAGTGTCAGAGTAAAAAGGAATTTCTGTAGACTTGAAAGGACTTTGAATCGGAGCTAAATCAAGAGTTTGAGGGAGAAGATCACGGACTGCAGCTGGAGTCAGAACTTCAGGAGCTTCAGAGGTTTCCAGGATGTGAGCTCGTTCTTCTCGGGTCAATTAGAGCCCTCGTTAGGAGCCTTTTACCTGGGCGGAGGAGAAACCAGACCAGATAACCGAACACATAAAAAAGCCTGAGAATAAAGATCGAAAAAGAATAAACTGAAAATACAATAATTTTGTTCTCAGCTCAGTGAAACTTTTTTATTTTTACATTTTTGTTACAAAGTTCTAATTTTATGAGTAGTATTTATTAAGTGTGTATATATAATGCAAGAATTCATCCTGTATTTATTTAGCTGTTTATGTTATTTAATCACCTAAGTGTGACAACAATGAGAATTAAAATTAAATTGAGCTTCTTTACAGCAACTCATGCAGCAGGTCTAGATAGTTTTGGAAAAACATTAAGAAAAATAATCTAAAGATCTAAAGCGATATGTCTCCGCCTCATAGGGTCTTTCAGAAACACGGGTACATCTCAAAAGATTAGAATATTGCGTAAATCTTTCCACAGTCATCTCAGAAAGTGAAACTCATATATTATACAGAATCGTTACACATAGTGATCTATTCCAAGCCTTTGTTTCTTGTAATTTTGATGATTATGGCTGACAGATGATGAAACATTCAGTGTCTCAGAAAATTTTGAATACTGACAAAAAGTGACTTATTGGAAACTCATGGTGTCGACCGCTAATCAGCTAATTAACTCAGACCCAGACAGGCCCATATCCCCCATTCTCTCCTCTCCCCCCCCCTGGCTTCCACTTCGCTTTAGCATAGACCTTAAAGTCCAGCTCTTTGCTTTTAAAGTCATAAATCACCTTGCTCCAGCATGTTTGTCTGAGCTTATAACTCTGCATGTTCCCAGGACTAGGTGCCAAAGATGGGGGGACGGCTCTTTTGCTTTACCACCAGAGCTACGACCCGTTACTGAGCGAGGAGTCTTTAAATCACAGCTAAAAACATCTGTTCAGACAGATCTGTTCAGCTGTGGATAACGTTTGTTTATTTTATGGTTTTATGTTTCTGTATAGCTCTTAAAACTGTTTTGAATTGTGCTGTCATGCACTTTTTTTAGTTTTTAATCTCCTTTTATCCTGTTATTTTCCTATGCATTTCTAGATTTTATCTATTTTGTCTCAGCATCTTTTGTCTGTATTTTAGCCTGTAAAGCACTTTGTGCACCATATGGACTGTTGAATATAATGCAATATAAATAAACTTTGATTGATTGATTGAACTCAGAACGCCTGTAAAGGTTTCCTGAGCCTTTAAACGGTCTCTCGCTGGGGGTCAGCAGGCGGCACAGTTATGGGGAAGACGGCGGACTGGACAGATGTCCAGAAGACGGTCATCGAGGAGGGGAAGCCACTAAAGGTCGTTGCTGAAGAAGCTGGTTGTTTACAAAGTTCTGTATCCAAGGATATTAGCAGAAAATTTAGTGGAAGGAGGAAGTGTGATAGGAGAAGGTGAACCAGCAACAGGGAGAACCGCTTCACAAGGAGAGGACTGAGGCTGGAGTCGGTGCATCAAGAGTCACCACCACAGACCTGGGCTACAAATGATGAATTAGTCGTATCAAGCCACTACTGACCCAGAGACGACGTCAGAAGCATCGAACCTCGTTAAGGAGAAAAGGAACCAGACTGTTGCTCAAATATCCAAAGTCTTGTTTTCTGATGAAAGTGACTTCTGCGTTTCATCTGGAAATCAAGGTCCCGGAGTCTGGAGGAAGAGTGGAGAGGCTCAGGATTGCTTGAGGTCCAGCGTGAAGTTTCCACAGTCAGAGATGGTTTGGGTGCCATGTTGGTTCTGGTCCACTGGGTTTTCTGAAGTCCACTGTCGATGCATCCGTCTACCAGGAAGTTTTAGAGCATTTCATACTTCCCTCTGCAGAGCGGCTGCATGGAGATGCTGATTTGATTTTCCAGCAGGACTTGGCACCTTCCCACACTGCCAGAGGTACCAGTAGCTGCTATAAGGACCATGATGTTCCTGCTCTTGATTGGTCAGCAAACTCCTCTGACCCTGAACCCCATAGGAAGTCTGTGGGTTGTTGACAAGAGTAACATGAGAGATACTCAGAGATCCCCAACAAGGCAGAAGACCTGAAGTCGGCTATCAAAGCAATCTGGGCTTCTATTACCCTACGCAGCGCCACGGATCGCCTCTATGCCACGAAGCGTTGATGCAGTAATTCATGCCAGAGGAGCCTGACCAAGTAATGAGTGCTTAGAAATTGACGTACTTTTCAGAAGCTGATTTATGCTTAAAACATCCTTTTTAAAGTGATCTAATGTGATATTCTATTGTTCAGAGACACTGAATTTTGGTGTTTCTTTAGCTGAACGCCATAATCATCAAAAATCCAAGAAATAAAAGCTTGAAATATTTTCCTCTGTGTAACAAAGCTCTATAAAATAATTTTCACTTTCTACAATGACTGGCAGAAAATGTAGCACTTTGGCACAATATTTAAATTTATTTAGATGTTCCTGTATGTTTTACAAATGTCACTGTTAATCTTTTTTGAGCTTAAATAATGTTTTTTTATTTTATTTTTTTTGCTTGCTTTGCTATGAAATTTATTGGATTCATCAGGATTTATGGATAAATATAGCTGAGTGTCATCAGCATAACAGTGGAAATTATTCCTATGCTGTCTGATAATTTTACCAATTGGTAGAATATATATAGTAAAGGGAATTGGCCCAAGGATTGAACCCTGTGGTACTCCACAAGTGACCCTAGAGTCATTTGTGGACTCTAGATCCTTTTTAAAGTGATCTAATGTGACATTCTAATGTTCAGAGACACTGAATTTTGGGGTTTCTTTAGCTGAAAGCCATAATCATCAAAAGTCCAAGAAAAAAAGCTTGAAATATTTTGATCTAAGTAACGAAGCTCTATAAAATAATTATCATTCTCTACAATGACTTGCAGAAAATGTAGCACTTATGCACAATATTCACATTTTTTTAGATGTTCCTGTAAGTTTTACAAACGTCACTGTTAATCCTTTTGAGCTTAAAATTATTATTATTTTTTTACTTTGCTGCTTGTTAAAAAAAATCCCCTCAGTATATCTTTCAAAAACATTGTTGTGAAATGAGAAACGTCGAGGTCAAAGTTTACGGCGAGCCAGCCAGTGGAAAGGTGTCGAGGCTGTCTGCTTCACTGGCTCTTTCTCTTCCTCTTTTCTAGTTTCCAGGAAACCTCTGCCCCCGATTCCTGGAGAGGACAACGTGAGTAACCAGCCGCCCTCAAACCGCGTCAGCCGCCTCAGAGCCGCCGACACCAATGCTCTGTCCTTCCTCCTGCAGCGTCGCCACGGTCTTCCTCCCATCCCGCAGGACGACGAGGATGCAGACGAGGATGAGGACGACGACGAGGAGGAGGAGGAAGGGAGGGGGGAGCAGGAGGTGGTGGTGGCCATGTTCGACTTCCCGGGACTGGAGCCACATGACCTGAAGCTGGTCCAAGGAGACGAGTACGTCATCCTGGAGAAGTGTGACGCCAACTGGTACAAGGCCCGCAACCAGTACGGGTGAGAGCTCAGACACTGGCACAGCTTTGATTCAGGGTTGGATCCCCCCCCCCCCCCCCCCCCCCGCTCTGAGGCGTCATGGGTAAACTAAGTGCACCCAATCATTCAGCCAAAATAACCTGTAGCTGATTCTTATCAGATTGGTGTCTGCACAGCTGTCTTAAAGTCCCAGCATTGCTCGTCTGTGGGGGGTCTGGACTTTGACTGGACCGTCGCGCCACCTTGATTCTTTAGCTTCTCGGTTGTAGGTTCGCTGCTGTGTGTCTGGGATCGTCGTCCCGTCGACGGCTCAGTTTGGTCCAGGTCTCCGCTGTCGGACAGACGGCCTCAGGTTTGGCGCGCAGAGGTCATTTTCAGTTCGGTGCCTGTGGTCGCCAAACGAGCCCAGATCATCAGCCTTCCCCCGCCGTGCCCCACAGGGCGTGTTAGGTGTTTATTTGATGACGTGCGGTGTTTGGTTTTCTCAAGACGTCCTGTTGTGAATTATTAAAACCTCACCTTTGGTCTGATCTGCCCAAAAGGACGTTATTTAAGAAGACTTGCTTCATTCGGATGCAACGAGCAAATCTAACCTCTGCAGCTGAGAGGCCCTTTTTCTTATTTTTTTGCTGTTTCTCGTCAAGTCAGACCTTGAAAAACATTTGCTGGGATGTCTGTTATTATTATTACTGTTATTGTTGTTATTGTTATTATTATTATTATTATTTGTTATTTCTTGTTATTTAAACTCGTTGTCTCAATGAGACACAAGTTCTTTCTTACAAGAGAAGGAGGATGATCCCCTTCCTAAAATGTTTTCCATCATGTGGAGAATGATGGTGTTACGCCCACAGTTGGATGAAAGAACGGAGTGACATGAAATTAAACAGTCTAGGTGGTAAAACCTGATTAAAAGTTTACTTATAAGGTTTTTAAACAAAAGAGACAACATCCTACACGTTGTCGTTAAACCAGATGAAACACAAAAAAGGGAATTAACCGTGTTATAATAAATAAAAACAGCTTCTCAGCAAAACAAACCCAACAACAAGAAAACACAAAAAGGGAGAAGCACTAAACTCAACGTTTTCAGGTTTACGGAAAATAACTTGACCAAAAATATTTTAGTTGAGCTTTTCAACTTTAACAAGCTGAAAACTAGCAACTAGACAAATGGCAAAATTGAGAGAATCACAAGGTTCCCAAACCGATAGTTATTCACAAAATGCTCAAACAGCCCGTGGCAGCAAACAGTGTTGACGGTTCAAATGCGGCTCCGCTGAATGACGCTTTCAGTCTTTTAAAGGGTTCAGGAATGTCTGCATTGGTCCAAGGCTTGTGGAAACGGTCCACACAGGAGCCAGTAGGTCTGAGGCGGGTCCAGTGTCCTTACAGCCAATCCCAGGCCACAGTCATTAAAGTAGAGCCCAGTCTGCAAAAGACAGATGGACTTCAGGTTCTCTGTAAATCACCGTATAACTTTCCCCAGGTTGATCACCTTAGACTTAGACTACTTTATTGTCATTTTGTATGTACAGAATGCATACAGAACCAAATTTCGTTGCATTCAGCTTACGACAGAGTAATGGGATTGCAGGTGGAATAAGACAACATTACAATAAAAAGTTCAGCAGTGATCAGATGTAACAATGCAGTAGAAAAACAGTGTGCAGAATAATGTTCAGCCGCTGTTTATGTGCAAAAATAATGGTGCACAAAGGCGTTTGTATGGAAAAGTATGGTTCAGTCCAAAATATGTGCAAAAATGCAGTAAACGTTGAGTTTGTGTTATTCCAAATGGATTATAAGAGTTCGGCACCTGCATTAACGCTCGTGTGTTGTCGCTATGGAGGCAGATGATGAACTGACTGCTTTTCACCACAGATTTATTCCTGTTTTTTCCACCCATTAGACCTGGATTCCTCAGTGGGAAGACGTCTGGTTAATTTCCACATATAAATCCTCTCATTTCAATGTGTAAAAAAACATCTGCAGAGTAAAAGTGTTTCTCTTTATTCAACAATGACTTTCATTCTTCTCCTGGGTTGTGTTTCGCAGGGAGGAAGGTTACATCCCAAGTAACTACGTGACGGAGAAGACGTCTGGGAACCTGGTGCAGTACGTGTAAGTGGGTTAATTATTTCCTCGCACAAAGTCGAAGCGTGCTGATCTAAGCTAAACGTCTCTGCGCTTTTGATTAGTCATTAACTTTGTGAACTCGCACGGATCAGAGGGGAAGTAAAAGAAAAAATATCAGATCCAACAGTTAACAAGGCGAGCTGTAAGGCAGCATATAAGCAGATTTTATTTATAATAATTTTATACACAGTAAAATATTACTGCAGACAGACCAGAAGAGATCTCCGGCTGAAACGAACCTGTGTGAGAAAATCTGCTGTTTAGTGTTTTTGCCTGGTTGGTTTGGACGATTAGGCAGAGAAACACGGTGTGCACTTGTTCAGCACAGTGGGGGATCTGTGGTGCTGTGGGCCAGTTTCTCTGTCAAAGACCCTGGGAACACTTAAGGGTTTCAGTACATTTTCAGTGCAAGATTATGTCTCCTTTTTTTTACTTTTTATTAACTGATCAGGATAAACCCTGGAGAAAAGAGAAAGTTGCTGCTGCAGTATCACTCTTTTCTGCACTTGCTTTGAATTACATCATGCATTCATTTTTCCTGAAACACTGCAGTCATTCATGGCTGACGTATAACTACAACACAGCAGCGTCATTTTGAACCTTGAAATCTAAAGCTGTGGTGATGTTTCTTTCAGATGGTTCAGTAAAGACGTGAACAGGAACATGGCCGAGGAGTTGCTGAGGAAGGAGGTCAGTCTCTCTCTTCACATTGTTTAGTTTCTAGTTCCTTACTTTTAACCAACGGGGGGAGGGGGGGTCTGAAGACCCTCCTGAAAATGTCTTATTCCCCCCCGATCCCAGAATTGTTGGGGGTTATAGATTCATATTTTGTGGTTGTTTATCTGATCCAAAGTAAGATCAGCGCTACACCCTTGGTAGAAAAAAAGCATTCCCACGGACCCGCGGCTCCTTTATCGTGTGATTTGATTGGTCGAACTACAAACTGTGCGTTACTCAGGCCGCTGGCCAGGCTCTAGCTACCAGCCACTGGGAAGAGTGAACAAAATGGACCTCTTTATTAAACCTACCCGCTCCTCTATAACCTGTCAATGAGTCAAAAGACGCAGCTTATTTCAGAGCTGCAGCTGCGGAGCCTGGAGCTGTGTGCGCACAGATGCAACAGGTTTTAAATATAAATATCTTTGTCGCCCCCTGCAGGATAAAGAAGGAGCCTTCATTGTGAGAGACTCCAGCTACCCTTCCACCTACACCGTGTCTCTTTATACCAAAGGCGGATCGGGGTAATGATCTATTTTTTATTTTTTTTATAGTGTCCTGTCTGGCAATGTGACATTAAGAATTGTTGTCTTAATGCCAAAAAGAGCTCGACAGATTTTACTTTCACAAGTGGAGCAGTATGGCTTTTGCCATAGTGCTCCTCTTGATTTATGCATGTGAATAGTTTTATTATGATTCATGCTGGGAATATCTCACATTATATGGACACTACAATGGGAAAGGAAGGACAAGAAAAAAGGTGAGAAAAGGTGAAAGAAAGAGGAGATAAATGAATAAATAGAATGATAAAACGTAATGATCTAAATCTCTCTTCAAATTCAAAACGTCGTCATTTTCTGCTAATGGGATCTCTGCAGCTCCACGGTCCTCTTGGTTGCTTTAGCTGGAACCGCCATGTCCTGGAAATGTCCTGTTGGGCCGTCCTCTCCATGTCCAGACGATGGACTGAGCAAACCTCTGAGAGACGTTGAAAGCTTGGGATCTTGTTTTAGATCCTGACTGTGTCTTAAGCTCGTCCACAAGCTCTCCCTGACCCGTCTGCTGGGTCTACACGATGCTGTTTGTTCTCTAATGTTCTCTAGCAAAGCTCTGAGGCTTTCACAGAACAGTTTACTTTATACTTATACCCAGGTTGACTCTGTTTGCTCATTAAATGGCTTCTGAATCCAGGTGTTGGAGTGGATCTTTTTTAAAAGCGTCAGGGTTAATGGAGGCTGATGCATCATTTCCACTTTTTGTTGGTCCATGATGCAACATGTCAATAAAATGCAAGTTTTTGCTTGTTGTACGACATATTTCGAAAAGCTTAGATTATGAATTCTTCGTCACAGCACTGGGATCCTTCGTTTGACATTTTAAATGAAATGTATGGTTATGTGTTGTTAGATGATAGGAATGTTTACATGCAAGCAAAACAAGCTCCAGTGTCAGGAGACATTTCTGTAGATTTTCAACATTGCATTACCTTTAAACTACATTAATACTTTTAGTTTATTTATCTGGTATATTCTGAGATCAAAATATCATGAGGGCTAATTAATCTTCACGCTGTGTCAATGTAGAAAAACTGATTCTGTTTTTAAGTTGACTTTCACGATTTATAAGTTCTGTGTCATTAAATTAAGCTGAAAGTGTGTCCTTTTCTGTCAGAAAAAGCCTCTCATCTGTTGCTTTTTTCTTTTCTGTGTTTAGGGATGGGGGTCCGATTATTAAACATTATCACATTAAGCAGACTCAAGGCATACCCAGACAGTATTACCTGGCTGAGAAACACCTGTTCAACTCCATCCCTGAGCTCATCGAGTACCACAGACACAACGGAGCAGGTACCAGCGCCCTCAGTATCGATCTTTTTAACTATTCAACACCTAAACTGTGGCAATGCAGAGATATTTCTCTGTTAAAGGAGACGTCCGGTCAAAATCAGAATTCAAACTGCTGAAAGTACTTTAAATATAAAACTACTACATACTGTGCAAAAATTATAAGTTTTTTTAATTAATAATAATTCTCATTTAATCATGTTTATGTGGAGGAATCCATCTTGGTCAAGAATAGTACTGTCACCTCCCATTTTTTGACGTCACTCGGCGGACCCGCTGTTGAGCAAGTTTCAACGCTCTGTTTGTCACGGCGCACTATTTTCCAAGATGGCGACTGGTGCTCTGTACGAAGCAGAGAGTGATGAAGTACTTAGTGACAGTGATGGGAGTTCCGTGGAGTCATCATCATCTGATAGCGATATGGATGTTTTAGAAGAGTTTCTTGACAGAAACCGGACTTTTGACGGAGTCCAGCGTACCTATTTCCATTGCAAACTCAGTCGGGTCCTACAGTATATATATATATATATATATATGCGCGTGTGTGTGTGTGTGTGTGTGTGTGTGTGTGCGCGCGCAGCACGGCTTTGCACAGCGGAGGAGAGATCGCGCTGAAGTGACTTAAGTTATATATTTGCCCCCTAGTAAATAGGGCAGGTGGTCATTATTGTATAAATAATAAAATATAAAAGCATTCCAGCACATGCTGGGCGGAGCACGGCTTTGCCGGCGCTGCAGAAGAGCACACACACACACACACACACACACACACACACACACACACACACACACACACACACACACACACACACACACACACAGCGGAGGAGAGATCGCGCTGAAGTGACTTAAGTTATATATTTGCCCCCTAGCAAATAGGGCAGGTGGTCATTATTGTATAAGTATTAAAATATAAAAGCATTCCAGCACATGCTGGGGCGGAGGGATACCATATTGTATCCCTCCGCCCCTCTGGTCGGTAACCATCCCCGTAACTTCTAAATTAAAAATTGAAAATTTAAAAATAACTTACCGAAAATCCTCGCTCTCATGTCATGTTCAAAACATTCTTCTTCGAGATGGTCACTGCATATGACGTGTTTTCTCTCTGGCCAGAAGTTAGATGGCAAATCCGCTCTTCAAGTTGGCAATCCAGCGCCGAGCCCGGTGGCTCATGAATCGGGAAGTTTAAATAAGCTATGTTTTTTCCACTTTTACCAGTTGTGTTGGAACATCCGATGGCCATGCACGTGGGCATTGTTGCTTCAGCAATAGCTCTTGGGAATGTCAGCGGTGAAGTCCTCTGGAAATCCGAAATAATTATTGATGATCGCAGCTGTGTAGAACGGCTCCTATTGACTTTGCATGGAAAGCGGAGAGAAATGCTGTCGCCGCTTCCGCTTTTCTACGTCGCAGGATGTGATGTCAAACGCCCCTTACTGCCCATATTTGGGCAGTCATGTCAGCCCCCATACACAGTGATTCAGACGACAATTTATGTTTTTATTTTCTTATTGATTAAAGATAAGTTCATTAAATAACCACAAATGTATTAGTTTTAGTTATAGCTAATGATACCCTGATTTTTCCTTGTTGACCGGACTTCCCCTTTAAATGTTGTTGTTTATTGCAAAGCTGCTGTAGCTTTGTCAAACCAGATCAGTGTGGACACAAATTAGATGTTGCTTTATTTTTTTTCCTGAGAATCATAAGGGAGGGACAAAAAGGAGTTGCCTACTAAAATAATATTAAGAGGTTTTCATCTACTTTTACAATGTCTTGGTGTGCATTTGCAACATCTGAAGCTGTGCATTCAGATGTGAATTGGGAAAATGTACTTTCTTAAATCAGCTTTAAATGATTTTGACTGTTAACAGACATATGTAGGTTTATTGTATAAAACCAATAACAGAATCAAATGCAAAAGGTGTTGCAACTGTCCCCAGTCTCCCCTATTAGCCTATGGTATATTATGCTATGTTAGCATATTAGCATATGGTGCATTATGCTATGTTAGCATATTAGCCTATAAGGTTTTATGCTATGTTAGCATATTAGCCTATAAGGTTTTATGCTATGTTATCATATTAGCCTATGGTGTATTATGCTAGGTGGTATATTAGCCTATGGTGTATTATGCTATGTTAGCATATTAACCTATGGTGTATTAGCCTAAGGTGATTTAGCCAATGCTATCCAATGTTATCTCTGTCTAAACCCATGCTATGCTAACCCATTAGCTTTGTTGTTACTAAACAGCAGCAGCAAAACAAAGCTTTATAAATTATAAAATATTTTTGTTAAAATTTTTATGTGTGTTTGATTGAATGCTAGAGGTAAACTTTGATAACACGATCTGCCATGAACTCCAGAGAGGCTTTTTTTCTGAACACTTTAATAACAGCTAATTGGCTTCATTTGTGTCAATTTGGCCATTTTCAGGTCTTGCTGCCAGGTTGAGATATCCTGTAGGAAAGCAACACAAATCGGCTCCATCGACAGCGGGCTTCAGCTACGGTAGGTACTAACCTAACTAAAATATTTTTAAAGGTTTTTTTTTTGTTACTAGTAGCCTATCCTTTAACTGATAATTTAATGCACATGATGGGGTTCAAAGTGTGTTCTCTGCTTCTGTCACACCCACACCAATGCTGGTCCAGACAGAGACTCCACTGGTTCAGCCTGATCTGTGGTCCAGATACTTATGCCAATAAAATATTTTATCCCTAAATAATATTCAACACATTCTTACATATACAGTAATACAAACATTATTTGTATTCTTTTTTTTTACTATGATTTTTTTGTTGTTTTTATTCCACTGTTTCTCACAGATTTCTTTAGAGTTGATGCCACACAGTAATGCTTAATAGCAGCAGGCTGCAAACCAAAGGTTCACTACTCTATTACAGTGTCATGGCTCAGCTGTCCAACAATGTCTTTCTCAATGGACATGACTGCAAGATTGTGTAGCCTTTGCTGAACCATGGATTGACGCAGACAGGCGGGCAGCCGACGCAGTGCGCTAAAAGACCTGAATGACAGTCTTCAGAGAGGGAAACCTGTCTTCACTCAGCAATATTGTTGTGAAGTCAGCTATGTATGCATTAGTTGAGTGAGTTCATAGATGCATCTTGTCATTACTAGCTGAAAGTAATGTCAAAGTTGCAACAAAGGCCCACATGTTACTCGCCTACTCTCACTAGATCTTACATTACGACTATGTTGTCTTATTGAACGGGGCTAGGAGCTGATCCGACAAGGTTGAAGTTAGTTGGTTAGGAAGGGCTTGACAACATTAGAAGCGGGGGGCTTCAGCCCACCCAAATAGGCCTAAAGACGTTCATTGGGTAGAAAGTAGCGATGGAAAAGGGGCCAAAGGATTTTTACCTTCACCTGCATATCTGCTCTTCTTCTTACCTTTACGCTCTTGTCTCTGCAGATATGTGGGAGATAAACCCTAGCGAGCTGACCTTCATGAAGGAGCTGGGCAGCGGTCAGTACGGCCAAGTGAGGCTTGGCATGTGGAGGGCTCAGCATAAAGTGGCCATTAAGGCCATCAAGGAGGGAGCCATGTATGAGGAGGACTTCATTGAGGAGGCCAAAATCATGATGTAAGAACGAGAGCAAAACTCAAAAACCACACAAGCCTTTAAGAGTGGAAGGAAGCAAAGCAGTATAGAAATGAGTGATGTAGTCATTAGTGCCGTCTAGAGGTATGTGGAAGGTACTGCAACTAAGAAGTGAGAACTCAATTCAAAATGCTACCAATCAGATTTGTTCAAAAATGGAGAACCTTAAAAAAAATTAAATCCCGTCCTTAAAAACCTGCATTTTCTCGAGATGGTCCAGTCATTTATCATCTGCACTTTCCAGGAAGCTGTCCCACCCCAAACTGGTGCAGCTCTATGGCGTATGCAGCCAGCAGAAGCCCATCTACATTGTGACAGAGTTCATGCAGCAAGGCTGCCTGGTGAACTATCTCAGGCAGGGGCGAGGCAGCTTCAGCCTGGGGTCCTTGCTGAGTATGTGCCTGGATGTCTGCGAGGGCATGGAGTACCTGGAGGCCAACAGTTTCATTCACAGAGACCTGGTACTGTTGCTTGTTCATCCTTACTTGCACCACTGCAACTGTTGTTTTTTTTAGCATTTTTGTCAAATATTTATGAATTTTACTGTCTTCTGAAGGCTGCCAGGAACTGTCTGGTGAACGATGCTCTGGTGGTAAAGGTGTCCGACTTCGGCATGGCCAGGTATGAGTCAGCATGATTGTTTTTTTTCCTGCCCAATATAGAATGCCTTAACTGAATCTGAAGCCATTAAATGCTGCCTGTGCAGATATGTCTTGGACAACCAGTACACCAGCACAAAAGGCGCCAAGTTTCCAGTGAAGTGGTCTCCTCCTGAGGTCTTTAACTACTGCAGATTCAGCAGCAAGTCTGACGTCTGGTCGTACGGTGAGGATGTTTGAACCATGCGGCGACACTCATACCGACATGTGTACAGAGCAGTGACAGAATATTTTTTTACTTTTTTGTCACACTTGACTGTTTCTGAACGTCAAACTAATTTTAATATCAGACAAACAGAATCTGGGAAAGTACGAAATGCAGTTTTCAATCGAAGATTTCATCTTTTTAAATGGAAAAAGCTTTCCAAATCGACCTGGTGCCAGTGTACCCTAACCTGAATCTGATAACTGGAAGTGCCAACAAATGGAATCAAGCATTTAAGGAAGGTCCTCTTTGCAAAAGTGCTTTAATAAACACATGGACTGCATGTTTCAATTCATGCCATAACATCTCAGGTAGATTCAAGTCCAGACTTTGACTAAGCCCTCTTCAGCACAAGAGGTTGTGGGGTTTTTTATCCTTTATATTTTTTTATGTTTTTCCCCTTAAAGATATATAGACACATAATATGCTCATAAAAAATGTATCATGAAAAAACAAGGTTATATACACCAAGCTTCCATCTTGATAGTGTTTTGATCGACCTATTTGAACCAAAAGATAATTCGCTTTGGGACGAGATGAGCAGATATAAACAGATGTGGCGCCATCTAGCGGCAGTTCCACAGAACTACTATAATTTAGGTTTGCTTGATTAATAAATCAATTGTAAATAATGCTGGACTGAGCCTGACCCTCTGCAACGCCTCGCAGTAAAACAGCAGCTCTACTGATTGAAGACCAACAATTATTAATTAAATAAAACGATCTACAGTAACTCTAAGAGCCTCATATCAGAACATTTACTCACGTCAGTCAACTCTGCATCACATCTGAGCCTCGGCAGGTTTAGCGTCCATTTCAATGAACACCAACGTTCATTCTGTATTCTAAGGAGCATTCCAGTGTTTTCCCTCTTGAATCATATTTTTTATCACTGGATCTTGGACCTTTTTTTGCTGGGAAATGCTAATAGCCGTTATCCGCTTCCTTGTTTTAACCTCTGCTGTACATGCGCTATACATACTTCCATTAAAATCATAAATAGATATGAAAGGCTTTATTTACTAATAAATCAACAAAGAAACACTTTGTTGGTTTTTGTCAACATTTTCTGCCAGCTTTAGGTTTACAGTAAATATTTAACAGGGTGTCACAAATTTCTTTAAGTATTAGATTTCCTTTTTGAATTTACATAAAATGCCTAAAAAACTTGCAGATTTTCTTTTCTCATTCACCTCCACCACTTTATTATAATCTGAATTGTAATACTTTAATCTGAAATAACTGCTTAAATCACAGATAAACTTTTTTTTCAGTGCATCATTAATTGAGGTGCAGATCTTCCTTTGCTACAGCTTGAATTTTACCATAAATCATGGACTGCTGCTCTTGCAGGTGCAGGAGCTGATTTTGGTGTTTATTTATATGTATTTAGTATTTTTTTAGAGTATGTTTTTATGTATTTTGAAATCAACAACTATTTTAAATTGGAATTTGACTAAATATAATTAATTAAATGTATATTAAATTAATGTTTTGATTACACTCACAGTCCAGCCAATGAAGCTTCCTCCTTTTAGAAACAGGTTTCCTCATTTCAGATTTTGCCTGAATAAACAACATTGAAATTATAGTTCCTGGGAACTCTTGGTTCCAAACAAAGCATAAAACACCAAAATAACAACAGGATGTGATAAACCAGAGTGAGCTGCTGACGTATAAATTTAAAAAAGTCAAATAACATGGCTATGCACCTTTTTAGTAAATCAAATCATTGTTTAAAAACAGATGTTTTATAAGGTTGTTTTCTGATATCAAAACACGTTTGAGCCAAAACAGGAGAGTGTGACCAAAGAGGGAAAAACAAGAAATCTGTGGGTGTAAATGCTTTCCACAGCTGTTTTGTCTCTGCAGAAAACCTAACCTGCTGGTCTTTGTGTGTCCAGGCGTGTTGATGTGGGAGGTGTTCACAGAGGGTCAAATGCCATTTGATCAAAGTCTCAACCATGAAGTAGTTACAATGGTAACGAATGGCCATCGTCTGTACAGGCCGAAAAAGGCCACGCCCGCATTATACGACATCATGCAGCTCTGTTGGAACAACGTAAGTGTGTGGGGAGATATTTTTCTATTATTTTCTGGTTAATCAGTCAAAGCTCCACTTTGTGGGTAAAATTATGTAAAAGTAATACATGAGCTTGATTCTAAAGACACTATGAAGAAAAAAACAACATATTTGTGACCATTTTCTCAATAGTTTTTTGCCCAGATGACTTCTCAGCAACGGATTCACAAAACAAATAGCGCAAATAAGATGCTGGTGCAAACATGATTGTAAATTATAGCCGGTGTGGGAAAACTATACGTGACCCCTCCTACAAAGACATCAGGGTCAGAAGAGTGACAGAAAGAAATGGCAAAAAGTAATTTATCCAAACAAGGGGAAGGTCTAAAAGAATGACATGAAGCGTTTGTCAAAACTGTGACAAACTGTGGGTCTAGATGACTTGTTAAAGAAGATCCAGGAGTTTATCTCCTTTAGCTCTTCCTTTTTGGTGGTTAAAAAAAGCACAAAAGTTAAGTTAAAAAGTATAAACTATAGATGCAAACAATTAATCGATAAATGGTTAAGTAGATTAAAGTTTGCTCCATCCGATTAACTGATGACGTCCGCTTAGACTGACCTTCTTTCATTGTTGTAGTATGACCTCCATCCAGCAGGTGGTGTGCCGGTCATTCAAGCCAGACTGTGGTTGTAAGAGGAAAAAAAAGTCATGCCGGTCATGAAGAGGTCCAAACAAAGTCCGGTGTGGGATTATTTTTGCACCATTTAGTGCCAAGGATGCAAAATGCTCTTTATGTTCTGTTTTTAAATATAAACACTCAGCAAGCTCCTTAAATTGTCGGCTAAATGGCTCCATTCAGCTGGGCTGCATGGCGGAGCAGAGTCAGTTTCTCAACCAAAAATCACAGACTCGCTAGGAGTGAAGGATGTGATAACAGAAGGAAGGCATTAAGAAATGTAACATGATAGAAAAACGCATGATGCCAAAAGCATTGCTGATGGTGAGGTATTTTGTGGGGATTATTAATGTTTCACGTATTTAATTCTGTTGATCATATTTGTTTGTATTCAGTGACCTAATAGGCGTCGGTTTTGTTATATTTTATTTTATGTTAATGATGTGTGAGACAACCACAATCATTGTTTATTCAGTCAGTATTTCATACAGGTGGCACAAATTATAATGATGTCCCGCTTTTAAAATGTAGCATACTGTAAAAAAAAAAAAGAAAAAAAAAGAACCCTTCATTTTATGGAAAGAGGCTTTTGATACAAGAGACAACAAAAGTTTTTTGAGAAATGGCAGTTTATCAATTAGTTGATGGATAAGATCAACTTTAGATTAATGTATTAATCGATAACTTGCATAACTAGTATATACATTTTAATTTATAGTCAAAACAAACTGGTACTGAAGCAATTTATCTGATATATTAGTTTAAAATTAAATTCTGAATATTAGCAGCCAGTGTGAGCAATAATGAGCAGATCAGAGTCTGTAATAAATGGTGCCCGATGAGGACAGAGGTGGTTTATGGTTAACCTTTGAATGTCTAGCGCCATCTGGTGGAATGGTTTATTTTATCAATGCTTGACTGAATCTAAATTTGAAATGTCAGACTTTTTAATATAATTTACTAGAAAATCACAGAACTCCCTTTTAACCGGAACAGATCAGTTATTTTTTTGTTATAGGCTATATTATAACGTTCCTGTTTTCCTTTTTATGAAATCAGCAACACTTTGTTGGTTTTTGTCAAAATTACTGCCAGCTTTAGGTTTACAGTAAATATTTAACAGTGTGTCACAAATTTCTTTAAGTATTAGATTTTTTTATCGAATTTACATAAGATGCCTAAAAAAAATGCAGATTTTCTTTTCTCATTCACCTCCACCACATTATTATAATCTGAATTGTAATACTTTAATCTGAAATAACTGCTTAAATCACAGATAAACATTCTTTTCAGTGCATCATTAATTGAGGTGCAGATCTTCCTTTGCTACAGCTTTAATTTTACCATAAATCATGGACTGCTGCTCTTGCAGGTGCAGGAGCTGAATTTGGTGTTTATTTATATTAATTTAGTATTTTTTTAGAGTATGTTTTTATGTATTTTGAAATCAACAAATATTTTAAATTGGAATTTGACTAAATACAATTAATTAAATGTATATAAAATTATTGTTTTTGATTGCACTTACAGTCCAGCCAATGAAGCTTCCTCCTTTTAGAAACAGGTTTCCTCATTTCACATTTTCCCTGAATAAACAACATTGAAACTATAGTTCTTGGAAACTCTTGGTTCCTTTTATTTCTAGGAAGCTCCCAGATTAATTCTGCTGACTGACTGATTTTATGTTTATGTAGAAAACCCACTTTAGCTCAGTAAAACAATTTTTTGTCAAAACTTTCATCCATCTGGCAGCAATACACCGTATTCTCCTTTATGCATAATTTCTGTTCACAGAGGAACGTTCAGAACCTCTTCTCTACCTGTTCTTTGCACGTAAATGTTGTTTTTCTTAAGTCTGAACTTACTGCCAACGCTTTTAAATCTCTGTTCTGAGAATTTTCCCGGTCTTAGAAACAAGAACTGATGTAAAAAAAAAGAAAAAAAAAAGAAAAAATGTATTTCATAATTTCAATCTCAAAAAATAACTTTTTTCAGCGTCAGGTTATGAGAGTTTAATAATTTTGAGTTTTTAAGTTAGATCTTTCTATTTTTAAAGACTATACTCATTCTACAAAATCAGTTTTCTATTTCATTTAAACATACAATTATCTTATTTAGTAAAACGATTTTAACTATTAAATATCATTTATTGTACTTCAGAAGTCATTTTTTTGTACTACCAAATTATTTTAGCAACACCTACCTGTGTTTTGTTTCAGTATTATTATACATTATGTTATTTAGTTATGATTGTTATTCTTGCTGACTTTCTATAAGTGCTTTGTACATGTATACATATATAAACCAGATATTAATCTCTATAAAAAGAGATTAACTTTTAAATTCAAAAGATTATTGAAAATAACTAATTTTGTGCCTTTTTAAATAATTGAATGATGTCATCCATTTAACAGCTTCTGATGGGTTGATTCACAAAGTCTAACTTAAATGGAGTCGTGCCTCTATGACGGCTGGCTTCCCTGTGAGACATAGTGAAGAAAATCCAAGAACAGATCAGTTATTTTATTGTTATAGGCTATATTGTAACATTCCTGTTTTCTTTTTTATGAAAGCAGTAACACTGTTTGATGGTTTTTGTCAAAAATTACTGCCAGCTTTAGGTTTACAGTAAATATTTAACAGTGTGTCACAGATTTCTTTAAGTATTAGATTTTTTTATTGAATTTACATAAAATGCCTAAAAAATGTAGATTTTATTTTCTCATTCACCACCACCACATTATTAAAATCTGAATTGTAATACTTTAATCTGAAATAACTGCTTATATCACAGATAAACATTCTTTTCAGTGCATCATTAATTGAGGTGCAGAACTTCCTTTGCTAAAGCTTTAATTTTACCATAAATCATGGACTGCTGCTCTTGCAGGTGCAGGAGCTGAATTTGGTGTTTATTTATATTAATTTAGTATTTTTTTAGAGTATGTTTTTATGTATTTTAAAATCAACAACTATTTTAAATTGGAATTTGACTAAATATAATTAATTAAATGTATATTAAATTAATGTTTTGATTACACTTACAGTCCAGCCAATGAAGCTTCCTCCTTTTAGAAACAGGTTTCCTCATTTCAGATTTTCCCTGAATAAACAACATTGAAACTATAGTTCCTGGAAACTCTTGGTTCCTTTTATTTCTAGGAAGCTCCCAGATTAATTCTGCTGACTGACTGATTTTATGTTTATGTAGAAAACCCACTTTAGCTCAGTAAAACCATTTTTTGTCAAAACTTTCATCCATCTGGCAACAATACACCGTATTCTCCTTTATGCATAATTTCTGTTCACAGAGGAACGTTCAGAACCTCTTCTCTACCTGTTCTTTGCACATAAATGTTGTTTTTATCAAGTCTGAACTTACTGCCAACGCTTTTAAATCTCTGTTCCCGATCGTAGAAACAAGAACAAATGTAAAATAAATAAATAAATGAATTTCAATCTGAACAAATAACTTTTTTAAGCATCAGGTTATGAGAGTTTAATAATTTTGAGTTTTTAAGTTAGATCTCTCTATTTTTAAAGAATATATTCACTTTATTAAAAAAAATCTGTTTTCTATTTTATTTAAACATAAATATCAAATTTATTAAAACGATTTTAACGGTTAAAATTTTATTTATTGTATTTCAGAAGTCATATTTTTTTGTACTACTGAATTATCTTAGCAACACCCACCTGCTTTGTTTCAGTATTATTATATATTAAGTTAGGATTGTTGTTCTTGCTGACTTTCTATAAGTGCTTTGTACACGTATACATATATAAACCAGATATTAATCTCTATAAAAAGAGATTAACTTTTAAATTCAAAAGATTATTGAAAATAACTAATTTTGTGCCTTTTTAAATAATTGAATGATGTCATCCATTTAACAGCTTCTGATGGGTTGATTCACAAAGTCTAACTTAAATGGAGTCGTGCCTCTATGACGGCTGGCTTCCCTGTGAGACATAGTGGAGAAAATCCAAGGATCTCCGATAAGACCTTTGGGTAAAATTCAATTTGAGTAGAATTCCCAGCTCCCATTGAGACCTGTAGAGGTGTCAACCATCGGTTCATGGGAACGTCCATCATGTTCAGGAAAGACAGAAGTTGGGTCCTAGAAATGGACGTGTTTTGGTGTCCAGTGTGTGGATCAGTCCCAGAGGAAAAGCAAAGGACCTTTTTGAAGATGTTGGCTGAAGCTGGTCAGAGTGAAACTAGTTCTTGTCCTGTGATCTAATGCAGAGGTTCTCAAAGTTTTCGTGGAGGGGGACCCCTTAGCAGCGGTTACATTTTTCCAAGGACCCCTTTAGATTCCTCATGCTGATGTTATTTTTTGAACTTTCAGACGACGACTTAGCAAATCCCCAAACAGATTGCAACGTGGCGCTGTCTTTCAAGAGCTGTGATAGGTTGATGATACAAGAAAAACAAATCTAAAAGAGTTCCTAGTGATCAAAGGGGAGAAATTAACCAATTAGACTGGATTAAAAAATACGACGATGAAGAAACATGATGATGAAACTTAACAAAATGAATTGTCAGACGGCATCAAAACGTTTGAACATAACCTATTTACATCCTCATTATTTTAATTTGCTAATTTATTTTTACTCACCAGTCTTTTAGCCCTCTGATGCATGAATTATGAATCACAGAGTCAAGATGTTTTTATGTGTTTTTACTCTTCTTAGGGCTTGAAAATAAACAAATATGAACTTTTTCTTCAAAAATTCAATTTTTCCAGGAAGTTACAGAAATGTCCACTACAGTGGACTACATGTTTGAGCACTCAACACAAAACATTATGAATTTATTCTAAAAACAGAACAATCTTGTAAATGTACAAACAATTGTTTCATTCTATGCTTTGAAAAATATTTCAACATATTTTGTTTAAATTTTAACACTATATAGGCACAATGTTTAGAACTGAATAAGAAAACCAATGACAGTCATAGCCAAAAATCTTTAACCTGAATGTGACAAACATCACTGTGGCTCTCCACGGTTCTATAAGAACGTAGGGCAGTATAACCAAGTCCTTTTATTAGCATGTTGCAAGAAAACATGAACTGTCATTTTAGTCTCTGCATCTCCTAACACTTTGATGGTCATCACACCTAAGCTGTATGAATGTTTGCAAAGCACCCAGGGCACAATGGCACACAGCATTGCATGCAAATGTATTTGGTCTTCCATGTGCATGCAGCATCATGGCCCCTGTTCGCATTTTTAGAATTTTTGGATGAAATTTCTTGGACTATTCTGCAGGTTGCCTTATTCTTCGCTGTGTTTAATGTCTATAATATAAATAGTTGGTATAGTTAACACAAACTACAGCTAATCTCCGCAAAATATACACAAAGTATAAACAAAATATACTAAAATGTAACATTTAAATGAATAGCTTATATGTGTTTTGTTTAAAACACTGAATTATAAGCAAAACAATTACAAGACAGTAAAGCAATTATGACTTCTGCTGAAAAAATGTAATGGGAGATGCATGACGTCCACTTCAGTGGACACATGGTTAATCGTAATTTTCTAAATGTTGGATAAAATTTGTTATATTTCAAACTGATACTATCCTTTCTTAGATGTTACTGCAAATCATCATATTTTTTTACCTGTTGGGCTCTTCTACTATAGAATGATTGAGAGGAAATGCCAGCAGTGGTCAACAGAGGTTGCTGTTTGTTGACCATCTTGGATTCAGAAGAAATTTACTTGCCGTTACAATGACTGACCACTGAATTGACCTCAATGGAGTGTGGCAGCAGAGAGCATTCTAGACACTGAAATGCAGTTTCACCATAGAAACCACAGAATTAAAGAGATATTTACTTTTTAGTAGCTGTCCACTACAGTGGCCGCTATGCACCAGAGGGTTACTTACTGTATCTTTTTGACATTAATGCACACTCACCTGTCAGCGTTTTCCTGGGATTCCCTGCTTGTTTAAAGAGGCTGGAATTGACAAAATGACAAACATGAAATGGAGGAAAAAAGGTGGAGAAACCTGAACTGGACAGCAGCACTGCTCACAGCTCTGGGAGGAGAATAACGTGTTGAACGATAAATTGGTCCCTGGATCACAGCGCAAATACTCAGACTTTGAAGCATGTCTCTACAGATTAATGAGGCTTTTTCTCCGCATGTCTTGGTGCTTTTACGCACCAGCCTGGAAAGTGAGAAGCGCTCCGTGCAGCGATTTAAAAAGTGAGGAGTTTGAATCACACAAGCAGACTGTGAATATACTTTCTCACTGCTTTTACATATATTCTTTGTAAATTTCTCCACTTTTTATTCACAATTACTCAATATTTTTTTATATTTATTTATCCTCAATAAAACAAACAAAACCTTACTAGAGCCGCGTCTATAAGCCTTCAGGCCGCCAATTTCCCTCTACCCGCTACTTTTAGTCTTAGGATTCTTTGTGAGCATGGACCCTGGTTTCTGATGTAAAAGGATGTAATAAGCCTCGTTGAATGTTTTCATGTTAGTTTGCTGATCTTGCGTGTTTTGGGCCTTTTAGATTTTAACCTGATGTGTTTATGTTTCATCTCTCTGTCTGCAGAGACCAGAGGAGCGTCCCTCCTTCTCAGAGCTTTGCCTCAGACTCTCTGACGTCTTGGAGGACGACGTTCTTCCCTCCACCTGATTACCCAGACTCCTCCTTGTCGCTGAAGGAAAGAAAGAAGCTGCTCCTAAAAGCTGTCATAAACTGCCGTATGTTGCGGCGCCGCGGTACTTTTGTGTTGTTTTGTGTTTTTTAGCACAGGAAAGCTGCTCCTAGCGTCAGCAGCCGTCCACCAACCACTGTTGGTGGACACAGTATCAGCTGTTTCAGGACAGCCAACATGAACCGACAGAATGCACTGACACTCAACCAGCTCTCATGACGGACAAGTTCACCCACGCATGCTAACGTTTTTTTTTTTGTTGTTTTTTTTTTTCAAATAAATATTTTTTATGAAGCTTTGTTTTTGTATCTCTTGGTCTGAGTTTTTACATAAGAGTTAGAGAATCTCTTAAAGGTATACTATGCAACCGGGGTTGATTTTCCAGCGAGGCTCCCCCCAGAGGGCGAAAGTAAAAGTGCACTGTCATAAAGATGCTCAGCTGTTCTGGTTTCTCCGTCAAGACAGGCGCGGTTGTTTTGAGCTTAGCAGACAGCGAACGCAACGAAAAGTCGAAAAAACGGCAGTACAAACAATGACTAACACAGTGAAAGTATAAACATCAGGGTTTCCCGCAGCGCTATCTTGGCGAGGCGGCCGCCTCACCAAACTCACGCTACCGCCTCGCCAACATAAAAAAAATAAATAAAAATAATAATAATAATAATAAAAACTCGATATGCTTGCATGTTTATTTGACATTAACACGCGGTTCTTTGTTGTTGCTTTCGCGCGTGCATATAGTGAATGGCAGGGCAAAAACACATCGACTCTCGCGATGCACCAGACTTCTGAGCCTGTGGGTGCGGGCCGAGGGCTCTTGCAATTGCAAGTACGGTATTTCCCCCAGAGACCCCCAGGGCGGCCGAGAAAACCTTTGTTCGACCTGAAATGACTCATTTAATCATCCAAAACGGTATGGAACACATTAATTAACTGAAAAATGTTGCATAGTATGCCTTTAAGTTGAGGTGTTGAGCAGTGTTCACTGCGGGACGGCGGGTTGCCTTATACTTCACTTTATACGTTTTACACAGAGGATTAAAGATTTTTCTATTGTCTGGAAAGAGAATTAAATTTAACAGCAAACCCCAGAGAAGCTCTATGAAGTATCGCCGACAGGAACTTGAGGGATGCCAGAGCCAATTAGACGGCCTGATGATGGCTATCAAAGCAACCTCAGCTTCCTGAACTCCTCAGCAGAACCACTGTGACGCTGCACTGATGCACAAATTCATGCAAAAGGAGCCCAACCCAGTACTGAGGGCAGATGGAGCACAGTGGATGGACTTACCTGTTAGTGGGCCACATTTATAGGAAAAAAGCTATTTTTTTTTATCGGTCTTGGGATACTTGCTTCTTTTTCCAGAGAGCCTGAATTAGTGGCTGTGTTCCCTTTAAGGCATTTCTATTAATAAGTAAGTTCATATGGTCAAATAAATAAGTCTAAAAACATTTATTAAAAATGATAAGTTGTTTGGACGAACAGTTCATGCTTTGTATAAGTTTATATTAAAAATATTGTCGGTAAATTCTACTTCCGGTTCCGGTGACGCACCTCAGTTTTGCAGGTGTTGCTAGAAAAACAAAGATTCACAAGCAAGAAGCGGTATAGAAACGTCATCCGATGCCATGCACTCCGAATAATCAGGCGGGATATTACTTTAATGAGCTTGAAGCACTTAATTTCTGTATGAAAGTCTCATTGTATGCATTGAGATTGTACATTCTGTCATTTTATTTTTCACCACATGTTCATGAAGACAATTAAATAAGCTTCAGCTAAACTCCAGGGTCTTCATTTGTGGTTTAACTCAGTGTCACCAACATCTTCGCTGAAAATACTACAGTGGCGTTTATCAGTAGGACATAATCGTCAATATGAACAAAAATAGAAAATATGTGCCCCTCTTTGTATGTGTGATGAATTTATACAAAATGGTAAAGAATGTTTCAGTTATAACTTCATGAATTCAATTATTAACGTTTTAACAATCTAAACAATTTAAAAGTGTGTGTTTATCTTGATCAATTCAATTCAATTTTATTTATATAGCTCCAATTCATGAAACATGTCATCTCAAGGCACTTTACAAAGTCAAAATCAATCAGATTATACAGATTGGTCAAAAATGTCCTATATAAGGGAACCAGTTGATTGCTTCAAAGTCCCGACAAGCAGCATTCACTCCTGGAGAAGCGTAGAGCCACAAGGAGAGTCGTCTGCATTGTCCATGGCTTTGCAGCAATCCCTCATACTGAGCAAGCATGAGGCGACAGTGGAGAGGAAAACTCCCCATTAACGGGAAGGAAAACCCTCCAGCAGAGCCAGGTCATCTGAACGTATGAACGGTCATCTGCCTCCACTGACTGGGGGTTAGAGAAGACAGAGCAGAGACACAACAAGACAGACAAAAAAGCACAGAAGCACACATTGATCCAGTAATCTGTTCTACATTAGATGGTAATAGCGGGTGATCTGTCTTCTCTGGATGATGTCACAGCTAACAGAACGCCAGACCAGGTGTACCTACTATGAAGAAAGAGAGAGAACAAAAAGTTAAAAGCTGAAATGACGACAAACAATGCAATCTGGAGAACAGTAGAAATCAATAGTGAGAAAAATAGACCCTGGTGTCCTCCAGCAGCCTAAGCCTATAGCAGCATAACTATAAAGGTAGCTCAGAGTAACATGAGCCACTCTAACTATAAGCTTTGTCAAAAAGGAAAGTTTTAAGATTAGTCTTAAAAGTAGACAGGGTGTCTGCCTCACGGACCAAAACTGGTCTGCAAGGCTTCAGTCGGAGTCGCATGGGTTGAATCCACAAAGCCTCCTGACTGGCAGCCAAATCCGTTACCATGACACTGCACATAAACACCAAAAATCAAGAACGTGACATCTTTGACCTTTGTTAAGTTCCTTCGATACTGAATGTTTTTCCACCCGAGTCTAAAATCTGACATTTCTTTGACCCCTTTAACCAGTAACTCTGAGAATATTAATCATGAAGTTCAGAGAAAAGAGAAACGGAAAAACTTCATTTCCTAGAAGCCGTTTCCCTTCGTCTCAAACACCTGATCTTCTTATTGGGAGAATTAGACCACAAGCTCTTGTCCTGTTTGAGGAAGTCTGCTTCAGTTCTTCACTTAAAGCAGAGCAAAGACGGTCTCGACAGTCTCTTGCAAACTGGTGAGTTGTCTTTCTTTTTTGCCTAAGAAATGTGGTAAATATAACTAGATATTACAAATTAGCTTGTTACTCCAATCATAAATATAAAGAAAATATTTATGGTTGCTCTTGTTAAATATTTAAGGAAATTATTTATTTTTATAGTTTTATTAAAACCATTTCTGGTTCATTCTGTGAGTTTACCAGAGTGATTCCTTGTTTTGTAGTCTTCTGTCTAGATGGCGATCCCTAACCAGCCACTTTATTGGGTACAACTTGGTAGTTGACTCTGGTTCTACAACCCCTGGCAAAAATGATGGAACCACCGGCCTTGGAGGATGTTCATTTAGTTGTTTAATTTTGTAGAAAAAAAAACACATGACACAAAACTAAAGTCATTTCAAATGGCAACTGTCTGGCTTTAAGAAACACTAAAAGAAATCAAGAGAAAAAAATTTGGTAGTCAGTAACGGTTACTTTTTTAGACCAAGCAGAGGGAAAAAAATCTGGAATCATTCAGTTCTGAGGAAACAATTATGGAATCATGGAGAACAAAAGAACGCTCCAACGCATTTCTAGTATTTTGTTGCACCACCTCAGGCTTTTATAACAGCTTGCAGTCTCTGAGGCACGGACCTAATGAGTGATAAACTACTCTTCATCAATCTGGCTCCAACTTTCTCTGATCGCTGTTGCCAGATCAGCTTTGCAGGTTGGAGCCTCGTCATGGAGCATTTTCTTCAACTTTCACCAAAGATTTTCAGTTGGATTAAGATCCGGACTATTTGCAGGCCATGACATTGACCTTATGTGTCTTTTTTCAAGGAATGCTTTCACAGTTTTTGCTCTACGGCAAGCTGCATTATCATCTTGAAAAATGATTTCATCATCCAAACATCCTTTCAGTTGATGGGATAAGAAAAGTGTCCAAAATCTCAACGTAAACTTCTGCATTTATTGAAGATGTAATGACAGCTATCTCCCCAGTGCCTTTACCTGACATGCAGCCCCAAATCATCAATGACTGTGGAAATGTGCATGTTCTCTTCAGGCAGTCATCTTTACAAATCTCATTGGAACGGCACCAAACAAAAGTTGCAGCATCATCACCTTTCCCAACGCAGAGTTGAGATTAATCACGAAATATGACTTTCATCCAGTCATCCACAGTCCACGATTGCTTTTCCTTAGCCCACTGTAATCTTGTTTTTTTCTGTTTAGGACAGGGGGTTTCATATTCATTGAAGGTGAGCCTCCCCTTGGCATAGGTAAGGGTAACCAAGCCCCCCCGCAAACACAAACCTGCACAGGTCCCTGCAGTAAATGCATCTTTCTTTTGTGTTCCTGCAATGCCGTGTTTCAAAAACAACTGATAGTCCAATACATGTTTTTTTTTATTGTATTTCTCAGTACATTCATTGAAAAAGGCCTATTCATAAAATATCCATCCAAATATTTCCATTTTATAGGCTACTTTTACTGAAACATCCCAGACAGAGGGCCTACTTTTAAAATTGAACTGTCATTAGAGCAAATTCATAAACTAATATTTTCAACAGCAGACAAACTGAACTAAACAGACGCCAACGTCAAACTGAACTCACGTCAACAGGAGACGTCAACTGAAATAATAATAATAATAATAAAGATAACCTGAATTTAACAGATGTCAACATATTCCATATTCCGATTTACTTTTTAGGCTAATTATACACTATTTAAACCTATTGCTATTTTAACAACCAAGCATTTTATTAGATCTTATCTCTTATCTGATGTATTTCTGATGTTTGGCACTTTGTTTTTCCTTGTGTTAAAGTGCTCTTTAAATAATGATGATGAGAAAAGAGACAAAAACATTTTTCACACCTACCTTAGTAACAGAATTCTGAGACAAAAGTCAGAATTGAGTAGACTTTTTTTTTTTTTGAGTGGCCCTAATCCTCTTACGTACTTAGTAACTCAAATATTTTAGTCTAAATATTTTACACTAAATATTTTAGGCAAAAATACTAAACTTTATTTGTTTTTCTTTTTTTTCTTCAATCCCACCATAATGTTTAGTAATTTCTGCCAAAGGCTGCAGCATTTTTCTTCAATCCTTCTAAATGCAGTATTTGAAAGGAAAACAGACTAAAATATGACACACAGCGTTACTTGTTTTTATATTAATGACATAAAAACATTTTAATATACAACTGTGGTTATTTGGCAGATTCATTGACAAAATTACGGGTGTTATGAACATTAAATCCAAAGATTTTGTCCAATGTACGGCTGATTTTTTTGTTGTGGTCTCTTGTCATTCACACACAACAATAAACCATGAGAGCCGACGTGAGTTTTGAAACTGCAAAGCTTTGTCTTAAGCGGAAGATCAAACGTGCTTCTACACAGCACAGCGTTCACAGACCAGTGTGATGCATTTGTGAGCGTCAGAAAGCTATGGTGCATTCAGGAGCATGGGACATTTCAAACTTACAAGGAAAGAGGCTTAAAACGGAACAGAACTTAACTCACGAGTGGTATATTTAAACGTTTTTATATCATTAATATAAGAACAAGTAGCTCCGTTGGTCATATTTTAATCAGCTTGCCTCATCGATATGCAGTTGTACAGAGCGAGACGTGCTCCCGCCACAGGGGGTGCATATCTTGGCAGGCATGCATCTTTTGGCATAACACAGATCGTGAGCAGAGATGGAACTGAGCGCGAGGACAGTGGGTTAAGAAGAGTTTTTATTAATTGTATTTAGTCCATTTAGTTTTAATGATGGCTTTCGTTTAGCTTTTCTGAATGTAAATCCTATTTCCTTTAGGCGGTTTCTTACAGTTCGGTCACAGACGTTGACTCCAGTTTCTTCCCATTCGTTCCTCATCTGTTGTGAATTTTCGGTTTTTGAGACATATTGCTTTAGCTTTTCTGTCTTGACGCTGTGATGTCTTCCTTGGTCTACCAGTATGTTTGCCTTTAACAACTTTCCCATGTCGTTTGTATTTGGTCCAGAGTTTAGACCAAACATCCTTTGCAACATTGCGTGATGATTTACCCTCTTTTAAAGGAGAAGTCCGGTCAAAATCAGAATTCAAACTGCTGAAAGTACTTTAAATATAAAACTACTACATACTGTGCAATAAATTATACATTTTTTTAATTAAGAATAATTTTCATTTAATCATGTTTATGTGGAGGAACCCATCTTGTTCAAGAATAGTACTGTCACCTCCCATTTTGTGACGTCACTCAGCGGACCCGCTGTTGAGCAAGTCCCGTGTTGTTTGTCACGACGCACTATTTTCCAAGATGGCGACGACTGGTGCTCTGTATGAAGTAGAGAGTGATGAAGTACTTAGTGACAGTGATGGGAGTTCCGTGGAGCTATCATCATCTGATAGCGATATGGATTTTTTAGAAGAGTTTCTTGACAGAAACCGGACTTATTTCCAGTGCAAACTCAGTCGGACCCCCCAAGATATATATATATATATATATATATATATACGCCTGTGTGTGTGTGCGCACTCCGCCGCAGCACGGCTTTACCGGCGCTGCGGCGGAGGAGAGATCGCGCTGAAGGGACTTGAGTTATATTTGCCCCCTAGTTAATAGGGCAGGTGGTCATTATTGTATAAATATTAAAATATAAAAGCGTTCCAGCACATGCTGGGGCGGAGGGATACCACATCACATGTGGTATCCCTCCGCCCCTCTGGTCGGCAAATTCTAAATTAAAAATTAAAAATTTAAAAATAACTTACCGAAAATCCTCGCTCTCATATCATGTTCAAAACATTCTTCTTCGATATGGTCACTGCATATGACGTGTTTTCTCTCTGGCCAGAAGTTAGATGGCAAATCCGCTCTTCAAGTTGGCAATCCAGCAATGAGCCCGGTGGCTCATGAATCAGAAAGTTTAAATAAGCTATGTTTTTTCTACTTTTACCAGTTGTGTTGGAACATCCAATGGCCATGCACGTGGGCATTGTTGCTGTAACAATAGCTCTCGCGAATGTCAGTGGTGAAGTCCTCTGGAAAATCCGAAAAAAAATGCTGATGATCGCAGCTGTGTAGAACGGCTCCTATTGACTTTGGTTGGAAAGAACGGAGAAATGCTGTCGCCGCTCCGCTTTTCCACGTCACAGGATGTGACGTCAGACGGCCTTTACTGCCCAAATATGGACAGTAATGGCCGCGCCCATACACAGTGATCCAGACGACGATTTAATTTTTATTTTCTTATTGATTAAAGATAAGTTCATTAAATAACCACAAACATATTAGTTTTAGTTATAGCTAATGGTCCCCTGATTTTTCCTTGTTGACCGGACTTCCCCTTTAAAGGCCCACTATGCAACATTTTTCAGTTAATTAATGTGTTCCATACCGTTTTGGATGATTAAATGAGTCATTTTAGGTCGAACAAAGGTTTTCTTGGCCGCCCTGGTGGTCTGTGGGGGAAATACCGTACTTGCAATTGCAGGAGCCCTCGGCCCGCACCTTCAGGCTCAGAAGTCTGGTGCATCGCGAGAGTCGGTCTTGCTTTACGGCGAGAACTGCTACACGCCCCCAGTGAAACGCATGTTTGTTGCTAGCGCAGTGGCGATATCTGTGCAGTTATCATGGCGGAACCAGCGAGAAAACAGCGAAAGCCCATGTCAGAGCAGGCAAGAAAGAGGAAAAGGGCTCTGGACAGAGAGAGGAGTCGTACACGGGTGAACATCGGGCAAGTTTTTTCCGAATGGCGAGAGCTAAAAGAGAAAGAAGGCTGCAAGGCTGACGCGGACCTCGTGTTTCTGCTGATGCGATTGTAAGTAACATTGGCATGGTTTTTCTCTTTCTGTGTGCATGTTCAGTGTTTCCCGCAAGAATTTGCTTAGGCGAGGCGGTGAATTGGGGCGGAGGCGGGCGACAAGTTTTGCGCGGACCGACTGGCGGAGCGGGTGGGGGCGGCGTATCCATGTGTTTTTGCCTGTTTTGCCTGTTCCCTGCCATTCACTATATGCACGCACGAAAGCAACCATCTAATTTAAAATCACTAACTTAAAACCCAAATCATCGCCACCTGGTTTAAAATGTACCACCCGGAGTCCCAAATCAACAGTACTAGGGTCACAGGAGCGACTTGGTCCAAACCTCCATTACCTCAGTTTTCTTATTGTTAAAATGTAAAATGTTCAGGACTAAACTTTAATGTCTTCCAGACAGTCCAGCAGGGCCTTCACCGTCACCCTGCTTCAGGGTCAGATAGAGCTGACAGGAAAGAAATTCCATATCTCCTGAGGATGGAGCCTAAAGGCAATAAGTATAAAGAAAAGAGTAGAGGTCCTAAAACTGAGCCCCGTGGGACCCCACATGATAAAGGAGCGCAGGATGATTCCATGTTTGAAATGCTGACAGAGAATAATTGATCGACCAGATAGGATCTAAACTGGTCCAGAGCAGTGTGCCGAATGCCTACTAAATGATGTAGACATGACATTAAGGTATTGTGGTCAACGGTGTTGAAGGCAGCAGTTAGATGAAGCAGAAACAAGACCGTATAGGTACCAGAATTACATGCCTGCAAGATATAATTGACAACTCTTAATAATGCTGATTCTGTATTATGACGTGTTTTCATCTACCCACTATCATCTCCTCTGATCCAAGGACAAACTCAGAAGATGACGTCTCAGCAGGTGTGGAGCTTCCTGCCAGCTGCCGCTCTTCTCCTCCTCCTGTCCGTCCACACGTCGGCTGAGGTGGTGGAATCGATGTCGGACTGTAGCCAGTTTTTCCTTTACCAAACTCCACCACATGTTCCAGGCGTTCTGGAGGATGGGAAGATCCTCGATCAGAACCGATACAAACCCATTTGCCAGACCTACAAGAACCAAAAGAGATTTGTCACTCTCTATGATACCCGAAACAAGATTCCAGTGTTTTCTGCTTTCAGGTTTGTTGGAGAAGTAGACAAGAAGAGACCCAACAAATGTTGGAAAATAGAACCACAGGTAGGCTTACATCACAAAGGATCACTCACACTTTACCAGTAAAAAAGGAACGAGATGTTTATTTCAGGCCTGGTGAGAAGAAACAAGAAAACGCTGAGTTACACAATATGGATGTCTTGATTTTGTAAAATCCATTTCTAAAGACACCTTTCTTAATTATTCTGCTTTTCACAGCTGGAGAATGACTACAAGAACATGCAGTTTGTAAGCCAAAAGATGGAATACAACCACCAGGCCAGCGACATAGATTACAAGAACAGCACAATATTTGACAAGGGTCACATATTTCCCAGCTCTTATGCCTCAACTAACGATGATAAAAAATCAACTTTTACCCTGACGAACATCGTTCCCCAAGCTGAGTCCTTCAACAAGGGCAGCTGGAACAAAATGGAGCAGTGCGTCAAATGCATCATGGAGAAGTACTGCATCAACAACAATAATGATACTGAAGGCTTTGTGGTGACTGGAGCACAACCCAGCTCTGATAGAAAGCTCAACAACAGGGTCAACATTCCCTCTGCACTCTGGTCGGCGTTCTGCTGCTACAACGCCAACAAGGAAGCATGGATTGCAAGCGCGCACTGGGGCGACAACGTTCCAGACGAGTCCAAAAACAAATTTCTGGAGACTGTCACTCTGGAGGCCCTGTACCAGAAACTGAACATGTCCGACTCTGGGTTTTTATTTTCGGGAAAAAATTGTCCTCTCCAAACAACCGTCACCAAGTTTTACCCAGAAATGAACAAAATCTGCTCCTGTCCACCAACCATCCCTGGGTCTCCATCTACACCTTCTGGTTCCTTTACACCTCCACCTCCATTATGGATGTGCCAAGAGTTTCTTCAAGTGAATAAAAAAATGTTTGGACCAATAGAGGAGAGATCAAGAGTTATCACACAGCTTCAGCTGCTTCAGCTAGAATCCACTCGTCGGGCCCGTCTGGGTGCAGTGATGGACTCAGACCTGAACCTCTATCCAAAGAAAATTACAAGGTCGACTATCTGTGGCCGGGGGATATATTCCAGGATTAAAAGAATGATGTTTAAGCAGCATATGGAAGAACTAACCTTTCGTAGAATGGTTAGCTGCAACATTGTTTTCACATGTTTTCCCTTAAAAGTGGATCAGACAGCTGCAACTGATCCAGAACATTGCTGACTGCGTCCTCACTAAGACAAAGAAAGTAGAGCACATCATCAGTTTGCATGTTCTCCCTGTGCATGTGTGGGTTCTCTCCAGGTACTCCAGCTTCCTCCCACAGTCCAAAAATATGACTGTTAAGTTAATTGGCCTCCCTAAATTGTGTGCGTGAATGGTTGTTTGTCCTGTCTGTCTCTGAGTTGCCCTGTGATAGACTGGCCACCTGTCCAGGGTGAACCCCGCCTGTCACCCATTGAACACTGGTGATAGGCACCAGCCCAAAGATGACAAAAATCACATGCGGGGTTCCCAAAGGGTCCATCCTGGGTCCCCTTCTATTCAATATCTACATGCTCCCCCTAGCTCAGATAATAAAAAATAACAACATCAGCTACCATAACTATGCAGACGACACACAGCTCTACATCACCATGTCACCAGGTGACTATGGACCAGTTCAGGCACTGAGTAAATGCCTAGAAGAAATCAATGCATGGATGTGGCAAAACTTTCTTCAATTGAATAAAAACAAAACAGAAGTAATAATCTTTGGACCAATAGAGGAGAGATCAAAGGTTAGCACACAGCTTCAGTCGCTTCAGCTAAAAACCACTAATCAGGCCCGAAATCTGGGTGTAGTGATGGACTCAGACCTGAACCTCCAAAAGCATCTAAAGACAATTACAAGGTCAGCTTTCTATCACCTGAAGAACATTTCCAGGATTAAAGGACTAATGTCTCAGCAGGATCTGGAAAAACTAATCCATGCGTTTATTTTTAGTAGAATTGATTACTGCAACGGTGTTTTCACAGATCTGCCTAAAAAGTGGATCAGACAGCTGCAGCTGATCCAGAACGCTGCTGCCCGCGTCCTCACTAAGACTAAGAAAGTAGAGCACATCACCCCAGTTCTAAAGTCCTTACACTGGCTCCCTGTATCTCAGAGAATAGACTTTAAAATACTTCTGTTAGTCTATAAATCCCTGAATGTCTTAGCACCTAAATACATCACAGACTTGTTATCAGTGTATCAACCCTCCAGACCACTCAGGTCTTCTGGCTCCAGCCTACTCTGCAGAACCAGAACCAAACAAGGAGAAGCAGCATTTAGTTCCTATGCTCCACTTATCTGGAACAAACTTCCAGAAAACTGTAAAAGTGCGGAAAGCCTGAGTTCCTTTAAACCGAGATTAAAAACACATTTGTTTGAAATTGCCTTTGACTGTTCTAGTTAAACTGTTTTACTGTTTTTAATGTTCTTTTTTGTTTCTACATTCTATCCCTACTTGCTTTTATTCCTATATTTAAACCATGTAAAGCACTTTGCATTGTCTCTGTACTGAATTGTGCTATATAAATAAATTTGCCTTGCCTTGCCTAGCCCCTCTCGTGATCCCATGAGGGATAAGCGAGATGGATGGATTGATGGAATACAGCTGTTAATTTCAAAGCACCACCTAGTGGTGAAATATCAGCTATTGCTCCTTTAAATGAGCAAGTGAAATTTCACCACTAGATGGTGCTGTAGACCAAAACAAGATGTGTGATAGGCTGTGCCTATAGCACTGAGCTATATTATAGCTCAGTGCTCTATACCTCGCTACAAACAGCCACCCCTCCTTTCCCTTTGCACCTTCTATGCGCATATTTGTAAAGGACAAAAACAGCAAAACAGCTTCACCTTTTAGAGGATCATGTCTTTTGAATAAGTAATTAACTCATAACTTTATAATGCTGTTGGCAAAATAACGTGTTCTCCACCCTTTTTGTTCCTACGCAGCGCTGATGGTAGCATTTTATGGGGAGGGATTACATGCACGTTTCCCACTAAAGGCAGAGCAACATTCAGGCTTCAGCTGAAATAAACTGTTGGATCCCAGGACTGTAGAAGGTGGACTTTCCATTTAATGCATGAAAAAACAGGTGACTTGCTCTTTCAGTTTAAGAGAGCAGAAGATGATCACTGGATCAATGTGTGCTTCTGTGCTTTTTTGTCTCTCTTGTTGTGTCTCTGCTCTGTCTTCTGTAACCCCCAGTCGGTCGAGGCAGATGACCGTTCATACTGAGCCCGGTTCTGTCGGAGGTTTTTCCTTCCCGCTAACGGGTGTTTTTTCTTTAAACTGTCGCTTCATGCTTGCTCAGTATGAGGGATTGCAGCAAAGCCATGTACAATGCAGACGACTCTCCCTGTGGCTCTACGCTTCTCCAGGAGTGAATGCTGCTTGTCGGGACTTTGATGAAATCAACTGGTTTTCTTATATAGGAACATTTTTGACCAATCTGTATAATCTGACCCAATCTGTATAATATGATTGAACTTAACTTGTAAAGTGCCTTGAGATGACATGTTTCATGAATTGGCGCTATATAAATAAAATTGAATTGAATTGAAGACGACACTTTTTTTCAACATCACCAGGTGTGTCAGGCCCAGGTGTTGAGCACGCAGGAGCAGCTCTCTACATTCTAAAAATATTAATAATAATAAAAAAATAATAAAAAAATAAAATTATATATATATATATATATATATATATATATATATATATATATATATATATATATATATATATATATATATATATATATATTTAGTGTTATTATTCTATTTAATATAAGACCTATATAACAGGATCCAGCTATTAAAGCTGTTGTAACTAATCAGTGTTTTCTGTATTTATACCCCAGCCTAGCAGCCCTTTAGTAGCAGTAAAACAAGGGTTTTCTCATTCTACAGTTAAAATACAGCCTTCATTGTCCTTCCATAGGAAAATTAAACTTTGTGTCGTCTTATCTGATGTTTTTGATTTATTTTTTCGTTTTAAATACATTTTCCACCTAAAAGTGTGGACATTTGAATAGTCTTATCGGTGATACTATAGGCCAGCCTGCAGATAGAAGAACTATGACAGAATAATGGATACAGTTATAAAATGTAATATTATTTTATGATCTGTGACTGAATTCATTCTAAAAGGATTATTATTTAAGTTTTGACTGAAGTAAACTGTAGGGGCTGTCATTTTGCACTAGATAGTGTTAAAGAAAAATCTAACCTTACTGCATGTTCATTTGTACTTGAACTTAAGGACACATGTGACATTAATCAACCACAGATTGAAGGACTAATGTTTAACCCATGCATATTAAAAGAGTTGAACAGTAAAAAATATGCGTACGTGGACCTTATTCGCGTCCACCAGCAGACGAACCCTGTCAGATGTGTCTCTGGGGCCGCGAGCAAAAAAGAATAACTCAACTTAGCCATACACAAATGTATGTTATATTTATGATGTAATGAGTGTAGGTTGATGTGGTTTCCTCTAACACCTACGCGGTTGCTCCAGTTTTATCTGCTTCCAGATGGCTCCACTCTTCTTTTTGAAGATTTTTGCCTTTTTGTCGCTGTTATGGTCCCATAAAGTAAGGAAACTAACCACGAGGCCACGTAAGGCATGGTGCCAGTCTCTACTGTTGGTGCAAAGATCCCTCAGAACTGCTACGTAACTCACAACAAACCTCAGATAACCTTATCTAGACTTGCAAGCTGTTCCTTCCCAACTTTAACAATAACTAAAGGCAGGTTTTTGCTGAACGGTTTATCTAGTGATTCATTGAGGCAGACGTAGTAAAATGCAATACAGCCTTTGTTAGAGTGGAACAGACTAGAACAGGGGTGTCCAACGTGCTGCCAGGGAGTCATTTGTTATTTATTTATTTTTTGATTAATCTATTTTACAAGGATGAGACACAGCAAGCCAGTACAAATACAAACTAACACTCATGTTTTCTGACTCTGTGTGCACAAAGGGCGCCTTAAACTGCAGCCAGCTACTGGCTCTGAGTAATTCTGGAGTCAAATAAACATGAATATGTGAAAGCAATTTTCCTAAAACAGCCTTTTATATGAAAATAGACCCATGTGTTATTCTACAAATATTGACTGAAATAAATCCAGTGGATTATATAAAGTACAGAGGCGAGTCCTGTTATACCCCAGACCAGGGGTCACCAACATGGGGACCACAGGCACCAAGTAACCCCCCGAGGACTCTGGTTCACGCCATTGAAGTAGCTCTCTGTTTCTAAAAGGTTGGTGACCCCTGGTTTAGAGCAGCATGGTAAATGGGCTCCAGATTAGCTAAGGTAGTTGGACAGGCATGTCTTTGAATGGTGTTGCTGTCGTCAGGCATGGACCGGTAATCGGACGTACCGGGCATTTTCCCGGTGGGCCGACGTGCTGTTTGGGCCGGCAGACCCGACATGTATATTAATAATATTAATAATATTAATTAATAAAGTCTTTTTAGTGCTTTACTTGTTTAACAAAACTCGCTAATAATACATCCATAACTTGCTGTGACTCTACTATTTGGGGATCAGGAGCGGTTCTCCTTGAGCGCCCCCTGCCTAGCGGCCAAGGAACTGCCGGCCTCACCTACAACCAGTTCTTTGCCTTTTATGATCGCGCAGCAGCACGAAAACATGTTACCTGCACACAGTTTGATGCCCAAAACACAATTCGTAATCCACATATATTAAATTGTGGACAATTAGTTCATAACTGTTTGAACAATTGAATTTATGATCTAGAGACAGGATGATGCATTCACAGAATGGAAGCCAGCGCAGTTAACATTGGATTGCGCAATCCCAGGGGAGGCCAAGCTCGCTGCGGCCTCACCGGCTTCGCTATCAAGCGCCACCAAGGATTTACATGAAAAATAGAGAAAAGTCTGCGATTTTAAAGAAAATATGATCAAAAATGAGGAAATTACATAAATAAAATACTTATTACAAATGACTGAGTGAATCAAAATTTATATTATGTTATTATATATTTTCTTTCTTTCCATGATGACAAGTGAGGCCTGGCTGAGTTTACATTTTACAGTGTTAATAAATTAAGATATATATATATATATATATATATATATATATATATATATATATATATATATATATATATATATATATGTTCTTTGTAAATTTCTCCACTTTTTATTCAATATATTTCCTATTATTTATTTATCCTTAATAAAATGACGTTACTAGAGTCGTGTCTTTAACCCATCAGGTTGCTAATTTCCTTCTATGGGGATGACAAAGTTTATCTTGTCTAACTATTACTAATTGTATCATCGTTAAGTAGGTTTATGTGCTCATTTTCTCCACTGTTCAGGTGGTCGATCAGCCAATCAGCTCTCTCCATTTCCACCATCTTCCTGCTCCTCCTTCCTGCTTCCTCCTCCTCACTCTCTGAAGACCTTTGTGAATAACGTTTATCTCACTGAGGTAAAATTGTAAGAAAAATCTTAGAACTCAGGAAAGATTTTCCCTAAACCGACGTCACTAAGCGCTACTTTTAGTCTTAGGATTCTTTGTGAGTACGGACCCTGGTTTCTGATGTAAAAGGAAAAGCCTTGTTGAATGTTTTGTGTCTAAGTTTGTTGATCTTGCGTGTTTTGGGCCTTTTAGATTTTAACCTGATGTGTTTCTGTTTCATCTCTCCGTCTGCAGAAACCAGAGGAGCGTCCCTCCTTCTCGGAGCTTTGCCTCAGGCTCTCTGACGTCTTGGAGGACGACGTTCTTCCCTCCACCTGATTACCCAGACTCCTCCTTGTCGCTGAAGGAAAGAAAGAAGCTGCTCTGAACAGTTGTCACAAACTGCCGTTTGTTGCGGCGCCGCGGTACTTTTGTGTTGTTTTGTGTTTTTTACCACAGGAAAGCTGCTCCATGCGTCAGCAGCCGTCCACCGACCACTTCTGCTTATCAGCTGTTTCAGGACGGCTAACACGAACCGACAGCATGCACTGACACTCAACCAGCTCTCATGAAGGACAAGTTCACCCACGCGTGCTAACGTTTTTGTTTTTTATCAAATAAATATTTTTTATGAAGGTTTTTTTTTTTTCTTGGTCTGAGTTTTTACTTAAAAGTTAGAGAATCTGTGAAGTCCAGGTGTGGAGCAGTGTTCACTGCGGGACGGCGGGTTGCCTTATACTTCACTTTATACATTTTACACAGAGGATTAAAGATTTTTCTATCGATTGGAAAGAGAATTAAATTTAACAGCAAACCCCAGAGAAGCTCTATGAAGTATCGTCGACAGGAACATGAGCGATGACAGAGACAATTAGATGGCCTGGTGATGGCTATCAAAGCAACCTCAGCTTCCTGAACACCTCAGCAGAACCACTGTGACGCTGCACTGATGCACGAATTCATGCAAAAGGAGCCCAACCCAGTACTGAGGGCAGATAGAGCACAGTGGATGGACTTACCTGTTAGTGGGCCACATTTATAGTAAAAAAGCTAACTGAGTTTATCGGTCTCATGATACTTGCTGTTTTTTCCCCAGAGAGCCTGAATTAGTGGCTGTGTTCCCTTTAAGGCATTTCTATTAATAAATAAGTTCATATGGTCAAATAAATAAGTCTAAAAACATTTATATGTTATTAAAAATGATTACAAGTTGTTTGGACGAACAGTTCATGCTTTGTATAAGTTTATATTAAAAATATTGCAGGCAAATTCTACTTCCGGTTCCGGTGACGCACTTCGGTTTTGCCGGTTTTGCTAGAAATATATAATATATGGAATCACTCAGTTCTGCGGAAACAATTATGGAATCATGAAGAACAAAAGAACGCTCCAACGCATTTCTAGTATTTTGTGGCACCACCTCTGGCTTTTATAACAGCTTGCAGTCTCTGAGATAAACAGTACTCTTCATCAATATGGCTCCAACTTTCTCTGATTTCTGTTGCTATGGACGAAATCATCGGTATGGTACTGAAGAGAACGGCCTGATCTTTTATTATTGCCAAAGTTGAATCCTGTTTAATAACTGAAATCACTGCCCAAAGAATGATTAGTTCTAGAATGATTTTACTGAATCACAACAGAGGTAAAGTAAGGCCAAAGGAACTTTGGTGGAACTACTCTTGGCTCTTACTCTGTTTCTATGTTTTTCCAAAGGCCTGTTTATAAGACTTCCTAGAAATGGAAGAGTACACAAACACAGACGCCCTTCCAAGTAAGGAGGGCTTTGGTCCAGAGCAGCAACTGTAAGATATCTTGTTCCCATTTGCGTCATACTGTATCCCTATAAAGGCTGAAAGTTTCCCCATATTGTGAGGGTTGCTGTGAAATGAAGATGACTGGAAGTCTGGAATAAACTAATCCTCCTGCTGGTCACTGAAGAGAAGTTGCGGCGTCTGGTTTTTCGCCTGTGTTTTATTTCTTTTTAAGGTTAAATCCTCCCCTACAGAATTGGCGTTGTCGGCAGGATCATATGAGCAAAAAGGGAGAGGAAGAAAGGCTTTCCACAGCACCTACCTCCAGTGGCAAAACAGGACCTATTGACAAACAGGAAAGAGGAGGTAAGTTAAACATCTCTCTGTCTTTTTCCTTTTTTAACATAAGATTTGCCACACATAGGTTCTGCTCTGGAAAGAGTGCATCTCTTTCCAACACAGATGATTTCCTCCATATTGCCCGATTAGCGTTGCAGGTTGGAGCCTCGTCAGGGACCATTTTCTTCACATTCCACCAAAGATTTTCAGTTGGATTAAGATCCGGACTATTTGCAGGCCATGACATTGACCTTATGTGTCTTTTTTCAAGGAATGTTTTCACAGTTTTTGCTCTACGGCAAGCTGCATTATCATCTTGAAAAATGATTTCATCATCCCCAAACATCCTTTCAGTTGATGGGATAAGAAAAGTGTCCAAAATCTCAACGTAAACTTCTGCATTTATTGAAGATGTAATGACAGCTGTCTCTCCAGTGCCTTTACCTGACATGCAGCCCCATATCATCAATGACTGTGGAAATTTGCATGTTCTCTTCAGGCAGTCATCTTTACAAATTTCATTGGAACGGCACCAAACAAAAGTTGCAGCATCATCACCTTTCCCAACGCAGAGTTGAGATTAATCACTAAATATGACTTTCATCCAGTCATCCACAGTCCACGATTGCTTTTCCTTAGCCCACTGTAATCTTGTTTTTTTCTGTTTAGGACAGGGGGTTTCATATTCATTGAAGGTGAGCCTCCCCTTGGAATAGGTAAGGATAACCAAGCACCCCCCCCCCCCCCCACACACACACACACACACACACACACACACACACACACACACACACACAGGTCCCTGCAGTAAATGCATCTTTTTTTTGTGTTCCTGCAGTGCTGTGTTTAAAAAACAACTGATAGCCCAATGATTTTTATTGTATTTCTTTTAACACAATACATTCATAAAAAAGACATTCATAAAATATCCATCCAAATATTTCCATTTTACAGGCTACTTTTACTGAAACATCACGAACAGAGGGCCTACTTTTAAAATTCATAAACTAATATTTTCAACAGCAGACAAACTAAACTAAACAGATGCCAATATCAAACTGAACTCACGTGAACAGGAGACGTCAACTGAAATAATAATAAAAAAGATAACCTGAATTTAACAGATGTCAACATATTCCATATTCCGATTTACTTTTTAGGCTGATTATACACAATTTAAACCTATTGCTATTTTAACAACCAAGCATTTTATTAGATGTTATCTCTTATCTGATGTATTTCTGATGTTTGGAACTTTGTTTTACCTTGCGTTAAAGTGCTATTTTCAATTCAATTTTTCTATTAAATTTTATTTATATAGCGCCAATTCATGAAACATGTCATCTCAAGGCACTTTACAAGTTAAGTTCAATCATATTATACAGATTGGGTCAGATTTTACAGATTGGTCAAAAATGTTCCTATATAAGGAAACCAGTTGATTGCATCAAAGTCCCGACAAGCAGCATTCACTCCTGGAGAAGCGTAGAGCTACAGGGAGAGTTATTTAAATAATGATGATGAGAAAAGAGACAAAAACATTTTTCACACCTCACTTAGTAACTCTTAGTAACTCAAATATTTTAGTCTAATTATTTTAGACTAAATATTGTAGGCAAAAATTCTAAACTTTTTATTTGTTTCTCTTTTTTTTCTTCAATCCCACCATAATGTTTAGTAATTTCTGCCAAAGGCTGCAGCATTTTTCTTCAATCCTTCTGAATGCAGTATTTGCAAGTCATACTCTGATTGGATGAAAAAAAAACTTGTCTGTGATTGGCTGGTGGAGTGGACAGTTTTTGAAGTCGCAGCGCAGAAACATCCGAACAGCAACACTGGTGTTGAGCGTAGAATGAGCAGAGGTGGAGCTGAGCACGACGACAGAGGATTTAGAAGAGTTTTTCAGAGTTGAGCATCAGACCGGTTCTGAGCGTTGAGAGTTGTGTAACTGCACGCTCGGACTGGTTCCTGCGTACTTAAACAGAAGGCACAAATATCTTCTTCTTCAGCACATTCTTCGCGCCTCCTCAGAGACTCTTTGATGCCCCCCAGGGGAGGCGCGCCTCACCTGTAGAAAACCACTGATCTAGGTGTTATCTTTCGTTTACCCTCTTTTAAGAGTTTGATAATCCTCTCCTTTGTTTCAATTGACATCTCTGGTGTTGGAGCCATGATTCATGTTAGTCCACTTGGTGCAGCAACTCTTCAAGGTGTCATCACTCCTTTTTATTGCAGACTAACGAGCAGGTCTAATTTGATGCAGGTGTTATTTTTGGCGATGGAAATTTACAGGGTGATTCCATCATTTTTTCCTCCGAATTGAGTGATTCCATAATTTTTTTCCCTCTGCTTGGTCTAAAAAAGTAACTGTTACTGACTACTACATTTTTTTCTTGATTTCTTTTAGTGTTTCTTAAACCCAGACAGTTGCCATTTGAAATTTCTTTAGTTTTGTGTCATGTTTTTTATGAGGTTGTAGAACAGGGTCTGACTCTCCCTTGTCTTCAGAGCTGCCTCAGTTCTTAAAGGCATAATTTCCATTGGGTGCTGGTTACCTTCCTGGGACAATTTGGTCCTTGGTGACCTAATGTCACGCAGCTGCTCCTAATTTATTGACTTCACATCGACGATGCGACCCTCCTGTGTCACCGCATCTCAAAGGTTCTCGGTTGGACTGATTTCTGGACACTAAGGAGCTCCCTGCACTGAACTCTCGTTCAGGTTCAACAGGCCAGTTTGAGATGATTTGGGCTTTGAGACATGGTGTGTTGTCCTGCTGGATCACATAATAAAGGGATGGACGTCCGTAATACTCAGGGAGGCTGTGGTTTCTACAGGAGGGCCCAAAGTGGACCACCACCCTGACCCTCTGAGAGGCAGACTTCTTGGATCCATTTATAATCTGATATTACTGAGCCCGTGTGAACTGTGCCTTTAATTTTCTGTTCTTAGCTGATAGGAGCTGTGGCGTCTCTGCATTTGGGGCCAGTGGGGCCAGGCGCCATGTTGCTGTGGAGCTCTATGTTCTCAATAATCAGTGGGACAGGATCGTTCTATATAGAGTAATATTGTAAAAATACACAGATTCCCTTACAAACAAAGTTCAATTACAAGCATTTGTGTCTATATATCTAAGTCTGCCAGAAAACTGACAAGCTCAGTAGGTAAATCCTCTTGAGGCGCCTGGATATTTGCCCACCAACGTTTGTTTGAATAATGAACATCAGAAATCACAGTGAGCATGCCCAACATGCTCTCAGCAGACAGCTGTGGGGCATAAATACTAATATTAAAAAAAAATATTAGTTTCCCACCAAACCTATAAACTGGTAAATGGGTTGTACTCGTACAGCTCTTTATCAAATCTGACCACTCCAAAGCGTTTTATACCACAGTCAGCCACCCATTCACGCACATATTCACATTAAAATGTCAGTATATTGAGTTGAAATTAAGTGTAAACTTGATTCTGATTGGGTCGTCTTTTCTGTCAAGCAGAACCAAGACCGTATAGGTACCAGAATCACATGCCAACAAGATATCATTGACAACTCTTAATAATGCTGATTCTGTATTATGACATGTTTTCATCTACCCACTTTCATCTCCTCTGGTCCAAGGACAAACTCAGAAGATGACGTCTCAGCAGGTGTGGAGCTTCCTGCCAGTTGCAGCTCTTCTCCTCCTCCTGTCCGTCCACACGTCGGCTGAGGTGGTGGAGTCGATGTCGGACTGTAGTCAGTTTTTCCTTGACCAAACTCCACCACATATTCCAGGCGTTCTGGAGGATGGGGAGATCCTCGATCAGAACAGATACAAACCCATTTGCCAGACCTTCAACAACACAAGGAGATTTGTCACTCTCTACGATACCCAAAACAAGATTCCAGTGTTTTCTGCTTTCAAGTTTGTTGGAGACAACAAACCTGAAAGCACCACATCAACAGCAATAGTGGTACCGAAGGGTTTGTGGTTTGTTGGAAACAACAAACCTGAAAGCAGTAGAGTAGACAAGAAGAGACACAGACCCTGTTGGAAAATAGAACCACAGGTAGGTTTAAATCTGAAAGGATCACTCACACTTTACCAGTAAAAAAGGAACAAGATGTTTATTTCAGGCCTGGTGAGAAGAAACAACAAAATGCTAATTCACAGAATATAGATGTCTTTATTTTGTGAAGTCCATTTCTAAAGACACCTTTCTCAATTATTCTGCTTTTCACAGCTGGAGGATGAAACTGCAGACAAAAACATGCAGCCTGTAAACAACAGCATGGAATACGACCACCAGGCTGGCAACGTAGATTACAAGAACAGCACAATATTTGACAGGGGTCACATATTTCCCAGATTTTATGCCTCAACCGACGATGATAAAAAATCTACTTTTACCCTGACGAACATCGTTCCCCAAGTTAAGTCCTTCAACCAGGGCAGCTGGAACAAAATGGAGTGGTTTGTCAAATGCGTCATGGAGAAGTACTGCAACAACAGCAATGGTCGTATCGAAGGCTTTGTGGTGACTGGAGCACAACCCAGCAATGGTAGCTTCCTCAACAACAGGGTCAACGTTCCCTCTGCACTCTGGTCGGCGTTCTGCTGCTACAACGCCAACGAGAAAGCATGGATTGCAAGCGCGCACTGGGGCGACAACGTTCCAGACGAGCCTGACGACAAAATTCTGGAGACTATCACTCTGGAGGCCCTGTACCAGAAACTGAACATGTCCGACACTGGGTTTATATTTTCAGGTATAAATTGTCCTCTCCAAACAACCGTCACCAAGTTTTACCCAGAAATGAACACAGGCTGCTCCTGTCCACCATCAACCAACCCTGAGTCTCCATCTACAGCGTCTGGTTCCTTTGCACCTTCACCTCCATTATTGATGTGCCAAGAGTTTCTTCAATTTAATGAAAAACAAATCTTTGGATCAATAGAGGAGATATTAAGAGTTATCACACAGCTTCAGCTAGAATCCACTCATGGGGCCCAAATTCTGGGTGCAGAGACAGACTCAGACCTGTTCCTCTATCCAAAGACAATTACAAGGTCAGCTTTCTGTCGCCGGAGGATAATTTCCAGGATTAAAGGACTGATGTCTCAGCAGGATCTGGAAGAACTAACCGATGCAGTTGTCTTTTATGAACTGGATCACTGCAACATTGTTTTCACATGTTTTCCCTTAAAAGTCGATCAGACAGCTGCAGGGCCGCTGGAACTAATTTTGAACAGGGGGTGCTGTGAATTTTTTTATTTTTTTGGACAAAAGACCTATGAGCCTACAGGCCTAATTAAAATACAATAAATAAATGGATTAATATTTACTACTTTATTGTCATGTACACTTCAGTGCATGCAACCAGGGTCTAATGGGGACGTCATCCAAAGCAGCCAGCTTGTATTGACTCGCTGTGCAACTCTCTTGCTCGTTAGATTTTTCAGTGGCTTTACGCCAATTTGAAAATCTAGCATTTGAAACTGGCCAACATCCAGCCAACCTGGCCTGCCAGTGCAACCATAGACACAATATAAGAGTAGACCCCGCATCGAACGCTTTCGCCTATGGGCGCTGATGAGATTTGGGAGCGCCATCTTCGGGAGGTCAACAGCTCTGCTCAGTGTAATGTGTTGAGGAGGCACAGAATCAATTTGAATTAACTATAACTCGCTGCATATTAAACTAATTTTCATGGTTTTGTTGTTTTTTTTGCTGGGAACTTTAAAACTATAGCTATAAAAACAAAGGGTTCAGTGCATTTAAATAGTCTTAGTGGGGTTAAAGGTAAAATAATATTCTGATAAATGTATGTTGCAAAACACATTTTTTTATACACAAATATGTACATATACAAACAAACACAAAGACACACACACATACATATATATATATATATATATATATATATATATATATATATATATATATATACCATTATTATTATTTTTTTTATTATATAACTATTACTATTTAAATTTGCCTATCTTGTTGGGAATAACTCTTTTGGCACAACACTAGCTTCAAACATTAACAAGTGTAGTGACTACTTGTCCATGAAAGCCAAAAAACTCAAGACTTAAAGGTGAACAAAACTAAAAGTGACCCAAACAAATCAATTATCTAATTAAAGAAATTACCAACAAACAATTGTTTTCTAAACAACCAAATTTAAACAAAAATATGAATACAACAAATAAGCAAATAAATAAAAATGAACTAAATAATCTAAATTCTAAAACGTAACAAAAATAGAGATTTAGCTCCAACAGCAAGCTTGAATTTTGTTGAAGGACAAAAATACAGAAAAAGAACATTCTGTTATGATTTGGGTTTTTGTTTTGGTTCATGTTTATTTATTTGATCAGCTATTCCTGTCTTCCACCTCAGATTTTGTTTCTGTTCTGTCTGATTTTGGATTCTTCAGCTTTTGTACTGTTTTAGTTTATTCGGTCTATGTTTATTGTTTTGGTTAAGTAGCTTATTTCTGCCTCTGGGTTTATTTCTGTTTTGAATTCCAGTTTAGCCTTTTTACTTCGTCAGCTTATCTGGTCTTTGTATTAGTTCTGATTTTAGTTCTGTGCTTTGTTATCTAGTGTCCTGTCAGTTCTGTATTGCTCCCGCCTTCGGTTAATTAGTTTCAATTCCGCTCACCTGTTTGTCCGTCTATTTAAGTCTCACTCCCTCCTTAGTTAGTTGTCGGGTCGTCGGCAATTCATACCATGCGTGCATCCCCTGTTTCCTGGTAAGAGCTCCCAGCGTCTTGATTCCATTTTTGTAACACGTTTTGTATTTTTCTGCCCAGTTTCTGTTTGCCTGTCAAGTGTCGTCTGGATGTCTGCCTTACCCCCTTTTTTGGATCCTGTCTGTTTGCCCGTTTTCCTTCCCTCTAATAAATCTCCGTAAAGAGCATTCCTAGTGTGTTGGTTGAATTTCGGATTCATCTCCCTTCAAATTCGTGACACATTCTAATAAAAAATATATGTTCATCTTCATTGTAAAAGATATCACTCTAGCCCGGATGTCAATAATCCGTCGAATCAAACAAAAATACGCCGCACAGTGCTGTGGCATCCATCTATTCATCCTAAACCAGCAGGTTGAGGTAGCAGGTCGACCGCCCCAAGATGGCGGCTGTAATTTCGGACTGCTCTCCGTTGACGTGTTTGTGGTACTAGTGTTCTTCTTCACTGGTGGTGGATTTCCAAAAAATTCCAAAATGCGTTTCTGTGCCATATTTCCTCCTCGTTTCTATCATTAGACTGTAAATTTACTAGTCTGCTGCCCCAAGCGGCATACCTCTTAACTCGGCGACCACTGGCTTGCCAACTTATCTTCCGTGAAGTTGTGTTGATTAGACCTGAAAATAATTAAATTAAAATCCAAATACACGTAACAGTAAAGTTAAAACAAAGTCAAAATAGTCAAAATCATTTGCCAAAATATTCATAAGAAACATATAAATTGTGCAAAGTATTTTTAATACATTTTATAAAAATCTCCCTCTCGCCACCAGGGGGTGCCCTCTCGCCCAGCACCCCCACTTCCCACGGCCATGGACAGCTGCAGCTGATCCAGAACACCGCTGACTGCGTCCTCACTAAGACTAAGAAAGTAGAGCACATCACCCCAGTTTTAAAGTCCTTATACTGGCTCCTTGTATCTCAGACAATAGACTTTAAAATCCTTCTGTTAGTCTATAAATCCCTGAATGTCTTAGCACCTAAATACATCGCAGACTTGTTATCAGTGTATCAACCCTCCAGACCACTCAGGTCTTCTCTAAACATGAAGAAGCAGCATTTAGTTCCTATGCTTCACTGATCTAGAGCAGAGCTCCAGAAAACTGTAAAAATGCTGAAAAGCCTGAGTTTATTCTGTTTTATTTTCCTATTTTCTAATCATCTAAAGCACTTTGCATTGTCTCTGTACTAAAATGAGCTATATAAATAAATGCCTTGCCTCCTCATCTTCCTCTCATCTTCACTTTGTTCATAAACTCATATCATCACTGGGCATCGTGCTGAGCAGGACTGAACGGTGGCCTTTGAAAAGCTGTGAATGCATAACGTTCTCAATACTACTATATTTTCAAAAAGGCATTATACCCCTTTGCGCCTTCTATGCGCATATTTGTTGGATTATGGATGGATGGATTGTTTACAGTAACAACAAGGTATAAAACATCCATCCATCCATCCATTTTCTGATCCGCTTTATCCCTCATGGGGTCGCGGGGTGCTGGTGCCTATCTCCAGCATTCACTGGGCGAGAGGCAGGGTACACCCTGGCGCAGGGCAACACATAGACAGACAGGACAAACAACCATTCATGAACACTTAAATGTTACAGATGGAAGATGTGACTAAAACCTCTGATAGGTTTCGTTTTAAATTAACCTTAACCACAGCTGCAGATCATTCCAGCACGCCCGCCGACAGGGGGGGACAAACGGGTCTGTTGTCCCGGGCCCAGGACAGAGGGGGGACCCAAAACTGACTCTGACCAGCGCGCGCGGGCGCTGCTTGCAGAAACTGCACCAAAGTCTCCCTCACGGCACTCTGCTGCTCCCCCTCCCCTCTCCTACATGGCTCAGCGGCGCCAGCCAATCAGCACGCAGGCTCAGACCGGCCCGCCCACTCTGCTCCCAACACAAACATCCGCGGTGCTGTTCAAATCAGACTCGGAGAGAGAGAGACTGCACGAGCAGAAAAAAACATGAACAGGGAAAGAAGCGCCATTTGGCTAAAATTTAATACCGTAAGTGAAATCAGGCTGTATGGTTTGTAAAAAGCCGGTTGAATTCAGTGTTAACATAACAAATTTATATAAGCACGGGAAAAACCATGAGCAAGAAAACGTTGGGCAACAAACGGAGAGAGGAGACGAATCTTCTCTCATTGCCCTGACAGACCCACAGACTGACGTCACTGACTGAGGCGTTTCAGTCCTCCAGAGAAAATCCAGGTAGATCAGATTGGTCTTCAGCAGCAGTTCGTGTTAATTTTCAAAGTAGATATTATCTATCATATGTTACTGGAGCCCATACATAAAATGTAATTAAGACCTTGAAAGAACCCAGTACATATATCCTATTAAAAAGTGTTATTTAAGATAAAATAACATTAGCTAATCCTTTATTTATCCCACGATGGGGAAATTTATAGGATTAAAGCAACAGGCAGGTGCACACAACACAGACAAAATTACATAAGGATTGAAAGATATAAGAGGTTGACTTGGAAAAAAACCCACTATGAACATAAGATTATTATTATTATTTAATTGTAATAGTAAACTAAAAATCACAAAACCCAAAAGGTCAACAGTTTCATGATACATCAAGCTTAGGGACTGGCTAATATACAGCAGGTCAAAAAAAGGCCATATTATGGCTGCAGTGCTGTTCTCTGATGAAGAAAAGATCAACTAGTGCACTAAATTCAATAGATGGGTTTAAAATATTCAATATAAAATACAGAGATTTCCAGGGCATGAAGTACACAGTTAAGTTGACTTTTTTTTAGTGTGTGTGTGTGTGTGTGTGTGTGTGTGTGTGTGTTGGCGGCAGGTGTAGAGGGGGGGCCCAAAAAGACTGCGTTGTCCCGGGCCCTAGCAAAGCTGTCAGCTGGCCTGCATTCCAGCACAGTGGGCCAAAATAGGACTCATGTTTTCTGACTCTGTGTGCACAAAGGGCGCCTTAAACTGCAGCCAGCTACTGGCTCTGAGTAATTCTGGAGTCAAATAAACATGAAGTAAATATGTGAAAGCAATTTTCCTAAAACAGCCTTTTATATGAAAATATACGGATGCGTTATTCTACATATATTGAGTGAAATAAATCCAGTGGATTTATATAAAGTACAGAGGCGAGTCCTGTTATACCCCAGACCAGGGGTCACCAACATGGGGACCACAGGCACCAAGTAACCCCCCGAGGACCACATGTGGTGACCATGAGCCTGTTCTAAGAAAAAGCCCAATCCACCAATGAGCTGCATCTAAAACTTTATTTTATACCGTTATTCTTCCTGTTTATTCACACTTACATTTATATAAATTTAAAAATGAGAATATATTTAACAAAGCATGAAATTTTTTTTTTATTTTACATAGAGTTAAGATGAGCTCTCCCTCCTCTGGTTCAAAGGTCGCTGTTCAAAAGTATTTTATTATGGTCTGAAGAGATGTGCTCTTAGCACATATCCCCGGGCCTTGGGGCTTCAGAGGTGCTTTGGGTCGCTGAGATGAACCACACCTGGTCATGGACCTAGAACCTAGAACCTGCTTCCAGTCCCTTCACCCCTCGCTGAAGAAATACCGTCTCTCCCACACGTCACAGAGTCGCTCTCTGCCCACCCACATTCCCCAACTCGCTCTTTTTCAGCTCTAGAGCAGCTCTCACCTCCAACCAAATCAGTGCTTTTGAAGGAACAACAAGTAATAATGATATCAATTTGGAACAACACAAACACAATGGCTTTCACAGAGACCAGCCATTTACTCAACGGTCTGTTGCTGCTGTCAACTCCACTGAATTTTTACTTCCACGGGATAGGTGTATTTCACAAACAGCGTTATGCAATACGTTTAAAACCTCTCAATTGATAAAAAAAAAGCTTTGGAGAGAAATTGGTAAGCTTGGACCTAAAAGAATAAAGACTATACCAATGGAAATAGTCACTGAAAGTGATGAATCTGTACTATGGACAGATACGGTGTTGAACAGGTGGGAAACATTACAGAAACCTGTTTGCCTGTAACAGCTCCCATCAGGTTGATGAGCCATTTCTAAATAGCATCTGTAATGCTAAGATGTCACTTAAAACAAACACTGAGTTATTTATATAAATGGAAGCATAACTACAGAAGAGGTGCGGACAGTTATCAATAAGATCAAAATACTAAAAGCTGTGGGAATTGTCTAATGATGTTCTTAAAAGTCCTCAGTTGTTGAAATATCTCCATGTGTTGTTTAAATACAGTTTTCAGCGTGGTATTATATCATCAATATGGTATAAATCCATTCTTAAGCCTATTCCTAAGCCGCCACCACAGTGGTGTAGTGGTCCAAGGAGAAGTGGGATTCTCACAATTTTTGCCTTCTTTTAACGCAGCCCTTTTAGGAACGATCACATGAAAGACTGCTTTATTTAGTTTACCCAAAAATCCATCAGTAGTGTTTGCTTTGTGTTACATAATTTCTGCTATTTGATCTCAGGGAAGAGGTATTATGAAATTACTAAACCAATACTGGCCCACAAACTAGTGAGAGGCAACTATACATTTGAGTGACCTATTCCTTATTCCTGAGTCCATGGATGGACTCTTTTGTAAGATGACTAGCAACAGTTACCATGGGACGTGTGTCACTATTATAAAATTAACATGACTTAATCAGGAGCAGCTTGTAGGTATTACTGATCACACGGGCAGCCTACTTGAAAGTAAAATACAAATAAGGCAAACATGGTGTTTCAGTTATTTTTTTGAACATTTATTTAAATAGAACACTTCAGATATGAATTTGACATCCTTGTTTGCATTTCATATTAATTGATAGAATGTGTTATAGCAACAGATCCAATATATGTGTCATTCCTTAGTCACTGGAAGTAAAGGACACGTGAAACCGTGTCTTTTTAACAAAAAATTATTTATCTATAAAAAATGAAGAAAAAATGTAAATACAAAAACGTCGATATCTTTTTACAATTCTCTGTTTTTTCTTCTTCCAATTCCCACACAGCTTACATGGTCCAAAACTGTATTGCTCTGTGTCTAAACTATCAGTCCACAGTTTTTTCCACAATACGGCTTGGCAGGAAGCGAGCCTTTCAAAATAAAACCAAAGCTCTCAATAAAATGGCCTGAACAAATATCAGTCCCCTCACTGAACACGACAAAAATAAAAGGCAAACCATAATACAAATAACTTCAATATTTTCTATTTATGGCTCTAACAGAATGAAACACATTAAAACCAATCAGATAAACTGAAAAATTGGTAAATTCATGAAACTGTTTCATTCTACATCATCCTTCAAATTATTCAACAAAACAATACAATATGTAAAAAACAATAATATTTGAAAAAAATATATATGCATTTACAGCACATCAACAGTAGTAAACTCTGTCAACCCAGTAACCTTTGCTCATACTACAGTATATTCCAGACAGACTGGCTTTCTGCAGGAGTTTTCACACTAAACTGTCTAGAATGCACAGAAGAGGCCTGATGGCTCTTCAACCAGGTCTTTGTATACTTTGTCGGATCAAACTTGGAAGTAGGCGGGCCATTGATATTAATCACCATCAAGTTTGATATGTTTGAGATGAGCGGGACAGCCCTGTTGTTAGAGTTTATATTCTTCATAAGGCTAACTTACTTACAGGAAATGTTTTAATGCAGTTCATGAGTGGTTTTAGATCCTTGGGCTCTCTACTGGGCTCCTCCAGTAGGTCCCGCATCCCATTCAGTGCTTGGTCTGTGTTCAAGTTAAATTGCTTGCACAGTCGTGTAATTTGTTCTTCACCATGGTGGATGCTGGGCTTTGATGGCCATTTACTATGATCAAGGATGCTGAGGTCCTTGATGGTCTCATCTTGGAAGGACAAGTGTTTCTCTAGAGTGTTCACAAGGCTTTGTAAGAACTGGCCTGGATTGATGGACTTCCGCTTTGCTTTTGTTCTCAGTGCTGTAGACCGATACTCCCCAGTTTTTCTTTGCTTCCAAGGCCTCACTATATTTCTCACCTGGACTCTCTTTAAACGAATAGATCACTCTGAGCGTTTCAGCAGGTGCTCTGTTCTGAGCAGAGTTATCTAACGAGACTGAAGTTCCTGTGACAGGAAACATAGTTCAGGGAGATACATGAGCCCAAGGTCACAAATAAATTCTGGACTTTGCACATGGTCTGGTAAACCTCTGTACATTTGCCTCTCTTTGGTGGGCCTCATCACAGCAAGCATTTTTAAAATACTGCACCAAAACTCCCAGGGATATCCAAACAGCACGAACAGTCAGAAAGCTACTGACCACCCAGAGTACATCCAAGATTCTGCCAGTGTGAAGAAGTTGTGAGCCTGCTTCAGCTGCTGCATTTATGAGTTCAAGTATACAGAGAATATAGCTTCTGCTTAAAAGTTCTGAAGTGATTGACAGAGTTTACCTCATCAACTGCATCTGACACAGCAAACTCAAGTCTATGGTTCATACAATGCCATATAAATAGCTTTGGGAATCTCAAGGTCAGCCTGGTTGCTACTCCTGACCTCTTTCCTAACATTACACTGGCTCCATCAGATACAAATGTTACCCAGTTTTTCTGAAGCCAATCTTCTATAATGTTATGTTCATAGTGTTTTTTCCTAATCCACCTCTCATATCTTTCAATCCTTATGTAATTGTGTCTGTGTTGTGTGCACCTGCCTGTGTCAGGATTCTGCAGGCCGTGCTGTTTTGCACGGCCATGCGCTGCTGTTTTCTCCCACAGGTGGCTTGAGTTGACTAGTGGGCGTGGCCCGCACCTGCTGCTCGTTGTGGCAGTCCATGCTGGAGCTTAAAGGGAGCACTCAGAGAGCTGAAGGACGCCAGAGTGTTAAACCGTGATGGTACACCTAGTGGCCACTGTCCTACGACAGTTCCTCGTTTCTAAGAGTTTGACGTCTCAGAAACCGTTCTAACTTTGTCTCCTGTCTCTTCTAGTTTGCTTCGTCTTGGATTACTCACCCGTTGTGTCTTCGAGCGCTGAGGACTGGTTCCTGAATCCCGCTGCTCAGATTCTGCTCTGGCGTTCCCCTCGAGCCCTCTTGGTATTACCAAGTCGGACAAGAGACCCTGTCCCCTGGATTCACTCTGGTTCCTTCAGCTGCTCTTAACCCGTCTCCGCTGTGGTGCTGCTCAGGCTCCCCGCCGTCGTTCCATCTGCCGGCCAACCTACCGCTCAGTCACTGTAACTATCGGAAAAGCAGAGTGCTGCAGGATCCGACCTTCCACTCATCCTCCCTGGATAGGTTTATCTGTCCTGGCGGTAAGCGAGCGATAGCAGCACAGATTATTTCCCCGATCCGACTCACGCTAACATGTCTCTTCTTTCTCTGCAGTACCCCAACTCTGACGTTCTGTTCCTCGTTTGTGGCTCTCGTCGTGAGCCATTACCCATGTGCAGCCTACTAGTCTGTGGCTCACTTTGTGAACTATAATCTGTTTGCTGTCTAAAATAAACATCTTAAACTGCTTCTTGTCTCCCGACTGTGTCTGCATGTGGGCCAAACACCTAAAAACCATGAAAGCCTGTTGCTTTAATTCTATAAATTTCCCTTTGTGGGATAAATAAAGGATTAGCTAATGTTATCTTATCTTATATAACACTTTTTTAATGGGATAAATGTACTGGGTTCTTTCAAGGTCTTAATTACACTTTCTCTCGGGGCAATGAGAGAAGTTTCGTCTCCTCTCTCCGTTTCTGTCACTCGACGTTTGTTGCTCATGGTTTTTCATGTGCTTAGATAAATTTGTTGTGTTTCCACTGCACTTAGACAGCTTTTTTGGTTAATATTCCGAGAGTTACTGGTTAAAGGGGTCAAAGATTTAATTTGCAGTATTAAAATATAGCCAAACGGCGCTTCTTTCCTCCTTTGGGTTTTTCTCTTTCTCTCCGCGTCTGAGCAGCAGCAGCGCGGTTGTCTGTGTGTTGAGTGGAGTGAGAGCTGAGTGGGCGGGCCAGGCTGAGCCTGCCTGCTGATTCGCTGGCGCTGCTGAGCCATGTGACGCTACGAGAGGGGAGGGGGAGCAGCAGAGTGCTGTGACACAGACTGATGAATCTGTGTAGAAGTGAGGGTACGCAATGTTGACAGAAAAAAAGGTGGGTATACCCCATATACCCTGGACTACACCCCTGAATGTAACTTATTTACATCATAAACTCAATATTTTGAGTTGCTAATTTATTTTTACTCACCAGTCTTTTAGTTACTTTCTTTTTGACATTAATGCACCCTCACCTGTCAGCATTTTCCTGGAATTACCTGCTTGTATAAAGAGGCTGGATTTGACAAAATGACCAACATGAAATGGAGTAAAAAAGTTTGAGAAACCTGAACTGGACAGCAGCGCTGCTCACAGCTGCTCACAGCTGCTCACAGCTCTGGGAGGAGAATAACGTGTTGAACGGTAAATTGGTCCCTGGATCCCAGCGCAGATACACGGACTCTGAAGCATGTCTCTACAGATTAATGAGGCTTTTTCTCTGCACATCTTGGTGCTTTTACACACAGCCTGGAAAGTGAGAAGCGCTCCGTGCAGCGATTTAAAAAGTGAGGAGTTTGAATCACACAAGCAGACTTCTAGATCACCTGTCAGGCTCCTGACGTCAACAAGTAATACAGAAAACACTTTCTCACTTCTTTTACATATATTCTTTGTAAATTTCTCCACGATTTATTCATGATTCTTCAATATTTTTCCTATTATTTATTTATCCTCAATAAAATGACGTTACTAGAGTCGTGTCTTTAACCCATCAGGTTTCTAATTTCCTTCTATCGGGATGACAAAGTTTATCTTGTCTAAATATTAATAATTGTATGATCGTTAAATAGGTTTATGTGCTCATTTCCTCCACTGTTTAGGTGGTGGATCAGCCAATCAGCTCTCTCCATTTCCACCTTCTTCCTGCTTCAGACACTCTTAAAGTCCTCACTCCTAACATTTTGTCACTTTAGGAGCTCTCTGAAGACCTTTGTGAATAACGTTTATCTCACCGAGGTAAAATTGTGAGAAAAATCTTCGAACTCAGGAAAGATTTTCCCTAAACCGACATCACTAAGCGCTACTTTTAGTCTTAGGATTCTTTGTGAGTACGGACCCTGGTTTCTGTTGTAAAAGGAGAAGCCTTGTTTAATGTTTTGTGTCTAAGTTCGTTGATCTTTGCGTGTTTTGCGCCTTTTAGATTTTCTGTTTTATCTCTTCGTCTCCAGAGACCAGAGGAGCGTCCCTCCTTCTCGGAGCTTTGCCTCAGACTCTCTGACGTCTTGGAGGACGACGTTCTTCCCTCCACCTGATTACCCAGACTCCTCCTTGTCGCTGAAGGAAAGAAAGAAGCTGCTCTGAACAGTTGTCACAAACTGCCGTTTGTTGCGGTACTTTTGTGTTTTTTAACACAGGAAAGCTGCTCCACACGTCAGCAGCCGTCCACCGACCACTTCTGCTTATCAGCTGTTTCAGGAAGGCTAACACGAACCGACAGCATGCACTGATACTCAACCAGCTCTCATGACGGACAGGTTCACCCACGCATGCTAACATTTTTTTTTTCAAATAAATATCTTTTACAAAGCATTTTTGTATTTCTTTCTCTTGGCCCGAGTTTTTACTTAAGAGTTAGAGAATCTGTGAAGTCGAGGTGTTGAGCAGTGTTCACTGCGGGACGGTGGGTTGCCTTATAATTAACTTTATACGTTTTACACAGAGGATTAAAGGTTTTTCTATCGTCTGGAAAGAGAATTGAATTTAATAGCAAACTCCAGAGAAGCTCTATGAAGTATCGCCGACAGGAACTTGAGGGATGCCAGAGCCAATTAGATGGCCTGGTGATGGCTATCAAAGCAACCTCAGCTTCCTGAACACCTCAGCAGAACCACTGTGACGCTGCACTGATGCATGAATTCATGCAAAAGGAGCCCAACCCAGTACTGAGGGCAGATGGAGCACAGTGAATGGACTTACCTTTTAGTGGGCCACATTTATAGTAAAATAGCTATTTTTTTATCGGTCTCATGATACTTGCTTTTTTTTTCCAGAGAGCCTGAATTAGTGGCTGTGTTCCCTTTAAGGCATTTCTATTAATAAGTAAGTTCATAAGGTCAAATAAATATGTCTAAAAACATTTGTTATTAAAAATGATTACAAGTTGTTTGGACGAACAGTTCATGCTCTTTATAAGTTTATATTAAAAATATTGTCGGTAAATTATACTTCCGGTTCCAGTGACGCAATTCAGTTTTGCAGGTGTTGCTAGAAAAACAAAGATTCACAAGCAAGAAGCGGTATAGGAACGTCATCAGCCATTCACTATGAATTATCAGGCGGGATATTACTTTAGTGAGCTTGAAGCACTTCATTTCTGTATGTAAGTCTCTATGCATTGAGATTGTATATTCTCTGTCATTTTATTTTTCACCACATGTTCATGAAGACAATTAAATAAGTTTCAGCTAAACTCCAGGGTCTTCATTTGTGGTTTAACTCAGTGTCACCAATATCTTCGCTGAAAACACTACAGTGGCGTTTGTTATCAGTAGGTCAAAATCATCAATATGAACAAAAATAAAAGACATGCGCCCCTCTTTGTGTGTGATTCATTTATACAAAATGGTAAAGAATGTTTCAGTTATAACTTCATGAATTCAATTATTAATGTTTTAACAATCTAAACAATTAAAAAGTGTGTGTTTATCTTGATCAATTCAATTCAATGTTATTTACATAGCTCCAATTCATGAAACATGTCATCTCAAGGCACTTTACAAAGTCAAAATCAATCAGATTATACAGATTGGTCAAAAATGTCCTATATAAGGGAACCAGTTGATTGCTTCAAAGTCCCGACAAGCAGCATTCACTCCTGGAGAACCGTAGAGCCACAGGGAGAGTCGTCTGCATTGTCCATGGCTTTGCAGCAATTCCTCATACTGAGCAAGCATGAAGCGACAGTGGAAAGAAAAACTCCCCATTAACAGGAAGGAAAACCTCCAGTAGAACCGGGCTCAGTATGAACGGTCATCTGCCTCGACCGACTGGGGTTACAGAAGACAGAGCAGAGACACAACAAGACAGACAAAAAAGCACAGAAGCACACATTGATCCAGTAATCTGTTCTACATTAGATGGTAATAGCGGGTGATCTGTCTTCTCTGGATGATGTCTCAGCTAACAGAACGCCAGACCAGGTGTACCTACTATGAAGAAAAAAAGAGAGAACAAAAAGTTAAAAGCTGAAATGACGACAAGCAATGCAAATCTGGAGAACAGTAGAAATCAGTAGAGTGAGAAAAATAGACCCTGATGTCCTCCAGTAGCCTAAGCCTATAGCAGCATAACTATAGAGGTAGCTCAGGGTAACATGAGCCACTCTAACTAGAAGCTTTGTCAAAAAGGAAAGTTTTAAGATTAGTCTTAAAAGTAGACAGGGTGTCTGCCTCATGGACCAAAACTGGGAGTTGGTTATCATGGAAACATCTCGATGTCTGCAAGGCTTCAGTCGGAGTCGCATGGGTTAAATCCACAAAACCTCCTGACTGGCAGCCAAATCCGTTACCATGACACTGCACATAAACACATAAAATCAAGAACGTGACATTTTTGACCTTTGTTAAGTTTCTTCGATACTGAATGTTTTTCCGCCCGAGTCTAAAATTGGACATTTCTTTGAACCCTTTAACCAGTAACTCTGAGAATATTAATCATGAAGTTCAGAGAAAAGAGAAACGGAAAAAACTTCATTTCCTAGAAGCCGTTTTACTTCGTCTCAAATGAAGTGTGATCTTCTTATCGAGAGAATTAGACCACAACTTCTTGCCCTGTTTGAGGAAGTCTGCTTCATTTCTTCACCTAAAGCAGAGCAAAGACGGTCTCGACAGTCTCTTGAAAACTGGTGAGTTATATAACTGGATATTACAAATTAGCTTGTTACTCCAATCATAAATATAAAGAAAATATTTATAGTTGCTCTAGTTAAATATTTAAGGACATCTATTTATTTTTATAGTTTTATTAAAACCATTTCTGGTTCATTCTGTGAGTTTACCAGAGTGATTCCTTGTTTTGTAGTCTTCTGTCTAGATGGCGATCCCTAACCAGCCACTTTATTGGGTACAACTTTGTAGTTGACTCTGGTTCTACAACCCCTGGCAAAAATGATGGAACCACCGGCCTTGGAGGATGTTCATTTAGTTGTTTAATTTTGTAGAAAAAAGAAACAGACACGACACAAAACTAAAGTCATTTCAAATGGCAACTGTCTGGCTTTAAGAAACACTAAAAGAAATCAAGAGAAAAAATGTGGTAGTCAGTAACGGTTACTTTTTTAGACCAAGCAGAGGGAAAAAAATATGGAATCATTCAGTTCTGAGGAAACAATTATGGAATCATGAAGAACAAAAGAACGCTCCAACGCATTTCTAGTATTTTGTTGCACCACCTCAGGCTTTTATAACAGCTTGCAGTCTCTGAGGCACGGACCTAATGAGTGATAAACTACTCTTCATCAATCTGGCTCCAACTTTCTCTGATCGCTGTTGCCAGATCAGCTTTGCAGGTTGGAGCCTCGTCATGGAGCATTTTCTTCAACTTTCACCAAAGATTTTCAATTGGATTAAGATCTGGACTATTTGCAGGCCATGACATTGACCTTACATGTTTTTGTTTTTTTTCAAGGAATGCTTTTACAGTTTTTGCTCTATGGCAAGCTGCATTATCATCATTTTTATTGATGGGATAAGAAAAGTGTCCAAAATCTCAACGTAAACTTCTGCATTTATTGAAGATGTAATGACGGCTGTCTCCCCAGTGCCTTTACCTGACATGCAGCCCCATATCATCAATGACTGTGGAAATGTGCATGTTCTCTTCAGGCAGTCATCTTTACAAATCTCATTGGAACGGCACCAAACAAAAGTTGCAGCATCATCACCTTTCCCAATGTAGAGTTGAGATTAATCACTAAATATGACTTTCATCCAGTCATCCACAGTCCACGATTGCTTTTCCTTAGCCCACTTTAACCTTGTTTTTGTTTTCTGTTTAGGACAGGGGGTTTCAAATTCATTGAAGGTGAGCCTCCCCTTGGAATAGGTAAGGATAACCAAGCCCCCCCCCACACACAAACACACACACACACACAAACACGCACAGGTCCCTGCAGTAAATGCATCTTTTTTTTGTGTTCCTGCAGTGCTGTGTTTCAAAAATAACGGATAGCCCAACACATGTTTTTTTATTGTATTTCTTTTAACACAGTACATTAAAAAAAAGGCCTATTCATAAAATATCCATCCAAATATTTCAATTTTACAGGCTAGTTTCACTGAACAGAGGGCCTACTTTTAAAATTCATAAACTAATATTTTCAACAGCAGACAAACTAAACTAAACAGATGCCAATATCAAACTGAACTCACGTCAATAGGAGACGTCAACTGAAATAATAATAATAAAAAAGATAACCTGAATTTAACAGATGTCAACATATTCCATATTCCGATTTACTTTTTAGGCTAATTATAAACAATTTAAACCTATTGCTATTTTAACAACCAAGCATTTTATTAGATCTTATCTCTTATCTGATGTATTTCTGATGTTTGGCACTTTGTTTTTCCTTGTGTTAAAGTGCTCTTTAAATAATGATGATGAGAAAAGAGACAAAAACATTTTTCACACCTACCTTAGTAACTCGTATATACGGAACAGGACTAGGGCCACTCAAAAAAAAAAAAAAAAAAAGTCTACTCAATTCTGACTTTTTTCTCAGAATTCTGAGATTAAAGTCAGAATTGAGTAGACTTTTTTTTTGAGTGGCCCTAATCCTCTTACGTACTTAGTAACTCAAATATTTTAGTCTAAATATTTTAGACTAAATATTTTAGGCAAAAATACTAAACTTTTTATTTGTTTTTCTTTTTTTTCTTCAATCCCACCATAATGTTTATGGTGCAGCCAAAGGCTGCAGCATTTTTCTTCAATCCTTCTGAATGCAGTATTTGCAAGGAAAACGGACTAAAATATGACCATAGATCATTCACACACAACAATAAACCGTGAGAGCCGACTTGAGTTTTGAAACTGCAAAGCTTTGTCTTAAGCGGAAGATCAAACGTGCTTCTACACAGCACAGCGTTCACAGACCAGTGTGATGCATTCGTGAGCGTCAGAAAGCTATGGTGCATTCAGGAGCATGGGACATTTCAAACTTACAAGGAAAGAGGCTTAAAACGGAACAGAACTTAACTCACGAGTGGTATATTTAAACGTTTTTATATCATTAATATAAGAACAAGTAGCTCCGTTGGTCATATTTTAATCAGCTTGCCTCATCGATATGCAGTTGTACAGAGCGAGACGTGCTCCCGCCACAGGGGGTGCATATCTTGGCAGGCATGCATCTTTTGGCATAACACAGGTCGAGTGCGAGCAGAGATGGAACTGAGCGCGAGGACAGTGGGTTAAGAAGAGTTTTTATTAATTGTATTTAGTCCATTTAGTTTTAATGATGGCTTTCGTTTAGCTTTTCTGTATGTAAATCCTATTTCCTTTAGGCGGTTTCTTACAGTTCGGTCACAGACGTGGACTCCACTTTCCTCCCATTCGTTCCTCATCTGTTGTGAATTTTCGGTTTTTGAGAGATATTGCTTTAGCTTTTCTGTGTTGAAGCTTGCCTTTAACAACCTTCCCATGTCGTTTGTTTTTGGTCCAGATTTTAGACACAGCTGACTGTGAACAACCAACATCTTTTGCAACATTGCGTGATGATTTACCCTCTTTTAAGAGTTTGATAATCCTCTCCTTTGTTTCAATTGACATCTCTCATGTTGGAGCCATGATTCATGTTCAGCTCTCCAAGGTGTCATCACTCCTTTTTAGATGTAGACTAACAAGCAGGTCTAATTTGATGCAGGTGTTAGTTTTGGTGATGGAAATTTACAGGGTGAGTCCATTATTTGTTCCTCAGAATTGAGTGATTCCATTTTCTTCCTCTGCTTGGTCTAAAAACGTTACTGACTACCACTTTTAGTGTTTCTGAAAGCCAGACGGTTGCCATTGAAATTTCTTTAGTTTTGTGTCATGTTGTTTTGTGAGTAATGGGTCTGACTCTGCTTTGCCTTCAGAGCTGCATCAGTTCTTAAAGGCATAGTTTCCATTGGGTGCTGGTGACCTTCCTGGGACAATTTGGTCCTTGGTGACCTAATGTCACGCAGCTGCTCCTAATTTATTGACTTCACATCCACAATGCGACCCTCCTGTGTCACCGCAGCTCAAAGGTTCTCGGTTGGACTGAGTTCTGGACACTAAGGAGCTCCCTGCACTGAACTCTTGTTCAGGTTCAAGAGGCCAGTTTGAGAAGATTTGGGCTTTGGGCTTTGAGACATGGTGTCCATGACATGGTTGTCCTGCTGGATCACACAGTAAAGGATGGATGTCCATAATACTCAGGGAGGCTGTGGCTTCTACAGGAGGGCCCAAAGTGAACCACCACCCTGACCCTCTGAGAGGCAGACTTCTTGGATCATTTTAGAATCTCATATTACTGAGCCTGTGTGAACTGTGCCTTTAATTTTCTGTTCTTAGCTGATAGGAGCTGTGGCGTCTCTGCATTTGGGGCCAGTGGGGCCAGGCGCCATGTTGCTGTGGAGCTCTATGTTCTGGATAATCAGTGGGACATGATCGTTCTATATAGAGTAATATTGTAAAAATACACAAATTCCCTTACAAATAAAGTTCCGTTAGAAACATGTGTCTATATATCTAAGTCTGCCAGAAAACTGACAAGCTCAGTAGGTAAATCCTCTTGAGGCGCCTGGATATTTGCCCACCAACGTTTGTTTGAATAATGAACATCAGAAATCACAGTGAGCATGCCCAACACGCTCTCAGTAGACAGCTGTGGGGCATAAATACTAATATTAAAAAAAATATTTGTTTCCCACCAAACCTATAAACTGATGATGGTAAATGGCTTTTACTCGTACAGCTCTTTATCAAATCTGACCACACCAAAGCGTTTTATACCACAGTCAGCCACCCATTCACGCACACATTCACATTAAAATGTCAGTATATTGAGTTGAAATTAAGTGTAAACTTGATTCTGATTGGGTCGTCTTTTCTGTCAAGCAGAACCAAGACTGTATAGGTACCAGAATCACATGCCAACAAGATATCATTGACAACTCTTAATAATGCTGATTCTGTATTATGACATGTTTTCATCTACCCACTTTCATCTCCTCTGATCCAAGGACAAACTCAGAAGATGGCGTCTCAGCAGGTGTGGAGCTTCCTGCCAGCTGCAGCTCTTCTCCTCCTCCTGTCCGTCCACACGTCGGCTGAGGTGGTGCAGTTGATGTCGGACTGTGACGAGTTTTTCCTTGACCAAACTCCACCACATGTTCCAGGCGTTCTGAAGGATGGGAAGATCCTCGATCAGGACCGATACAAACCCATTTGCCAGACCTACGAGAACCAAAGGAGATTTTTCACTCTCTACGATACCAAAAACAAGATTCCAGTGTTTTCTGCTTTCAGGTTTGTTGGAGACAACAAACCTGAAAGCACCACATCAAGAACAAAGAAGAACAAACCCGAAAACTGGTGGAATATAGAACCACAGGTAGGTTTAAATCTGAAAGGATCACTCACACTTTACCAGTAAAAAAAAGGAACGAGATGTTTATTTCAGGCCTGGTGAGAATAAACAAAAAAACACTGAGTTACACAATATGGATGTCTTGATTTTGTGAGGTCCATTTCTAAAGACACCTTTCTCAATTATTCTGCTTTTCACAGCTGGAGGATAAGACTGCAGACAAGAACATGCAGCAAGGACACAAAGACGAGGAATACGACCACCAGGCTGGTGACGTAGATTACAGGGATAACAAAGGATTTGACAGGGGTCATTTATTTCCCGTCTCTTATGCCTCAACCAGTGATGATAAAGAATCTACTTTTACCCTGACAAACATCGTTCCCCAAGTTACGTCCTTTAATCAGGGCAGCTGGAACAAGATGGAGCAGTGCGTCAAATGCGTCATGGAGAAGTACTGCAGTGGTGATATTGAAGGCTTTGTGGTGACAGGAGCACAACCCAGCTCTGATAGAAAGCTCAAAAACAGGGTCAACATTCCCTCTGCACTCTGGTCGGCGTTCTGCTGCTACAACGCCAACAAGAAAGCGTGGATTGCAAGCGCGCACTGGGGCGACAACGTTGAAGAGTCCAAGAAAAAAAAAGAAAACAAAATTCTGGACACTATTACTCTGGAGGCCCTGTACCAGAAACTGAGCATGTCCAACTCTGGGTTTTTATTTTCGGGAAATAATTGTCCTCTCCAAATGACCATCACCAAGTTTGACCCAAAAATTAAAAATATCTGCTCCTGTCCCTAAGTCTCTATCTACAGCTTCTGGTTCCTTTGCACCTCCACCTCCATTATTGATGTGCGAAAAGTTTCTTCAAGTGAATAAAAAACAAATCTTTGGACCAATAGAGGAGAGATCAAAAGTTAGCACACAGCTTCAGCTGGGTCAGCTAGGAACAACTGATCTGTTAGTTTATAAATCCCTGAATGGCTTAGCACCTAAATACATCACAGACTTGTTATCAGTGCATCAACCCTCCAGACCACTCAGGTCTTCTGGCTCCAGCCTGCTCTGCATACCTAGAACACGAACCAAAAATGGAGAAGCAGCATTTAGTTCCTATGCTCCACTTATCTGGGAGAAACTTCCAGGAAACTGTAAAAATGCTGAAAGCCTGAGTTCCTTTAAATCAAGATTAAAAACACATTTGTTTAGGATTGCCTTTGACTGTTCTAGTTAAACTGTTTTACTGAAACATCATTAGTTCAACTTTGTAGTCCAACTGTTTTTAATGTTTGCTTTTAGTTTATATTCTCCCATGTTCTATTTTGTTTTTATATTTTATCCCTATTTGCTTTTATTCTGTTTTATTTTCCTATATTCTAATCATGTAAAGCACTTTGCATTGCCTCTGTACTGAAATGAGCTAAACAAATAAATGCCTTGCCTCCTCATCCTCCTCTCATCTTCACTTTGTTCATAAACTCATATCATCACTGGGCATCGTGCTGAGCAGGACTGAACAGTGGCCTTTGAAAAGCTGTGAATGCATAACGTTTTCAATACTACTATTTTTTCAAAAAGGCATTATACCTCGTGGGTAGCATTGTTGACTTGCAGCAAAAAGGTTCTGGGTTTGAGTCCAACCCTGGGTCTTTCTGCATGGAATCTGCATGTTCTCCCTGTGCATGCGTGGGTTCTCTCCAGGTACTCCAGCTTCCTCCCACAGTCCAAAAACATGACTGTTAGGTTAACTGGCCTCCCTAAATTGTGTATGTGAATGGTTGTTTGTCCTGTCTGTCTCTGAGTTGCCCCTCCTGTCCAGGGTGAACCCCGCCTGTCACCCATTGAACACCGGTGATAGGCACCAGCATCCCTCGTGACCCCATGAAGCATAAGTGAGATGGATGGATTGATGGAATACAGCTGGTAATTTCAAAGCACCACCTAGTGGTGAAACATCAGCTATTGCTCCTTTAAATGAGCAGGTGAAATTTCACCACTAGATGGTGATAAGCTGCGCCTCTCTATACCTCTCTACAAACAGCCACCCCTTTATTCCCTTTGCGCCTTCTATGCGCATATTTGTAAAGGACAAAAACAGCAAAACAGCCTCACCTTTTAGAGGATCATGTCTCTTGAATGAGTAATTAACTCATAACTTTATAATGCTGTTAGCAAGACAACGTGTTCTCCAAACTTTTTGCTCCTACGCAGCGCCGATGGTAGCATTTTATGGAGAGGGAGGGTCTTAGCCCTGAGTGGCAGCTGTTCACATGCACGTTTCCCACTAAAGGCAGAGCAACATTCAGGCTTCAGCTGAAATAAACTGTTGGATCTCAGCAGACCCGGCGGCATGGGCGGGCATTGGGGGGCCGTGCCTTCCCTGGACTGGAATCTGTCTTTCTTTTTTTTTTCTCTTTTTTTACCTCGGAGTGGCCATCGTCCTATTAGTACTATCTTTGATGTGTCAGTCATACAATTTAACCAATCAAATCAACGACTGAAGGCAACATGCTAGCCAATCACAGCTGGAGTGGGACGGGACACCGAGTCATAACGTCAGCATTGAAGTCAGCACTGGAGTAAACATTCACGCTAGGAGGGTTAGCTAGGACAGCTAGGAGCACAAGGAGCAGAAGTACTAAAACTGCCAAACTGAAGAGACTTGAGTTACTGCAGGTAGAAGGGAACTCTGCTTTGTTCTGGTCCTTGTTCTCATAGCTGCTGTAATTACAGAACCTCTTCTAGTCAGAATTGTTACTTCAGTCAGTGTTCAGCCTGACACCAGCGCTCATGTTTATTAGCGTGTAGCTTATGCTGGACTTTTGAGTTAAGACACAGCTCTACAGGTTACCCTATGTCACTGTTAGTTTCCAGTAACCCAAACCAGCATAAAACCTGCCCAACTTAAAAGAAAAAAACAAGCCCACATCTCAAACTCTCTCATGTTAAAAGCACAGAACTATTAAACACATAAGAACATGCCATTAGCACACAACTGCGCTGAAGCAAAGAAAAAAACTTTGCATACGGGCTCCGAACAAAATGTACAATCAGACAACCAAATAACACACAAGATCTCTTTAACAATCATGGTATATCAACCGGAAAAGAAAAAAAAAAACACTTATAAATAGCTTCCCAACATGAGTTGTAAATCTACCTTAATATAAACTTAATTTCTCTCAGTATAGCTCAATCAAACATTTCTCTTACATGCAGTCATGAAACATTTTTAAGTTGATAAGTAGAACTAAACCCCTCTTGGGCGTTTACATTGACCAAACACTTGATTAACCATTATTCTTTTCTTGTTTTGTTATAACAATCAATATTATTCATTATAAATACTATTCATTGATGATGTCAGATGAGGCCTTGATGATCTCATCTTGGAAGGAGAAGCGTATCTCCAGATTGTTCACAAGGCTTTGTAAGAACTGGTCTGGATTGATGGACTTCCGCTTTGCTTTTGTTCTCAGTGCTGTAGACCGATACTCCCCAGTTTTTTTGCTTCAAAGGACTCATTATATTCTTCACCTGGACTCTCTTTAAATGAATAGATCACACTGAGCGTTTCAGCAGGTGCTCTGCTCTGAGCAGAGTTATCTAACGAACCTGAAGCTCCTGTGACAGGAAACACAGTTCATGGAGATACATGAGCCCAAGGTCACAAATAATTTCTGGACTTTGAACACGGTCTGGTAAACCTCTGTACATTTGCCTCTCTTTGGTGGGCCTCATCACAGCAAGCATTTTTAAAATACTGCACCAAAACTCCCAGGGATGTCCAAACAGCACGAACAGTCAGAAAGCTACTGACCACCCAGCGTACATCCAAGATTCTGCCAGTGTAAAGAAGTTGGGAGACTACTTCAGCTGCTGCATTTATGAGTTCATAAATACAGAGAATATAGCTTCTGAATAAAAGTTTTGAAGTGATTGACAGAGTTTACCTCATCAACTGCATCTGACACAGCAAACTCAAGTCTATGGTTCATACAGTGCCAAATAAATAGCTTTGGGAATCTCCATAGTGTTTTTTCCTAATCCACCTCTCATATCTTTCAATCCTTATGTAATTGTGTCTGTGTTGTGTGCACCTGCCTGTGTCAGGATTCTGCAGGCCGTAATGTTCTCTGCTGTTTTCTCCAAAAGGTGGCTTGAGTTGACTAGTGGGCGTGGCCCGCACCTGCTGCTCGTTGTGGCAGTCCATGCTGGAGCTTAAAGGGAGCACTCAGAGAGCTGAAGGATGCCAGAGTGTTAAACCGTGATGGTACGCCTAGTGGCCACTGTCCTACGACAGTTCCTCGTTTCTTTTTTTTTTTTTTCTTTTTTTTTTTTTTTCTTCCCAGTGTCCTGTCTAGCAATGTGGCAATAGGAATTGATGTCTCAATGCCAGATAGAGCATAGAGAGTTCCTCGTTTCTAAGAGTTTGACGTCTCAGAAACCTCGTTCTAACTTTGTCTCCTGTCTCTCCTAGTTTGCTTCGTCTTGGATTACTCACCCGTTGTGTCTTCAAGCGCTGAGGACTGGTTCCTGAATCCCGCTGCTCAGATTCTGCTCTGGCGTTCCCCTCGAGCCCTCTTGGTATTACCAAGCCGGACAAGAGACCCTGTCCCCTGGATTCACTCTGGTTCCTTCAGCTGCTCTTAACCCGTCTCCGCTGTGGTGCTGCTCAGGCTCCCCGCCGTCGTTCCATCTGCCGGCCAACCTATCGCTCAGTCACTGTAACTATCGGAAAAGCAGAGTGCTGCAGGATCCGACCTTCCACTCTTCCTCCCTGGATAGGTTTGTCTGTCCTGGCGGTAAGCGAGCGATAGCAGCACAGATTATTTCCCCGATCCGACTCACGCTAACCTGTCTCTTCTCTCTCTGTAGTACCCCAACTCTGACGTTCTGTTCCTCGTTTGCGGCTCTCGTCGTGAGCCATTACCCATGTGCAGCCTACTAGTCTGTGGCTCACTTTGTGAACTATAATCCGTTTACTGTCTAAAATAAACATCTTAAACTGCTTCTTGTCTCCCAGTCGTGTCTGCATGTGGGGCAAACACCTAAAAACCATGACAGCCTGTTGCTTTAATTCTATAAATTTCCCTTTGTGGGATAAATAAAGGATTAGCTAATGTTATCTTATCTTAAATAACACTTTTTAATGGGATAAATGTACTGGGTTCTTTCAAGGTCTTAATTACACTTTCTGTCGGGGCAATGAGAGAAGTTTCGTCTCCTCTCTCCGTTTCTGTCACTCGACGTTTGTTGCTCATGGTTTTTCATGTGCTTAGATAAATTTGTTGTGTTTCCACTGCATTTAACCAGCTTTTTACAAACCATACAGCTTGCTTTAATTTGCGGTATTAAAATATAGCCAAACGGCGCTTCTTTTCCCTCTTCGGGTTTTTCTCTCTCTCTGTCTCTCCGCGTCTGAGCAGCAGTAGCGCGGTTGTCTGTGTGTTGAGTGGAGAGAGAGCTGAGTGGGCGGGCCAGGCTGAGCCTGCGTGCTGATTGGCTGGCACCGCTGAGCCATGTGACACTACGAGAGAAAAGGGGGAGAAGCAAAGTGCTGTGACACAGACGGGGAGACTGGTGAATCTGTGTAGAAGTGAGGGTACGCAATATTAACAGAAAAAAAGGTGGGTATACGCCATATACCCTGGAACATACACCCCTAAACGTAACTTAGTTACATCATAAACTCAATATTTTGAGTTGGTAATTTATTTTTACTCGCCAGTCTTTTAGTTACTTTATCTTTTTGACATTAATGCACCCTCACCTGTCTGCGTTTTCCTGGGATTACCTGCTTGTATAAAGAGGCTGGATTTGACAAAATGACCAACATGAAATGGAGGAAAAAAAGTTTGAGAAACCTGAACTGGACAGCAGCTCTGCTCACAGCTCTGGGAGGAGAATAACGTGTTGAACGGTAAATTGGTCCCTGGATCACAGTGCAGATACACGGACTCTGAAGCATGTCTCTACAGATTAATGAGGCTTTTTCTCTGCACATCTTGGTGCTTTTACACACAGCCTGGAAAGTGAGAAGCACTCCGTGCAGCGATTTAAAAAGTGAGGAGTTTGGATCACACAAGCAGACTTCTAGATCACCTGTCAGGCTCCTGACATCAACGAGTAATACAGAAAATACTTTCTCGCTTCTTTTATATATATTTATATTTTTTGTAAATTCCTCCACTTTTTATTTATGATTCTTCAATATTTTTCCTATTATTTATTTATCGATCCTCAATAAAATGACGTTACTAGAGCCGCGTCTTTAACCCATCAGGTTGCTAATTTCCCTCTATGGGGATGATAAAGTTTATAACATTAATTGTATGATCGTTAAGTAGGTTTATGTGCTCATTTCCTCCACTGTTCAGGTGGTGGATCAGCCAATCAGCTCTGATCCACCATCTTCCTGCTTCAGACACTCTTAATAATAATTATTTGAACTTTATTGATCTCACAATGGAGAAATTCACTTCTGCATTTTAACCCATCCCCTTGGGGAGCAGTGGGCTGGGAGCAATTGGGGGTTAAGGGTCTTGCTCAGGGACCCAGAATTGCAGTTTGTAGGAGTTGAACTCAAAACCTCTTGGACTGAAGCTCTGTGCTTTAACCACTAGACCACCACTCCCCCTTAAAGTCCTCACTCCTAACATTTTGTCACTTTAGGAGCTCTCTGAAGACCTTTGTGAATAACGTTTATCTCACCGAGGTAAAATTGCAAGAAAAATCTTCGAACTCAGGAAAGATTTTCCCTAAACCGACATCACTAAGCGCTACTTTTAGTCTTAGGATTCTTTGTGAGTACGGACCCTGGTTTCTGATGTAAAAGGATAAGCATCGTTGAATGTTCTGTGTCTAAGTTTGCTGATCTTGCGTGTTTTGGGCCTTTTAGATTTTAACCTGATGTGTTTCTGTTTCATCTCTCCGTCTGCAGAGACCAGAGGAGCGTCCCTCCTTCTCGGAGCTTTGCCTCAGGCTCTCTGACGTCTTGGAGGACGACGTTCTTCCCTCCACCTGATTACCCAGACTCCTCCTTGTCGCTGAAGGAAGGAAAGAAGCTGCTCTGAACAGTTGTCATAAGCTGCCGTTTGTTGCGGTGCCGCGGTACTTTTGTGTTTTTTAACACAGGAAAGCTGCTCCATGCGTCAGCAGCCGTCCACCGACCACTTCTGCTTATCAGCTGTTTCAGGAAGGCTAACACGAACCGACAGCATGCACTGATACTCAACCAGCTCTCATGACGGACAAGTTCACCCACGCGTGCTAACATTTTTGTTTTTTATCAAATAAATATTTTTTATTAAGGTTTTTTTTTTTCTCTTGGTCTGAGTTTTTACTTAAAAGTTAGAGAATCTGTGAAGTCCAGGCGTGGAGCAGTGTTCACTGCGGGACGGCGGGTTGCCTTATACTTAACTATATATGTTTTACACAGAGGATTAAAGGTTTTTCTATCGTCTAGAAAGATAATTAAATTTAACAGCAAACCCCAGAGAAGCTCTAAGAAGTATCGCCGACAGGAACATGAGCGATGATAGAGACAATTAGATGGCCTGGTGATGGCTATCAAAGCAACCTCAGCTTCCTGAACACCTCAGCAGA